>JANCMC010033613.1:11609148-11827839 GCA_024363005.1 Charaxes varanes
TTCTTTAAATATTAATTGACATCACTTACTTCTAGATAATTACTAATAGAACGGAATCATTCTTATATTTGGTTTATTTTAATTGAAAAAAAATTATCAATTTTAAATATAGTACCTATATAATAAAAACATTCATGAAATTTCGTTTTAGATAATAATAGAAAAACATCATATTGTGCCCACATAAAAAAATACCACGAATGAATGCTAGTGATTTACCAATGTAGAATTCGCAGTCCATTCTGTATTTTTAAGAGGGACGGTACAATAGCTATACTTTTTAATTACGAAAGAGAGTATCAGCTATTGTCTATGGTAAATTAAAAATGGCTGTTGAAATATCATGGGGAAAAATAGACGGTATATAATTATCCTACGGTTTCCATATACATATATATTATGTATGTTATAAAAGAGTGTATGTAACATCTATCTGTACATTGAACACAGTATTACATGGATATACCTACAAGGCGCGGCATGGGAATTTTTTATTGGATATGTTACAATTAATTTGTATAAATCATTATATTGTAATCTATCTCGCGAGATGGTAAATAATCAAAAGGTTGTGAACTGCATAACTGCTTGCAATTCAATGTATTATTTTTCAGTAGATTATAAACTGTCGAAGTAAATACATTACTTATGCTACTTAAATTGAAGACTTGTATTAAGAGTCGGTACGACGATACCCCAGCGGCGTCGGGGTTCAAACCGGGTTCTATGTGGGTTTCAGTCCATCCCATCTATCTGATCTATAGAGGATCTATGAAGCACTCTTTGAATCGGTACTCATTATAAAGATTCTAAGTTCCACAAACAGTTATGTAACCTAATGGAAAAAATCGAAATATTCTGTATTGCTGATGAAGGATATACATAACAGAATTATGCATCAAAATGACCGTCGCGACGTGTTAAGATTCATGTAGTCAATGGAAAGTGGGTCAAACGCTGGGTCCCCTGATTTTTTATTCATTGTTACGATGTATATATCGGCGGGATATAAAGCTGATTGTATGTTGATAACGCTTTACATCTTGCGCCCCTATAAACTGCCCACTATGATAGCTGGTGAAAGCGATTCAGCAATTTAATGTGTTCAAAATGAGGTCTTATCTTTTACGCGGATATCCTAAGAGAAAATCTTGACGTATTCGTATTACCCGTCATAGCCTTTTTAATGAAAAATAAAACGAAAGTTGAAAACCGATTACTCCATATTAACAGAACTTTTCACAGACCAGATAGTTATATACGATTTGTTTTGTGAGAAAATAAAGCACTGCTTAGAGGGTTTGTAGGAAAGTTATTCTTAGTAAAATTAGGAAGAAGGAACAAAAAGGAATGAGGAAGAAGAAAGAAGAGGTCGTGGTCTAATCAGTGGCCTGCATTTGAATCGATCACTAGGTTAAGTAGCTCTTGGTACGACCGGGTGAACGATTGGTGAACCATTCTAACACAGGTTTATATTTGATATCCGACCTCCTCCGTGATTCGGAAAGCACGTTGAACGATTAAATGTCACTGAGTGATATTATACGTGTGGTTTCAGGCTTCGTGAGGGTTCCGAGGATGGTATCAGATGGCAATCGGTCATCTTAATTCGCCCCACAGCCACATCCTCTGCAATCTAAGCGGACCCTGGTATTAGTCCGGTATAACGCTAGGAAGAAGAAGGAACAAAAATTACCTATATCTGTAAGTACATATAAAAGCGAAAGGTCATCCGACTCGAAATCTCAAAAACGATCGAATCGATTTTTCGATAGGGCTAGAATAAGGAGGTCTAAGGGCTTTTGCAATTTTACGCGGACGAAGTCACAGGAAAAAGCTAGTCTTATGCTCTACTTTCCCTATTTAAGTATAACCTAAAACTTCTTACGGTTTTCCGCAAAATAACTAGGTATTCTAGTATTTACCTACTTTTTCATAGTAAAAAAAAACGAAACCTCGCTAACCAGTCGCTGGCCGATACATAACACACAAAAACACAAAATCATGCTGTAGAAGCAAACATTGATAAGATACCAAAAACATCCCCCCAAAAAAAAAACACAGATAATAAATCGGATTACTGAAAAGGATCCATCCTTTTTTTACGTCCAATCCCTTATTTCGTTTGTGCGGAGATATCTCCCGCACATGTACATATGTCCATAAGACTTTTATCTTTCCTACAAATTAGTCTAATATTGTATGAATATAAGCAAAGCTCTGCGCTGGAGCCAAACGACAGAAACAATTATCCTTTAGCCCCGTCACACACTAGCAAAGCTAGAAAGCTTTGCTAGTGTGTGTAGTGTGTGTTAATAAGAATTAACCGATTTTCGCAAAAAGAAGTCCTATTTAAATAATACTTTAGACTCTATTTTGACTACCGATCTATCCTGGCTATAACAATGCAATGTAGATATGCATGTTTTATACATAAAAACCTACTTCATAAATCATACTGTTAATTGAAGAAAACAGTATTTAAATCGAAGAATAGCAAGTGAATTTGTTTTATACTATGTTAATGCTAAATAAAGATCTTTTCTTCTTTACAGAAGTTACAGAGTGGTTTTATTTATATAGAAATTTAGATTCACATAAGCTGGTCGTAAAAAAAAAATCTGTATAATTTCAACTGTTAATCGTAAAAATTATACAGAAATTATTGAACATTTGTAAATACATTATAATTATATTATGTATAGTTTTGTATTTTCTCTTTACTGCACAATTAAAAAAAAAACTAATTGTGCAAAATTGGTGAGTTTAACGCTAAAAGCATTTACTGCCAGTTTATCTCGCCACGGCCGTACAAGAAAAAAATGAATCTATATATTTATGACAAAAAAAAATTAAACCTATCAGAAGTATATACATATATAGTCATTTGTAATATGCAAATGTTAAATTATACGATTACTTATAGAAGCAATTTGTTATATATTTTTACATATAAATACGCACTTGTACAATAAATTTGATTTTTTCTGTTTTAGACATCTAAAAAAAGATAAAATCCAAGCATTTAAAATTTAAGTAACAAGTTGATTGATTAATAAGCTTACCTTCAAAGGACTTTTGCCAAAAGCCAGATGAGAATATTTCCAATATAATAGGATATTTTTTAATTTATTATTTGCTTTGAATATGATGTTCTTTGACGATGTGCAAGCGACCTTAAATCACGTATGCGCGCAACAGCGACTTGTGTTAAAGTGAACCGATCTAAATTTCAAATATCGAATTTGATTTCGTCATCGACAAAGGAGCCATATTGTTTGGGTAGCAAAGTGGGGGTCTGACGTCTGTATATATTAAGTCTTTCAGTATTTCATATGCATATTCGAGAGAAATAAAGAAAAGATAAAAGTCAAAGGCCAAAGATAAAGAATCTCTATACAAAGTTGTACACGAGTATACAAGGGAATGACTGCGACTTCTTTTGCATTTTGTTCGTTTTCTTCTTCTTCTTGGTCGTTACACTTTTGGCAGAATGGTCGTGGCTGTCACTTCTTGTGTAGCTAGTTTAACCACGCGGCGCCATTCTGTTCTCACAGCCGCGCGTCTGGTGCTCTCGTGCAGCGGACAGTTTGTGGCAGACTTGCTTTGGTCAGTCCACCTCATGGGGTATCTTCCACGCGGTCTAGTTCCGTCAACTCTGCCCTGAACCTCCAGGCGCTCAATGGAAAAAACCTCCAAATCCGTTCAATAGACAACACTAATGGCGATTCCACATTATCGCCGTAAATTCACGGCGCGAATTCACGGCACTCCCTCCACTTTGACAGGATGCTGACAATCGTTCGTGAAACCCGCCGCGAATTGGACGTGAAAGATGCTGCTTGCTGAACTTTTATATTGCCTCATTATATAATTAGAACTCTCTTTATTAATTCTAAAAATTGCATTTCAGACGTTCTATAAAGAAGCCGTTATCAGAATTATATTGATATAAATTTTTATATTGAACTCAGAGGCGAAATTTAATTTCACGTATGGATGTATAGCCGTGAACGCCGCGCGAAAAAGGCGCGAACCCTTTGTGACAGGACAAAATACCGACTCTGATCGGGAAACAGGCGTAAACATCCGCGAGCCCCGCGAAAACCGCCCACAATCACGTTCACGCCTGTTAACGGAGCTTCACGGCACTGACGTGGAGCCGCCATAAAATATGACATGAAGTAATACAATTAGAATTCGATTTTTTTTTAAATATGTGTATGTGGCATGCAAAGGAAAGCCGCGAGCCAAATGCTATATAATAATAGACAGTTGAACTTAATAAGGTTACAGCGGTTGAAAATCATTTCAAGCACACAATCAACCATCTGTCTTTATCGAGTACCGTTCCAAGTGTGTCGCAGTGAGGGCATGCTTTCATGTCGTCTCAGTTATATCATTAATTTTAGAGTTCCGTAATGAAATAACAAAAGATAGGCAAGAATGATATAAACAACGAGAGGCTAACGCCCAGCAGTCAAGAGGGTAGAGTATATCACGATAATCGTTAATAAGTATAAATGTATATAATTAAATATAATTAGTTAGAAAAGATAACTAATAACTTTATATTAAATTAAAAAAATCAGTAGATGGCAATATTCTTTATGTCACTTTCATAATTTAAAAATCATACATTTCAAACTAGTTGTTACCCGCGACTTCGACCGCGTAAAATTAGGTGAAAAATTTTAGCGTGATGGTATATAGCCTATTATAGCCTTCCCCGATAAATAAACTATCTAACACTGAAAGAACTTTTCAAATCGGACCAGTAGTACCTGAGATTAGCTATAATGTCTTCCAGTGTAAGCTGTAATATTTGAGTGTAAAAGATAATTTGTAACCTTTTTAGTGCTTTTTACGCCCTCGAAATTGTGTTGCCGGCCTTTGAGCAATTCTTCATGCACTATTGTAGTTCCTTAAGTCGTATCGATTCAGATGCACCGAAGCTGGCAAATGATTTCACGGAAAAGTTGTGCGAGGCAGGAAATTCATTGAAATTTGGATGATTCCTCATCATCTTATTGGTCGGACTTCTGATCATTAAGTTGGTAAGGGTAAACCTTCCATTATTAATTATTATTTCTCGGGGCCACCTGCCGTGTTCAATTCACAAAAATAGCTTGAATTTATAAGGAAACATTTGTTCGAATTCGAACCAGCCATTAAGGGGGAGTTAAGAGGCTCGTAAGTATATATTAAACTTTATACCCTTAACAGCAAAATTTAGAGACCAAATAATAGAAAATATGAAATGTATGCAATAATACGAGATTCAATAGCTTATAAAAGTGTCAAAATAAAGATAATATTTTGATACTTTAAGTAACCAAGTAGTGCGGATAGACTAAATTAAGTTGGTATGCTTTTAAATTAGTTAGTCTGATAGTTCATTTCAATTAGATATAAAAAGTAAAGTAGATACAAGTAGAATTCCATAGAGAGGCAAAAAATCTGGTATTTGTTACGACGGTATAAAAGTAAATAGCGTTTCTTTTTAAAATTGGCCATTTTAATAAATATAAATTTACGTTTTCAGGTTGCCTGTGATGTGTTAGGATTAGCCGTTCATCACGCAACGCCATGTTTAGATGTTGATGTATTTATTTACTGTAGTGTGTAGTATGATTGTATTACGATGAAGAAAAAAAAACGTATTAAATGTATGAAAAATAAATATCCGCCTCGGAGGACCATATGAATTTTCTTTTCCCCTACAACTCTACGAGTCATAAAAAATAATTGTTGTGTATCAGTGTGGGAAATTTAAAGGGAAAAAGTCCAGGACTCGCACCGCCACCGATCTAGATTCAATCTTAGATGAACTAAGACTGAATCTTTCGACATATACAGAATCTAAGTGGGCCTAGCCTGGGCCTAAGTATAAAGAAATGAAGATTATCTTATTATTCAAATATCATACAATAATTAAAAACGGTTAGAAATAATTAATTAACGCTTAAATGCTTTTGAAATAAACCGAATATTAAAGACCCTTTCACTCTGACGTCATCTGAAAAATAATAATTCTCTTCATCTAAATAATAAATTTTATTCGAGGTATTAGAGTTACCTTCACGCTTGCAGTCCTTTTGTTCTGCAGCCAAATTGGGGCAGTGCGTCCGGGTACCAATACCTCTTTCTCAACATAAGATCGGCCTAAAATGCCGCAATGCTTTCACGTTAAGTAATGGTATAGTTGTCGCGTTTCGTTCGGTTTGTGAGACTTCCCGATGGCCTAAACTCGTCATTAAAAGCCGGTAACGCATCTGCTAGTCTCTTGGTGGTGTAGATGTCCATGGGCGTCGGTAATCGCTTAGGTGAACCGACTACTCGTTTGCCCCTTGTAACATAAAAAACATACAAATGTAGCTTGCAACTTCGCATTTAAAGCCCTTGCATAAAAATTAACCTTAATATATAGAAATCCAGTGCTACTATGTATGTTCGCAGTGAACTCCTTATCGATGCAAGCGATATTCATGAAAGTTGGCATTATGTGATTGAGCTCGAGAGATACGATAGTTTTTTTATGTCTGCTGGTAAATAACAAAGATTCTGTCTCGTGCCCAGCCCAAAAGAGTAGTTGGCAACTTTACAGTAAAAAAAAGGAACTAGGAATACTTTAGATTAATTTTAATATTCCCATTAACCTTATAAAACTTATAGTATCATATATTATGTATCCACCTACTCCGTAGTTTATTTGTTTATTTTTACAGACATTCCAAGGTAACTGGAAAAGATCTCCGAGATCTTTTCCACTCACTTTCAGACTCATCTGAGTCTACCTTTGTGCACATATGTCATAAGATCCATTTATATTGTAATTTTGTGGTACAAAAATAATAAAACTTGTACAAGTAGGCACGATGACAGTTCAACTAACTTTTCCTACAAATCCAAATAGCTACCGATCCAAATAGCTTATCGATACTTCCAAGTTATATACGGTTGTAGAGCGTTTTCGAATGTAAAAAAGAATATTTAAAATCGGTTCAGAAATGACGGAGAAATTCAGAATGAAGGAGTCGGTTAAATATATATATATTACAGTACTGGAAACCTTTATAGCTCAAAGTTACGAAACGCAGACTCAAATTCGTAAGGTTCAAACTGTGACTCCGTTGGGCTATCTTCTTGCCCACTTCTAACAAAAAA
Source organism: Charaxes varanes (assembly GCA_024363005.1). Classification (NCBI taxonomy): domain Eukaryota; kingdom Metazoa; phylum Arthropoda; class Insecta; order Lepidoptera; family Nymphalidae; genus Charaxes; species Charaxes varanes. The sequence goes on from JANCMC010033613.1 coordinate 11,616,316, forward strand.
AGCTTAGCACTAACGAGATTAAAATACATACCTAAAATTTATCTTAGTATTCTTTTTTTTAATGTGCACGTACAAAGTTATATTTTTCCTTTGTTAGCTAACAGAAGAGGTGAATTCGAACGCGTTACACCCAGTGGAGACAGCAAGGATGGATTCACTACTGTGTCACTGTCTTCATGTAAGAATTCAGAATTATATCTATTATGTATAGAGATATAGGGCTTAACGAGAAATCTCGTAATATGCTCCTGCCTCACACTTCCAAGCTTACATAAAATAACTGTCTAAAGTTTATCCGATGCTTTAACCCATGAACTGTCAAACCACAACACTGCACTTATTTTTCCGTAGTTAAACACACATATTGCTCCATAACCCAGGCATCATCATCAGGTGATAAGACTACAAAGGTACGTAAAGTGCTGTTAAATTAAGCAATGCCCACAATGGGGTTAACCCATGATAGACATCTACGATATGAAAGTGAGGAAACATGAACCTAGCTGTGGGTCGATGTTGCTAGGATGAATATAATAACAATAAATTTTTCTTGTCTTAAATTTTTAACGTCTAAAATCACTATCAAGAACATATGGTGATCATCAAATTCAGCATCCATTGTATCCTCTTAATCTTTAACCACAATAGGTCAACGGTAGAATAGATGGTCAATCTATATCTTCATCCATCCTCAAGGTACCTTTTCAAACCCCGACACTGGTGGGCTATTATCGCACACACTACTCGCATAAACTTAAAGCTTAGCAAGAGGATAAACGGGAATATTAGACTTGCCCAAAAATACCTAGGCGTACCTAGTATTGATAAAGAAAATAGATATAGACACATGACATAGAGAAAATACTTATAGGAGTTGAGCCACTAGAAGAATCAGCAAAATCTCGTTAGCCACTCTTTTAAAAAGTGGAGCGGAGCTGAAGCGACTAACTTAATTTTTTTTTTCATATTTTTAAATGAATATTTAATAGGTTAAAAAATAATTTATGTAACGTAGGTGTTTTAGATTTAGCGTTTCCATATCGGAATTGACGGGCGGGGGCTTTTTTCAGTATTAAATTATCACTATAAATAATGAAGACAGAGTTTCGAGAAACAGGACTTCTTTTCTCCTCTTTATGAATCTTTCTTTTGTTCTTAATTATTTATAATTCTGAAAATATTTGTAAGAAACTAAATACCTTCTTTTAGTCACCTTTTCTGTTTGTTAAATAATAAAAAATAAATAGAGAACGCGTATTTTTTTATGTATTGTGAAAAATACATTTCAAAACTTTTTAGCCTTGCTAAAATATGTTATTTCTTGTCATCTTGTATTTTCGTTAAAGATTGTGTAGATTCTTCTAATATATAAACTAATGCTTAATTTTAAGGTGATTCAAATATACGTTATAGATACATACAAAAATCCACGAATCTTTTTGAATTTCCTGAACTTCTTACATATTTAAAAACTTTTTTACGAAAACTTTGAATTTTTATTCATAAAATATAATATTATTTCGTTTGAGCATTTATTCTTTGAAATATGCAAAGTAACTATTTTACTTTTAAATGCTTTGGCGCTTTTGAAATGCTTCCATAAAAATACAAATTACATGCTTAATCATTTATGATTATTTTCTAATGTTTTTACTGGCGTTAAATCGTTTTTACAATCACTTTGCAACTAGAAAAATTGTATACATGTATTAGCAAAAAAATTATACGTACTAATAAATAATTCATAGCATTAAGACAACATGTAAAACAAGTATGTTTGACTACTTAAATTGTTTATACTGATTATGTTCTTCTAACGGTATACATCAGTCTACAGCAAATAAAAACTGTGATTTTATTGCTCCCGTTCACAGTGAAGTATTTATTAATTAATTAGTCAAAAATGAATGTTTCTTCTTATATATCTATTAATAAGTTGGTCTACTTTCATAAATTATAGAAAAAACAGTACAATTTTTTCGCTTAAAAAAACCATAAAAATTTTCTAAAATAATTATAATAATTGTTCTCTGCCTGAGCCGTGAATTCTTTTCGATATTTTTAAGTATAATTTTGTTTCTCTATACAGAAATACTCGCGTTGCTCAACCGTGTGCTGGCTACGATGACCAGCCGCGAGGAAGACGATATTGAACACGACAACAAAGCAATATTTTACGATAAGATTTGGGATATAAAATCGTTCAAACCTACTTCCTATTGGTTCTTAAAGACGGGTATGTAATATTTAACACTTATATAAAATTTTAACATTTTTCTTACATAAACAGGAGATGTGCATAATACGGCTGGTTACTGTATAAAAATGCTATTTTGTTTTAGTGTCAAGTGTCAAATTATTATTTTCTAAAAATCTAAAGCCGTGGATTCCTCGTATCTCCAGAGTATTTAATAAAGTCGAATCAAGACGAAATCAGATCGATTAGTATTAATGTATATATTTAATATTTTAAACTTAATTTGATTTAATTTAAGTTGTAGCTTAAAATTCAACGATGTAGAAGTGGATAAACCGTCGCTACCATTTTATATCCGCATTATAATATGCTATGATAGTGGATGTGGGTGAACCATTTAAATCTACTTATGGAATATTGAGTGTAGTCTTGATCTGTTTTGAACTTCTTTCTCTTAGTTATTCTAAACTTGTTACGAAAGTTAACGAATCAAACTTTCCCGTTTATAATATGGTTGGATTTCTATATTACACCGCGGGCGAAGTAAAATATCCCTAATAAAAACGGATGCATTAGAAAGAATAATAATTTGCAAACATTTATCTAAAGCAATGCAATAAACATCAGCATCGTTCATAATCAACGTGGAAACAGAGCTACAAACGACTTCACCTGGGCCAATACATTTGATTGCACAAAAAAGTACACAGCTTTTCTGTCTGTTATTGTATAATTATTGTCATTTATTTATTATTATTTGATATCAAATCAGTACGGTGTGAACCAGTTACACTGACAGATAAATTATTAGATTAAAAATTAATATTATAAAAAATTAGAGGATTTCGTTGATCTTACTGATAACTTTTATTAATATTTTTCTTTAAATGTATATAACCTTTTACAAGAACTTTATTATTATGATAGTTTTATAATTTACCATTCGTTTGAATTCTGAAGTAGAAAATGTTACTTAAAAAGGTCATTAGTTAGTATCGAAGTTGTGAGATTTTTTTCCTATTTCTTGTTTCATTATTATGCTTTTGACAATGTTTGTTTATATCAATTATAAACACGTGTAGTTTAGAATAGTTCAAATCTCGCCTGTGTGTTTGTACTAGCCGTTTCTTGCGTCTGCTTTAAACTAAACCAGCAAGATCCTTTAGACCTACTTAATCTGGCCCTATATAGTCTTTGACCGCGACTTTGTTCAACAACATGTGTATTTATGAAGGAGTAACACTTAATTGCATACCTGTTTGATTATTGACGACATCTCAGATATTCTCGAAAGGTTAGGATCTATAATTTGGCTTACTCCTAATTAGGGTTTCTAACTTTATGTATATTCTGAAAGATAAAACTAAGGAAAAAGTATCGAATATATCCAAAATCGTCTTTAGTATAATAACTTAAGTTAGGTAATAATTAGTTAAACGTTTTTGAATAAAATTAAAATGCCCGTCTGAAGTTTTAAAATTAAAATTTTATCGTTTCACTTACATAAGAAACTACTGTATTTTCAGCTTTAATAATAAAAATACGATACCCACTAAGTAAAACTGCTCATTTCTCAAATAGTTTTTTCTGCATCGGACCTCTTATTTACAATACCGAAATAGCTTCATTTAAACATAAATTAAAAAAGTTTCTTGTACAAAAATCATACTACAGTATTGAGGATTACTTCAATGACAGTTTTAAGTGTTAAATTTTACCGTAATGTTAAATGTATATTTTTACTACAATTTTTTATTTTAAATGTTAATTTTACTGTAAGTGCATGTACGATTAATATACGATTTCAAATGTTAAATTTTAGTTTAGTTCTAACTTTCATTTTATTTTATATTTCTATTAGTTGGTTAACTTTCCTTTTTTATTTTTTATTTGTTTCACAAGATTTACTCTTTGAACGAATAAAAAAATTACCAAAAAAGTAAAAAATTACAATTTTTTTTTATAACTTTACACAAAAAAGTTTCAATATTGTATCATCGGTACGTAAGTAGACAAATTCAAAAACTTTGGTAACTTATTCAATGTTTATTTCATACGATTGATAAGTCAACTCTTTGGTCGAATAAAAAAACGATCAAGAAGAAAAAAAATTATAAACTTTGTTTTAACTTTACACACATATCGTAATGTTTCTTAGACGCAGATAAAGCTCGCAAGCATGGAATGGAAGATTATATCCAGGCCGATCCATGCCAGTTTGATCACCATCACTTCGTTCGAAGAGTAAAGTCTTTCATAGAAGAAACGAAGATGCTTAAATTAATAATGATTATATAATTTATTTATATAATCATTATTAATTTAAGCATCTTCGTTCGAAGAGTTAAGTCTTTCATAGAAGAAACGAAGATGCTTAAATTAATAATGATTGTATAATTTATTTATACACATAAATAAAATTTTACATAAATAAAAAGTCTTGAAAGAATTATTAAATTATTGTCTATAACATTTTAGGAATTTTTCCTTACAGGATTCCTCAGAAACAGTTCAGAGAAATAGTTTGAACTTATACCAGCAGCAGTATTCCACAACAGGACATCTCATCAATTTCATCCTTTAAATTTCATTTATATAAATCAGTTGTCGTTCGTTGGTCTTGATAAAACTCTAAAATCGTTTTACCATCTTAAACCTGTGTGTGTCTGTTTGTGATATAGTAGCTCACAAACGGATGGACCGATTTCGATGGAGTTTTTCTCATTTGCAAGCCAGCTTACTTGCGGTGGTTCCTAGCTATGTTTGGTGAACATTGGTCCAGCAGTTTGAGAGCTCATTTTTAATATGTAAGGCATTTTTGGCATAATAATAATTAAATTGGCATAAAATAAATTTAATTATCATGCTTTTGTTTGAAAGATTTCTCAGTTGTGTTTTTAAGCCTATGTTTGAAGAAGATTGATTTATAACACAGTTAATGCTTACTAAATGTTTTTGTTTAATCAATGCTAAATTAACAAAGACAGAAACTTGTATACGTATTTAGTAAGTATTGAATAATTCACTACCATAATTAAAAAAAATCCAGTGACACCAGTTAACTTCTTATCAAGTCAACTTATATTCATGAAGAATTAATTATGTGTATTTATTTTATATTGGTATGTCCAACCTGAGAGATAGATTTTTTTTATGTTATATTAGCGGACGCGGCAACCACTGTTCTGCCTAATCGTTGGATCACTTACTATTTACTACATTCTACTATCCTATAATGTTATTCCCGTTCCTGTTTCCGTTACATTAGAAACAATTTTTATTGGCGATTTTTTTATTGAATCTATATAACATCTTATATAGATTCACTAAAGCGAATTTATCTATTACTAGCTGTGCCCGCGACTTTGTCCGCGTAAAATTAGGTTAAAAATTTGATTCAATTTTAGCCTGATGATATATAGACTATAGCCTTCCTCGATAAATGAGCTATCTAACGCTGGAAGAATATCTGAAATCGGACCAGTAGATCCTGAGATTAGTGTGTTCAAATAAACAAGCATACAAACAAACAAACAAACAAACAACCAAACAAGCTCTTCAACTTTATACTAATATAGATTTCAAAATTGTTTTCAATATTTAAAGCACTTAATAATATAAAGGAAAATAGCTTTGTTGTCAAAGTCGGTTGAAAAACTATTACAAAAGTGGGGCTACGGATTGAAGCGGTTTTTTCTCAGGGACATTAAGCAGGAACCCGGTATTCCATTCACGCAATCGGCTCCTAATGGTGCGTTAAGATTAGACTTAAACAACTTGATGACATATATTTTTAGTTTTCCCCTCAACTAGTTATAGACAAGGAGTATTATCACTTAAAAATTATGAACTTTAACTGGTATGATTTTTTCTTACTTCCTTTTTAAAAAAAAAAAAAGAATGTTAGGAATACTTTTTAGGTATGTCTAATATTTCCTTTTCCCCCTCCTTATTAGTAGTATTAGAAGTAGTTTACCCGCAGAAAGTTCCGGAAGGAGATTGGTTTTGCGAGCACTGTAAGCCGAAAGAAAAAACTCCACGGAAGCGAAGAAAATTATACACTGAGGAAAAACCCGAGGAAGAAGATGACAGGTATGTTTTCATAACAAAATATTCTACTGCGGTTTCACAACTTAAATAAAGCAAAGCGGCTACTTAACAATTTCAAAATTTAAACTTAAGATATTGTTTTTGCTAATTTAATGTAGTTTTTTCTTTTTATACTGTTTATTGCTCCCTCGACTCTTCCGAATCAGTGGTAGCTTTTAAAATATTTGACGATTCAAAAGAGCTTGTAAAAGTCTACTTGTATAAAATATGTAAAACTTAATAAAAATAATAAACATTTTTATTTCAATAGTTTTATTTTCAATCAAAAATTGAAATCCGAGATTTTAAAAAATTTCGTTCAATCAGTCTTCTAAGCACAAAAGCAAACTTTTTCATGTCATATATATTTTTTCCGTCTAACTACGACCTAAACTATCGAAATTTAGTGCTTTGCAATCAAAGTCAAATTTCATGTTGACCCGTGTAATTTAATTGTGACTCATATTCAGGATCAGTTAAATAAGTTACAGAATGTTCTTGCGGCATTGATGATGATTCACCTGTATCAGGTTTATAGTGATAATAGATCGATCCCAATAGAGATAAAGACATGACCTGCTAATATTCGGACACTGCGGTGAAGTAAGAACTGGCCTGATTAAGTATATATACATGAGTACATAGTAAATAGAACTGTTACTTGTCAACAATCTTTTAATGACTATATAAGTCCTATTATTATTGCCATCAAAGAAACTGTAGATTTTTTTTTTTCAGTTAAAGTCAACAAGATAGTCTTTTTACCGACGGAGGAGGTCGTGGCCTAATCATTGGTCGGCATTGAGTCGATAGCTAGGTTAAGTAGTTATTGCTGCGACCGGGTGATACATGGGTGACCCATTTTAACACTAGTTTATATTTGATATCCGACCTCTTCCGTGTTTCGGAAGGCACGTAAAACAGTGTATTAATCCTCGTTTGGTACAATTTCTATTCTCGAATAAAACCTTAATTAAATTGTTCGAACCCTTATCGATAAGGGATTTCTATAAGATTGGAAAATTTTATTTAATATAGAGCTTTTAAAATGCTTTGCATGCAATGCAGTTGCCTGGGCTGGCGATTATTCGATTGCTTTCAGAAATTTTCTAATTTTTTCTTGTCGTTGGAGGAGGAGAAGAGAAAACAAAGAAATGTATCGAAGCCGATGGCACGGTAAATACCGATTAGCTAGATATACTCTTTGTATTTTCAATTGTGCTTCAAAACAAAGGTTCGCTCTCGAAAAGAGGGCGTTCTCCGCCATAATCCATCTAATAAGTAAAAGTTTCACAATCCCGGTAAAGCGTTTTTCCGAAATTACCCCACGGGTAATAAAATAGACAAAAATAATACACATTTGCTTTGTTTTAAGAAATCCAACCCTTCTTTTAATTTTTTTTTAATTTATTGGGTTTACCAACGATATAAATATTTTGTTCTTTTTTTTTCTTTAAATAAACAGGAACAAGCAGACAGACATTATTTTGTTCTATTTATATGCATACGTCTTTAGTATATAATTCGACGTCACAAACGGACAGATCTCTCTCATGTACATATTTGTATAGATTCGAATATACGTGACTTTACTTATCAACCGTCGTATAATCGTGCAATTATCGCACCCACTTCTAGCACAAGTTTTTAAGCTTAGTTGGAGGGCCACCGGCAATGCAAGGCATACCTAAAAAGTATCTCTTTTTTGTACAAAATAATGAATGAAGAAGACCATTTAAATTCAAAGATCAATGAAGTATTTGATGCATAACTATGATGAGTATTATTAAATAATTAAATAAATAGATACAGGACTTTATAAGAACAATCTGTTATGTTTAAGTTAAAGTCGATTTTGTAATTTTATGTTAATTATATTTAATTAGAGGTAGCGCCACGCTTGTAGTCTTTTTGGTCTACTGCCGAATTGTGCCGGCGCGTCCGGGCACCAGTAGCTCTTTCTCACATAAGATCCGTCCGTGACAGTTGTATCCGCATCCTTTCTCTCCCCCCCATCTACCTTGATATCCTTTTACTCCATCCCTTTACCTTACTTCTGTCTTTCTAATTAGAGGTAGCGCCATGCTTGTAGCCGTTTTGGGCCGGCGCGTCCGGATACCAGTACCTCTTTCTTACATATAAGATCGGCGTGAAGTGGCGGCAATGCTGTCACGTTAATTGATGGTATATTTGTCGCTTCTCTTACGGTTTGTTAGACTTCCCTGTGGCCTTATCTATTTATTAAAGGCCGGCGGTGGTACAGATCTCTATGGGCGTCATAGTCACTTACATACGTGAAGCGCCTGCTTCTTTCGCCCTTGCAATATAAAAAAAAATAGCAATATTTTATTTTCATGTCATACCTACTTATTGATGCAGGAGAAATATTGAAGCGTAATGTCGATAGACTTGTAAAGTGATCATTCCTAAATTACGTTACGCGAATTTATGATTTTTTTTAACCCCTTCCCTCCTCCGTCGTTGTCACACTTTCGGAACACCTTCCTTTCCGTGTGACATCACATAGTCAAGAAAACAGAAAATTCTTTTAGTTATTTAAATGAAAAAAAAAATACATGTGACGTCACACACTTTTTGACCCTTCCTGTCCGTTGTCACATTTTGGCGATACCCTTTAATGTGTGACGTAAATTATGCCCCAATGAGGTAAGACCGGCTACCATATAAAAAGCCTCGTTGTCGATTTTCAGCTGAGTAGATTTTAGGGAAAAATTTTGCTTATTTTAGAGGTCCGATTGGTGAGTGCAAGAGGCTTTCACAACTCCGTTACACGACATCAAAATCGATCCAGCCGTTTAAGGGAAGTTAGGTGACATATAGTATGGCTATTACGATAATGATGTAGGTATAGAAAATATATGTTTGTAAATATGATAAGAAATATGAGAGGCGACTTTATTTCTCGATAAGAAGCTAATCTACTTATAAATAAAGGCGAAAGGTCATCTATTTATTTATTTATACGCTTTATTGTACACCACAAAAAAAGTCACACATAATAGGGTACAGACATGAAAAGAGGTACGCCTATCGTGAACTCTCGAAAACCGCGGGACGAACAAAGTAGAAATTTGGCAGGGGGGTATTTTACAGTTAGTAGACATCCGCTAGGAGTGAATTCTTCGGTATAATGAAGAGGTCTAAGGGCAAGTTAAGTATTACACGGACAAAGTCGCGAGAATCAGCTAGTAGATATACGGCTAAGAGCATCGTATTATGTATTGAAGATAATTGTTTCATAGTGATGTGAAGGCAACGACATTATTTTTTCATATCGATATGTTTTTAAATATTTTTTACAGATTTTCTTTAACTTCAAGGATTTTAATTTTGATCAGAAGCCTTATTTTCGTAAAGAATTTAAATCACAACATTAATTCAAATACTAATAGATGTCATTGATCACTTAGCATAAGGTGACTTGTATTGTATTTGTTTTGTATTGCTTGATTATCCGTTAAAAAACATGTAGTATGTTATAGTGCGTTCAGTCTAAAAAAGCACGCCTCTCAAAAGTATTCACCCCTACATGAATAATAGTATATAGATGCAATACAAGCGTCCTAGCGCAGTGAAATTAAATGAAATATGTTTTTATTCCAAATAAATTTTACAACAAAGCTTACAATTCCGCACTAAGAAATCTTGTATTGTTGAGTTCGTACAATATATCCAATGTAGAAATTAATAGGACATGACTAGATATGATAATGGTCTACGAACCTAACGGAGTGGTGGCCTAGATTGGGTTGGAGAAACCCTGGTCGTCTGATTCTGGCGGATTATGTAAGAAGTGGCAGGAGGTGACTCGATGAGATTGGCAATAGATAAGGGAGAGTGGCAGAGACAAAGGGAGGCCTATGCCCAACAGTGGGTTATCAGGAGCTAAAATTATGATGATGAGAAATCTATAAAGTTATCGGTTAAGCCAACGATATCATCCAGATATCCTACCTGGTTAATATCATTGGCTCACACAGGCAAGCCTTGCAATGAATACTTACTTTTACACTCTAAAATAATGGAATTTATTGGAGGGATGTTATTGTTGGTTGATTGTTGATTTTAGACCGTACGCACTCTGACTCCGATAAAATAAAGATTACGTCATAAAGACGTTTATCGATAAATTCAACTACACATAGTACATGCCTACAAAGCCATATGCAGTACGCAATCAAACCTGCGACAGGCGGTGGCCTGTTTAGTTTGCCGGAATTCTAAAGACGATGTTTGTTGGTTTATTTTAAACCAATATTTTTACTAAACCATGAATTATTTCATATATTTGTGCATTTTCAGTTTCGTTTGGTTAAACGTGGAATGTTATACTAAACTGAATTTAAATTCGAGAGATAATGAAGCCACCTGGTCATTGGAAAATAAAAATAAGTGTAAGTACTTTCGGGTTTACGTCAAAACCGAGGAATATGTGGATAATTCACAAAATAAAATTTAAATTTAAGATATAAATCCGCTGTACAATACCTTTTTGTTTATCAACAAATAAACAAAGGACAAAAGTGGTTTCTGCGAAATCGTTTTTATTTTCCTCATTGCTTGGACTTTTGTTTGTAGTTTTCACACTCGACTGTGTCCGTCTTGGATTCAACTATGTCAAATTGTCTGGGTTCTATTCTTTATTGCGGAACCCTAATTTATAAAATTAAAGTAACCAATGTTCGACTGAGTTAACACTGAACGTTGCCCTAAAACTAGACATTGTAAACAACAAAGTTAAGCCCTAAATCTATACTAATATAACTAGCTGTTACACGCGACTTCATCCGCGTAAAATAAGATGGAAAAATTTATCGTGATGATATATAGCCTTCCTTAATAAATGAGCTATCTAACACTGAAAGTATTTTTCAAACCGGACCAGTAGTTCCTGAGGTTAGCGCGTTCAAGCAGTCCGTGACAGAAAAATAGTTTAAAGTAAAAAAATATTTTACTGTTATTATTAGTTCTTAACTTGTTTACCTAATTCCTTAAACTGGAAACTTTATTGGCTGAAGAACTATTATTATTTGTTTAGCTATATATTTTTAGTATGTTGTTTGTTTTCCAAATGTTAATAAAATAAAAAACGAATAAAATAGTTCTTAAGAAGACAATCAATAGAAATAATAAAAGGATGAAGCAAATATTAGAAATTTTTTAAATATCTAATTCGAAACACGCTGTATAACCATACTCAATCCATCTGTATTAAAAGTGTTTATAAAAGCGTTGAATGGCCCTGTGTGCTTTATATAGATCTATACAGCTAGAGTGCACGAGTTTTTGCTTGTCTGCCAAATCAAGGATTTCTATTTTAAAAGTGGATTTAACTCTTGCCGTCCATTAAGACTTATATATTTTTTTTAATATGTATACTTTTAATGTAATATGAGTTTGTAAACATATCCATAAATTCAGCAAATTTTATGTTCATTTACAAAATAATAATTAAAATTAATTCAGAAAAGGAACATGATTTATAAGAAAAATATTTAAAAGTAAACACTATCTAAAACTGACTGTGCAACTTTTTAATCGATTTCAAAAAAAGGAGGAGGTTATCAAATCGACCCGTATGCTTTTAAAAATATTGAAAACTAAATTAAAAACCAAGTACCTCATGTCCTCTGTCACTACATCTTTCCATCTTGTTTTGGGTCTGCCTCTGGATCTTCGACCTGGGACAGAAAGCTGCAGTGCGCGATTCTCAACGTTTATTAAATATCATTTGTTAATACAATTTTCAATTATGGTAGCACTGTTTTAAAAATCCAGACCATCGCTCCGCTTTCCTAGCTTTGCTTGTTCTATAGGACTGGGTAAAGGAGAAAACTAACACTTAATAATCAGTATACATATAATAGTGGAATTTTTCACAACTGTTCAAGGGGGTCGGGAATTAACCAGGTCTTTACGGATTATAGTCCATTTATACCATACTGTTTATATGCCTATATGCTTTTTTTGGTGTTGCGAACACTCCGAGTCAAGTCAAAGTCTAGAGAACATTTAATTACATAACTTTATCAATCTTAAAATATTGATATCAAATTAGAATTCAAATAAAACTAAAAAAAATATTCTTCTAAATGTTTACTTCTGTTAATCTTTTCTTCTTTCGTCTAAATATATTACTTATTTTCTGCCTGTATTAACATATTGTATTACATAACTAACAAAGAGACTATATATTCATTGTTTTATAAGAAATAGAAATCGTTTATGTTCTTGGCAAAATGTATTTATTCGTTTGTTTTTGTTTTTCCTTGATATTTACAGTAAAGAAGATTCGTTGGAAACTTCTAAGCAAACTCGCTTCGACCCTAACGTAGATATTACGATATAGACACAGACACAGATATACATAAATATAGATATAGTTCATACTCCCTTCCTGTAAAATCCAGCAAATTCTGACATTAAAAAAAATAAAACTAAAAAATAAACTTTTGAATAATAATTTTTCAATTAACTAAGCGATCAATAATATACATCAATAATAAAATCAACCTTAATTTTATTATTAATTTGGCTTACCATTAGCTTTAGTGTGTTTTTTTTTAATTTGTTCTTTTTCCTTATTTGTTTGTTTTTTTTTGACGACTCGCCTGGCGTAGGGCTGAGTCTCAACAGATCGCAGCACGAGGCTGCTCTACCGAGCCAACAAAATGTATTAACATTTAGTTTATTTTATTGTCAGTGCATACTAGAATTTCGATCATTCATATGTTCTGGGTGATAACGTCACTTTACCAAACTGACTCACATCGCGTATTTAACGTAACTAATGCATATTGCTTTTCAAGGAAATTATCAAGACCAGATGAATCTCGTTTAACCGTACAAGCTAACAAATTGCATGTAGAAATGCTGAATACTGACAACAGAAAAGAGAACGGAGAGTGCGCAATCAAGAATTTGAATACCACGCTTATTTTTCCCATGCTTTTTTAATGATTGCATTTATATTCATTTGTATTTCATACTGCAATTTTCATAGTTTAATCTTGGCTTAATTTTATGCGGAATAGTGAATGAAAACAGTGCACATAACTTGAAGCATACCACTTTGGTGTTTTCCTTACTGGAATACTAATATACTATATTGAGTTAGTCTTGGCGCGATGGAATAAGGGATTTAAATGTAAAAGTGTACATTGTAATTTTAATTAAAGCGCAATAATTTCTTTAACATCCTTCTCTTCTTTAATATTATATTAATAATAATAAATAATAATAATAAAAGCCTTTTATTTCTCAAAATTACAAAAAATGTCAATTTTTTTTACTCAGTTAACAATACAAATAATATTTAATGAAATTTTTACTATAGATTATAATTTAAAAAAAAGGTTCAAACTTTTATTATAAAATTCATTTATTATTTTAATGCTACATTTGTTTTATTTAATCTATACTAATATGTCAAGCTGAGGAGTTTGTTTGTTTGCTTGAACGCGCCAATCTCAGGAACTACTGGTCCAATTTAAAAATTCTTTCACTGTTAGATAGGCCATTTATCGAGGAAGGCTATATAGCATAACGATAAAATGTTTCATCTCATTTTATGCGGACGAAGCCGCGGGTAACAACTAGTAGTTTATAAAATAGGGCTTTTATTTTATGTTTGTGCACTTAAGTCCCTTTTATTTACAATAAATATCAAGTAAAATCTAGAATCTTGTTTTAAAAATAATTAATTCTGATTTTAAATTAAATTGTTTCCGAGTGTTAAAATCTTTAACAGTTTGTAACACTTTATTTCTTGTAATGTCTTGTATGCCTCTTATTTCTTGTAATGTAAACTGGAGATTGTTTGCAACTTGTTTGATTATTTTGTAAATTTATTTCTCACTGACTTAACGTTTCCCTTTTAAAATACTTTAACTTGATTCCTTCCTCCTTAATCCTTAATTTACTCATTATTTTTTTTAAATCGTTACAAACTAAAGTTTACTTCGTGTTTCTGTGAATTAAAATGTATACCACATTAAAGCAGATGATAAATTGTACTCGCCCCTAAAGTTGAACAGGAAGCGAGCTGTTGCTAGTTTCATATTACACTTTTGTTACCGAGGTGGACTCAGGCGATGAATGATATATCAATTAGTAGGGAAAAATCCCCAGATTTTCATATCAAAATGTTTGCGTTGCTCGTCCATAGAAAAAAATTATAATTAATTAAAAACTGTATTTAAAAAAATGAAAATTCGAAATGAATTTACCGAAAATTTCTAAGATTTTTAAGAAAATAAAAAACATGAGTTAATAGCTTTTATAATTACCTTTGAAGAAAATATTCAAAGTCTGGGTGTAAAAATTAGTTCGGTCCGTTTTTACAGCTTAAAAAAGGCCTGTATTTCAAGAGATAATGAATTAGCAAATTAATCAAATTATTATTATTTTAACTAATTTTTTTGTATTAAAAATTATTTTTTTATAAAAAATTAAATTTTTTTTTTATGAAATTTTCATTGTGTATATATTTATCTATTTCTACAAGAAAAAAATATTTGTGAATAAGAGGCGTCTGTTAACACAGGTACATATTAAGTTGTCTACCTTAGGAACAGACGTCAGCGTGTCATATAGTCCTATATATATTTATTAATTCAGTATCAGAAATAATTCGATTTTAATGGGAATTTCACTGGAAGGTAAAGGGCATCTCATATGGTCGATAATATAATATAGTAATGAATTCTAATGCGGATAAAGTCGTGAGCATCTCAGTAGTATTAGACAAATCTGTAGCTATACATGTTAAGAACAGCACTTAGTGGTATATTTAACAATACAATTTATCTTTAACGTTAAACGGCGAGGCGTTCCACCTTATCGGGCTCTCGTTCCACTAATGGCCTACATTTGAAAGGTGAATAGCTCCATTCCATGGTACGGGAGAAATGAGGGTATCTTCGCTGCGAGCGGATCGATATTCTTGTTGGTAACGATTATTTATTATTAATGCAGGCATATCTGTAGAAAATTAAAGAAAAAGAAAAATTTTAGGTACCGTCAAAGGTAACTACAATGAGGTACCCACGAAGGTACCTGAAATTAGGCACCATTAACTTTCCACCTGTCGATTCCATTTTGGAATTTACTTATTAAGTATCGATCTTCATATTTAATAAGCCCGGTATGAAAATTTATGGGGAGTAAATTCAAACGTTACGCGTTATACACGTAACAAAGAGTAGGAGATATTTTTTAAATAACTCTGATGAAGACGTAGGAGCTCAAGGAAGAGTGATAAAACAGATATTAGAAAGGTTTGCACATTCAAGTATGTAACTGGATTTAACAAGAGATCGCCGACTGGACGATTTTTTTTTTAGAAAGAATATTAGGAATACTTTTTAGGTATGTCTAATATTCCCTTTTTCCTTCCTACTAATCTTAAATTAAAAGCTTGTATTAGGAGAGGCTGCGACAATACCCCTACAGCGGTGGGGTTTGAACCGGGTACCTTGCGGATCACAGTCCTTACTTATACCGTTGAGCTATTGAGGCTCTAAATTCGGCCAGAAATCCTTATATTTGCGTACCATATTCTTGTTTAATTCTGTATAAGAAAATATTATTCCTAGTACTACGAAATGTATTTGACAATTCGATCATATTAAATGTCAGAATTAATATAAAATTCACTATTATTTTGACATGGTTCTAATGATCTACGTTTTAACATTATACAATAATAAATTCAATACATTTTGTCTACATAGTTCGGCATTGGTGTGCGTGTGGTTTAATTTTGATAATTTAATATATTAATATTGCATAACTTATTAAAATATTGGCATTCGCACATCCTCCTTTATATAAACTATAATTGTGACAAATTTCATACTCCTCCGTCCGCGTAGTTTTCGTGAAAATGGTACCGAAAATTTCCGCTTCACGTATTAACAAAATACAGATATAAGCGAAATATTTCCCTAACATCGGAGTATGTTAAAGACATTTTGAAAGTATACAGAACCACATTTACCTCAAAAGTATATACATCAAAATGAGAAAACCCTGTAACGGAAAATCGTTCGTAGGCAGAGATTGATGAAGCAATATCTCAAACCACCTCCACGACGTATCATATGGATAAAATGTTTGCTGTAAACAATTCACTTCCTCCACTCGATAGCTTTGGAGAAATCCACGAGCGCAGGCGAAAAAAATAGATTACTTTGCATGTATCTATTCATTCATAATATATAGATTAATTTTTAAAACAACGTTCAGTCACTTGCTTTCAGTTAAGTCGTAAAAGTGCGGCCCGCTTGACCAACATGTGTACTTTACAATTCCAGTCCGCGCCTTTAAGAATTAAATACTTAGTTGGCATAAAAAAAAATTGCTTGCTTGGAAATATACAGTAATTTTTTCGCTTTAGTTTTATATTAATTATTCGTTAGTACCTTGAAACAAACGTAAAATTAGGTGAAATATTTTAGCCTGATGTTGTAGAATAATACCTTCCTTGATAAATTGGCTATCTGACACTGAAAGAATTTTTCAAACCGGACGAGTAGTTCCTGAGATTAGCGCGTTCAAGTAAACAAACAAACTCTTCAGCTTAATATATTAGTAATAGATATAGATAGGCTTTCGTAAAGAACATTTTATTTTATTTAGAGACCCTAAGGAGGTCCTTTAAACGAGATATTTGGTAGAGCATCCCAAAAAAACGTTAATCAAGATGCGTATCTCGGATAAATTTAAAAGTTTTGTTATTTATATTTGTTTTGTGAGCATTAAAACAAGAACTTGTTCAAAGGGCGGGAATGTCTCTACATAACCGCCGCGACCCGGATTTTGAGCTGAATGTATTTATTTTAATTACATCTCGGCTCCTTTGCTTTAGGAGACAAATGTTACAGTCTGCTGGCGGCCTTTTTGAGAATAATTTTGATATTGGCCTAAACAATTGAGAGCGTAAGCGTTTCATTTTGTATATGTACATTAGAATTACATTTACACACTTTACAGACCCTGAGTCAGCGCAGTGACATTGCCAATAAATTAGGTTAAAATATACATCATTAAGGTAAAAAAATTGATAAATTATGTGAGGGTTAGGGCATACCTAAATGACTGACATCCAGCTCGTAACATAGGACTGCCCGACAGACAAAGTAACTCCACTGAACAGAAAACCACATCTAAACTATTCTAGTCACGTAGCGTTGCTTCTGCAGTTGAGTGAATTGTCAAAGTTATTTGAGGAAAGGGGGGGAAATGTTGGTATTTGGAAGCATCTATGTGCTACTCTGGTTGTTTACTATCAGATAAGCCGTACGCTTATTTACCGTCGTATGCCTTGGTCTCTTGATCGTAATGCACAACGCTGCGATAAGCGTCACGAGGCAGTGTGCCTCGCTTGCTTTTCACCACTGACGTAGACAGCGACGGAATAAGAGACCATTCTAGACGTTAATCTTACAGTTATGTGTCCGACACCGCATGCCGCATAAAGCAGCGTTGTGCGTTACGATCAAGAGACTATACCTCTAGTTACTAACACTACTAGTACCAATCCCCAAGGCAGAAGTCTCTCTTTATTTCTGTCGTCTCTCTCAATTCGCATCTACCTAAATCCTACCACTCGTTTAAAGTCATCAACCCATTGTGTCTTAAGTGGACTTTCGATGGCTTTCCTTAAGATCTAGGCTTTTAATCTATAATTTTTAGGGTTCCGTAGTACTACAAGGAACCCTTATATCCCATTGATCAATAACAAAAGATAATTTATATTAAAAAGGATCTTCAAGACAGACAGACTTATTATCGCACGCTTAGTCATAAACTAGCCTAACTCAAAAAAGTTGATTGTTGAGAAATCGCAAAAAACGTTTTGTTATTTAGGACATATTTCGCTTATAATTCGATACAAACGACGTCACAGTAACAAACTATGCAGTTTAATGATGGTTGATGAAGTGATTAATAATATTGATATGTTATTTTATTATTTGTTTGTCTTTTTAATCACCTTTGAGGAGGTCGTGGCCTAATCAGTGGTCGGCATTTGAGTCGATCACTAAGTTAAGTTGCTCTGGCTGCAACCGGACCTTTTAAAATACTTATCTCAAATTAACTAGTCTTTTCTCACTGTTGGGCAAAGGTTTCCATCAGTTTCCTCTATATATCTCTATTTTGATTTCACACAAGTCATGAATATTCGCAAAGTTGAATAATTATATCAATTATTTCCCTTTTTGGAATAATGCAAAGACTTTATCACCGTCTCCTGGCCTATAAATAGTCCGGCTATACATAATTCAAAACGCGTGAGCTCTGCAATGCAGTTAGTTGGTCAGTAAATACACCTTTAGTAAATTCATCTAATTCGCTTACATTCTTCGAAAACGATATATTAATTATGATTCGGCTTACAAAAATGCACTCCAAGACTATACCCATTTACAATAGGAAACAGCGCATCGTAAATCTAAAGCCAGAAAAATATTAAGGTGGTATGATAACTTCTCTGTACGTAATCGTGCCAGATCCACACACACAGACATCCGTACTTCCAAGGAAATATTTTTTAATAAGTTTTTTATTACATTAAATAAAGTAAATATCCTGTCGAAGTATGAAAAGTGTTAAAACACGACTTTCATCTTAAACTAAGCGTATTTACATTCAGCAATAAGTGCCTTGCCAAATGAATAGTGAGATTTTCAGTTCAGGAATCGCTCGGTTTTGATTAAGTGAGAGTAGATCATTTCCCATAACGCATTTTATTCTCCTTATCTCCGGCTGTAAGTGTTTTTTATAGCAGACAGCAGGCTGACTTGGCTAAATAATATAGTATAAGAGACGGTTGTAACGATATGCCAAAATAAATTAAATAACACGTACTGTGTCGATAGTATTATTTAGTTACCAATGATACTAATTGTTAGGCGAATGTCGAATTTTCTTTTACTTGATTATAAAACTTATGATGGTATTATAAATCGATGGCTCCCACGTAAAATATCGTAAAGCACATTTTGCCATTTTATTTTTTTTACGTTTTCTGATTGACAAGTTCTTTTAAGTATATTAATTTCAAAGTAAAGTATTTTTGAATATTTTATTTTGGAATTGATACAGCTAAAAGAATAATGATATTCTTCTTAAATGACAAACAGGAAATATCTCTCTTCGTCTCTTTACCTTCTTTAAGCGTAATTTTTTTTAGAAGTGAGTGCTTCGACCATTAATTATGTTTTTGATAGACGTCACACTCATTATTTACATATTATTAAATTTATTCACAATATTTAAATTTTTCTTATAAACTCTATAAAAATATTATGTACGTATGTATAGTCGACCAAGAAATTGGTTTTCCACGCCAAGGTCGAATGTGATTCTTTTTTTTTGCTTTTTTAAAGAATATTAGAAATACCTTTTAGGTATGTCTAATATTCCCTTTTCCCCCTCCTACTAAGCTTAAATTAAAAGCTTCAGCGTTTGTTCTTATTCCTCGATATCACCGGTCTATTATACGTATATTCCAAAATCCTCAAAACCTTTCCTCCGTTCGACATTTCTAAAATTTCACCTAAAATAAATACAAATAAGAGTTCATAATCATGCGATGCCTTATCCGAATTCAAACGTTATAAGATTGTTATAAGAATTTAAGAGCTGCTTTATTGAAAGATAAAAATAAAAAATAATTTAAGATGCTTCAGTCAAAGTAAAAAGTTAAAGTTATTTCAATTATAAATATGCTTTATTCTAATGCAAGGGATTCTTTATTCTAGTTCAAAACCTGCTTTACGCTAAGTAGTTTTTTAAAAGGACTTTTAGGATTTGACGAAAACAAACGCGACCGCTTTCGAAATAAACATATATGAAGGCAGTTTAGAAATTCATGAATATTTATTCATATTAATGTTCGATTTCTACTAGATTTTCGACAGCATCTTGTGTCACAATCGGCTCGAGAGTGCCCATCACTGTAACACTAAAATTCGAAAAACGAAAACGAAACGAAACGAAACGAAAACGAAACGAAATGAAATGAATTTCATTTCTTGCCCCTTGTAATATAAAAAAAAAAATAACACTTAGGGACTATATCTATAGAAGATATAATTTTGTTCAATGGACCTCATGTCTTCTCTTAAACTTTATCTAAAATCGCTATTAAGAATATTGCTAAAAAGCGTATCGTATCGCGGGGTTTTTTATGCGATGACCGCGGCTAAGGTATTTAGCGGACCGGTTCTAGCTTTTACTAGATTTATCTTTTACCTTATCTGTGCTTTAAACTTCGCGTAAACAAGGTAACATTGACTAATAACTTATTATAAATCAAGCTATATAAAAATATCTATAGCTAAGGCTGTGGTTCCTGCTAAAATATTTAAGTGATGCGATAAAATATTTATAGCATTCGAAATATATTTTTTTATGTTACAAGGGACAAACGAGCAGGCAGCAGGCAGCTAAGTGCCTACCGACACCCATAGACATCTGCACGACCAGGAGACTAGCAGACGCCATGTGCATAGTTTTCTTCTCTTAAGAAATAGTTGCGAAGAGGTCTTACTTGCGATAAACACTAAAACAAAAAAAACGATTTGTAAGAAATACATATTATGGATATATTATTTGGATTATATTTATTATTAGCTTGAAATAAAATTCTTTACAATAAAGACTAACAAATATTATGCTAATACTCACACTTAATCAAAATCAAGTATGTTACAAAACTATTAAGTATTGAGCTTCTTCTAAAAGATGGCCTTAATGCCAAAATCCACATAACTGATATCTCATAATATTTAGAAAATATGAGGAGTGCACTTTGGATTTTCCAAAATATTTTTTAGTCTTTATTGCTTTAATCCTGGTCACGGCAGCGCAAGCTGTCCCGGCGGAGCTTTGTTTTTTATTCATTGCATTTTTGTACAAATTCTTTATTGTTTTAACGAATAAATTTTATTCATTAAATTAAATAATGTAAATGAGAATTTAAGCCATAACGCAACGTATTTCTTATATTCCTTAAAGATAAATTAGATAAACATAAATCTTTCCTAAAATGATAAAAGTTTGACAATAAAAAATACTCGAAACATTTTTTTTCCTATAAAAACAACAGAAGAATAAAAAATTCGGTCGAAAGATGCAAAATCTAATAAAGCATATCATGTCGAACATGAAAAATCACTTCGCGTATCACGATTATCATAGGCCGGGGTCGCGTACCCGTGGTGGATCTGACCAGCTATCAAACGAATAATAAGAAATATCCACCCTTTGTATTACGATAGACTTTAAATCGGTTTGTATAAATGAATGCTGGTAATATTTAAAGTTCAAATTACTTCATTCTCTTCAAAGTTTTGCCTTGCATTCCTCGCCGCGCTGACTTCAAGGCAGTGCAAAGCCGTAGTGAATCTGCCCAGTTAACGGAAATATAAAAAGGAATCCATACCCTGGAGATAAAATGTATGTAAATATCAAGCATTCTACTTAAGATTGGCTCAAGTCCTCCTCCTCAAACGAGTTACTTTTTTA
Organism: Charaxes varanes; assembly: GCA_024363005.1. Lineage (NCBI taxonomy): Eukaryota > Metazoa > Arthropoda > Insecta > Lepidoptera > Nymphalidae > Charaxes > Charaxes varanes. The sequence goes on from JANCMC010033613.1 coordinate 11,638,160, forward strand.
ATTCTATCAAAGCACTTATTATATAAGTATAATACGATACGTGGATGTTACTAATTTTCCAGTGCAAATTACGAATTTTTAAAAATCAACAACGAATATTTTTGGCACACGTTTTTTGTCAGCTTTAATTTATTTTTTATTTAAAACACCTATCCATAATTGATCTACTATGTAACTAGAATGATCGTAGGAGGACTGGTTAGGTTGCTTTTAAAGTCAGCTATTTTTATACACACAAATACATTTAAATTTTCTTAGATGGTGCGCAATAAAGATAAAGTATTCTCATTGTGTGTCAAGATAATAGCAATATTTGTTTTAAGAAGATAAAGAGGAAAAAAAAATCTACAAAAAGTTTGATCATCGTGACAATAGGGTAATTTCTATTAAAAGAAATATTTATAAACTTTTGTTCCAGATAGCTTTTTTTTAATCGACACTACGTCCACGGCACGTGCCATTATCAATTTCTTCTTTATTGTGTTCTATCGTCATCGTCGATTTTACATATTCTATAGTCCCAGTTGTTCCAGATAGTTGACAGGGATTTAAATGTTACATAAAGAAGTGGAATTACTAAGATATGTCCGATTGTTTAATATTTTGAAAATATAAATCAATTAAATTAAAGACATAAATCACGTGACTCCAAACAGCAATCTGAGCGCGTGACGCCACTGCGTGCCAAACAAAATGACGTTGCTAGCGTATATGCACATACACTCAAGTACAGCTGTTTATTTAGCACGTCGTTACGTCATACAAGACGGTATGATAGAGCGTTTAGGCGCTAACATTTATGTGGATTTATAAAAACACAAAATTAACCTGGTGAAAGTTTGTTTTTCGCTGAAATATTTATACTTTACGTTTAGTAGACTGCAAGGCATAATATTAACTAATTTCTGATAAAAAGTCATCTAGTCTATTAAGAGACGTCTATTGGCATATATATGTTATAACTCGAAAGCAAAAGATATTCTTACAAGTAATAAATCACGACACGTACGAGGGAAACGAAAACACGGAAAACGTACGCCGAATACACAGTTTCTGTGAAGCATAATATGAATAATTCGTCAAGGAAGACTTTAATCAAAGCAGAAGCAACGGTTTGTTGTCTCAAACAGGTCTTACTCATATACGTACACAAGATGCGCCCGCACAGTATAGGTATGTAATTAATTCTATATGCAGTGTCAGAATAAGCCGCCCGCGAGCCTTCAATAGGGCTGGCACAGTTCTTTATTTTTTTTTTTATCTTATTTATTTAAGGGTCTTAAATCTATTTAAGATTATTCCAGACCCATGTAAAAAACATTTACTTTTTATATAACATATAGGTTCATAAATGTAAAAATATCTCATAATACTTTTTTGTATTTATGTTGGCAAACAACTGCCTCATGACAGGCAGACATCCTAGCGAAAAGAAGCCAACAAAAGCAACATACGTACCTTTAATGAGGCTCCTCTTATAGAGAGGAAAGAAATTGAGATAGAGTTCTTGAATTCTATGGCTTAACTGTACTGGTTTTAGGTCCATCAAGTTCAAATAGAAGCACCTGTAGAGCCTGCTACTTGCGACCCATTTGTAGGTTTGAGAAATTTTATTACTGCGCTCGTAAAAGCTCATTTATACTACCTTCAACTATGTCTAACCAAATTTAATAGAGTCCTACTAATACTGCCTAGATATCCTTCGCTTTATGGAACTGAAAATAGTAGCTGAAGTATCGCCACGTTTGCAGTTCTTTTGCTCTGCAGTTGAATATCGACGCGTCTGGGTACCAGTACCTCATTCTTGCATAAGATCGACGTGAAGTGTCGGCAACGCTGTCACGTCAAGTGATGGCCTTGTTGTCGCGTTTCGTTCGGTTGGTAGAATTCCGGGTGTCATAAACCCCTCTTTAAAAGTCGGCAACTCATATGCGAGCCTCCTGGCAGTGCAGATGTCCATAAGCGTCGATAGTCGGAACCATGCCTTGACTTTAGTAATACAAAAAAAAAAGTCTTTATAAACCTTTTTTGACAACCCTAAGCCTACATAACTGGCCGAGGTGTTACAAAATTACAGCCTTTTGTACAATTATGATAAATTCTTCTCATTGAAGACATCCACCTACGTAAATATGCGCATATGTATGTATGTTACTTCAAAAGTTAATACGTTTTCTTGTGTGATGTTTTTATAAGTACCAGACGAGTTTCAAACTTCCTTGTCTTTGTAGACTTTATCACGGACAAGGAAATAAAATTGTAATAAAAATGTTATATTCCAGCAATATCAAATTTAATAGCTTTATTTAATATGCTTACGTACACTTTTCGGTTTTTCTACGTTTCAAATTGTAAAAAATGACAGACAATTAGGAATTAATTCGATTGCAATATCCTTGTTCTGACGGAACGAGAAGCCTCGCGAGGCAGCCTCGGGAGGCAAATTCCTCGGTTAATCAGGACGGTTGCATTTTTAAAACGGAAAATGCACGTTCTCCAAACAAAAAAGGTGCGCGTCTAACATCCGTGGCAGCCTCGTGAGGCTACTCGTTCAATCAAGAAACGATTAATTACGAAACTACTATTCCCCTTCATTCACTCTTGTTTTTTAATCCATTAAACAGAGTTATTTTAAAGCCTGTTTAAATTAGAGAAGCAGGGAATTTCAATTCTTCTTCTTAAAGTACCATCTCCTCACGAATTTCGGCGATCGTTTTGACAAATAGTACTCTTTATACCACGGCTTTAAGTAGTGAACGGGTGCTTTTTCCAAAGCATTGGCGTAGATTTTAGCCAAGATGTTTTTATTCGACCAACACTTTAAGAGGTAGCGCCACGCTTGTAGCCGAATTGGGCCGGCGCGCCCGGATACCAGTACCTCTTTCTCCCATGATATCGGCGTGAAGTGACGGCAAGGCTGTCACGTCTAGTGATGGCGTTGTTGTCGCGTTTCGTTCGGTTTGTGAGACTTCCCGGTGGCCTAAACTCGTCATGGCGGGAAATGAACCCTCAACCCACGGAGTGGAAGGCAGGATCACTGTCAACTGCCCCAAAGGGCCAGTCAAAAGACCGCTTATGACAATTTACTTATTTTGTTTCCTAATGTGGCGATCGTGGAGCCATTAACAAAATTCTTTTATTGTAACGCAACTAAAGGCCGTATAGTTATAGAAAGTTAAATAGCTAACTTAATAATTCTTTGGAGCAGTTCTCATTAGAAAGCTTTTGTAAAATATCACTCGAATAAAGATTACTTCGATGGAAATACATTTCACAGTTGTATCCGTGAATTTTGTGAAACCTTTTGATTTTCTTTCCCAATGCAAACGTCAAGCGTGTGCAGTTAGATGGTGCGGAACCCTTAATGCGCAAGTCCAGCTCGCATTTGCGCGGTTTATTTTTTTTTTGATTTTCTCATTGCAGGTCCAATTCTGTTTCAAACACGACAAGGTACTGTTAGACGAATTAATATATATCTCGTCTATATAATTTAGCATTAAAACATTCAATTGCACGCAAGAAAGATCGTACATAAATACATGTTACGTGAGTAATTTGGACATAATTTTCTTTTGTCCACTTGTATTAAACTCGTTAGAGGGCCGTTTGGTCGTAATGGTGCGGTAGTCCGCCTCGCAATCAAGGTTCTGGGTTTGATTCTCGCCTGAATTTAAATTAGGAATAAACATAAAATTTTGTTCAACACACATTTAACGGACCCTTTTCGACTCAATAAAAAATTGAATACGAATGAATTATTTGTTCATTTGTAAGGAGAATTTTTTTTTTTTGAAGAAACTAACAATATTTCAATCTATTCATATAAAGTTGAAAAGTTTGTTTTTTGGTTTACTTGGACGTGATAATCTCAGGAACTACTGGTTCTATTTGAAAAAATCATCGGTGTTAGATAGCCCATTTATCGAGGAAGTCTATAGGCTAAATAAATTTTAAGTCTACATCATCACCACGCTAAAATTGAATCTAATTTTACGCGGGCGAAGTTGCGTGCACAGCCAGTATAATATAAAAGCGGATTTTTTATTATTATGAGTAGGGTAAACCAGAGATTCTCAGTGCAGGGCGCGAGGAACCCCTATAAACTTAGCATTTACGTTGTAAATTTTATCACCAAATCATTAAATGTTTCAAAAAGTCATAATATGATAAATATAAAATCATTATACACATGACGTTCCTAAGGGCTTATAAAAAAGTCTATATGAATAAAAGATTTTGTACTTTGATAAAACTCAAACTTACGTACTTTATTCTATTTGACTTTTTGTATGTATTTTAAGAACATAAATATTTTTTGTAATATTCTCGTAATAAAATTTTCGAAAAAGGAGCTAAGTTTATGAAAGATTTCATTACTCTTTTGAAAATTCAATTGCATCGTACGTTACAAAATATATTGATTAATTTTATTATGAAAGCAGTTCTTATAAAAAAGATTATTCTATTTCGTATAGAAACCAAAAATGCAATTAAGTGATGAAGGTAATACAAATAATATAAAATAATGGTGGTATAAAGTAATATTTAGAATTTGAAATCAATTCGAAAATAACTACGTCGATAAAACAAATATGTAAATGATTAGTTACATCGAAAAATAAATTAAAGCCTATAGTGACGAATTAGAAGTACAATCTTAATAATTTCTTAATATTTTTATGTTATTTGTAACTTGCTTGCTTGTAATAAACATCGTCCAAGTCATCTCTACCGCAGCTGGCTTCGAGAAATTTCAACCTAGCAAAGGTGAAAATCGCCAAAATTATGGTAATTTTAGAATTGGATAAAAAAGACATTTTACTTTAGACCTTAGAATAACTATACTACATTTTTTTCACGAAAATTTAGTTGACAAAAAATTGATTAATTAAAAAAAGAAAAATTTTATCAATTTAAATTTAATTACTACAATAGAATTTTAAATAATGCATGAACGTTTAAGAAATAATTTTCAATAGCAATACTTTTTTTCTTCCAGGATGTGGTTACGAACCTCAATGCATTCATAGCAAGAAACAAACCCACTACCACTGTCTACAATGTGGTTTTGCTGTTCTCGGGTATTCGTTTTTCCGTACGCCGCTGGCAAATTTGCCGTATCGCAAATATTTTCCGTATCGAAAAATACTTTATTGGACGGTTTATTTAAAATCAAATCTGATACAACAATCATATGAATTTTATTTAACGTGTGGGAGGCCACTGAAAATTAGTGGCTATCCTTTTTTTAATCACACCGGTACATGATTTAGGTTTAAGGTCACTGCTATATTATTTTTAAGTTATATTTTATTGCTTTTTTTAGTTCTAGTTATCTTTCTGGTGTGATTCTGAATAAAGGTATTTTCATTTCATTTCATTATATTCATATATTAAAAATATAATTATTTTTTGTAATTGGTACTTAATATATTAAATATTAAAATAACAATTTATATTTACAGGTTTCCGTTTTCAGCTAGATGTGCGGTCCTCAGTTTATAAGGTATGTATGTACTGTAGATAGTATACCTACCTAAAAATAAATAAAAAAATTTGATTATTTGTAACGTTAAGTTTAATTAAAACATAATTATCCAAATCTATTTAATAACAGCAAATAATACAAATATAATATTAATAAAACTGCTTGTGACTTAGTTAACAAAACTTACTGTTTACTTCATTGCCTTTTTAAAATAAAAAGGCAATGAAGTAAACAAATAATTGCACTGCTCAAAATTTGAATAACAAAATATGGCACTGTTTGAAATAAGATGTAATATATCTTAAAATCTATGTGTAACTAACTCGGTGGAATATAGTACGTTATTAAATTGTTAATATTCTACAGATGCCGTAAGCGTTTATTTAGCTCCTTTAGGGTCGTTAGCTCCTTTCAAAATATTCAATATCGTCCCAATTTAATGTAAATTTGACGGAGCATCCCAGGAGCGATGTCAAGGATAATAATTTCAGAGAAACTTTATATTAAGTTGTGTAATATTAGGTTGATAGACATAAATAGGACCTTAAGTCACGTTACATAACAGACATTTTTGTAACGTGACGTTTTCAATAGACATAGAAATGTCTGTTGAAAACTCGACACCTTTTTAATGCCTTAAATCAAATGTCAACGATTTTAGTAATTAACACGACAGTACATGACGAACCAGTGAGTTCTGAGTTGATTACTCGCACGGATACATTGCCCAGGCGCTCCCCTGAATTACTGCCCCTGCAAGGAACTGCGCCCGATAAATTCACGCGTTGAGATAATAATTCATGTCGGCCCTGCTGATTTATTGAGTATGCTCATTTATTTTATATGCTTTATATTTAACACGCACTGTTACTTTTATTTATTAATTAGGCTAATATAATCTATATTCTTAAATCAAATGTCAACGATTTTAGTAATTAACACGACAGTACATGACGAACCAGTGAGTTCTGAGTTGATTACTCGCTATTTTCAGAGTCATGGTCGTCTTGGAGCCCCTAAAGATCACCATAACGAACTTCCCCAGCGACGAGCCGATAGTTCTCCAGGTGCCCGACTTCCCCAACGAGCCGGAGAAGGGCTCCCACGAGGTGGTTTTGGACAGGGTGGTTTATATCGAGGGTAGCGACTTCAGTCAGCAGCCGGACAAAGGGTACCGCCGCTTGACCCCCAGTCAGGCTGTGGGTTTGCGACACGCCGGATATGTTTTGAAGGTAGTCTTTTAAAAGTTTGGGTACTGTTCCACTCCTCCTTTTGTTATTGTTTTAAAGGAAATTAAGAGCTAAAACTTAACAATAGACCAAGAAATATAAAGCCAAATACAAGTTTTCACGGATAATTTTGAAATAGGTTTAAAATAATAAAGAAAAATTAATAAATAAAGAAAGCTTCGCAAGTTATTTTTCCGCACCTTGACGCAATAAGACGACTATACATTGGGTAGCACAAGAGGTATTGGAAAAAATGCCTTTACGCTCTAATCTTTCTGGCACTTTGTACACTCCAGTAAATACGCAAATACTATAGTAGAATTACTTGACCGCTGAAAATCAACGCAACATGCAACATTCGTGAATGGAACATTGGTGGCTCGTTTGTACATTTCGTCTCTAGTGCCTAGTCGAATAAATCCCACACGCCTTATTGCTCATAATGGTGATGATAATTAACAATTGCAGTATAACTAACGATTGTTTTTAACGTTCAGGTTAACAATATAATCAAGGACAGTTCAGGCGATGTCACGGAGTTAGAATGCACCGCGCAGTCCACAGGCGCGGCAGACAAACCCAAGGCCTTCGTGCACTGGGTGTCGCAACCGATCGGGGTTGAAGTCCGGCTGTACGAACCTTTGTAAGTACTTTTTTTTTATTATAACGGGCAAACAGGCAAGCGGTTCGCCTAAGTGTCTAGCAACGCCCATGCGCATCTACACCACCAGGAGGCTCGCAGCGTTGTCGACCTTAAAGGAGGGTCTTGGGCCACCGGGAACTCTCACAAGTTGACCGAAACGTAACAACAATACCATCATTTGATGTAACAGTATTGCCGCTACTTCACCCTCATCTTATGTCAGAAAGAGGTACTGGTACCCGCACGCGTCGGCACAATTCGGTTGCAGACCAAAAGCGCGGCACTACTTTCTAATTAGATAAATAAATAGGAGTAAAGGAAGGGACTGATGTAAAGGTAGATGGACAGAAGAAAAAGGATGCGGATACTACTGTCACGGATGTTACAGGGGTAGTGACAATAGCAGTTAGGGTAGTCCAGAATAGCGTATCCGTAGTCAAACTCTTGTTTGATTGCTGTAGTAGACGCAAAAATTGTGCAAATTAGATAATCTACAGGTAAGACAGCTCTTGATCAAACGAAAAGCTATGATAAAAGTGACTACGTTCATGTTTCGCGATTTAATACTAAATGAATAACCAAGCACCATCTAGGTTTTCATTGTTTTTTGTTACTGCCTAATACTAATTTCTTAAAAATAATTGCCACAGATTCAAACATATCCTAATATTCTTTTGCACCTCACCTGGTTGACCACGGGTTTGATGGTCGCATTTTGCAGGAGCCTCGCTATCTGCTTGGAGTTGAAGTTAGAGACTCCGATACTCTTGATTAGGCCTTCGCCCACGAGGGGCTCCAGCGCCTTCCACGTCTCCACGTAGTCCACTTCCGAGAACAGGATGTTCTCTGACGCGTCCTTGGGGAACAGCTCGCCGTCTTCCTGGAAATAAATTATGAATATAAAAGACTAGCTGTACCCCACGGCTTTGTCCGCGTGTTCCACTCTTATCGCTTGGAGGTTTAAAAATAGTTTTTGGATGAGGATTAATATTGTGTTTACAGAGAGACCTTCACAAATAATGCATTATTTTAGAACAAATTTGATTGGCATAAAAAAGGTTATACAGAGCCAACCTTAAAAGATAGACATATGCTGTCGCGGATTTTTATTTAGAACTTTTAAAGGGGAACAATTTTGTCATACATGACTTTTGCGTAACTTTAACCATTTACGCAGCGCACGCAGCGGAAGCTCTCAAACGGGAAAAAGAACCCCCGATTTTGAAACATTCTTTATTGGTGCTCCGCTCCTATTGGATTAGCGTGATATATAGCCTATAGCCTTCATCGATAAACGACCTATCTGACACTGAAAGAATTTTTCAAATCGGATCTATACTTCCTGAGATTAGCGCGTTCAAACAAACAAAGTCTTCAACTTTATATATTAGTATAGACTAGCTGTTTCACGCGACTACGTCCGCGTAAAACTAAACATTCGAGAGCCCATAAACCTTCTTAATTCGGCCTTATCGAAAAATCCGTTCTTAAGTGAGTTAATGATACAGGCAGCTTTGTTTCAACGTCCTCTATCGGCCAATCTAAGAATTATTTCGATATCTCCACCCGACACTGAGATAGAGCTCTCTTATTTCTCAAAGGCCGGCAACGCATCTGCGACCCCCCTGGTGTTGCAGTTGTCCATGGGCGTCGGTAGTCACTTATAGAACCGCATGCTCGTTTGCCCCTTGTATCATAAAAAAAAAAGGTAATTTTGTATTTTTAACTAAAACAAGTTTTTAGTTAAAAAGACAAACAAATAATAAAACATCAATAATATAACATTTCAGTATTATTTATTTATTATTAAATTTGTTACTATTATGGCGTTTTTATCGAATTATAAGCTGAATAAGTCGTAAATAAAACTTTTTTTGCGATTTCCAAATAAATGAGCATTTCTGAGTTAGGTCAGTTTATGACTGCGCGTGCGGCGGTATATGTATAGATTGTGTCTTGTGTCTAAACTCACTTTGTAAGCTTGTGGCCAATGTATCAGGTACAAGTCGAGATATTTCAACTTAAGGTTCTCCAGGGACTTCAGTAGGGCTCCGCGCACCAGGTCCTTACGGTGGAAGGTGTTCCATAGCTTGGAGGTGATGAAGAGGTCCTCTCTGAAATAAATCTTCCTTTTCTGAAGTGAAACTTATTGAGCCCGAAGTCCCATATATGGGGCTAATGAGGGCCTTGCAGCCGCTACTTCAGGAAAAACTGGATGGGAGAACAGGAAGGGATGGAGTAAAAGGATATAGAGGTAGATGGGGAGGAGAAAAAGGATGCGGATACTACTGTCACGGACGGTATAGGGGATGTGACAATAGCAGCTAGGGAACTCGGGGGACGCGTACCCGTAGTGGACCTGATAAAAAAATCGCTGCTTAGCCCGCTCAAACCTGACAACTGCTTCACTTGCAAGGCGGAGGACAAACCCTTCGCTATATAGCACGTCAGTCAAAAAGTCTAGTACAAACGTCATCTATTTAGAGTATTCTGAAGTATAGAACGAATCTTTTAAATAAATAAGTATATTAAAATGATCTTTAGACTACCCTTTCATTTGTTTTTTTTTAAACCTTCCCTAAAATAAAGGAATGAAATAATACAAAATGAATGTATATAGGTTCAGCCGTTTTAAAGTTTTAGAGCTGAGATTAAGGAACAAACGATTGACTTTTATATCTATAGATTTAGTGGTATTTCTGTGCTTGTTTCAGATTCTTATTTTAAATACACGGTTGGTCAGTATATAAAAATTAAGATAATAAAATAGCAGGCAAATAAGTACTTTTATATCAGTCTATGTTTCAAGGGCAATCAGTTTTGCGTTTCTAATATTATTTAAGACATACAATTGTTCCAAATTCCAACCTTTTAAAATCAGTAAGCAAATCATGAGGAAAGGAAGGATTACCTCAGAGAGGTAATAGATTTCTTCAGCCAATTCGCGGCGATGCAGTTCTGAATTTAACTTTTTTCGAATTTTCATTTGAAATAAAACTGGTCAAGGGCGTGTCGAGACATGCTTCTAAAGAAGGATTCCGTGTCTGATACGCAATACAGGTACCTGTTAAATGACTTCGAATGTTTTCCGATTTCATTCAAAGAACTTAAATTAGGAAACTAATGACTTGCTTTGTTGCAGGGTCTAGTGCAAGGCGCGGGAAACCCTTTTAAATTTAGCTTCTATGTCGTAAATTAATTTAGCAAATTGTTAAATGATTTGAAAAAAATATATACATTCGTGACATCCATAAGCACTTGTAAAAGTCTATATGAATAATTATAAAAAAATACAAAATATGAATAATATTCTTGACAGTGACATCTTACCAATCTCTGACATAGTTAAAGAAGGTTCCCGTATTGAATATTATTTAGACAATATGATCAGTAAATATAAAGCTATAATTAATCTGGTCTTGAACTTCATATCACATTCATTGAACACTCAACCTTAAATGAAATATAATCTACCAGATTTCCATTTTGTTAATACTAATTATTGCATTATTTAAAGAAAAAATTATTATGATAAATAAATAAATATAATCAAATACTGTAGTATGTAGTTAGATTAGATTTTTTGGATCATCTTAAGAATTAGGAATGTTCTTTTATATAAGAAAATATTAACAAATTTGGATAGATTCCATACATATTTAAAAAATACAAGAGAATATGGATATTATGGAAAATTGTTTGTCAACGTAGCAGCTTCCATTTAGCTTTATAGTGTTTGTGTGTAGTGTAGTATTCATGCAATAACAGTTGTTTCCAAAATAAGTTTTAGGAAATTTAAAAGGTGTTAGTGATGTAGAAAAATATTAGGTTGTATGAATTTGAGAAGATTGCTTATACGCTTTTTCAAAATTCGATAAACATATAAGGTTTTTGAAACAGTTTCAGCTTTTATACTACTACTGTAAGCTGTACTAAACAAAGCAATATCAGATTTATATTATAAAAAGAACCAATGATATAATATTTTCCTAAATTGATTAATATGAATTCCGATATTAGATTGACGTTTTCGTGGTGAGAAAACAAAAGGTTTTATTCTGAAATAAAATAAAAATTCTGAACCCTTTAATCAGACAACAATCGATCAAATGTCTTCCATCACTGTAGGATAAGCCGCATTGTTCTTCAGGCACAATTACACAATTCAGTTCCCATTCTACTTTAAAATTAAAATAACATACTTTATTTAAAAAATAATAATTTATTCTAATGTATTTATAATAATTATGTAAAACATTTTAAAGAGTCTTTAAATCTCAAATATTTTTTTTCAGGAAAATAGGAAAAGACCTTTGCCAAGTTGTGAGACGAAACTGATTTGGAAAAAAAGTTTATATTTTTTATGAGAAAAATAGACGTCAGTTTTTACTTATGTTAATAATGCCGAGGAAAAAGAAACATTACATAAGTATTATAATATTTTAAGTCATTACCTATTCTAATTCCTAAATTGGTAAAAAATTATCTTAATTATTGCTTGAATGGCAAACAAGCTGATTTATGGTTTAGGTAGATTCGTGTTCAATGACATTTTAAGCCAAAGAGATAATATGGGTATAGGTCGTAATTATAATCTATACAAATATATAAAGCTGAAAAGTTTGTTTGCTTGTTTGTTTACTTGAACGCGATAATCTCAGGAACTATTGGTCCTATTTGAAAAAATCTTTCAGTGCTAGATAGCCCATTTATCTAGGAAGGCTATATATCATTACGCTAAAATTGAATCAATTTTTTTAACTAATTTTACACGTATGAAGTCACGGGCACAGCGAGTATATAATAATATATATAAAAGCAAAAAGTCACCTAAAACAAAATCTCGAAAACCGCGAGGCATATAAAAATAACGAAGGAGAAAAGGGAATATTAGACATACCTAAAAAGTATTCGTAATATTCTTTTAAAAAATAAAAATAAAAAAAACATATCTTTTGTGAAGTCATAACGCTTATATCTTTTTGTAAAAATTATTTTAAAAGATTAGCTTCGTGTTTCTTGCTGGTTCTTTTCCAGGTTCAACTTCTTCGAACCGATAAAAATAAATGAAATACATTTATTAAAAAGCAAAACTGAGTTTTGGTGTATTGACTAATCCCATTAGAAATATATACATACATACAATAAATAATACATCCAGGCTCGAGGCGAGAATCGAACCCACAACCTACGGAGTGGAAGACAGGGTCACTGCCAATTTGAAAAAGCGAGACCGATTTCGAAGGAACTCTCACTGGCGGATAGATGATATTACAGGGAATAAAATGGGCTACTTTGGTTTTAGGAAAACAGCTAGGCTTCTGTACTAAAAAAAATCCTCGAAATATGACCGAATCGCTGAAATCACGTGGGCGATGTCGCGGTTACTGTTAGTTATTAAATAAAAAGGAGACACCCTTCAAAACCACCACGAAGTTAAAAAGCAAAAAATAATAAATTTATTTTGACTAGCTGCGCCCGCGGCTTTGTCCGTGTAAAATTAAGTAAAAAAATAAATTCAATTTTAGCGTGATGATATATAGCCTATAGCCTTCCTCGATAAATGGGTAAATTATACGAATGAATATTTTGAAGGCTATTTTCTCTACAAGGTGGATATGATAGCAGTCCAGCAAGATTTGAATTGAATCGAACATCTATTTTCTAAATGCTCTTATTACTATCGATGGCTCCTACGTAAAATAACGTAAGTGTAGCTTAATGCCGGTCTCATTTTTTAACGTATTCTAAATGAAGTTAGTGAGTTCTAATAACTGTATTATTTTCAAAGAAAGGTATTTTTAAGTATTTAAAAAATACCTTACTTTCAATTAATACCGTTGATACAACTCATCGAGTTCATTTAGAAAATTTAAAAAGTGAGAATGGCAAGAATGTGACTTACGACACTTTACGAAAAGTCTAAAGATGCAGAAAAAATGCAAATTTGGTCGCTACTTTAGAATACTTCAAATAGTTGACGGTTGCGTACTCCTGAATGATATTAGTCGTAAGATTTTAGAACTAGTGGGATTCCGGGGATGACGTCAGACGGCAGTCGGCCATCTAATCTCGCCTCATAGCCACATACTCTGCAATTTTTAATGGACCCTGGTACTAGAGGGGGGGGGGTACGTCTAGGAAGAAGAAGAAGAAGCAGTTTATCTTACTGTATTATACTAGCTCAGGCCTGTGACTACTACTGTGTAGTTTTAGAGTTTTCGAGATTTCCTATATCACTTCCTTTTAAAAATTTACAGTTACGTATAGTACGTAAAAATATATATAAAATTTTACTGTTTAAAATCATTCCATACATTGACCACGATGCAAGGCAACGTACGATATGAGACGCGATTACATTTTTTTACTCTCATCTCTGGGCACCGTTAAACTTGTTAGTTTTTGGACGACACCGATACTTGTTTAAGAAGTTATCAAAAAGTTGTTGCAATAACAATAAAGTGAAGCGATAAAGTTTTATTCGCAAAGTGCCTCAGATCCACCGAGGTTACATGGAGAGGGGACATTGTAATGCTAGTGTCGGCAAATGGAACAGGCGATTATATGGCAGGGATGTTACGGACCTTCGACTTTGACTTTGAAATTGACTTGGATAGTTTGTAACTTCCGATTGTTTTTTTAACTCCGAATTCGTCTCTGAGAGGGTTGGAGCGACTACGATTGAAATGTATAGACGTAGCATTCAATATATCTCGCTGTTCGCATACAGGGGTGCAGATGACTGTTCAAAGGTGATACTAAAGGAGGTAAAAGAGCGATAACCCTTCTTTTACCACCTCAACGGAAAATAAAACTAAAACAATTCTATTGTACTTCACATTCATCTCCGACATCGACTCTATAAAAACAAACTTGAAAATTCCAATTCCGATAAACTACTACCTAACATGATATGGAATGTTATGAGTTGATATGGAATTCGTGTTGTTGATAAGATCCTGATGTAGTAGGCTAATAAAGAATATGTCTTCTTTTTTTAAATATATATAACGAGAGGCAAACGAGCAGGCGGCATTCACAAAAGTGACTATCGACGTCCATGGACAACTGCAACACCAGAGGGATCGCAGATGCGTTGCCGGCCTTTGAGATATGAGTATACACTTTTCTATAGGTCCTTAAGTCGGTATCCGTTCGGAAATACCGAAGCTGGCATACAGTGAATATTTATGCTTCATTAGAGCATTAATATTTTCTATACGTATCTTTTAAAAAATCCTAGGAATCCTTTACACGAGCATCTCATCCAATTCAGCGTAATGCTCATGCTGAGAATGGAAACAACGATACCACAAATATCAGCGTTTGGCCGGAATATCTCAATAAATTCAATCCGTTAATTTTCCACCAGAGTTCACTTATATTGCAAGGGATGTGGCTGTGGGCCGAGTTAAGATGACCTACTGCAGTCTGATGTCATTCCCGAAATCTCCACATCTCGAGTAATATCATACAGTGACACTAAACTGTACCAACTGTTTTACGTTCGTTCCGAAACACTCGGAGGTCAGAGGATTCCAAAACCTATATAAGAATGTCCCCCGAGAAACCATCTATCACCCGCCCACTTTAGAGCTCTATGACCTCCTCTTCTCAATTTAGCTATCGAAGATTCAAATTAAATCTTGGGTGAAAGTCGGCTGCTCGTTTGCCCCTTATTATATATAAAAAAAAAATAATAAATATACAGTTATTCTCAAATATACTATAACGCTAATAAAGCTTTAAAGTGTACTACAGAACTTCAACTTGAGCTATAAACATAATTCTTAAGCAGTAAGCGAACGCCTGCAATACAAGTTCACACTTTCGGAAACAACTGCAATATAAGTTGCCATAACAATAATCCTGAAACTATCATAGCCTCTTCCTCCCCAGTTATATAGCTGGATCATCATATATAGTGCTACTTATAAAACTACCTCGACTAACTGCTAGACTATGCTTTTATGCCGGAGCCAGACATAGCTTCATTTGAATGATCATTTCAATGATCATGGAGTGTGGCCAGGGACTTTGTGTACTTGCCCAAAGTTTTGTAAAACTTTGTAGTCTACAAGGATAAAAATGTACAAAAACTTTGAGCTATTTCTGGCTCCAACATTATAAATATGTATGTTCGATTTTTGCGCAGTGGAGGGTAGATAATAAATCTAAGATTGCACTAATACGATTTCTACCTTTGTTTCTAAGGACTTTAGTATTGATTTAACGCGCGCGATGTTTTTTAAATTGAAATAATAGAAAATAATATTTATTTGTGCATTGATTGATTCAAACATAAACTCATTCAAGTTTTACCGTGAATCATAGCCATCGCTATTGAAAATATCGTATATGTCGTAGATAAATAAATAAATAAATATATATAGGAGTATATGACACACGGACGCCTGTCCCTAAGGCAGACAACTTATTGCCTGTATTATAGGTAACAGACGCCTGTTAACTACAAATATATTTTTTAGAAATACATAAATGCATACATATAGAAAATACTGAGTGTATTATCTATATGTATGTATTGGGTGTATTATTTATATCTATATGTATGTATGACTCGAGGCAGGAATCGAACAATCGACCCCCGGATCGGAAGACAGGATCACTGCCCACTGCGGAAGATCGTATCCACCATCATCTTTCGCCTAACGCTTGGAACGTTTCAAACCTAGTCTGCAGCCTAGTCGCTAGTCGCTAGTAGACGTTTTGATAAGTGACTTTAGAGTTACCTTCTGCCGACCACCATCATTGACTCGAAACTCTATAATATAGATTTCCGAAAAATAACGCCTATTTCTAACAATTATTCAACATTAAATTCTTTAAAGAACATTTTTTTAACTTAAATTACTCGTAATATGACTTAATAACATAACCTACAGATTTTCTAATGATCTATCACAGAATGGACATAAATCTTTACAGTTTTATTACATAATAAACATAGTATTAAGATGAAATCACCTATAGAACTAGTGTCAACAAACAATAGAATAGGAAATTATTTACCCAGACTGAGTTTACATTGTTATTAGCCAACGTGGAACTGGTATTGTTCAGAACTTCAAGTTGGGGAGGCTTTGACGGAGATACAGGGATATAATATGTCTTGACTAGAAGTACATTCTTCTACTTCGATGCACTCTTGGTAGAGCTGTCGTGATCACCACGTAATCACGCTGTCAAAAGGAGCTGTTATCTTAACGATAGCTTGTCATTTGTTACTATAATGCCGTTTTTATCGAGTTATAAACGGAAGAACTCGTAAATGACAAAATGTTTTTTTTTTATTTCCCAAAAATCAGCTTTTCTCAGTTAGGTCAGTTTATGACTAAACGTGCGATATGTACATAGATTTAAATGTATTTAAAATATGAACTGGTATAGACGGCCAAGAAAGTGCTTTACCATTTTGGATAACAGTTGCTACTTAAAAAAAAACATTCTAAGGGTTATTGTTAAAAATTAACGTAATGCATAACTAGCAAAAGAAGAAAAAATGTGCCTTTTAACTAATTGACGTGCAAACGACATTCGATCTTAGCGTGGCAAACCAATTTTGTAGATATTTTCCAATATGACTTAACAATCAGGCTTAATTAACCTTTCGTTATTGAACATTTATACATTCATTTTTATTATTTTAACTTCGTTTTTCAATTCAATTGGTAAACTGTTTTGGTTCATGTATGTGCTATGATTTATATTTATAATTATTGTTTATTGAATTGTATGTTTCCAAAATATCAATAAATAAAAATAAAAAATAAGAGCAGATTGTTGCATCGAGCGCAAAGTGAGTTATTAATGCACGAGTGTTATGTTGGTGTACGTGCGAACGCGAGGGCACCAAATTAACACGAGTGCATTAATTACTCACTTCAGCAAGGTGCGTCATCTACTTTTCTAGCTAAGTAAAGTAACACACCAATTAAATGTGTTCTTAACATGCATAAATATTATGTATAAGCTATCGAAACTTGATTCAAAGTGTAAAACAAGAAATTAAAATAAAAGAAAGTAAATGAAAGTAAAGTTCGAATAATATCAACCAAAACTATAGCTCAGTTTTCAATTTTTTTTCTGCAAGTAAGAGTAGGCAGCTTCGAAGATATTTAAACCAAGTCTAACAAAATTCATATTCATAACACTAAAAATTAGTCTTCGTAATCATTGAAGCATTTTAAAACCCGAACATGTAAAAGACATGCATAAAACACAAAGAAATGGAGCCTTTTATATCGGATAAACTTTTGTATATATTGGTAGTTAGACGAAACGTTGCCGCGAGCTAACGTACAAGTAACGCCATCTGTTGTCGGTCGCACAGATAAGTTCTACCAGATGCGTAGGTTTCACGTTTACGTTGCCTCTACTATTGTACAGAATAGAGAATAAACTATATTGAAAGCAATTAACTTGAAAAGTGTAGCTAACGAGTTTCTGCTCGATTGCGTAATCCTTCGGAGTCATTTTTTTTTAAAGAACATTAGGAAGACTTTTTAGGTATGTCTAATATTCCCTTTTTCCCCTCCTACGAAGCTTAAATTAAAAGCTTGTACTAGGAGCGGGTGTGACAATACCCCAAAGGCGGTGGGGTTTGAATAATTAATTACCTTTATGCCATTAAAAACGACATGCAGACATATTCTATATACAGAAATGTTGTGCTATATTTTTTCTTAAATCACATTTTATACATGTATAATTTCCATCAAAACCTTTTTTTAACTACTTTAAAATTGAAAGAGAAGCTTAGCCAAATCGATATAATATACTGATTTCCCAAAGGCCAGCAACGTATCTTTCAAAATATAAATGCTAGAATCATTTTTTTATTAAAAGAAAGATGAACTGAAAAAGCTACGAATAATAAATAATAAATAAATATATACAGGACTATTTGACACACGGACGTCTGTTCCTACAGTAGACCACTTAAGGCCTGTGTTAAACAACAATTTTCCGAATAGCACAATAAATAACATATTAAAACAATAACATTAAGCCACCAATCATTTCAACGTACCATACATTTTACTACATTTGTCAAATATACCTAACAATGTCGTTGTACAAAGAATAACAATTTGTTTTATTGTGGCTGTGGCCGAATTTCGACCAGCTGGCGATGTCTAGTATTATTTAAAAAGTCTTTTTCTACTACACGTTTGTTATCTGCTACATTTTTTTTAAAACGAAAAACCTATTTTCACCTTACGCTCAATTTAAGTCGCCATGAGTACTTTTCTTTTTTATTGTAAGCCGATCGAATTGCAAAAGGGAAAATGACATTCGATACCTTTGAATTGGAACTAATGATGCATAATTATAGGTAGGTGTTGACGTGGGTGTTGAAAAAAACGTTGGCGTAAATTTGTGTGTCGGTATAGATGCACACACCGGCAGAATTAGCGGAACACAAAGAAAGGGGGAATATAGAATATTTAGTTTTATTTTCAAACAAATAAATAAAATAAAAATTCAATTAACATGTTATGACATTAATTTGCAAAATCGTACTTAAAACTTAATGAAAAAGAACTAAACTAAAGGAAATGCAAGAAAACGGGGAACACTTGATATTCAAGATTCATTTAATTAATCTCAGAATCTAAACTTTTCAACTGTTTCTCTATCATTGCGAAAATAATATGAAATACAATAGAAATCTATACTAATATATAAAGCTGAAGAGTTTGTTTGTTTTTTTGTTTGCTTGAAAACGCGAATCTTAGGTACTATAGGTCCGATTTGAAAAATTCTTTCAGTGTTAGATAGCCCATTTATCGAGGAAAGCTATATATATAACGGTGCTAAAATTTAATCATTTTTTTTACCTAATTTTACACGGACAAAGTAGCGGCCACAGCTAGTCATTAATAAAAGATCAATCACTTTTAACTATCGTTCGAGCTTGGAACTGAGGCCATAAGCATCCTATAAACTATTGGGCACGCAATAAAACCAACTTTTCCACCCTCGAGGCTTGTAAGTTAAAAGCTCTTACTGAAGAGTACTATTTGGGCGTTTTTTTAACTTATGTTTGATGTATAAATTAAGTAAAAGTCTTCATCTATTAAAAGGGTACAGGGAAAGATAATTAATTCCCTTTCAATAAAAAAAGTATAAGTATATTTGATAATAGAACTTTGGTATTAAAAATTGGAAAGTTATAAATACTATAATTTTAATTCCTAATAAGAATACGTATTATTAACATTTTGTTATAGGTTTAATTACTATCCTTAAGATGTCTTACAAAAATTTATAAGACTGTGAACGCTGTCTTAAGCCGGTAAGCTCACTTTACAACTTGTATTGTACGTAATTGGAACGTCAATGGTGGTCCATCACTAGGAACTTTACAAACGGAAAATTTTATTTTATTTTAGAGAAACAAACAGTACAATAGTTATTATAAATTTAAGCAATAACATAATTGCACAGAAATATAAGAATTGGGTATTTTACACACTGCAACAAAAAAAATAACAGTGGATGTTTATGATAGATTTCTTATAAAATAAATAAAAAAAACGTAGATATTTATTCGTAAAAATGCAATTTGGATTTTATAATTGTTTTTTAAAAAACTAATTTTTAAATCTGTTCTTCAACTGTCAAAAACACTATTCGTCATGTTAGATTCTCGTGGACGTAATTTTGATGTTAACCATGAAGTTAAAAAAAAGGGATCGCTTAGTCATCGCATATTTGATTGGGGCTGAACCAGAGCCCCGGAGACACCGCCGGTCAGTGACACATGCCCTTAACTTAAACCTGTAAATATCACACTTCAATTCTATTTAACTAATAAACTAAATGCGTATAAATATAATACCGAATCTTGACATAGCTCAAAGTGTTTCTACACTTTTGTCCTTGAAGTCTACAAAGCTCTATAAAACTTTGCGCAGTTAGTCTCCGGCCACACTACATGATCATTCAAATGAAGTTATGTCTGGCTCCGGTATTATACCATTGTAAGACTTTAATATTTAGCAAGAAAAGTTTAGAAAAAGGAAAATAGACAGCGAAATAGTTGAAAGAAAATTGGTTACCCGTCTTGCTGAAGTGAGTAATTAATGCACATTGTAAAAAGTCTTTATTTAAATGATTGATTCGCAAACTAATCTCACTCCTTGTCACTTTTTTTTCGCAAAATTATTGTTAATTACATTCATAGACTTCTTTTGCTATCTGTTAAATACCTTTAAATATTACACAATCACTCAAACATCATGTCTCGTTCGAAGTTCAAAGTTTCAAATGAATCGAACTATAGTTCGTTCTATTGATATCTATCATACAAGAGGTCAGGAGTTTATTGACATATTATATGTATATAACATTATATTGTATCATACACGTCAATGCGTGTCCTGTGAGGAAGCTTTTCTTATTAGATCGTATCTATGAAGCATTGTAATTTTTTCGCGATTTACAATTTGGGATGTCCTGATGAATAGTAAATAGGTGAAGGAAACTGTTAAGAGGGTTCAAATGTACCCGTAAAAAACCTATTTAAAACGTTAATACAGTTGTCAAACTTTGGGTTAAGTGGATACAAGAAAAAAATACAAAAAAGCTAAACAAGAATGTTTGCGCGGTCTTGAATTGAACGCAACTGAACTGTGTTTAACTTGTTTTTTTAATTTAAAAAATTGATCAGATTGACGAAACCATTCGGATTTTAATTCTTTAAATAGTGCAGACAAGAACGTCAATTTCTTAAACCATGGCAGTTTATTCGTTAATATGTTACGGTTAATAAAAATATATATATTTTTTAAATACCGGAGCTTACTGTTTTCTTGCATTTTTTTTTTTTTGATTTACAAAGGTTAAGTTATCAGCCAGATCCTTTGATCTGCCGATGTTACAATCGCATTAGAATGGTATGGACAAATTCCGTTACTTCCAGAATATTGTCGAAATAGTAGTACAAGGTTGATGCCGTGCAAATACATTGTTTATTACGTTTGAATGCATTGTTTTACTTTAGAGAAATAAAATTTATTTACATTGTACTGGTATTTATTTATCGATACAAATATAATTTTCTTTAAGATGATATATTGAGGAATATATGTAAAAAATCTGGTATTTCTCATTTATATAGTATTTTCAATTTTTAGTTTATAATTAATGATTCTAGGAAACATCCTCATTTTGTAAACATTTATCTAAAAAAGAATTTGTAAGATGTCGATTAAGAAGTAAAATTTTACATAAAATGATTAAAATACATAAATTATTTTGAAAATACAAACGTTAATGCTAGATTTTATCAAGACAAATATATGAGTTTCTGATATATATGACCCATTAGTAAACTGTTCTACTTATTCCAACATTAGCAATCTGTTCTGATGATTATTAATAATTTAAAGAGGTTTAGACAAGATGGCTCTAGTTTATTAATTACAGTAGACGAGATAGATAAAAGCTACTAAAGCAATAAGCATTAATCAATGAAGATGTTCATTGCAAATTGTAGAATACAGTGCTGAGATCTGAGGGCCTAGCACGAACTTTTCGAAACGAAGTACGTCGATTAGATGACTTTACTTAGGATGAAAATGTTCGTGCTAGGCCCACAGCGGACCCTTCTTAGCGTCAACATTGATGAAAAGCGTGACACAATTAAGACTTCCTAAAAGCCTAGCACAAACACTTTCATCCTTAATCGACTCGTCGACTTACTTCGATTCGAATAGTTCGTGCTAAGCTCTGGTCACTGAGTGCAAGTAAGGAGGAGTAGATTTGATAATAGCTAGTTAGATTCTGGTTAAATGGTGTTGGTGAATTCCATATCCATGGAACACCAGGCGCGGATCCACCGTGGTGGGCACGGACACGAAAAGTTCATACACTGACCCGCATTTGGGCGAAAAAAATTAAGTTGCAGTGCCCATCATCTTTTTAGAAGACTGGATCCACACCTGTGCAACACGCGGATAAGTAGAGGTTAGACGTGAAAGAAGCCCTAAGGCAATGCAACAACCTAGGTTAAACCGAGTAAAAGCATTGAAAATAATAAACAAAACGACGGAACAGTCTGCCATGTGAAGGAAGCATGAACTCTACATCATTTGCATGCAAATACTGCGGCGAAAGTATATTGTTCTAGGCTTTCACATTAGCCTTCTTATGAATGCAATGGTTTCTAGGAAAACGGAAAGCTAAACATTAAGAATAATAAGGAACCACTCGGTAAATAAAAGTCTTTTACGTTTATAGCATCCGCTGGGAAATGCTGAAGGAAATTTCTTGTATCAATAGGGTTTTTTTCGACCGAATTCAAGGAGGTTCTCAATTCGAATTTTACCCCGAAACATTCAACTGGGTGAACCGATTTTAATGATTTATTTTTTTTTATTTGGAAGCTGGTGCTTCCCGTGTAGTCCTTTTTCAATTTGGTCCAGTTCTGCCAATTCGAAATCGGTTCTTTTTTAAGAAAGAAAGGTTATATAATTACATGGTAAAATGAGTTGGTTACCTAACTCATAGTTACTAAGTTCATAAATATTCACAATTCTACTCAAATGTTTAATGAGTATTGGACAAAACTCATACAAAGATTCGCAGCATTTTAGAACAAATAACTAGACCAAAATTATATTCTCAATTTAAATAGCTTAAATTACTTCAAGTTATGATACATATCTATGTTCTTCTTTTCTTTTATAATAAATACTTATAAATTCATAACTATATTTATGTATATACCAAAGATGAGTTTAGTTATTTTTTTTTAAACACACTTGCACTTTGTTTTCTTGGACGTCCTAAGGTAGGCTGCCTGTCGGAAAATGATTTTAGCATGAAGCATCACCTTGTCGTCGTTTTTTTTGTATTTGTGCAAGAAAGAAAAAAAAACATGTAAAAAGACGCGCCCATTCTATTCTTTTTTTGGTAGGCGCCAAATTCTTACCTCTTTTACCTTTAACAGCTTCTTTTTAATGTGCCATAAGGATTTGTCTGCTGTCGGCTTCTTTAATAACACGAAACATATAATTCCTCAAAGATCAGTGACACATCTGCGAGCCTTCCTTGTACTAAATCTTATATACAAATTAGTCGTTCGTAAGTCTCGCTAAAACTCAGAACGGCTGAGCCATTTTGAATTCTGTTTGTTTTCTTTTATTCCTCTCATTTCAAGAAAGGCTTAAGAGAAAAGAAAGATATTAAAAATTGAAAGAGTATTTTCAAAACACTTAAAAAAGATTCCGAATTGGCTCCTACTTCAAAATGGCTCAAATAAAGTTTTGACTGACGTGCTATTTAAAATTATTACTTCATAAAACATTCTCCCATTGTTACGTTTTAGGGAAAATACATAAAGGACATTGATTAGTTATTATGCTCGATTTATTTCGTATTAGAGATTGTGATTTAAAGCCGCTCCGTTTAGACGAGATATTAACAGTTGCTTTGTCTTCATCTTTATTTTTGGGTTCCGTTGTTCGTACTCTGATAAACTACTTAGGAAATGTATAATTGTTTTTAATTCAAAAAATTCTAAGACTTACGGCTTTTCAAGTAGGTCAACTAATTGCTACCAGAATTATTTC
This sequence comes from Charaxes varanes, assembly GCA_024363005.1. NCBI lineage: Eukaryota > Metazoa > Arthropoda > Insecta > Lepidoptera > Nymphalidae > Charaxes > Charaxes varanes. The sequence continues at coordinate 11,662,127 of JANCMC010033613.1, forward strand.
ATTAATTAATTTTAATTATTAAGTCAGTAATAATTTTGATGTACTATTATATGGCATCTGTTCTATCCAAGTTGATGTTTCAACCCTTATATTCCTTTCACGACATCCACGTTAAAATGTGTCACTATCCCTGCTAAGTCACGCGTGAGTCTTTCTATTTACAGACTGAGTATTTTTAATTTTTCGTCTGCTAATGTATGACTAAGCATTAGGTTTTAAATCTCATTGAAAATCTGAAGAACTTATTATGTCGAATTATTGTGCAATATGATTGAAACATTAAAAACATTTTAAAGAGTACACTACATCACATAAAATCGTATTACAATGGAAATAATTAAAAAAGCAACGAATAACGCTAAAATTCCATAGTAAGTCACACTTTGACATATTGGTATTAATAAAAGTTTATTTGAAATTCAACTCTATTTACATAACAATAAAGGCGTTTGACAACAGACAGTTAGTCATGTATACAGGGACTTTGACTGGCAGATAGCTGATGTTACAAGGAATAAGGTGGGCTACTTTAGTTTAAAAAAAATCGTTAGGATTTCGCACAAAATAATAAAAACCTTCAAAGTTTAATAAAATCACTGAATTCACTCGCGAATGTCGCGGGACACAGCTAGTTATTGATTAAAAAACCTATCCCGTCCAGATAAACTTAATAGGAATATTAGTCGTACCTCAAGTTATTCCTAGTACTTATTCCTTAAAAAAAGTGTTGTATATATCTATGACTGGACTCTACGGACTCTACCTTAAATGAGGTCCAGATTCCAGTTAGTGACAAATTGAATGCAATTATGTCCCTCAACGCACGGATGATGTCAAAGCGTAAACGTGACAACCGTATATGATATTACTTGTCAAATTTTATTTTTTCTGTAATAGACAATATATGTCTTTGTACACAAAAAGGTTTGTGGGGGAATTTCGAACAGCCGACGATCTCTAGTAATTATAAATTTGCATTTGTATTAACTAATTTGCATTCTACAAACGATTGAATTTGAACATTTTGTAAAGTTATGTATTTTGTAAGTAATTATATTAAATTTCAGCAAACTAAATATAATTGCTTACAAAATACATAACAATACTTCAAGCTTAATTAAGGTAGCTATGAAATAGTATGAGTTATTAATTAATTATTTTAATACATTGCAATAATATAAAAAGCTGAAGAGTTTGTTTGTTAACTTGAAGGCGCTAATCTCAGGAACTACTGGTCCTATTTGAAAAATTATTTATCTGTTAGATAGCCCATTTATCGAAGAAGGCTACAGGCTATATGTCATGACACGAAAATGTTTCGCCTAATTTTACGCGGACAAAGTCGCGGGTAACAATTAGTTTAAAATAAAGTAACGGAAAAATTTTCAGAAGAGGCTACGAAACCTGATACAACATTTTCGTTTTCTTCTATAAAGTTATGACATACTAAATGTTATATTAAAAGAAACAATGTAAATTCATTTACTCCATTAAACATGTAATTTATTAACAAAGTTTTGAACAGCGCATCTGCTGGCCTTCTGGTCGTGCAGATGTCCATGGGCGCCGTTAGGCACTTCGGTGCCTGCTGCCTGCTCGCCTGCCCCATTGTAACATTAAAAAAAAAGTTCTTCAATTTACCTGTTAACTGATTTCTACCGTCATGTCAATTATGATTTTTTAAAATAAACGTATGGTGCCAATGTCTTCTTCTTCCACCTTTCCTTGTCCGGTCTAAATCCTTAAACTCTAATATTAACATTTAGTATTCTCCGTTCTTCAATTTACAATAGTTAACTGATTTCTATCGACATATCAATTATGGTTTTTTAAAATAAACGTATGATGCCAATGTCTTCGTCTTCCACCTGACTTTGACTTTGACTTTGACTTTGACTTTGACTTTGACTTTGACTTTGACTTTGACTTTGACTTTGACTTTGACTTGGACTTTGACTCTGACTTTTACTTTCACTTTCACTTTGTTAATGTGACAAATTACAAATGTCTTTTAATACATTTAGTTAATATCTGTAATTCTTTTAGCTGTCTTTAATCAACTTAATTCTTTTTTTTTTACAGGTATGCTTTCTAAAATGCTATAAAAATGCATTTTAAATTCAAATTATTTACTTCAGGCATTAAAAAGTTTACAGCCCATATATTGTTTTATTATCTAAGTGTTAGTAAAGTTACTAACAAAATTTTAGGAATATACGTTGTGGCAATCGTGGGGGTTCCAAGGATGACATCAGATGGCAATCGGTTATCTTAACTCGCCCCACAGCCACATCATCTACAATCTAAGCGGACTCTGGTACTTAATCATGATAACGATAGGAAGAAGAAGAAGCCACAGACTTAATTCGCTGGCTCAGCTTTTGTTTTGATTTATTTTACAGTAGTTTAACTGAATATGTGTATATGAAATAATCCATTTCTCTTGTACATAATGAAACAATATTTGTACTTAACTTCTGGAATTCTGCGGAGATTTGGCGTCGCATAAAGTTGTGAGATTACCAAAGTGGATATTCGTAGCTGGAGTTCTAGCAGCGCTGGAACCCTTACATTATCTAGTTTTAGTTTATTTTATGTATTTTTTCTGTTATTTTTATGTGTACAATAAAGTGAATAAAAAAATAAATAAATAAATATATTTAAATCAATATTGTAAATATATGATTTATACTAGAATAAAATATAATTTAATATCCATTGTACAGGTTTGGGTATTGATTAAGCGTTTAAATTAAGAAGTAAAACCAAGTCTTGTAATTTTAAGATCATGACTCAAAAAAAGGATTATTAGTGAAAGTATTTTACCTATGGGAAGACAAACTAAAAGCCAAAGCCGATGGGTCAAAAAATATATAATTACCAAGCGATGACTAATCTTATCAGGGGCAAAAACGTCGGCTTTCGAAGAGTTAGCAGTGTTGTGTCGACGTCCGCTATACCGTCAACCTCCGAGGTTTTTGCAGACATCTTACTTCATGGAAATAAAAATTTGACATGCAACCTCAATCAAAAGGTCTAGCACAAACATCATCTATTTGAAATATTCGAAAGTATAGAGAATAATAAATAAAATTTTTTTGGTATTTTTAAATAATCTTTCGTCTCTTCCTGTATTTTAAACCAACCGTGAAATAGAGGGAATGAAGCATAAACAGAATCAAAGCGGTTCAACGGTTTACGACATTTAGCAAGACTAACAAACAACGATTGAGTAACATATATATATACATATGATTTCTCAAACTGTCAAAACTTTACATTATTTTCTTCTGCCCATAAAAATATTAATTCATCATTTATTCCGAAAGCGCAACCCTTCCGACAATCGAGTTAAAAATTTGAATAAAGGTCTAATTTCAAAAACTGCAAAATGGATCAAACATGCTCCCGGAAAATGTAGAGCTGGCGACACCTAAAAATAATAAAAGGTGCTATCGTAAGATGGACTTACTAAAAAATATTTTTTACTCTTATCTATCCATATATAATATATATGTATGAAAAACCTGTCGTTGTTCGTTAGTCTAGCTAAAACTCTTAAACCACTGGGCTTATTTAAATTCGGTTTTTTTGTTTCATCCCCGTTATTTCAGGGAAGGTTTAAAAGAAAATAAATAAAGAAAAATTCTAAAGACTATTAAAAAATATATATATTTGTAATAGAATACTTCAAATAGACGACGTTTTTACTAGATCTTTTGAATGCTACGCAATATAATATAATCATTTCGTAAAACATATGGCCAGTGTCACAGGTTTTATTAAAAAGATATAGAAAAAAATTAACTGCCTAATAGCAGGCGGGCCCAAAATCAGGCAAGACAACATCTGCGGGGTCCGTTAGTAAGAATGAAAACAAACTCTCATTTAGAAAACTTCAAAGGGTTACAAACGGTTTTAAAAGCAAAGTTTTTTCATTCGACAAGCTTTATTTAAAAGAATTGGAGTAATGACTTCAATTTCTTTCAATGGCGATTTCTTGCATTAAAGAGGTTCCGTTCATACTTTCAAAAGTATACTATATCTATATGGTTTAGAGCCTTATGAGTATAATTAAAATTATCTGCTTATAATAATTAGACCGTCAATCTAAAAACCTTCATATAAAGATGTTTATTATGGTGTAAATCAATAATTCAAGGACTTTAATTTTTGAGACAATGAATTTAAACGAGTACTTTTCAAGTTTAAGTTATTTTTCAAAACACCATGGTCTGATGACTTATGAAGTATGTATAAATACACTCGGATGCTTTTTTTATTAAATATTATTACTTCTTTTTTCTATTAAATAAATATATTTTTTTTAAATATGAGATTAAAGATCGATCACCGGATAAGTATTGAAGTGACCCTTAGTCCCATATTAAAAATATAAGTATTTGTTTAAGTATAAAATGTTTTATAAAAAAATATTCTCAAGTGCGATTTCATTTCACCCAAACGTGGATGTAATTTCTATATTGTATCTGTTCAAAGTTCTTTAGAAAAAATAAAAACAATTTTTTTGGCCTAAGCTTCTTATAAATGTATGCAGTAATAGTTGTACTTTATAAAACGTGTAAAAATAAAAAAGTTGGGCTTTAAGCAATTCATTCAAACGTCATGTTTCATTGAATTACTCCAATTAAAGTTATTGTTATTACAGATATAAAATTATAGATAACGTACTAAATCTCACTGATAAGCATAATTTCCGTGGCTGTATATGTAAAGATAATAATATCTACAGATAAAAATGTCACGAGGAATATTCTCCTATCTGCATCGCGGAATTTTCAATTCTTTCGTAATCGGGAATGTATCTGGTGATAGCAGACGTGAATTCCCCTTGAAAATGCTTTACTCCATTTCGACGCCGGCCGGCGCGATAGCATCTTCATTCACCGAGAAAAACATATTTTAAAAACAATGAACGGCATTCACTTTTATCAGCGCATCGCCCCTCGAGGATTTAACCTGAAAGGGAGGTTCGAACAAAAAAGCCCGCGGCGTTAACAGTCGGCACACTGAATGGGTATTACCCACCTTGGGGGACGATAAGGCTCAAAAACGTGTAAACCTTAATCATTACCTCATCATCCTGACGCAGCGTCATCGGCGGCGACACTTCCCGCTGCACACTCACTGGTGCACTTGAATCACTCACAGCACTTGCGATCACGCTACCAGAATTCCTGCTCTCGATAACGTCCCAGGGAACGTCGTCATCGAACACCGCTACATTCCTGAGTCCCGAACCGGAGTGGAACCTCCACGGGAGATCGGTACCACTTTGACGTGGCCTCCGCCTCTTGTGCCGGACTTTGTGCCTCGCGAATCGTTCAGCACCCTGATACTCATCACCCATCATCGCGTTGTACAAAATGTCTAAGTTAACTTTCACTTTGTGATGTTTGACCGTCGTGGAGGGCTCCGTGGATACGGATTCCCTACTCAGCCCTTCCGCATCCCAGAGCTGTATTCGAAGTATGTTATCGTGGGAGGGAGGTGACATGTGGGCGCGCGCGATCGCGAACGCGAACGCTGCGAGTGCGAGAACGAGCGTGCGCGCGATCCCGTCCATCTCTAGCGGAGGGCGCGAGCCTACTGAGGCACAAGTGGACTGAATGGCTGATAGCCGTCGCTTTTCCCGCGCTTTCCCGATAACGCGGCTACGAGCTACACGCTCGCATTCGACATCAACGCGACGCCTTCACCACACTCGACGACTCATGAGATAAACAGCAAATCGCTTATCGCATGATTTATTTGATAAGAATCTATCTTCGTACTAATCTGAGCACGTGGGACTATAAATGTACTAGAATAACTGAATAACCTCCAGTTTAGTATATAACAATAAGTTGCTCTACTTCGTTGTATTATAGTTTAATCCGCATAAATATTAACAGCAGACGTTTGGTCCTTATGTCTGTCTCATTGCTAGATCATAACTTTAATTATTTTTAAAACTTTTGACTTCAAAACTATATACAAGAGGTTTTAAACTAGGTATACTTGCATAAATCCTGCAACAGGTACGACTGAGTATGCAACAACAGAAATTAAATTCTACTTTAATAATATAAGCTTACGGCACTATTAGAGCCTCAATAGCTCAACGGTATAAGTTATGGCCTGAAATCCGCAAGGTACCCGGTTCAAACCCCACCGCTGTTGGGGTATTGTCGCACCCACTCCTAATACAAGTTTTTAATTTAAGCTTAGTAGGAAACCTTCACTGGCAGATAGATCAGAACATCTGCTAAGGAATAGCCTATGTTAATTCAATTTCAGCAAAATAATGAATGTTCCAATAAAATATAAATAAATACCTAAATTAAACCGTTGAATTTAACGTGGAAGAGGTTTGAAGTTTGATATATAAATATATGATTCCAGGAAAAGTTTTAGTATATCCACTACAAGAATCTGTGTACATCAAGAATCACATATTCTGTATAGCAAATGATATCGCATCCTAATTAATTAGGCTTATTTATGCGATTTTACGCATTTTAAATTTACCAAAAACCAACTGATAAAACGAATCTTTTTATTAGTATAGATAGGGATTAAAGTTGTGAAAATTTTTTTCAGTCCGAAATCTTTCAATTAATCTGAATTATTTAGTCAGATAAAGAGTTTTTAGACTTTTATATTTTATAATAAATAAATTACTGGTTAAGAATTTAAGATTTTTTTTTAAAGAAGAATTTTTTTACGTTAGAGACAGTTTTATTTTTAAACAAATAATAATGAAACATAACAAAACAGTGATTAAAGTTTAATAACAAAAAAATACTAAACAAAACAAAATATATTTTTCTTAAACTTCGTAAAGAAACCGTTTTTTTTTGACATATTTTCCTGAATTTACACATTATTCTAATAATCCTTACAAAACACAAACTTGCAAGGTGTTTCGAATGTTCTTTACAAGGAACTATAATTCTACGTATTCTATGTATAAGGTGATAAACACCGGATTGCGAGAGGTAGGGGAGAGTGACAAAAACAAACTGACGTTAAATCTTAAAATGATCTGAAAAGATATTAATCGATGTGGCCTTAATCCAATTTAAATTAAATTTTAATAAAATTTAAATTCGCTTAAGTTAACATGTCTCGGTGGCCTAGCATGCCACAACAAGGTATAAAAGGATTTGTCTGTATTACCAAGTATATAAAGTTATAAAGTAATTATCAATTTTCGTTACTTTAGCACAGTCAAAAAGTCCTACAATTTGAATTCAAAGTACCATTTCGTTAATATAATATAATACTAGTTAATACCCGCGACTTTGTCCGCGTAAAATTAGGTGGAAAACTTTAGCGTGAAGATATAAAGCCTATAGCCTTCCTCGATAAATGGGCTTTCTAACACTGAGAGACTTTTTCAAAACGGACCAGTAGTCCGTTCAAGCAAGCAAGCAAACAAACTTTTCAGCTTTACATATTAAGTATAGATTATAATATATTGTTAGATTAGCTTCCAGCAAGTTATGATATAAAAGTCAGCTCATATTTAAAATCGTGATCATCATCGTCTTAAACAATCGTTCTTAAAGAATCATTTTATACAAATATCACGCTTCGTGATAAATCGTCACTAGTCGATGACGCTTTAACAATATCATACAACTAGCACAAGTGACAGGTATAATATATTTATACTGATATATAAAGCCCAAGAGCTTGTTTGTCTGTTTGTTTGTTTGTTTGTTTGTTTGAGCGCGCTAATCTCAGGAACTACTGGTCGGATTTGAAAAATTCTTTCAGTGTTAGATAGGTCATATATCGAGGAAGGTTATAGGTTACATATTATCACACTAAAACCAATAGGAGCGGAGCGCCAGTGAAGAATGTTTCAAAATCGGGGATTCTTTTTCCCAGTTGAGAGCTTCCGCTGCGTGCGCTGCGTAAATGGTTAAAGTTTCGCAAAAGTCATGTATGACAAAATTGTTCCCCTTGGGGAGGAGACCTATACCCAACAGTGGGTCAACATTGGTCGAGATAACCCTTCTGGAATTTTCAAAACAATTATATACATGTAAAAATTAAAACCAAATAAAGTCTCTGACACATGTTAAGAGGGACTAGAATTTAAAAAAGAAAAAAAACTGAGCACGATGAAGACAATTTATTTTTAATCTTTACTTAAAGCTTTTGTAAGGTGTGATCAGGACAATAGCTCAACTTGAGCTCGAGTCTTGAATCATAAGGACCTTCCCTTTTAAAGAGTGTGATTAAAAAAGTAATTATTATTATTTACATATTGGATAATGACGACCAAGGACAAAAATAAAAATACTTAGAAACATATATACTCCCAATATTTTCGTCTTCATTTTCGTTTCCATGTATATCTTAGTGTTTAAAATAATGTTATAAGATTTAGTCAAATTAATATTATTAAATTGTTTAAAAATTATTAAATTAAATATATTAAATTTTATTTCTAAGTTACTTTGATGGAGTAAAGTCTGATTGATGCTTCTAGTACAGGGTATCCTAATTTAGGCATTAGAGTCCAACCCAATATAATATGCTAGCTTATTTGTTACTATAATATGTTTTTGTAACATTGTATTATCTTTTGGTTACAAATAAAGAATTTATTATTATTATTCTCATGGCCCTTCTATTGACATTACAGATTTACTTTCTGCACAGGTATGTCTGTACAGGTTGGCCCCTCCGGTAACCGTAACGTGGATGGCTGGCATTAGGCGCCTGACAATGTCACGTTTTATCGAAAACACATATCTCCTATGTGAATTTAAAAAAAAATATCAAGATCGTAATCGATAATACATTTACTCAAACATGTTAAATAAATTAAATTGATAAGATAAACATTCCGGTACAAAAATAACAACTTTAAAAAACAATTTTTAACTTCAAGCCATTTTTAACTCTACGCGTATTTCGTGAATAATTTACGTCGTTTTGACATTCAAAACTGCTTTTCAATTTTAATTGAAAATTCGAATATCCATAAAGTTTTCTCAACGAAAAAATTGAGATTGCTGCAGGAGAAGAAGGTCAAGAAGCAGGTATAAATTTTTAAATCGTACATTTTATCACCAAATTTTGATGACGGTTTTAAGCAACTTATATGCATGCCTATGAGTATAAAAGATATAAGATACAAGATGCTTTATTCAGGTAACAAAATTTTTTTTTAAACAAGTAATTAATGAGTCCCTGACTCCTGAATTATTTATTTATTTTATTTAATTTATATTTGAAATAGCGTAAGCTGTGTTTCAGGAGCTAGTGCTTTCCAAAAACTGGAAACTAGTTCCATTTTACAATATGCTTAATTTATAAAGAGAAGTAAAATAATAATGACGACATAACGTCTTCTAGAACAAAATTAATGTCTACTTCTGCCGGTTGGACATAATTAAGTTTAACGCATACATTTGATGTGTATTCATTAAAAATACCCCGAGTAATTAAAGCAGATAATTTGTCTTTTTCCAATTAAACATTTCACGCAATAAATTTGTAAAAATATAAATATAAATAAATGTTACACAATAATTGTTGTTGACAAAATTTAATACAATTTTTATTATTAACGTTATAAGGAACATATATTTTAATAACTTTATTATTAAATTTGCTTTAATTGTTATTGTAACAGATGGTATTATTATTATATTATAGTTAGCAGAATAAGCTTTTTCAATGTTTAGTGTATTGGGTTAAAGTTGTATTTGATAATTTTCCTTACAGAAATTTCTAACATACTAGTTAGCTTAAAATTGATGCATTCTAGAATAGGACTAAAAAGGAGGAAAGGGGAATATATGATATGACGATAGAAGCACTACTTAAGAAAGTCTGTCTGAATAAAGATGTTCTTGACTTTGACTTTTTGCTATTTTAGTTGGTTTTGTATTAGAGGGACACATAAATATCAGCTCCCATCTCTGGGTCCACGAATGGCCGCAGTCTGCGTCGGCGTCGGTAAATAAATAATAGACGGCATCGAAATCTACGGGCGGAGCGCGTGTGACGTCACGCCCGACTCTGACAAACGCGCCGACATGCAGGGTTGTCACCTACTTCTTTATTATTTTTATTATTAACCAATTTTGTCCCAATGCTGAGCAAAGGTCTCCAATTTCCACCATTCATCTCTGTCCTGTGCTAATATACAACTGATACGCAGTTTCAACTTTTTTATCATCGTCATCTTAGTTTTAAGTTGCATTAGTTCCTGTAAATTAACTTATCAAATCAGATGAAAAAATTAAAATGTTACCGTCCAAACTCTTTAATACTTTCCACGTCGTCACTCTATCACGCTGGAGGACGACCTGGGGATCGACAGGTATGAACAAAGATACTTAATTATCAGGCCGTGCGAAGCGAACTTGTAACACCTTCCCACAATCTGAGCAATTTTGTGGTACGCTTTACTGAAAAACTATCACGTTTATAAATTTATGCTTTAACATAGTAATTTAAATTCTTATTTAGAAGTATTATCTGTCAAGAAAATAATATATTAAAAAAATATATGAAAAGCTACGTGAGTCCTCGCAAAGGACAGCTTCTTACTAGTTATTATTATCTATCATAATTAAAAATAATAATAAAATTAAGTAAGTCATGCGCAGCCCTACCGACGGCGGGCGGTGGCGCGGTGGCGCGCGGCGTGACACGGGATCTGGCGGCTTGGCCCGTTTCATCGGTGCTTGACGACCGCCCGTCTACTGCGACCCGGCACTAATTGATACTTTTATATTATTTATTTTATCTTCCATTACTATTATCGCCAGTTATATCTGTCCTACCTAGCATTCATTTATACACAGGTGTTTGCTAATAGAAAGTATATAAGAGATTTAAACACAAGGTTCTATGTTTCTAAATTAAGGAACTTTATGCTATTGCTATTGCTTTCGGGAAATCAAATCAAATGTCTTTATTGCGAATTTGGGTTTTTACAGCAGATCTTAAAACTAAATGACTACAGTCAAATTCCGCTTATAGCGTACAATGTATTTTTAGTATTAATTAAAATTATATACATAATGCGCTTAGACTCAGAGCAGGAATGGAACCTGCAATCCCACAGCGGAAATCAGAGTCACTGCCAAATTACTGTTCGGCCAGTCATAACTAATCTTTATTTAATTTGTGTGTATCCTATTTTTTGAGTTAACTACCTTAGTATCGATTTGCACACACACATGTCTTCCTGAGTACGAATTTGAGATGGGGAGTGAAATCAAGTGTTAACAATGAGTGAAGTCGTTACCTACGTCGTATTGAGTTCAGTCGCGTTGAAGTTGACACGATATTTAGGGAGCTCGACTAATAAGCTCTTATGTTACTGCGACATAAAAGATATACGTAACTCTTCAGTTTATTATACGAAATTTGCAGACAGTTACTTGTTTAATAGTACGTAAATATTTCATCAGTAAATAAGACACAGATTTTATGTTTCTTTAAACAAAACGGAGTCATGTGCCGTCTAGTTGTTGGCAAGAGACAATGCAAGCATGTCGTATCGGGCATCGCTCTGCGCATTATATCGTCCTTTGTTTAAGTAATAGACCTATCAAGATGTACTTAGTATGCCTACTGATAGACAATTCACAACCACATTGATAACTCTAGAAACGAAGTTTTTACGAAAATGTTACCATCGCTGTGTAGTGTTAAAAATACTTTTGTTATGAAAGCAATAAGGTTAATTCTTATTAATAAGTAAATTGAATATTAATTGTAGTTTACATAATTATTACCATCTAACATAATCAAAATTATCATATTATTTATTTTAATAAGATCAAAAACCAAATCATATACTAGTAGTAAGCTGTGCCCTTCCACTTCATACACACTTTGTTTCTTTTTATATGAATATAATTAGAAACTAACATTTTTTTTTAATTTTCATATTTGTATACTTATAAGGTTTTATATATAAGTATATTGCTATAGGACAGATTACAAACACAAACGGTGTCATTCCGCCTACAGCAGTCGAGTTCAAGTCTCGCAAAGTTCACGTGTGTGCAGCCCCTCTCAGATATCGAGCGCGTCACGACGACAGGATACGGGCCGCGTTATCGCGCACCCGCGGTGAGCGCGTCACCTTGTCACTGAGCGCTTTAATGGCCTACCGAGTACTGCGCGCGACGCATCTTGATACTTTCATTCTTTTTATTTGTTGATTTAATTTGTACCAATTTGCTTTATATTTGTATGTTACTTATCAAAATATGATAATAATATTTAAATAAAATTTTATTTTAAATTTTACGAAAATGTTTCGAAAGTGTTCAAGAGAAGAATATTTAGTCATTGTCTAATGACGGACCCATAAAAAAACAATTGAAAAAGTGTTGATTATCTGCTGTAACCAATATTATGTAGCCTTGTATGGAGATCAGTTTGATCAATGTATACAAGAGTTTAATTCCTGTATAATTATGAATTGGCAGACACATAATATGTCAACGTGTTAATTTTTTACTGTCAAAAAATAAAATAAAACCTCGGCCTCCTCGAAAGTACAGGGATTAAATTATAAAATTATAATGAATTTTACTTTAAAAATTTAGACTTTAATAAAAGAGGTAGTATGTACTAAAAACCTATAGGGAGGCAAGCGCGCCAACTTACCAAACTTGTACTTTAAAGACTTAATTTGGAACTACAATATTTACTCCAACATACAAATTAATATCTTGTGAAAAGACGTACGTTCGCGACAAACTGAAATCACAGAACCGATTTAGATCAAATTCCGTAAGTAATTTAGTACAACTAAAGATATAGGATATCTTTTGTCTCTAGTTTTTATCATTTATTATCATAATACTATTTATTGCGAAATAAATCTTTAATACTACAATCGCATATACTCAATAGTAAGCATGCCAACGTGCGGGTAGGACTTCTGCCGGTTCCGATAGTTATAAATTATTTTTTTTTTTTTTTTTTTTTTTATGTTACAAGGGGGCAGACGAGCAGGCAGCAGGCACCGAAGTGCCTACCGGCCGTCATCTATAAAATGGGCTGATGTAATATTTTTTGGAAAATAATTACAATTTTTTTTTCCACCAATAGACATTTTTTATCAAATTGTCATAGCACTACGACAAACAGTTACTACTTTAACCTTAAATAACTTTTTAAAGATTGAATTTATAAAAAAACATAGGAGAGTCTTTTTGTAGATCGTTAAATTCTCTATAAGAATGTTATATGGTATAAGCAATTAATTGAGAAATTTAGGAATAACAAAATTCCAAATTAAAAATTATTTCTTTCCCAAACATTTTATATGGGAAACAGTAATTCCTGATGAACAGTAATTCCTGATGAAAAATCTCTAAATTTTAATATAATTCTTTCAACGTTAGATAGCCCATTTATCGAAGAAAGCTATAGGCTATATACCATCACGCTAAGACTAATAGGAGTGGAGCACCAATGAAGAATGTTTCAAAATCGGCGGTTTATTAAAGTTTCGCAAATATCATGTAAAACGGAATTGTTCCCCTTTAAAGGCATTAAATAAAAGTCGTTGGTTGGAGCGCTATAACTTTTTTTTAGCGAACCAAATTTATTTTAAAATAATGCATTATTTGCGAAGGTGTTATTATAGACGCGAAAACTCGAAAACCGCGAGACGTACAAAGATGAAATTTGGTAGGGAGCTAGTTTACAGTTAGTGTAGACACCCGCTAAGAAGCGTTAAATTAGGTGAAATATTTTAGCGTGATAATATATAGCCTTCCGCGATAAATGGGCTATCTAACATTGAAAAAACTTTTCAAATTGGACCATTAGCTTGAGATTAGCGCGTTCGAGCAAACAAACAAACCCTTCAGCTTTATATATTAATATAGGATATAAGATTTTTTCTTTTTTTGCACACTGTGAACTTTAGTACGTATTTGGGTCATTTTTTTACTTAAAATCTTGTAAACCTACTTTAAGTCTTGCAAAATAAATAATTAATCTGATTATTTTCTTTGTTTGGGCACTTTATAGAAAAAAAATACATTTTATAGTTTAATTTTGAAATATGTCTGTAAGTAACCGCTCATTTCCGAGATGAATGATTATCGTAACCTTATTTAGGACATTAAATGTAGCCTTATCACAAAGTTTGCTTTACGATGTCAGATACACCCTGTATATAAAAGCGAAAATCATAGAAATCTCGATCTCGGTAATGTGCTACCACCTCTACGGTTTCATTGCCGAATTTCATCTTGTACGTTTTTAAGGTACGGTTTTTACTTGAAAGAGAAACTTTTATTAGTTTGAACCAATGCACTGCATTATATGTAAAATAAAGAAAACTAATATTTAAATTAGTTAGTTTGTTTCTGTTAGTATAATTGTATTTTATTTAACTTGTGTGTCGTACTGTCGCATTAGAGTAAGTAGACATCCACTAAGGTCACATGTTTCGATAGGACCAGATTGAGAAGGTCCAAAGGCTCTCGCAAGGTTAACTTTACGCCGAACAATTTGCGGAAAAAAGCCATTATTGTACTTTTCATTTATCAAAGAAGTCATATTTTTTTTTGTTTGAGAAACAAATTCCTAATCTTGCACCTCAAGATATAGCTTCTTGCAAAATTGCGTGTTTCTAGATTAACGGAAAGTACTGGTGTTTTGATTCTCTTTTCGTATGTACTAGTATAGGTAGTGCAACAAAATGACAATATCTTTTGTATAGGTACACTTAAACAATTGATTTTTACACAGCTTCAAGAGATCACAATGCAACGAGCGCAAAGTGAGTGCATTAATTACTCACTCAAGCAAGGTGCGTAATCTAGTTTTCTTGCTACTACGTTTCTGTCTATTTCCATTTTTTAAACTCTTCTTGCTTTTCTGCTTTATTTGATTATGTAGTATTAAAGTTTTACAATGGTATAGAAAGCGCGCCGATTGCTTTTTTTTTCGAATTTATTCGGTCGTTTTTTATTTTCAGTCAGTATCTTTTTGATTCAATGTTTTATGTGTAACATAATAAGTAACATGAAACCTATGTGGTAAATTTATATGAAATTGAACAACAGTGAAGCAATGAATAACAGCGTAGTTACAAAATTCCATACAATATTAACTTGCGTTTTTTAAATGACTTCAAAATATAGAAGGTTATTAAAGAATAACGATTTCTTACAGAATATTATAACCAGCTGTAACCCGTGTCTGCGACCACGTGTATTCAGTGATTTTGTTATATTTTTAACGGTTTTGGTTTATTTGTGCGCCCATTCATATTCGCAACAAAAAGTAGCCTATGTCCTACTCCAAGGTCTGAACAATCTCTATACTGAAATTCATCAAAATTGCTTCAGCGATTTAGGCGTGAAAACGTAACAGACAGAGCTGTTTTTACATTGATAATATAAGTATGAATTAATTAAGGTATACTTAATTAATAATAAAATTATTAAAAAAAAGCTTATACAAACGAGAATAATTTGGCCAAAAAAGTTGATTCTCATTCGTAATTTGCTTTAGATTACAGAGCAAGGAAAGAGTAATTATATTAGTCATGTTTGACGGCATTGTCCGCAAACTGCACCTCCAAGTTCCTGGTCTAAAAGAACTCACCTTAAGGTACCTCCACATCGTACGCCTTCGACTTAGTACAAATCTTAGCGTTAGATTTAGAAAACTGGTTAACATAGGAGTAACTTTTAATAATGTGAAAAGTTGATGAAACACTATTTCTTTTTTTCTAAATTTTGATTTTTACGTCTATCTGTATAATTATATGTAAATTAATTAACGTGCTTCCATGTTTCAGTCTCATTCAATTTGATGTTTACACATTGATTATGTAACCGCGATTTGTTTGTAATAGTTCTTTAAAGATATTCTATTTTTTTATTATTAATATAAGATATTTTAACTATTACTATTACCACATTTATTATAACAATTTTTATTTTATTACAATATCAGTTATTTATTATTACATTTGCATTTAATAATTTTATTTTATTTTAATACTTTATTTATACCACATAGCAATTTAACATGATAACTAATTACTAAATAACCCACTTCTGGTCGTTACCGGTGCAAAAGTGCCCATCATACTCGCGGCATTGCCACGCTGAATAGCAATGGCCACCCTTTGCATCGAGAACGACCTAAATAATAATAATAATAAAATCTTTATTCGCAGGCATCTGGGGCCTACAAATATTACAATTAAATTTAATTACATACTTTAATATATTATTTAAAAATAAATCACAAATTAAATTAAGAATAACATATCGCAAATTCCAAAGATTAAATTCATTTGCGGTTCATACAGCGTTGCTGCATCGACCAATGGCGATAGATGGCAACATCCATATGTTCACTCATCGTCTGGAGAATCTTATTGTTAGAATGGCGAAGTCGATTTCAAAAAGACGCAATCCTAAAACGCAATAAATGTTACTTACGTTAAATTTAAGCACATCCGAAGCGTTATGATGTACCAAATGGTCGTGGGCGGAGGTCTTATAAATTATATGCCCAACGGAAAACAACACAACATTAGTCTTAAGTTCAGGGAACATATTAAATGGTTTTCCAAAAAATTCAAACTAGAATTCATTAAGGCTAAGTCTAATTCCTTGAGAAATAAGTTAAAAATAGTGGTAATGTAATTAAAACTACTTGGATAATTATTAACAATGAAAAGGTGTATAGTAAAGTATATAGTCGACCAAGAAATTGGTTTGCCATGCTAAGGTTGAATGTCGTTAGCAGGTCAATTAGTTCAAAGGCTCATTTTTGCTTGTTATGCATTACTTAATTTCTAACAATAAAGTACTTAATTTCTAACAATAACCCTTGGCAATTTTTCTTTCACTAGGAGCTGTTATTCAAAGTGGTAAAGCAATTTCTTAGTCGATTATACTTATATATATACAGGGAACGAATCCTTAACGTCAGACGGTGAGGTGGCTACTGTTTTTGGAACCCTCCTTGCTAATATTCCTGTTTCTACAACAAAATTCCTGAACTTTTCGCCTAGTTTTATACTCTCCTTATTATCTCAGTAATGTAACTCCACTTTTAAAATCATTTAGTATATTAGTTAGTATATTTCTGTACTATCAACGTTTAGTAAATTTTCTGAAAAACCTAAAGCAATTAGTTGTCCACTTTGAGATGAATAACTTATTACACGTAAAACAGTTTGGTTTACGTGTAGTAAATTATTCTTACATATATACGTAACAAGCGTTGCTGGTGCTGAGCTTTTAAAATATGTATATATGACGCCTGCCTTGGTTTTTTTTTGTGATTTGTCTAAGGCTTTTGATTGTGTTCATCGTGAAACATTAGACAGGAAACTCAGCCACTGCGGAATTCATGGTGCGGCCATAGATTTGTTAAATTCCTACTTAGCTAATAAAATCCAAAGGATAGGCGTTAATGGCGAGCTATCTAACGGACTATTGTTGGAATGGGAGTCCCTCAGGGATCTATATTAGGACCTTTCCTGTTCCTTATTTATATTTATTATCTTCCTTACACTGCTAAGGATAATCATGAGTTAGTTTTGTTTGCCGATGACGCCTCACTTTTGTTTAAAATTAAAAGAAAACAAGTTGAATTTGATACGGTAAACAGCTATAACACTAGAATAATACAATGGTTTAAAGCTAATAATTTATTACTCAATGGAAGAAAAACAAAATTTATAAGATTCTCACTCCCTAATGTTAAACAAAACCATTGTAAAACTTAATAATGAGGAACTGGAACTAGTGGCTACCTGGCGTATTATTTTCTTTGGAATAACGTTAGGTGCTAAGCTTCAATGGGAGGCTCATATAAGTAATTTGTCGAAAAAACTTAATTCCGCTGCTTGCACAGTTAAAAAATACGCCATCTACCTCATATTAAAAATGGTAGGTTAGTGTATTTTAATTACTTTCATAGCTTTATGTCATATGGAATTTTACTATGGGGTAATGCTGCTGATATTTAAACTATTTTTGGTGTGCAGAGAAGGTCTCTTCATGCAATATACAACATGAGCCCAAGAGACTTATTAAAAACAAATTTAAGGACTATAAAATAATGATTGTACATTGCCGATATATTTTTTAAATCTTATTTATGTACAAAGAAATAGATAAAATTTAAAAGAGTGGATGATGTTGTTGATAGAAATTTTAGAAATAAATATCAACTAATAACGTATACGACTAGGCTTCGTAAAATATACTCCACATTAATGTGTAATAGTGTTCGCTTTTATAATAAACTACCATGTGATATTCGAGAGATGTCCTTAAAAATTTAGAAACCTTTATTAAAGATAAGCTCATTCAAAAATCCTATGATATTGTAAAAGACAATTTGGATGATGAAAAAGTTTGGGAGTAAATTGTTCTAACCGTATCTGAATAACTATTAAATGGAGATAAAAAAAAGTTGCCCAATTGAGTTTGTTGCGGGCTCTTCTCAGTGCAGAGCGCGTTGGAACCCCTATCTTAAAATGTGTCACTAAATTATATAATAATGATTTAAAATAATAATTATACACATGACATTCATAAGTACTGTAAAGTCTATAGGAACAAAACATTTTTGACTTTGACTTTGACATGACAGAAAACCACAGATAAACATTTTTATTTGCGTATTGATATATTAATGCTGGTGAATAGAGGAATCGTAATAAGTATTCCTGATATTTGCAAGTATCTATAGGCTACAGTAATTGCTCACAATCAGGCAGACAGTGCTATTGTTTGCCTCTTTACTTGGAACAATATAAATATGTGTCCTTAATAAAAGATAAAAGTTAGTCAGGCCTCAGTTAAACTCTTTCGGCCCCCATTGTGCGGGAGAGCCGCGCAAACAGTTGCGAATTTGCTTTGTTCATAAAGGCTTTAAGAGCTCTACGTGTTTTCGCCGAGAAAGGTTTTTAATAAACAAACAATTCACAAAATTGTTCTTCGCAAACTGAAAACTCAATACCGGACCGGTGTGTGTTATTATAAGAATGGGCACCAAAAATAACAATTAAACCGTTTCAAACTCTGAACAAGCTTTATTTAAAAATCATTTATACAATCGTAGCATTGTTTTGCTCCAATTAAGGTTCTTTGTTCAAACTTTGCGAGTAATTTTCATTAGGCATATTATCAATACGTTTAATATGAATTAATCAATTATATATATTTATATAAAGTATACATATTCGCTTTATTTATTAATTGTTGGCAGATATAAAGTATTATATTAAGGATCGATTTTCGAACAATGAAAAATCTGTACCAAAGTGTTGGAAAGTGATTCAAATTTGGACGTGAATTTGAGTATTCCAATTTCCATGCGGTAGTACAGATTTTAATGTCTCGCACTAGTCCAAAATTAGTGGGGATTGCCGCAGGAATAAATCAAATTACTAACCCCCCCCCCTCCTCCTCCTCTTCCAACGTTTAACTCCCTAACAGAAGTACTGAGATTCGTTTAATTTAAAACAGATCTGTTTGAATTTAAAATCTAATATATCGTTGGCATATAATAAGTTTATACAGAATAAAAACCAGTTAATGGCTTTAAAACAAATTACGACTTTTCTATTCCACACGGAATTCACATGTGTACCAAAAATTATAAGATCCAAAAACAAAAAAGCTTAACCATCATCATTGGCAAAGAATATTTGTTGCCTGGGAAAGGCAGCGTTGAGTATGGTGGGCGGCAAATGGACGTTATCAAATATCAAACGTTTTCAAATGGTAGACAATATGATGGGCTAGACGATAATGTCCACTTTCTGCGAGGAAGTGATTTCCCAGAAGGAGACCGTGGAGAGGGAACGGAAGTGGAAGGCAAACGCCCTTGCAAATACGATGGCCGAATCATAGAGGAAGACTCTCTGTTAACCATCCCTCCATAATCGTAATGGTGACGTGCGGGGATTGGCGGGAATCTGTGCAGTACGAGCACAGATTTGCAGCGCTCACAAGGGTAACCCCTGATTTTTAGTGGCTATTCCAGGAATCAACCAGCGAGACCCACACTCCCAGTCGAGACTGTGTCTGAGACCGGGTACAGTATCGATTGGGGTCCGTAAATTCATTTTCCAGGTGAAAAAAAAAGAAAGAAAAAGAATAGTTGTTCAAAGCAGTCTATTGAAGAGACGTTTATAGTAATTGTTAATTATATACGAGTATTACCATCTTTGAGGTCGTTTATTAAAAAACCTCATAAAAAAAGCTATCTTTGAAAGAAATTAAAATTATTTTGTAGCTTTAAGTATTATTTAATAGATAAATACAAAACTAGGCCTACAGTATCTTAAAGCTCTGTAGTTTCAAGTCATGTATAAGCGTGGGTATATCTGAACACGATCTAAACCGTGCAATCCATTAGCTGTTATCTATAATTGTACCCGCTTAATGTAATCTACGAAGCACCGTTCCTAAATGGACTAATTTCATGTTATTAGCTATAGCAAAACGGTTACTTTATTTATTTTAAAGAATATTAGAAGGATTTTAATTATGTTGTTCCCAAGTATGTAAATACTCTTTTATAAATAATGTTAACGCTGGAAGCTTAGAGTATACATAAAGCCATAAATTTATACATAGCTCAAAGTGTTCATTTTTGTCCTTGAAGACTACAATGTTCTACACAACTTTGCGCAGCTGCACAAAGTCCCCGACCACACTACGTGATCATTGAAATGATCATTCAAATGAAGCAGTGTCCGACTCTAGTTTAGGGCTGGTAGATTTAATGTTCTTATTCTAATTTCTTTTCTTTAGTTGTGCTCTTTGGTCTATATTCAGATCCGGTCATACTCTCGTTGTAAATTTTTAATTCCTTTCATTATCCCTATCCTGCACGGATGTCTAAGCCATAACTAAATGCTTGTGTGTGTAGTGGATGCGATAATACCCCAGAGGCGTCGGGGTTTGAACCCGATACCTTGAGGATTTCAGTCCATTCCTTCTACGGTTGAGCTATTGAGAGTGTTGATATTAAATAAAGCGATTTAAATAAACGATGAAAGATTTAAGCGTGCCATAAATTAAAAATAACAAATACGTCGCGAGTGACGTCACAGGGAGCAATTCATTTTGTTGGCGCTGAGCTGAGCTGAGCTGTGCAAATAAAACGAAATAATCCTCTTATAGAAAATATTTGGGGACATTTTTCAAACATAACGCGCACATTAAGCGCCTCTTACTGCTATTTTTCAAGATGGCAACAAAGTTTAGTAGTGTTTTTTAGGTTCCCTAGCTTGGACTTATCAGCAACGTAAATGGTAGTTATTAAAGTGCGCATGACGGGCTTTTTAAGTGAAAATAAATTTGGATATTTCTTTGTGTCCACTTAGCTTAGCGGTAAGGCATCTGGGCGTATTTCCAAAAAGACACAGGCTCGAATCTAATCTGCTATATATAAGTCCCGCGAAAATTAGTTCGACCTTTTTCTTTCTTGCGAAATTCACTATTTTCAAAAGAAATTTAAGACAATATGTTAAAGTGTTGTTTAGAATAAGTTACATTTATACCTATAGTCACTATGTTTGGTTTTAACCTAACTTTAAGAAAAATATTGTTCTTGAGAAAATAAAGCTCTTTAAACCTGACTTTTCGGAAATTAGATGGAATTAACTGGCTGAAAACAATATATTTTTTGTTACGCAGTCCGATCTAAGCCAGAGTTAACTAGGGCCATATTAGTCGTCAAGTAGCAACAATATTAGTAAATTATTTATCTCTTATCCGCATTTATTTATTAGTTATTGTATAGTTAGTAAAAATAGCAATGTTAATTGATAGGCAGTGGGTAAGTGGCGCGGCTAATCGTTTGAAATGTTCTGGTTCCCGGATATCGGCGCACTCGGTTACGCAACGATCCCATTGATGCATTTATTATACATAAATGGAGAAATTATAACAAACATCATATACTAATTAACATTATATGATACTAAAGAAATACCTATTAATATAATATGTATGTAGAATATTTAATAACAAGTTAAATAATATCCTGTAATTTAATAAAAATAGTTTAACAGTCCAGTTTTAAATTATTTTATAAAAATATATTACTTAAAAGTTTATATTTTAATAAGCGATGTTAAAATATCGAAAGATACTTGAAATGAAATGAAAATGAAATGGCTAAAAAGATTTTCAATTCTTTTAAATCGATAATTATATTAACATCTACCAGTGACTCTGAAAAAGTTTGCCACCGGGGAGACCAATAAAAATATGGTTTTAAATATGTTAAATGAATGACTTATAATTCACTCTCTTCATGTAACTTTCGAACTCACCATAGCTTAATAGTAAAAGGACGGGCTGAAGTCCGTAAGGAAGTAGGTTCAATCTTCGACCCTAATACAAGCTTTTTAAAAAAGCTGGACAAAAGTTGTAATAACAATATTAGACCTACGTTATTAGGATTTTAATAGTAATATTCTTCATCTTATTTATCTTTAAAAATACTTCTCAACTTCTTACCTGTAAGTTATCATCCAAGTAGAGATACGCAAAACCTCGCAAACAAGTCACAGTAACAACCTAACCGTCTGTGTCCGTTCAAACGCACTTGACGGAAAGTTTACACCGAGTCGGCAGCGAGCCGGTGGGCTGATTCGGGCGGCCGTTTGGTTCCGGCGCGCACCACCCGAGCAGTGGCGGGATGGTTCAGCCCGAGGAGAGGGGGTTCGATCCGGCGCATGCGTGCCCGGGCCCGGCCTGATGACGTCACGCAGGGGCGCCTCAGACCTCGGCCTCGACATCCTCACACCACACGCTCTAACCTCAAATGTATGAGGTACGACTGCTTTGAGCATCTCTATTGCTATTATAGAAAAGAAAATAACATTAAATTAATTTAAAATAAAAACTCTCCTCTTCTCAAAATCCTTTTAAATACGGCACTCATATATTAAAATTAAAATATCAGTTTCTCAATTGATATTTTAATGAGATCCTATCTCTCTTATGTTTCATTTTCCAATATAAGTATAATATTTTAAAACTTGCAAAAACTGAGCTTTATGAAATCTCATGTAGTTTTGCATATCTGGGATCACGTAAGTGGTCCGCCAAGATAATCCGCGAAGCGAAAAGCAGGGAAGCGTATACTTGCTACCTTTTCCTTGTCGGATTTTTGATGTTTGATAACTTTGGTTTTGATTACTTCAGATAAACAAAATTCTCAAAAAATGATGTTAGTAATGTACTTCTTACACATACAAAGTTTCAATTGCATAGCCTTGATAGTTTAGATTTTATTGATATCTAAAAAGTTCGAATTCCGCCACGTACTCACAGATTGATCATAAATATTATAGGTAACTTCCGGAAGTCCTAGAAAACTGGAATTGTGTATGTAGGCTAGTAGAAGTACACAACCAATAGAAAAATTATAAAATTGGGAACTTTTACCTTGAAACCCCTGAATAAGGGAATTTTTATGTTATTTTGAGATTTTTACGAGTTTTGATGCTAGAGTTCTGAAATTTTGTATAAATACTCCGTGTTATTTAAACTAAAATGCATATTCCAGCATTTTTAGTACATTGCCGCCTTCCCTTAAAATTGGGATCTGAATGCATAAAACGCCTGTAATTTGTACACAGCAAATACCGGGCTGCGAGTTTGCTATTTTCTTTTAACAGTAAATTTATTTATATTTTTCGTAAGAAGTTACACCGCAGGGAATGAAAAACCCTTGATTATCATATCGTCTGAGACGTGTAAAGATTGCTCGTGCCTTATCGAACCGCATGATGTCTGCGTGATGTCCTCTTCGGTTCCTCCAAACTCTGACACGTAGCCACCGAGGAAAGCGAATTTGTCGACGCGTTTCACTGCTTCTGTGCCGATGAACAGTAGATATGAACTCGTTGCACCGCACCTCATTTCCTGTGTCTTCCTGCTGTTAATTTTGAACCCCGTCTTTGCTGCTTCCTCTCGTAGATTGTCCAATTTGGTCTGCATGTCTTTGCGAGTGTGGCTTAAGAGACATATATCATCAGCATAGTCCTAATCCTCTAATGTATTATTTAAGCCCCATTCTATGCCGCTGCGGGTGTTGTCGACGGGGTTATGCAGAATAGCATCAAGGGCTATGAGAAAGAGTCGTGGCAAAAGAAGCAATCCCTGCCGAACGCTTGCGTGTACTGCTATGTCCCCCGAAACGAGCCCGCCGTGTGTGACTTTACAGGAGTAGTTCTTGTGTAGGGCAATAATATTACTTAATTTCTCAGACAGCCCAATTTTGTGTAAGCGGGACCAGATACTATATAATCCCATATTTCACTAATTGCATATATGACTATGTATACTGTACGAATAGCAAAAATGATATATAAATTACTAAAATATAAATAATTAAATTTATACTACGGGATTTTTCAACTAAAACAGTTATTGAATTTATTTGCACTTCGTTAGCTCAATTATGTAAAATATTTAGTAATACTCCGATAGTTCTTCTGTATTCTTTATTTCTCTAAAACAAAGCAACGTATACAAATAAATCTCTGTCCGATAGATTTCCGAATTGGGCCGGCGCGTCTGAATACCAGAGCTGCTTTCTCACATGAGATCGGCGTGAAGTGCTGGCAATGCTGTCACATCAAGTGATGGTACCGTTGTTGCGTTTCGTTCGGTTTGTGAGACTTTCCGGTGGCCTGGACTCGTCATTAAGGGCCGGCAACGTATCTACTTGCCTCCTGGTCGTGCAGATGACCATGGGCGCAAGTAGGCACTTAGCCTGCTGCCTGTTCGTTTGCCTCTTGTAAAAAATGTATCTTTAATGCAGATATTGTATACCGTCCATTAAATTATTAAAAGAAAATAACTGTGACCATTAAGTTAATCTGAGCCAAATATTTATGGAAAATAATAATAGCATAGTTATGAAGGCAAGTCACGAGTGTCACTTGCTCGTTGCTAATGGCACTTGAATGTGTTTTACATTGACTACGGAGATCCGGTCGATTGAGTGCACCGCTCAACTGAACGCTGCGCATAGCGCACTTTTTCTTACGCTATCCATAGAAACAAATTATATTCAACCATCTGTTTGTAACGTAATAATATTATTTTGCCGCATAGAACTGATATTTCCGATAAAACAGCAATTTTTTTCTGTCTGGCTGTCAGTTTGTTTCGGCTAATAATAATGCACGGGCTAAGCAAATTTCACTGGCAGAAAGGTGATATATGAGACATAAAACTTATATACATACTGGGATGGCTTAGAAACCTAATAGAGTTTTGGGCTCCGAAAGGAAAAGGCAAGGCATAAAACGGACTATTTTAAGTTTAACAAGCGGTTTGGTACAAAAACTTTCAAATCCTTGAATTCAAGACGGATAAAATCGCCGGTAACAGCTAGTTAACTATAAAAATAGACTCGCATTAATACCAAGCTACTTAAAATAGAGGTTAAGCCCTATAATAGTTCTGCAATGTTAAATGACTCACAGTTAAAATAGTTCAGATATTAGAAATGATATCGATATATCATTCCAGCCCTAGACGCGTAGAAATATTTTATATTATTGATAAATCAAGATTAAGTTGCGGAAACTCTTAAACCAAGGAACACAGCGATAATAGCAATAAATACGTTATCAAGTGTTGTAGTATTTAACAAAACGTTATTAAGTATTCTAGGATTTAACAAACCGTTATCAAGTGTTGTAGTATTTAACAAAACAGCTTAATAGTTGCTTGCGGCCATGTTAAATTAATCATAGTGAAAGTGTTATAAATATTCTGTGTTGTCTGTCAAATTATACAGACGAATTCTAAACCAATTAATGGAAAATATAATATCAATAATAATTTTAGAAGTACGTAAATATGACATAGATTTTTTTTCTATTCTCTTCTTCTTCTTCTTCTATAGATAATCTTTGTAAGTGTGAGTAAGTATTACACATAGGAAGTCTAACCGTAAAAATGCTGCCTGTATTAAAATATTATCAATGTCAGTATTAAAAAAAAACTTTTGGTGAGCACAACTAGGAATTATATAAATATTATTAAGACAAGGATGTTATAAGCATTATGGAAATATTTCTTTGTATAATTGCCTAAAAGGTTTCTTCTTTTTTTCATCCATTTCCTTTATGCTGAAGATTCCCTTCCCAGAAGCGATTCCCTACCTGCTAGCACACTTCCAATAGAAGTTAAGTTAAATTAATTTGAACGAAAAATGTTTTCACGGCGTTTATTTTTAGCATGTTTATTCCAATAATCTATTTTGTGAACATCTGATCGCCTTTACAAAGTAGCAACACTTAATAGTATATTTTATATACAAAGTAAATATGTCACAGGCTTTAAATATGATAAGAGACTGGATGTCCTGCGCTGGTCGACCTTCACACCATAGACCGCGCCTCGACGGCATTCCTCCACCCTCCCTTCATGCATTATCTTAGTTATATTATGGCTTAAACGTACTGCTTTCTTATTGCCCTTAATGGCGTCTTAATATAATTCTGAGTCTTAACACCTTATCGGAAGAAAATGTGAATTAAAGTCGCTGAGGTCCTAAGTTCAATTCCTGGCCTCTATTGTTGCAACCACGGCTACTACAGGATTTATTCTTAACTAATTGTTTCCCGCGACGTCATGTGTGGAAACTTGCTAGAGCCTCGATCGTAAAATCCGTTCTTAGCGGATGTATACAAACTAAAAAATACCTCCTTGCCAAATTTCAACTTAGTACGTGTTTTTACGAGCAACAAAGAAAGGACCTTCAACGTATAAAAAAAAAAATAAAAAATGCGACTCGCTCCGTACCAAATAAAGAAGAAAATTGATACGAAAGTGACATTCACTGCAGCGAGTGACCTTATCGGCGATCCCATACGTGGAAAACAGACACACCTGTGTAATTATATGGTAATATGATTAAAACATACTATACGTAGTGCACACTATCGAGTTCTTTAAGTTATGCAGATTTTACACATGTTTTCCGTCGTTGCCAAGCGCTTAATATATTCTAAGCTTGTACTTGATGAATGCGTTAATTGGTTTACGTATTCTGAAACCAATACATTCTTTAATTTTTTTCATATAAGCAGTACTTTATCTCCGTGTTTTCGGAGAGTCGCTTCATGTTTGAAGACCGAATGTTAATTTTTAGAATCATCAGCTAATTTGTGTTTTGCTAAAACTTAACGATGCGCCGCAAGAACCGCAACGACTAGCCTGTCTTCTCTCTGCTGGTTTTGGAAATCAACTTCGGCGCTAAAATTTGTTTTCGATATTTTCTTTACTTTAATGTCATCTTAAGCACTACTAGTACACTTAAAAACAAATAAGGAATGTAGTTTCTGTTACTTCTTTTAAAAAATGTTAACTTTCTTATTGTTTAACCTGTAAGCCTCTGATCATCTGTAAGTCCTTTTGGTCTGCGGTAAAATTGGGTTGGCGCGGCCGGGTACCTGAGACCCTAGCATGAACTTTTCGAGCCGAATTAAGTAGATGAGTCGACGTTACTTATGATGAAAATGTTCGGGTTAGGCCCACAGGAGGCAAGTGGTAATAGTGTCACGCTTGCAATCAATGCTTAAACAACCCGCGTTAACGTCAAGAAGGGTTCGCTTTGGGCCTAGTACGAACATTAATATCCTAAGTAAAGTCGACTCGTCGACTTAACTTAGGTTTTTTTAGGGTTCGAAAATTTCGTACTAGGGCCTCTAATGTCCATAGGCGGCGGTTCCTCTAAGTGACTACTTGGGTGAACACTTTTAGAATGAATGTGTTTTCTTTTTTCCTCGTTTGCCCCTTGTAAATTTAATAAAAAAGGTTTTCATAGTAGAATTAATAAAATTACCAAGTACTAAATCTCTTACAAAAGCCTACAAAGATTAGCTAGTTTCTATTTTGAAAAATAATAGCCAGCCTCTTAGGAACGCTTCGACTGTGGACGTAAATTCCTGCTACTAAAGTAGCTTTTGTTTATTGATAAACATATTTTAAACATTTCATTTAAGAACATTTTTTCGAGTTCGCATTTATTTAATCTTAGTTACAAATGATGACAATTTTTAATAATAATGACATGAATATCTGTGGTTGACACCGTATGTGCTGTCACTGTCAGCTTGTCGTTTGTATA
The DNA here is from genome assembly GCA_024363005.1 of Charaxes varanes. Lineage (NCBI taxonomy): Eukaryota > Metazoa > Arthropoda > Insecta > Lepidoptera > Nymphalidae > Charaxes > Charaxes varanes. The sequence goes on from JANCMC010033613.1 coordinate 11,690,294, forward strand.
AGCTGAACATATGGTTTGATTTCTAAGTTTCAGCGTTTCTACTCTCACTTTTTATTATTTTATTTCCATTGTATGTATTGAGTAACCAGCGGCGTATGTTGAAACATTAGGTACTCTAACTCTAACAAAATCTTACTAATAAAATATTTGACGATTCTAAAATTCTTATAATAGCCTATTTGAACTAATCATCTTTTCATTTTAATTTACTGTGGTCTATTTTTTAAAAGCAAAATGTTTCTATAATTATATAGCTTTACAGTATTTAACTTGTCTTAGCTATCTCAATGGACTGAATTATGATTCCTTCTGTCAACCCAATTAAAATTTAACACTTGGTAATGCATTGCAAAAAGTGTACCATTTAGGTGGTCTATGTTTTGTTATTCGATAGGTATGTTATCATTTAAATCTCATTACAAAGAACTAAAGTTTTCAATCAAAAGGTTTTGATTCGATATTATTAATCTATACTAATATATAAAGCTGAAGAGTTTGTTTGTTTAAACGCGCCAATCTCAGGAAATACTGGTCCAATTTGAAAAAATCTTTCAGTGTTAGACAGCTCATTCATCGAGGAAGGCTAAAGGTATATATCATCATGCTAAGATTAATACGAGCGTAGCACCAATGAAAAATGTTTCAAAATCGGGTAATTTTCCCCTTTGAGAGCTTTTAAAATTTACACGGACGGAGTTGCGGGAAATAGCTAGTTACAAATATAATAAAGTCAAAGTTATTTAAACTTTTATGTACGGTCAGGTCACCGTCAACCAATGACGAGTTTAGGCCATATGGAACTTAATGACAAACATTAAAACTCTGTGGTAAATGTATATGAAAATAAAAAACAGTGCATTAATAAAAAACAGTGCAGTAAAGAAATTTTATGATTATTAATTTGGTCATATTAAAGAAAAAGTTTCTTGGTAGCGTTTCAACCGTTGTTTGTTAAGGCTTTAGTTTACTGTTAACTAAGAAGGTTCTTTACAGAATATTTTACAGCAACCTTAACGTGAAAGACCTAGTTCCGGGAAAAACGGGGAATTAAATACTTAGATACGAACATTTCGAGGAATACCTCTGTATAATTGCTCTCTTGAGTGATCTATAAATAAACTTAGTCTTGCACGTACCCTTTCTAGGGTTCTAATTTAATTGTCCGGTAATGAAATACATTCGCGTGTGAACTGCGAGAATGTTTTGTTTTTAGTCTAAGATATAAAACCGGACAAAATAAATTCATCACTATAACTTTGATTCAATTTGTCATTAAAATTGGTTGCTAAACGAAAAAAATTATCAATTACAAACGAAATTTTTCTTATTTCTTTATTATTGTATGATATTTTGAGGATACAATATTTAATCTAATCTTAGTTTGCGGGATTCACGCGCCTTGGCATGAAAAGAGTCAACAAGTACAGTATTAATATTTGTTATCACCATTTCATTGTAATAAGTATAATATTCACCAGGGGGATCGCAGATGCGTTGCCGGCCTTTGAGAAATGAGTATGCTCTTTTCTTGAAGGTCCCTAAGTTGTATACAAGTTCCCATGTAATAGATTATAGTCTTAGAAATTATCTAAATTCAATGAAGACCAAAGATGTTTGTTAAAAGGTATGTAAATATTTACTTATGGTTTATGCACTGACCCATAATGGTTTCCAAAAATCCTGTCGGGGCTAGAGTTGTCTGTAAGAGATCGCTTTAAGCGATAAAGACGCCCGTCTGCACTATTTAAAAAAAAAAGAATATTAGGAATACTTTTTAGGTATGTCTAATATTCCCTTTTCCCCTCCTACTAAGCTTAAATTTATAATATAACATTTAGTATAATAATGTTTCGGTTAATGGTCTCATTGCGAAGAGCCTCGACCGTCATCGCAAGAGTATATATTTTTAAATGTTTTTATTTTTATACTAATATGTATTTAAAAATGTACTTAGAATAAGTGTATTAAATAAATGAAAGAATTTAGTATAATAATAATTATGACAACTGATCAGATTCACTGCGCTCAATCGCTTAAATCATTTGGTTTTCGCGTGCGTGCGGTTTTATTTTAATAATTTTAATATATTTCATGAGCCTCAATAGCTCAACGGTATAAGGTATGGACTGAAATCCGCAAGGTACCCGGTTCAAACCCCACCGCCGTTGTGGACCCATTGTCTATTTATTTTAATTATTCGCAATTACTTTATACATTACTATAAGTATTAAGTACTTAAACTTGTCAATATAACAGTTAACATTTAGATATTAACATACGTTAATAAAAAAAAATTCGCCACAGCTTGTATAAGAAATACATTTGGAAATACATTGAAATTTATTTATAGTATTGATTCAAGGGAAATAAATTTGATTCTTAGTTGATTTGATATACGAATAAACAGAGACATTGTTCATCCGATAGTAAATTTTAAGCCCATACATATAAGGAACTACCTGAAGGCTTGCAAATGCATTGGTGGACCCTAATAATGAGTATGTTCCTCTTGATAAAAATGTAAAGTCCCGTTTTTTGTACTGCGATTTTCATATGTAGGCACTTATTAATCTATAAGGATTGTGGAAAATTTTGGAAAACTTGAGCATAATTTAGCAGGTTTTTAAAATATTCCTATCAAATCTAATTGAGTTTGATTTATAGGCTTTTGTAGGCTAGATCAAGGAGCGTAGAAAGCTTCGAAAGGTTATGAATCTTATATATAAAATTATCGTGTCACAATGTTAGTTACCGTACTCCGAAACGGCTTGGCCGATTTTTATGAACTTTTATTTACATATTTAATAGGTCTGGGAATCGGCTACTAGCTATTTTTCATACTCCTAAGTGGCCCACGCGGACTAACCTTCAAATACAGTTTCTGGAAGATTCAGGTCTGGTGACCAAAAAGAGATAAAAAAGGACCGAGTGATATTAAAAATAGTACCGTCATATTAGTTAAATCACATAATTACAAGCCTGAATAAAATGATTAACATACCAATTATATTAATTTAGTTTTAATGAAAAATAACTGAAACGGAGTCCTTAAGAGTAAAAGATCCATTTATCTTACACTTATTACAGATACTACACTAATACTTGACGACGTCGAAATTAATTTGTTATTCAAATAAACGAAATATTATAAAGAGTAATTTTTATGGTTTTAATAAATGTCCAATCAGATTTGTATAATTTTAAGACGCATCGGTCGTGCCAAATTATTGGACGGCACGTTCCCAAGACTTTGTGATTATCCGCTGTAAATAAAAGTGCTTGCGAAATATACAGTCTTTAAGAAGTATATGTCAAGTATGTGTATTATTGATCCCTATCAATATAACCCCGGAAAAGACACCAACGTGTCCGTTACAATATTATTGCGTTATAAGAGCACAGTGTTATAAAAGGCGATTATGGTACAAACCTTGTCCTAACAATAACGAACGCAACAAAATAACAATTGCCAAACCATTGCCAAGTCCCAAATATTAATATGAATTTTTTGAATACGTAAACTTGTTTGGCGTCTCGGTGCAGTAGCGCTCTAATGCCGGAGCCAGACATAGCTTCATTTGAATGATCATGTAGTGCGACCGTTACATTGTGTAACTGTACAAAGTTCTGTAGTACTTTGTGTGCTTCAAGGACAAAAATGTGCAAACACTTTGAGCTACGTCTGGCTCCGGCATAAGAAGAAGTATGCCAAAGATTATAAAAGGCGCCATTAGAACACTATTAATGCCGCCTTCACTACGAACTCTTAGAGGGCCCGGGAGCTAGATCACTATAATTTTAAGAAGTAGTATTACCGCAGTGTTTCATGGGAGCGGGTCTGTGTGGCGAACAAGTGGTGGGCGTAGCGTTTCGCCACTCAGCTTGCGAGTGCTGGAGCCTTGCACGCCATAGCTCGTTGGTCACCTCCCCCGCGCGACCCTCCAAACCCGCCAACCCACCCCTGATAAAACAAAAACCCGGTATTCAATTACTTGACAGATATATTATTTGTGTTATATGTGGCCAAAAGAGGAGAGCGGAGGTCTAGGCCTAATCAGTGGTCCGCATTTGAGTCGATCGCTAGGTTAAATAGCTCTTGGTGCGACCGGGTGATAGATGGGTGAGACCCGATTAATGTCACTGAGCGATATTGGTCGTGAGGTGGGGGTTCCGAGGATGAGGTCACATGGCAATCGGTCATCTTAACACTCTCAACATCCTCTGTGATCGAAGCGGACCTTGGCACTACACTGGAATAACGCTAGGAAGAAAAAGGAAGAACGGGGCAGAAACAAATTTTTGAATTTGGAGGGAAGCGAATGATTCTATAGTAGAATCTCGAGCGCAGCTAAGGATTCTAAATAGAATACTGAGCGTAACGAGGGATTCTAAAGAGAATACTCAGCGTAGCGAGGAATTCAAAATACGCCAACTGAGAACAAAATATTTTGGCCCTGAGTGACACACTTTATTTTTCATCACCGCAGTACTACATACCTTCTGACCTTATTAATAGTCCTATGAGGGAAAGGGATAGAAACATAAATGCGGACCAATCAGAAAGGAGAAATAGAAAATCCCATGGGAACAAAAAACTATTTTGCCCCCGCTATCTTTCTATTGACATAGAAACTTTTTCGAATAGGTGTGATAAAAATGTATTTTTACTAGAAAGCGATATATAAAATTTAAAAAAAAATGATAAATATCATATATCTGTGCAACATAAAGGCAAAATATAAATATTGCATTTCTTTATAATTAATTATTTGACTGTGGGAAAATCCATTGCAAGAGCGGAATTTACTCTTGCCATGGATTTTGCACTTTGATGGAGATTGGACTCCTCTCTTAGTGTCCTTATGTGATCTATCTTGTCTATGTTATGATACATAGATAAGATAGATCACAAAAAGAGATGTAGGGAAAAAACTATGCTAAATTTCAAGCCCACCCACCCTCTATCGGGTTCATCCGTGGCTACCACACCACCATACACTATGAGTTCGTCCCCGTACAGCACGGCAGCGTGCGCGAACCGAGGCAGGGGTGCTTCGCCCTGGGGCTCCATTGTCACCCACTCGTGCTTCGCCGACTTATACCTGGAAATTAATAAGGAGTAAAGCACTAAATTAACTAAGTTGGACGTAGTTGACCATTTTTTTTTTAAAGAATATTACGAATACTTTCTAGATATGTCTAATATTCCCCCTTTAAAGACCACTCCCCCGCTAAGCTCAAATTGAAAGCTTGTATTAGGAGTGGGTGCGACAATATCCCAACGGCGGTGGGGTTTGAACCGGGTAGCTTACGGATTTCAGTCCATACCTTATACCGTTGAGCTATTGAGGCTCTAAACCATTATGTGTATCTTGGGCAGGTTTTCATTCGACATTAATAAAATTGTAACTAGCTTTAGCCCATGACTTCGTTCGCGTCAATGTGGATTTCATTTCAGTAAGGCAATTGTCATATCAGATAACCGTCTAAAAGTTAAGGTAAACAATATTATTTCTGGAACAAAAGTAGCATATTTAGAGAAGTTATATGGAGAATTTTAAGGGGACAAGTTCAGCTGTTAAGGCCTTAAAGCTTTTTTTTTTAATTTTATTAATGTTTGGGAAACAAACAACATACTTAAAAATATATAGCTATACAAATAATAATAGTTTTTAAGCCGATAAAGTTTCCACTATAAGGAATAATTAACATATAAACACACACCGTTCACATTTATAAAACTAATTCATACTAATAGAAGTACACTTGTGTTCAAAAACTTTAATCTCAAGAACTACTGGTCCGATTTGAAAATGTTTTCTAGTCTTAGATAGCCCATTTATCGAGGAAGGCTATAGGCTATACATAATCACGCTAAAATTGTTCTCTTAATTTTACGCGTACGATGTCGCAGGTAATAACTAGTTATAATTAAGATGCATGTCAATGGAATCCCTATCGCACCCGGTATCCGGACTGAAACAAAAGTGGAAAGTCTGTTTTTTTTTTTGTTAGGTCAAAGTCTTGTATACTTTTTTAAGCACACTTATGAACGTCATATATATAATATTGTAATTATTTTTTAATCATAATTTCATCAAAAATAATTTGGACATAAAATTTACAACTTAAATGCTAAGTTTACAAGCGTTCCTCGCATTCTGCACTGATAAGAAACCGCAACGAACTCGGTCGGGTTTTTTTTGTTATCACCATCTTGACAATAATTCAGATTTGGTTAGAGCAATTAATTCCCAAGCATCATCATCATTCAAATAATACTTTACATTTTTTTTCTATTTTTGTTTTTAAATTTAAAAATCTTTATAAAACAAAAAACTTCAATCAAAACAAAACACCTTTCAAAATACAATCTGTGTTACATTATATTTGTACAAGTTTACTTTTTACCAACATTTTTAGGTTTATTCAAATACATCGTCCGAATACCATAAGGGAATTTGTTATAAGAACATTATAAATTTACAAAAATGCGTATTGATAGTTATTCAAATAATATTCTGTGCATGTAACATTTTAAACAAAGTTGGTCTAGTTCAAAATTAAACGTTAAAGCGTTCGCTTGAATTATGTGTGAGCGGATTTTATTAATCTTTTATTAATGAAAGACTTCAATATACTATTCATTTTTTACTTTTGAATTTTGTTATATATCATTGGGATAAATCGTTACACTATTTAAAAGGTACCTCCACACCTTCCTGAAAAATTTTCATATTCCAAACAGGTAAGTCAATTGCAATAACTGGAAAGATATTTGGATGGTAGATGTAATACTTAAGAGTGGCCAAAAGCGTGTCAAGACACGCTTATATGGAAGGGTTCCGTATCTGATACGCTATAAACGTATTTGTTAAATAATTAGTACTTTGGTACCTTTAGAGCGTAACTTTTCCGAGATTTTAACCGATTGATAAATAAGAGGGACATCTGTACTTCTGTTTGCTTTCTACATTAGAGTTTTGTGCATAAATCATACTCTAATGTCTTTTTTAATGAGTTAAAATTTTCTTCTTCAGGTTTTTAGTATTTAATATTTGTTTTTTTATATTTAAACATCGATTTGCACCACAGGCTAATGCCCGTGCCATTTCATAGTACTATGTTCTAATTTATTGAGAATTCACTCTTGATTTCTATCGTTCTTCAAGTCCCTTATACAAATTCCGGTTCTTCTTTGGGGCAGCCATTTCCGCAATGAGATGAGTAAAATCTTTGCCTGCAGTTTCACTTTATTACGCTTATTTTTTTTACCAGATAGATGTTTCTACCTATGCTTAATTCGCAAGTTATAAAGCAGCTCTTGGTAAGTAGTTGCAAGTGGAGTCCAGATAAAGTTAAAAAAAATCAACGTTTAGCAAAATAAACTGAAGATGATAAGTACGTGATGAGTACAACATTTTGCTTTCAAGTGCTTGAAAATAGGGCTTTTAAGATTTTTTAAGTCCATCAATTTAATGTAAAATTTATGTTCATTTACAAGTATTTTTTTTTTTTTTTTATGTTACAAGGGGGCAGACGAGCAGGCAGTAGGCACCGAAGTGCCTACCGTCGCCCAATCAAAGGCCGTTTTTAAACCTATCAATGAAGTTTAGTAGATCGGAAATTATTGTAAGATAATAAGTTCATATTTTATTAACTTCCAAAACATTCAAAAATTGGCATTCTTTTACACACAAAGAGACGGAGAAGAATAAATAATAAATAAATATACGACACATGGACGTCTCTTCCTAAGGTAGACAACTTAATGCCTGTATTGTAGCTAACAGCCGACTGTTATACTCAGATATTTTTTTTGGAAATATATAAATACATACACATAGATGGAAATATATAAATACACCCAGACTCGAGTCGAGAATCAAACCCACGACCCCGGGGCGGTAGCAGGTCTCTACCCACTTGTCTGTTTGTTGTTTCCGGGTATTCTCCGAAACGCCTGGACAAATTGCAACGGAATTTTCACTGGAAGATAGCTACAAGGAATAACAGCAGCTAGTAATTTCATATAGGTATTTATACAGGAACCCCTTTCTACCATCGAATGATCCCACGATTGGGACACTTCGGTATTATTTGAATAAATCTTTTTATAGCTATTTTAAAGAACTAAAGAACAATTATAATAGTTACGGACATAAATTTTTGGCTTACAATTCTTTTTAGGACTATCAATTCTGTCTGTTTGTCTTCAACGCGTTTGATTTCCAAAAAAATACTGCCTTTATTATTCTTCAAAGTTATTTCAAAAAGGTATTTCAATACGAAGTTGCATGAAATGAGCAAGCAATAGGTATATTACTTTATTTTGTACTTTTGAACACGACCTTTTTGTAAGGAAACTTTTTTAAGAACAAAGCAACACAACCAATAAAATATAAAAAAAAATCTGTAACTTGTGAATAATTGCAATGAAAAAGCCACAGTTTGATTACAGATGTCGTTATGTGCCTTACTGCGGTGAAATTAGAGCCTCATTATGAGCAAGTGTATTGAAAAATAACATATATTTACCATCTAGTTTTTTTTTCATATAACGAATACGTTTTCGTTTATTTATCATACTTGAAAACAGTAGCCCACTATCTCATATTTCCAATTATGTCAAATGAACATCCCTATAACCTTAACAAGGCGAGCCGATGACGCATCATGTAATGTTGCCGTAGCAAAAAAGGAATAATTCCAGTAGGAAATATTGGATAATATTTTATCAATATTTGATTTAAGTATACTTAAAATAAAACGACTATGCGATAGGCGTGGTCACGTGACGTCACATGATCGCGTAAGCAAGGTGGTATGACAGCTCTCGTAGAGGATTTGTCTATAAAAACAGCAATGCACTCCGAGAGAGGATTCTTACGTCCGATAACTCCTCTACACACGGTATCCGCGGACTCGGACTCACAGGAGGGTATGATTCTAAAGCAGATCATGGCTTTGAATTTTTCAAATCGCAATAGTAGTTCCTGAGAATAGCGCGTTCAAGTTAAGAAACAAAATCTTCAGCTTTATATATTAGTATAGATAATCTTATTCTTACAATTTTTTCTCGTTTATTCTGTAAATAGATACAATTAGCGAAAATATATGACAAGCAATTCACATTCACACGCCATTTATTATGAACGTTACATATCTACATACGCCGTCATGGCTGATGGGAGTTTAAATTAAGTGACATTAACGTAACGAGAACATCTCGCCATTAAGGAGCGAAAAATGTTTACGAGGAAACAATTTTGCGCTATTGTAGAAAGTTCATGCAACGCGTTTTGAATATTTCATTGTTATTTGTAAATATATGAGATCAATGCTTTCTAAATATTTCCTAATTTTTATGAACGTTAAACAAAATTACGTTTTTAGTGAGTTAAAAAACTCTATGTTACTTGCTTTTTTTTACTTTACGAGTACTCAAATAATGGCGTAACAATTTTCTCTCTGCCTTCATAACGCCGTAATTGATATTGGTCGTATTTCTACTGAAACCTTTGATGAGATTTTCACTCTGTTTTATTTCGTAAATAAATGTTTCTTGTAAATAAAGAATAATTAGTTTCGAAGTTTTAAAACACAGCGAGGAGAAATAAAAAGTAAGTGTTAGATTGGAAATATTTTTATTAACAGATCGTAATATTTATTGCTGATAAATGGTACCTATAATATCGTTACCGCTTTTTGAATATCAGTAAAGTTCCTGTACCTCAGTGAATGAAAGGTGGACTGTTAGAATAATTCATTGATTTAATCTATATCCAGATCCGCTAGTATAAAATAAAAATTGCAAGAAAAAACTTAACAACTTTGTATATAATATAAGGTAACGCAGTTCAACAGACAGATATACGGATAAGTGAATATGTTAGATTCAATATTTTTTGATGTAAATAAAGTGCTCTGTCGTGTTTAAGGACAAACGTAAGACTTTTTACTTCGTATAAATAATTTCAAACGGTTTTTGTTATAAGGCCGACGTTCATTATATTTTATATAGTAAGGTGCAAATCAAAATGGATAGGCTCGCTGACGCGTTGCTCGTCTTTAAGAATGAGTATACTAATTGACATACAAGAGGTGCATAGAAAAATACTAAGGAAAATAGTAATTCTAGTGAAGTGACAAAATGCTGACTATTTAGTCAGCATTTTGTCACTAAATAAAATTATTTAACTATTATAATTTACTTTTTTAGAACTTAGACGTTCGTGAGCAAAATTCATATTAATTATTAAAAAAACGGCTTTTAAACTCACGTGTATGTTATATCGGGATTTCCCGACTAGTTTCGAACCCGTCCGGGGTCCTTCCTCATGAGCTCGCTACGAAGCGGTGGAAAGAGGTACTGGTACCCGGACGCGCCGGCCCAATTCGGCTACAAGCATGGCGCTACCTCTAATTAAAAATTAAACTTAAAACTAAATTCAACTTATAGAAGTACAACATTTCAGACAATAAAATTAATAGAAACTTAATAAACACAATTAAAGGGAATAAAATGTATATTGTTTTTAAAATAATTAAAAATATCGAAACCTACGCATATTGATGGTATTGCATTACAATATATACGAGACATTCTAACAATTAGAGATTTTTTTTCTAGCCTTTTCTTCTTCTGAGTTTTACCCCGGACTAGTACCAGGGGCACATCGCCAACTCCCGTAAAAGCGATACCTGAACTAATAAGTGATGTCAAATCAAGGAGGTTTCGAAAATATGACAACCCGCGACAAGAACGGGAGGGGGATCGTTAAATTCGTATGATTTATGAATGATCGCATAAAAGCATTAGGCTTAACTGGAGCGGAAAAGTAAATACCTAGAGTGTTCCTAGTATTAAAAAAAAGTTGCGGTCCTCAGCGTCGAATAAGATCTGTGTAAATGATTTCTAGAAAAATAGAAAGAAACATTTGTTTTTGAGCACTACACTATACATAAAGTTTATATTAACTAAGAATAAGAATAAGAATATATTTATTGTCAAACAATGCTTACAGACATCAAATTTTGGTCATAGGTTTGGTCTTAATAATATACCCAGACTCGAGGTGGGAATTGAAAACACGACCCTCGGTGCGGAAGGCAGGGTCACTGCCCACTGCGCCAGCGGGCCAGTCTAATTATAATGAAAATCTATTTCTTTTGAATAAAATTGCAGCATCTATCCGTGATTACTAAATCCTGTCATATTTTTTTTAGTCTCAGTAAAGTACTTTTAGAATAATAAACTGAACGAATAAAAAAAAACTACAAAAGTTTGTCCATAATGATAGTTGATTGCGTTTAGCTTAATTTGTAGAAAAATAAAAGATTCTTGTAAAAAGGTTACAAGAATCGGTTAGGTTGTAACAAGATTATATTAAAATAAAATTTCGACCCCCCCCTAGTATTTCTAAACTACTAGACATAGAGACTTCAAATGTTGATAGAACTGGCTAAAAACTCATTAGTAAGTTTCGTTTAATAATTATTTAATCCAATTGTTGGTACTCTCTATTTATAAATCTCTTCTATCTAAAACTTCGAGATCGATTTTATTGGATGTAAGAAATTTTCATTTACTTTCCACTAACTAGCATAAAAAACTCTTATTAATCATTTACATTTTTTTCGTACATAAGAACAAAAATAAAGTGCTGACACAAGCCTTTGAAAATATTCTTGCCGGGCCCAAAGCGGCCTCTCTTAGCGTCAACGCTGGTTGCATTAGCATTAATTAAGAGCCATTTATAATCTTAGTAAGTTACGGATCAACTTATTTATTCAACAGAAAACATATGTATAATCTGATCCTTCTTTAAAAAGGGTTGGACTGAACTCCACTAAGTATCGGATTCAAACTCCAACGTTGCTAGGGTATTGTCGCAAGCACTTATTTACGATTCCAACAATCCTGCTTTATAATATCGTATACTTGAACTGCATTTAAACTTTTAAAGATAAATATATTAATTTTATGCTAATTTCAAACTTCTTTTCAATTTCAGTTTTCAGTGAAGACGAGCCTGATCTCAACAGTGAGCTGGAAATTTCGGTAGATATCGCACATTTATCCAAAATAATAGCTATTTTTAGTGTTACGATAGCTTCTACATAAAAGATCCAGTATAGTAACCAGTGTTGCCAGATGTCCATTTTCGACAAGACATCATGTTTTTTTTAACGTCAGAACGACTAAAATTTATTTAAATCTCAATTTTTTCATACAGATAAAAATTTAAAAAGATCAGACTTATCAATTTCTTTATAAAAAAGTAAGACTTCCTTAGTTTTTTAATTTTATATACAATATTTTAACAAAGCATAGGAGTCTGTCAACACTAATTGTTACTAATCTGTGTTCGGTTACTAATATTACACAGCCTAGATAAGAAAATATGTTATTACTAATTCTACAGCCTTGTTAATATTTCAAGCATACGCGGCCGAGGTCGCGCGGAACAGCTAGTTATTTATAAGAAAGTATTTCAATGCCACTTCTTATATCTTATACTAATATATAAAGCTAAAGAGTTTGTTTGTTTGTTCGCTTGAACGCGCTAATCTCAGGAACAACTGGCCCGATTCGAAAAATTCTTTCAGTGTTAGATAGCCCATTTATCGGTGAAAGCGATAGGCTATATATTATCATATATAGCGGACAAAGTCGCGGGTAGTACTTTATAAGTCGAGAGTAGTTCCTGTCATAATGATAGGTATCGTAGGCAGAGCTATTAGAAACTTGGTATTATTGTTTCGCATCGGATAAATTTACAATCGATTATTCGACATGTTTCTTATGACATGAAAAAGCAAGGCTTCTTATGACATGAAGAAGCAAGGCTTCTTATGACATGAAGAAGCCATGTTTCTTATGACATGAAAAAGCAAGGCTTCTTATGACATGAAGAAGCAAGGCTACTTATGACATGAAGAAGCCATGTTTCTTATGACATGAAAAAGCAAGGCTTCTTATAACATGAAGAAGCAAGGCTTCTTATGACATGAAGAAGCAAGGCTTCTTATGACATGAAGAAGCCATGTTTCTTATGACATGAAAAAGCAAGGCTTCTTATGACATGAAGAAGCAAGGCTTCTTATGACATGAAGAAGCCATGTTTCTTATGACATGAAAAAAAAGATCTGTCTTATAATTAAAATGAATATTTTCTTTAAATTAATATGTATATTCTTATTTATGATATTTAATGAGCAGACTTGTTGAATAACATGAATAGATCTATCTATTCATTTGTTTATTTGTATTTTTTTATGAATAAAATTCATGTGTTGACTGAAAAAATATTTAGAGTTAATATAATAATATTAAAGAACTACGTAAATTATATTTTATTTAATATTATGAATATACAATATATATCAAAAAGTTTACTCATTTCTCAAAGGCCGCCAACGCACCTGCGAGCCCTCTGGTGTTGCAGTTGTCTATGGGCGTCGGTCGTTAGGTGAACCGCCTGCCCGTTTATATATGAACGAATGCATGCAAATAGTATAAGAATTAATATAGACTTTCTTATAAATTTTTAATAATGAATTATGATAGAATTTAAATCATTGGACAAACTTGTATATTTAATCATATTATTGTGTGGTCATTTACATTGAAAGGAATGTTGTTTTGATATGACATACGATCTACAGCGGAAATGCGTACTTGCGATACGAAAAAGCTGCTTTTAATATATTCAAATCGATGTTATCTGAATTCATTTTATATATTTTTTTGTATAACGATTATAAGTGTATATGTTTGTTAACTAGTTAAAGCCAGTTTGACATAACATATATGTTAAAGTCAGCCAATATGTGCTTTTTCACTTCAACTTTTGTTATAAAAATATTCAGGACTTGTGTCCTGACTGAACGAGTTGCCTCCCGAGGCAGCTTCGGACGTTTGCCGCGCGAAGTTTTTCGCTAGGAGTACGTGCATTTATATCGGGCGAGGCTCTTCCTGATGGAACAAGGAATCTGCCTCACGGGGCTGCCTCGCAAGGTTGCTCGGTCAGTCAGGACACGGCTATTTCCGCAATATAATAAAGCTGCCAAAAAAAGTATGCTTATTTGTTTTACATTTAATACATTATTTCTTGTAATTAAAAATAGAAGGGTTTTGAGAAATGTCTAATACACATTTAAAAGACTATATTTGTATTGACCTGCCTTTGAAAGGCAGGAGAACTTTCATAATAAACTGTCAAAAATGTAGGCCTTGCGCTTAAAACAATCATTTAAGCGACAAATGAGACGCCCCTCTTTATTTTACAGAGCCTAAAGTTTGAATTTGCAAGTATAAAATTCACTATCTCGTTTGCATATCTCTTCGTTAATTGCGACAAAAGATTTTGCCGGAAACTAAAAGTTAAAGCAATTTTAACAATTTTTAAGCGGAAAAAAATGGTGTTAATTTTTAGCGAATCGGTAAAAGTCACGTGATGTCTTTAGTTGATCATAAATATGCATTGCAGGTCGGTTTGGATCGCATCCAACTATGTGCGATTCATTCACAGTATTCGATTATTATGTGCTACGCGGAAAAATTCTGGCAATAATTGTGGTTACTCGATGAGCGAGTGATTTATTGCAAATGAAAATGTGACAGACAGCGTTTCCATCGTAAAGAAAAAAGGGAATAAAAAATTTGTCTACGATCTCATTTGGCCTTGCCTGCGGAACTAAGGATTTTTGGGTAAAAAGGTTTGATAAATAAGGAAGAAAATTTATGTAAATCTTTCGAAGTTTTTGTATAAATTGCTTAGAAATTTTTACATGAATTGAAGGATGATGAAGGATTTATCTAGGATAAATCCTTCATTATGTAATAATAGTTCTCAAAGTTTAAAAGAACATTAAGAGAAATAAGTTCCTACTTGATTTCTTAATGATTACAAAAATCACATGTGAACTAAAATTCTTTTACTCTCGAGAACATATATAACAGATGATAATGGGTGCTCACGAGATAAAGTGCGTAAAATACGTATGCTCTTTGAAAGCTATAATGAACTTTTTTCAAATAAGACAAAAAGTCAATTTAGTACAAAAGATTGCTCGATTGATTTAATGAAAGGATTGCGTCTTTTTATCCTTCATTATAAGGAACTATTTCCCTTTTACGTTGAAAGTTACGTCTTTGTATGAAGTTAAACATTTGTATGTATAGGCCGTTTGACTAGCACTTTTGATCAATTATTTTCTTTCTTCCTTCCCCATAATCACTACTTAATTAAATAAAAATGTGCTTTGATGTCGTAACCATATGTCGTAACCAACATTGTGATAGGATGTATTATATTAACAAATGAATTAACAAAGAAATTATGATAATGTGCGGGAAAAATCATAAACGCAATGAATATACGCCCTCATGACCCCTTTTCTTAAATTTTCGAATTTAAAGCGACGCTTTAATAAAACTTTACAGAATTAATTATGTTCCGTTAAGGCGCCAATTTCCAAGTATCCAGCAGAGTTAGCCGGCAAAGAATTTGGTTATCTCACCATAACGATCTTTGATTTTAAAAATGACTACAAATTATTTTATAAGAAGCTGCGAGAGATATGTAGGTATGGGTTACTGTTACGTAATTTATCAGAAAACACTATTAACTGGTTTAGTAACCATGATAAGTCGTAACTTTTCTTCAAAGGATCCTTTCTTATTAAATTTTCGGTTGGAAGTTCCTTCTAGCGATAGGCCTATGGGAAAACGACTCGTGAATTCGACGGCTTTTTGTCCACTTTCGATAGTTTTTAATTTTTTACAAAGAAACCTAATTCTCATTTTCTATCCATAAGAATGTTGGACATCAATGAATCTCTAAAAAAATATTTTATTGGTCCCGCCGTTCTCAAATTCGGGCCTGTTCAAGGGATAACTCCATACGGATTCTCATAAATTAGATTAATTTTTACTTTTACCTGTTTGGAATATTTTATACACTTGGGCATATGTAAATGAACGGTGGAGTCTGGGTACCGCAACACAGCATATATATATAATTAAGAAAAAATAAAAAATAAACCTAGTTCACTATAAGTTTCGATGGGTCCTTAAATCATACCCCCGTCCCTTTCGTGCAGCCTTAAGAAACATTCTACCTCGACAGACAACAGGTTCTTCTCTACAGCAGCTACACTACAACAGGCAAACAAAAACGACGATAGAGAAGATATTGACTGTCTGACTAAAATCTAGACTGAAGTAGGGACTATAATAGAAAGGCCTTGTCCTTTACATACTCTTTTATTTTCCATGAGAAGGGCATTAAAGTCTGAAAAATCTTCGAATGACTTACGCAAGTGAGATTTAGCTATTCCAGTAAAAATATGCTTCGGCGTGAAGAGGCGACAATGCTGTCACGTCAAGTGATGGTATTGTTGTAGCGTTTCGTTCGGTTTGTGAGAGTGAGTTCCCAGTGGGCTAAACCCCTTAGTAAAGGCGGTCAACGCATTAGCTTTATAGTGGTGCAGATGGCCATGGTTGTCGGTAGTTATTTAACGCCTGTTCGTTGGCTCCTTTGTAACATAAAAAAATTCATAATGCCTAAAATCGTTAAAATTGCTTTATCTTTGCTTATTTATTGTATTAGACTTAATAACTATAATATTTTCATCTATGATTAGTTATCTATACCCACTGAAAAGGTAAAAAAAATTAGAGGTAGCGCCATGCTTGTAGCCGAATTGTCCGGCGCGTCCGGGTACCTCTTTCCTTAGTACCTCTTTCTCACGTGAGATCGGCGTGAAGTGGCGGCAATGCTGTCACGTCTAGTGATGGTGTTGTTGCAAGTGTAATAAGAAGAAGAATAATAATAAAAGAAGTGATTAGAGATTAGAGTAATAGGTATTATGGTTCTAAATTTTGGTTAGGTACTTAAATTTAATTTTCAATTATCTCTTCTGAAATCCTTATTTTTGACACTGGTTTTGATTTTTCATTAAATACTTAAGATGCCAATCTTTCGCAGCTATCATCAATTTTGGTTCTTGGTTTGTTTGTTTAGATTAAAAAAATCTTAATAATAACATATAAAATTGGGAAAATTAGAGGACAAAAGTAATTAATGAAATTAGCGCACGCTATTTATAAACCGATTGCGTTTTTGGTCTAAAGTGAGTTAATGACATGGCATCAGCAGAGCCTCCGAGTCGAAGAAGCTCGCGTGGAGGGCGACTACTGTCACTGTTGCTCCTGAAAGTTAATAAATTAAATTAATTTAATATTATAATGTATTATATTCGTGGAATTTCCCGAGACGTTAACCCAGGAATCCAGGGCCTTGATGAAATGAATCTTTAAATAAACTTTTGAGAAGTATTTTTTATAAAAAAATCTTACAAAGAAGATTTCATATTTTGCATATCTAGAAACTATCATATTTACTACATCTCAAGTCAAAAAACGGCGAAAATTTCCTAAGAAAAAGTGCAACAATTTGAAACTCTGTCTTCAATATTTGTAATGATAATTTGGTGCAGAAAACTATCAGCTATTCATACAGCTATTCTTAGACGCTCCTTTATAATGTACGACGGCGTAAGAATATTGTAAATACTTGTTATTTCTGCTCTAGTTTTCGTTAGGAACGGACCTATTTACGTCCGGACGCAATGGCGATTCGATGTCGAGGTTAAGATGAACTTCAGGCATCACACTGCGAAGGCTACCGGATTGACCCGTGACCCGAATACATATATTAATATTGAATCTTATATAACGTTACACTTAAGTGGCAAAAAAATGTAACAGTCGCAAAAAGTTTTCCAGTTATATCTTATAAAGAAGGTAGCATCTTAATCTGGTTTGCACGAATAGCAGTTCTTTAATAAATCAAATTATAAGTAAGAAGAGTAATAAAGATTATAGTTATTCTAATTACTTGTCCTTTTAATGAAAGAAGTAAATAGACGTCCCTTACTAATGTAAGGAATAGAGAAGACACGGGCCCTCATTGTTCTCAATTACTATGAAGGATTTTATTGGATAAACTAGTTGTTACCTGCAACTTCGTCCACGTAAAATTAGGTGAAAATTTTTAGCCTATAACCTTCCTCGATAAATGGACTATATAACACTGTAAGAATTTCTCTATTCGGACCAGTAGTTCCTGAGATTAGCGCGTTCAAGCTAACAAACAAACTGTACAGCTTTATAGATTAGTATAGAAAATACTATAACACTAATTCGGCAGTAACTTTTTATAACTGCTTTATTGTAACGATTTTATTATAAACAACTGTTTAGTTAGGATCTTCGAACACTCTTTTTCGTCTTGTAGCCCGTTCTTAGTGTTTATACCAAAATAGACATAATTATTCTATTTGATATAAGTACTTCTTCTTCAGGTAGGTGTATACTAAACGAACATAGAGCTAGAGCTAGAACAAAAACACTCTTTTTCGGCCTTTTAGCTCCTTCTTAGTGGTTATAACAAAATATGAACGAGAAAAAAAAACTTGAATAAGTATTAGAAGCTTTGTGAACGCAGACAAAATAACAAAAGAATGATCTGCGGCTGTTTTAAGTATACGAAAGTATGGCGTATATGTATACTTACAGCTTTCAAAATAGAATATTGTTCGATAAAAAAGCGTCGCGTTATATAAACGCTGCCGTGTCACACGTTATAAAATCGTTACGCGATACTTGGAAATCCAAATGTTCTATTTGAACGCTTTATTAAAGCACGTTAAAAAAGTTCTCATGCGAATGAGAGTTTAATATAGTTAGTCTGATATGACAGCTTATAATTAATCTTTAAAAACGCTCTCTCCTTAATTCCCTAAACATAACCGTTGCCTAAATTTTTACCGTTAACATTATCTCTTGATGAAAGAAATAGAGTTATTTATAATATCAGGTACACACGTGGTAAAGAATAATTGAGCCGTAACTTTTTTGTCAGCATTTAATATATTTTTGTATATGTCTGCTATAGCCGTCATTATTAACTATATATTTGTATACAAAATACATAAACTAGCTGGTCCCGCGATTTCTTTTGCGTAAAATTATAATAGTAAAAAAAAATATATTCCATTTTAGCATGATGATATCCTATAGCCTTCCTGTATAAATGGGCTATCTAATACTGAAAGAATTTTTCAAATCGGACCAGTAGTTTCTGAGATAAGCGCGTTAAAGGAAACAAACAAACTCTTCAGCTTTATATAATATTAGTATAGAATATAGATAGTGACGATTAAATTTCAATTTACGTGTATAAAAAAATATGTACATTTATACATTCTTATGTAACTTTTTAATTATTTAGTCAACTTAAGATGTTATAATAGTAGGTGTGGTAATAGTTTTTAGGGTAATAACCTACTTTGCTAGTAGTCGGTAAATGTATTACTTAATAAAAATCAGTGAAAAATAAAGTATTAAAATTTCTTCATTTCACTTGTTGAACTTTTATTACCTTTTTATATTGAATAATTTATATTATTTTCTTTTTTCTAGACATCCCGATCATAAAGATCCAGAATATACACCAACTAAACTATTTAGGGTAGAACAAATTAAGTCCAGTAAACACCATCCTTATTGGGAAAAAAAGATTTTGAGGCGTGGTAATTTATATAAAGTCATAGTAGCAGCGGGCGTGCTTCAATAATAGAGGTTTGTGTCGTTTGTCATCTATACTAATATATAAAGCTGAATAGTTTATTTTTTAGTTTACTTGAACGCGATAATCTCAGGAACTACTGGTCCGATTTGAAAAAAAACCTTTGAGTTTTAGATAGCCCATTTATCAAGGAAGGCTATATATCATCACGCTAAAATTAAACCTATTTTTGCACGTAATTCTACGCCAACGAGTTCGCGGGCACAGCTAGTCTTCCATAACTGGGTAACTTCATACAATACTTGAAGTTGAAATCTAAAAGAGACGGATTTCTTAGCAATGCTCCACCATATAAAAAAATATTGTTACATGTCGTGAGAGGATGCTCTTGTAGAATATATCTATGTATGAAAAAGCGAAAGGTACACCGTCACGAACTCTCAAAAACCGCGTAACGTATTTACTAAATTTGTATTCATTTTGAATTTTTTTTTAATTTTACATGTTACCCTGTTAGGGTGTTTGTAAAAATATTTTTCGCAATTATTTTAATTTTATGTCTTACCAAATTATATTATTATCAATTCATGTTTATTATATAATGTTAAATGCCCAATGAATGGTTTTATATATTTCTATAACTCTTTTTTTTTCAATTTTGGCAAGGAGGAAGTTTACAATTAGTAGACATCCGCGCAATTTCTTCTGGAATGACTAATTCTACTAAACTTCCATCTTCTTTCTATTAATATTATAAACGTGAAAGTATGTATACATGTATATTTGACGCTCTCTCACGGAAAAACTACTGAAAGGATTACAATAAAACTTTACAATAATATAGTTTATACATCAGAATAACACATAGGCTATAAATTATAAAGCTATTGCGTTAATTGTCTAAAATAAAACGATAAATGTCTAGTAAGTAGGAGAAAACTGCCATCTGCGAGCTATACTGGCGTGGGCTGCAAAAACCGTTAAAGTTCCACGTCTCAAGTGTATGAAGGAAATGTTTGTCTTAAATGGTTCAAGAAAAAAGTCCGCGACAGCATATATCTGTCTTTCATGTTTAAGTCATTAACGTCAAAATAGTGAACTATTACGGAATGGCAGCGTGAAAGGGAAAGGAAACAGGGAAACGGACAATATTATAGGATTATAGAATGTAGTAAATAGTAAGTAACCCAACGCTCGAGCAGCACAGCGTCTGTCGTGTGTAGTGTAGTATAGTAGTCTAGTATAGAATAAACCTGACACATGTCTCGGTATATCGAAGCAAGGGACTCTGTATATGAATATTTAGATATTTAGACATCTGTACCAACACGCCTGAATGCCGGTCACATTTGAATTGGGTACATTCGTGAATAATAAACATTTAACCGCCGAAATTACAATAACCTACGTATTTGCGAATTTTAGACGAGAATGCCTAAATAGCGAAGGATATTAATTAAAACTTTGCTAATATTAGCAATAGATATATTAGAAGTAATAGGACGAGGAAAGAGGGATTATAGGAGGTCATAACTTAATCAGTGGTCGGCATTTGAGTCGATCGCTAGGTTAAGCAGATCTTACCGCGACCGAGTGTTGGATGGGTGACCCATTCTAACACTGATTTTCAATTATCTGACATCTGACCTCTTCCGTGTTTCGAAAGGCACGCTTATGTAGAAGGGTTCCGCATCTGATTTGCGATGAAAGTATATGTTACTTAACTTCAAAGAGTTGGTATCTGATATCGCTCTTTCGATTGAAAATTCTCTGCATCTAATATATAATGCGGACAGACGGACGGAAAGAGAGGAACTAAAAGGTTTCTTGTAGGACTATGGAACCCTAGAAAGCAGTAAGTTAGGAACATTCTAGCTATAATTTCGCAAATACGAAATTCGCGCATTCCCTATTGACAGCTAATTTTCAGCAACGCCCGAAGCGTAATTCTATTATAATTATTTTGACCTAGCAGTTTCCCGTGACTTCGCCCGCGCAAAATTAATCTTTTATGATCCCTTAGACCTCCTTAATGTGACCCTATCGAAGTATCCGTTTTTAGCGGATGCTTCCTCACAATAAACTACTCTCTTGTCGAATTTCAACACGTACGTCACGCGGTTTTCGAGATCTATTGTTAGGTGACCCTTGGTTTTTATACATCTTCAATATACATATATAATATTACTATATGTGTGTATGTCACTGAACTCATCTTAAACGGCTGGACGGATTTGAATCGATTTTCTTGTGTGCGTTTGGTTGACGCCCTGGATGGTTTAGATTCACAAATCAGCCCGTCAAACGGCGCTGTAGTCGGTATTTAAGGCTAGGTTAATTATCTATTCTAATATACGGAACGGGAACCCGAATGATAATAGGAACGGGTATAAATAATATTATAGGATATTAACATGTTGTAAATAGTAAGTATCCCAACCGTCGGGCAGGACAACGTCTGCCGGGTCCACTAGCACATTCTATGTATTAGTTGATTTTTGTGTTTTTCATTTTTGTGCTTATTTCAGAGTATATGTCTCAAAAGTAAACTAGTCTATGTTATAACCTTTTAATGTCTGCAAGCGACTGTCGTCAAAATCGGTCTAGACAAACATACATAACTGTTAAACAATTACGTACTTATGTCTGTAATTATGTATGTCTAGAGCGATTTCTATTGCGATTTTGCTAAAGGTTCTCTATAAACTATCGTACATACAAAAATTGACTAAAATAATTTTATTTCAACGTCGCAAGACAGACGCTTCCCTTTATTTCTACTGTGTGATGTATAAACTAAAATAATTTTATTTCAACGTCGCAAGACAGATATTTCATTTGAATTCTTTTGCTATATGATGCATAAATTTTCCAGTACTTCTACGTAAGGCGGCCTAATCGCTTTAGTAGCCTCTATTGTTTAGGAAATTATTTAATCATTTATTTATTTGTAGTAAAATCCACGATACATGCATTTAGCCATTTCTGGCGTATAACAAAATAGTAAAGTAGAATGTTACACAATAAAAAATTTAATTTCATAATCTAATAAACACTTTCAATTTTCTAATTAAATTAATGTCAATAGTCTGATGATGTCAAAAATATATGTAATTTAATTTAATGCAAATAAAAAAAATTTGTACAGAACAAAAAAGTTGACACTGCTGTTAAACAAATAAGAGATCTATTTCGAATTGTGTTGCTAGTCTATCTTTATATATACAAACGAATAATACGTTTGCATAATTTGATTGAATTTGAATATTTTTTAAATACATGTAATGCTAAAACCCTAAATTATAATAAAATTAACAATTCCTAACTTATTAAATAACATGTACAAATTATTTTCTATTGGTATTGTATGATATATATTTTTTTTATGTTACATGTGGGCAGACGAGCAGGTAGCAGGCACGGAAGTGCCTACCGGCGCCCATAGACATCTGCACGACCTGAAGGCCAGCAGGTGCGCTGCCGGCCCTTAATGACGAGTTTAGGCCACCGGGAAGTCTCACAAACCGAACGAAACGTAAACACGAACTCACAATACTAATCACTTCGAATATCGTTCCTGATGATTTAAATGAGCCAAAAGTTGACGGGGGAATTTAAATTTACCCATCTACTTTTGGCTTATTTAAAAAGTAAAACAGTATGTAAAATAAACATATGCATATAGCAGAAAATAGATAGATATTAGACAATTTTAAAAAACAAAGTTTAAAGAACATTTTAGATATTAAATAATCCCTTTCAATTTAAATGATTTCTCTGTAATTTGCAAGAAATACTTTTCTCCACTGGAACCTGCATTAACTTAGTACTGAATAAGATTTTAATTATTGATAATTAAGCTTTTACAAAGTTAACTGTTATATTTAGTATCATACAGTATTTACAATAATGGCTCTAGCAGTAGTATAATACGGAGATTTCAACTCAATTCTCAATTTCATAACGCAATGGCTGGTAACTCGATGATAGAAAGGTGAGGCAAGGACAGACTTCGCGGCCCCCGAATGGTCCCATTACAGTACCACGGCCGAGGTCACCACTGTGCAATTGGAGTTTAGAGAACTTTCCAGAGCCACGAGTAACCCTATGTTTGAGGTAAGATGTTTTGCTGTACTTCTATTCTTCTTCTTCTTCTTCTTCGGTCGTTCCCTTATTACTGAGGATCGTTTCCCCTCGCTGATAAAGCTCGCGTGATGGTCTTCCTCCAATATAGTATAAATTTCCAATTTTACTTCTATCACATAGATTGAGTTAGCATTAAAAATTGGTTGGATTATTAAAAACACCATTACAAAATTATAAATGAAATCTTAAAAGTCTATATGCGTTAATTTCACTGTTCTATTCGTCCGCGCTAAATAAATTAAAAATTTTTAGCGTAACGATATAAATCCGTTAGCCTTCTTCGATAAATGGGCTATGTAACATTGAAAGAATGTTTCAAATAGGACCAGTAGTTGCAGAGATTAGCGCGTTCAAGTAAACAAACTCTTCAGCTTTTTATATTTTTATAGGTAACATTTTGGGAAAAGGTATATTGTTTTTTTATGGCAGTTTGTCTAAACACACTTATTAAAGTCAAATTCAAATGATCTTTATTCCATTCAAACACTTGTACAAATTATTGTAATATAATATTTTGGTGATAAAATTTAGTTATGATTTTTTAATTTAAGTCACATTGTGCTTACGCTAAAGTATTTAATGGTCTGGCCTCGTCTATTGTATAATGCAATGTCATCAATAGATATAGATTTCGATAGTTTTATTTATTTTAAAAAGAAATGTACAATTGTATTCTTTTTAATTATATTTATTGTTGTGGATTCAGCACTATTTCAATGCATGTTGTGTTCTCCAATAATTGGAGTAAATATAAACTACTTTTATAATTTCTTTTTCTTTTTGTATGTACCTCTGTTGAAGTACCTAATACATAAAATAAAAAATAAAAATCTGCTATGAGTATATATTTACAATTAACTGGCTCGTTTAAATAATATAATATAGAACAGTAACAGACGTTTAATGCAGTTTTTATGCCTAATTCCACTGCTGGGCAAAGTCCTCCTATTGTTTCCTTCATTAATGTCTTCCCGCGTTTACAAACTAGCGGTGTCCGCGACTTCTTCTTCTTAAAATTAGATTTAAAAAATGTAGATTCATTTTTAGCGTGATGATATGTAGCCTATAGCCTTCCTTGATGAATGAGCTGCCTAATACTGAAAGAATTTTTCAAATCGGATCAATAGTTCCTGAGATTAGCGCGTTCTAGTGAACAAACAGACAAATAAAAAAGTTCAGCTTTATGTATTAGTATAGATTTAAAAAGTTGTTTTAAAAATGACTATAGGAATAGATCCGAAAACTGTACAATTGTAGTACTATGAACATGCTAAAATCAAAACTCATTAGGAAAATTATTTTGAACGAAATCGGACAACAACTTTGAAGTTATTTAACAAATACGTTTATAGTATATAGTTTATATTATATAAAATATATAAGCGTGTCTTGACACGCTCTTGGCCATTTTTTTATACTTCTACAACATGTGGCAAACAAGCATTTTATTACTCTGAGTTACTACCGACAGCCATGGACAACTGTGGTACCAGGATACCTTATTGATTCGATACTCGCAGATGAGTTTCTGGCACCTGTGAAATGTGTAAAAAGCCTTTTTCTTGAAAGGAGTTAAAAATAATTGAAAGAATTATTTTTACGGAAATAAACACTCTAGATTTAAACCTGATTATAGTATTAAATAAACTTTGTATAGTGTAAGGGGTATTTGTAAAGAGTCATATAAGGTCGATCGATAAGTTAGGATGAAGCTCAGAACAAACTTAGATAATAATAAAACAGTATCTAGTATATAGATAGAATAAAATATATTTAAGAAGTTTGTTAAAGCACAATGACAAAAGTAAAAATAATCTAAATTCTAATTCCAGAAATCGACATAAGAAATATAAAATTATAAGACGAGATCAGCATTACATTCCAACGGAAACGACGCATCCGAGTCGGATATGATATATAAGCTTCCTAATCGTATTTTATTCGGGACAATCACCTAATATTGTTTGTTATTGCTCGTTATTGCTTCTCTTGTTCAATAATGAGATGCGCTGTGATAGAAATACACTTAATAGTCTCGATAAAATAATTATACACTCGGATGAAATGAAATTATTATACATGAGAGCATGTTTTTGTAAAAAAAATTTTTTTTATTTTTTTTCAATTAAAAAAGTATCCATTTTTTAATTATGGTAGTAAAGATCATTCACCGGATAGATATTGAAATTACTTTTAATCCCATATTAAAAATACACGTTTTTTTAAGTTAAAAAAAAACATTACATCCGAGTGTATCGGCTTTTATTTTAGCCCTTTTTCAATATTTTTTTTAAAAGGCGCTTATTTTAGGTATTAGGGATAGCTGAAATAATTAGATGCAGCGCCACGCTTGTAGTACTTTTGGTCTCTCTTAGATAAAATTGGTGTGAAGTTGCGGCAATGGGTCTAGTGAAGGTATTGCTGCCGCATTTCATTCCGTTCTGGTGGTGCAGATATCCATGGGCGTTAGTAGTTATTGTAATATCAAAAAAAAAGTTAAGAATAACATTAAGGAAAAATTTCTTAACTAATCAGATAAATTTTTGAGATCGGAGTGAAGTGGCGGCAATGCTGTCACGTCTAGTGATGGTGTTGTTGTCGCGTTTCGTTCGGTTTGTGAGTCTTTCCGGTGGCCTAAACTCGTCATTAAGGGCCATTAATTGATTGCACAATCTATGTCAAACATAATACTTTCCTATTTCGCCCTTTTCAATTAAAATTTTCGTGGCGAAAAGTAACTTATATCCTTCTACGTGATTCAAGTCTCTAAACTGAATTTAATAAAACCTTATGAACCTTATTAAAAAAATTCTTTCTTAGCGGACGTCAACTAACTACAAACTACCGCCTTGCCTTTCAAATTTCGTCTTATACGTTCCGCGGTTTTCGAGATTTTGTGTTAGGTGACTCTTCGGTTTTTTTTTTTAGAATATTAGGGATACTTTTTAGGTATGTCTAATATTCCCTTTTCCCCTCCTACTAAGCTTAAATTAAAAGCTTGTAATCCGTCAAAATGTGAACAAAATAAATAAATAAAAATAGCCATAATTTTTACTAATACCTGCGTGTCCAAAATATGAAAAGTTGTAAAATTTAAAACATTATACACTAAATACCTAATTATAAGTTTGAAATTTAATAAAAAATGGTTTCGTAATATAATTAAGCAACTCGGGTTCATTAAGTCACTTTTATTAAATACTTTAATAGGCTTTACTAAAGTTAAGCTTCAGTACTTAATAATAATGAAAGTCTGAATAATATACTTTAACGAGACTTCACTTTATCATAGGTACAATTTAATTAGAGGTAGCGCCACACTTGTAGCCGAATTGGTCCGGCGCGTCCGGGTATTGGTTTGTTGATCAGGGCCATAGCTGATCACCACCAGAGCTGATCGCCACCAGAGCTGAAAACCGCCAGAGCTGATCACCACCAGAGCTGAACACCACCGCAGCTGATCAACGCCAGAGCTGATCACCGCCAAAGCTTATCACCGCCAGAGGTGATCTCCGCCAGACCTGATCATAACCAGAGTCGATCACCGCCAGAGCTGAACACCGCCAGAGCTGGTCACCGCCAATGCCGATCCCCGCCAGAGCTGATCACTACCAGAGCAGATAACCTCCAGACCTGATCACCGCCAGAGCTGATCACTGCGAAAGCTGATCATAGCCAGAGCTGATCACAGCCAGAACTGATCACCGCAAAAGCTAATCACCGACGGAAAAGTGATAACTCGAAGTATTCGAAGAATCGGAATTTGTTAAGAATTTTCGTTCTCACACATCAACATGGAACTAATACAATAGGAACTTTAAAAAAGAGCATAATTCCTTCTGCGAGTCCGTTAATTGCGTTATTTTGGTTGCTTGATTGCCTTTTGTTTATATAATGGTTTTTTTTTTATTTCACTGTCGGTCTACTCTCCACATCATTCGCCTAACAGATCTGTTCCAGGTTATGGAGACATGAATTTTGACTTTCACTGGTTGACCCGTCAGAAATTGTCTTGCCCAAATTCAGGCTCGTCTCTTATTACCCAATTAACTAATCTAAATCGCATTTTCCACAAAACGTCAAACTGGCCGTATGTTTTATTAAATAATAGTCTTACATGGCACGTCACTCAAAAAGTCCAGTCCAGAACCTTCCCTGACATAAGGGGAATGTAGGAAAACAAACAGAAGTTATAACGGCCAGCCGTTTTCGAATTTTAGCGAGGCAACGAGCAAAGATTGATTTTTATATGACTTCATCTAAGTCATACGTCTTCCTGGCTTCTTTGGGCAGATATTTTGTTTTCATTACTATAATTTCTTTTTCAATCGTCGCAAATTCCTACAAATATAAATAAAAGAATAAATAAACGTAATAAGAGAATAAATAAACGTGCAAATAAACGAGTCCAAGTTAATTTCCCCGCAGAATAATTCCTCGTTCCGATGCAGTGTGGCTTCATCCTATAATTACCATTAGTTTCACTTAACGGCACTTACTGTCAATTTCTTTTTAATTTACGACTGCATTAACGCCGCCATATTTGAATTTACTACTTATATAAACATATGTGCAATTCTCTATACTACCAAATGCCGCCATATATTTGACTTTACTACAATACCAAATGTCGCCATATTTGGATTTACTACTTATAGAAAGGTATGTTTGATTCTCTATAATACCAAACGCCGCCATATTTGGATTTACTACTTTTAGAAACGTACATATAATTCTCTATAGTACCAAATATCGCCATATTTGAATTTACTACTTATATAAACGTATGTACAATTCTCTATAGTACCAAATGTCGCCAAATTTGGATTTACCACTTATAGAAAGGTATGTTTAATTTTCTATAATACCAAACGCCGCCATATTTGAATTTACTACTTATAGAAGTGTATGTATAATTCTCTATAATACCAAACGCCGCCATATTTGAATTTATTACTTATGGAAGCGTATGTATAATTCTCTATAGTACCAAATTTACTTTTAATACAAAAGCAGTTTTTATTGCGATCTAATTTGTCCATGATTTTTATATATATTTTATATTAGTTGTACCCGCGAATTCGTCCACATAAAGTTATGTAAAAAATAGATTCAATTTTAGCGTGATGATATATACCCTTCCTATATAAATTATCTATATAAGAAAGATTTTTTCAATTTTATCTATTATTTTTTGGACTAGCCTATAAAAACTACCAGATCCAGAGGTGTATAGAGACGCCTGTAATATAATAGAAGTATTAATATTTAGAGGTAGGTCATCGCAAGTTTGTATTTCCCATATACATAAATTGTATGGGAATGTTTTTTTTTTAATTGGAACATTGTTATTCCTTAATTTTCGAATGAATTGCTTAGACCATACTATATTCTTAAAAAGAATTTTACGGTGTTACAGACAAACATAATTCTGTTAGTATGTACTGTTTGTTACACTTTTAGAATAAATGCGTTTGCTTCCTTTCTTTTTTTCTGTACAAAAAAGGTTTCTGAAGTATTTTTAATTCAATTTTTAAAAAGTTATTTAAGGTTAAAGTTGAACATGTCAACTAATAGTATTGTTGTCGCGTTCCGTTCGGTTTGTGAGAATTGCCAGTGGCCTAAGCCCCTATTTAGAGGCCGGCAACGCATCTGCGAGCCGTCCGGTGATACAGATATTCATGGGCGTCTGTAGTCAATTAACGCCGGCTCATTTGCTCCTTGTAACATTAAAAAAAAAACAAAAGAAATGAAATACTCAAAATTAAACAAAATTCTTGACTGTAACACAGACAATGTCGTGGACAGTAACTTGTATGTAGGATATATTGTCCTCATTCTAGGAAATATCATTTTATGATATCTGGATCTAGGTGGGTGGATATTCGGCAGTAAAACTGGGAGATTGCATACTAAGGTATTCAGATCAGCAACTTAATCTTGGCGCGTTCAAAGTGTTCATTCTCCGCGGCATATAATAGGTACGGAACCGTTATAATTCCCACTCAAATTTAAATTATCTATATATATTATAAATATATAAAATTAAAGTGTCAGTATGTAACGTCGAAATTTTATTTATTTATTGAACAGTATGACTGAGAAGGACGTGGCCTAATCAGTGGTCGGGATTTGAGTCGATCGCTAGGTTAAGTTGCTCTTGCTGCGAACGGGTGGGTGACCCGTTCTAGTACTGGTTTATATTTTATATCCAACCTCCTCTGTATTTCGGAAGGTACGTAAAACAGTGGGCCCCGATTGTCACTTTGTGATATTAGTCGTAAGGTTGTAGAGATCGTGGGGGTTCCGAGGCTGACGTCAGATGGCAATCGGTTATCTTAACTCGCCCCACAGCCACATCCTCTACAATCTAGGCGGACCCTGGTATATAACCGCGATAGCGCTAGAAAGAAGAAGACTACCAAGTTTCCTTACTACACGCCCATTATATTTATTTATATTACAGATATTTTCATACCAATGCCCGAAAACACGATTAGTTTTTTTATATTTTCTGTTTTGTAATTTTTAGTTTTTTAATTAATTAATTTTTTTATTATTAATTTGCCTTTTCTCCCAGGTAATTTCACGTCATCCTTCAGTGACGTCACCAGGCATACACTGAAAATCAGGGCCGAGTTTCCTGGTGACCGACAGGAACTCGGCACAAAACACTTTGTGATATTAGTCGTAAGATTGTAGAGATCGTGGGGGTTCCGAGGATGACGTCAGATGGCAATCGGTTATCTTGACTCGCCCCACAGTCACATCCTCTACAACCTAAGCGGACCCTGGTATTTAACCGGGATAACGCTAGGAAGAAGATAATTTATTTCCCTACAGTGAAATTTGAAATATTATGTTTACTTCAGTGGATGTTTTCTAATAAGATTATTCTTTTTAACAATGTTAGAAATACTTTTTTTAGGTATGTCTAATATTCTCTTTTTTCCCCTCCTACTAAGCTTAAATTAAAAGCTTGTATTAGGAGTGGGTGCGACAATACCCCAACGGCGGTGGGACGGAATGTTAAGAAATTCGTCTCTCTTTCATAAATCAAGAATTGAATTGGATCTTAATCTACATTTATACTAATATTTAAAACCGAAGAGTTTATTTGCTTGCTTGACTCTATTTTTGTTACATAATTTTACGCGGATAAAGTTGCGGGGATAGCTAGTACTTATATTCATAAAATAGTGAACTTAAAAGTTTCTTTACGAGATATTAAGTTGAAATTACCTTTTCCTGCGAGTTCGTTTGCAGCTTGTAGCGCTGTATCTGTTGCTTTGCCGGCGCAAACCATCGTTATGTGATTGCCGGCTCTTTCGATTTTTGCCTTACCTTAAAAATAATACATATGTTATAGGAAGTGTTAGCAAAGACACAGAAACTTAAATCTCCTCGCCGTCTCAAGGGCTTTAAAATTATAATGCTTTTATAGATTTCCTGGAAGATTCTAGAGAGATATCTCCTTTAAACCAATGCCATAAATTTATAACGAGTAAATAATCCATTAACTTTTTAAGTGCATTCTGTTAATAAATGCCATTTAAAGAATATGGATTAAAATCTTAGATTTATAATCTGTATTATTTTACAAATAGTTTTTTTTTTAATGTTACAAGCGGGCAAACGAACAGGCAGCAGGCACCGAAGTGCCTACCAGCGCCCATGGACATCTGCACGACCAGAAGGCCAGCAGATGCGCTGCCGGACAAATTTTGAACCTCCTTTCCCTTTTTTGAAGTCAAAGAATGGCACATTATTTGTAGTCACGAGTACGAAAGTGAAATATTTTATGAAATAAGAATTTTTTTTTATCCAACACTGTAGTGTTGTGTGTTAGTATTGATCAAAGAAACAAAATTTGAAAACTTTGTTGAATAAATCAACGATACCTAACGGTGTCTAAAACAACGATTATTTTTATTTACTCGGCGGTGTAGGGGTTCTTACTGTTGATTTGAGAAGTGCGTCCACCTAACGCGTCCATTCATATTAAACTTGTTGCTACCCGCGACTTCATACGCATAAAATTAAGTAAAAAAACTTTACGTGATGACCTTATTAGAGGGTAAGTTTAAAAAAAAAGAAAAAAAACGGAAAGTCAAAAGATTATTTCAATATTCTAAAAAATACAGATTTGATCGCTACTTCAGAATACTTCAAGACAAGCAAGGCAACATCTGTCGACTTCGCTTGCCTAAAATAATAATATGAATATATCGATGGTCCCTATTAACAATGTTGGTTCTGCATAAAGTGATTGCAATGATAGTTTTTGCAATGATAGCAAAATTGAACATCCACAGCCTTATCATTTATTTTTTATAGTCAAAATTAACTTTGAACTGCTCTACTGAAAAGTAGTCTTTTTGCAGAACCGACATTGTTAATAGGGACCATCGATAAAAAAAACAGCATTAAAGTAACAAATTACATATTTTAATAATATTTGATGAAGTAATTAATGATATTCGTATGATAACTTGGTTATATTTTCTCATTTTTTTGCCATTTTAACTGAAAACTTATTTTAGTTAAAAAGACAAAAATGTCTCTATCTTGTCTGTGTGGGACGGAGATATCTAAATAATTATTTGATGGGCAGATAGAGAAGATGGAAACAAAACTGTCTATATCTTTAACTCACTTTAGACCTAAAACGTAATTGGTCAGTTTAAGATTAACCGTGCAACATATTCTCTGTACCATGTAATTATATATTTCAAAAAAATATATATTTGTGTATAACAGGTATGTTGTATTTTTTTTAATGGATTTTAGGTGTAGAAAAAATTATTTGTTATTTTTTGACGAGTATAGATTAATATTGATCACTTTTTTTTATAAACTCATCACATAATTTTGGAACAGGAAAATGATGACAGTTCAGTTATCTATGTTATATTTTATTTCACCGCTATTTCAACAGTTCAATGACATTCGTCTTCATTGTGATTGTCATGGTGGCAATACTGATTTAGACATTACGATCAACCTATGAGGATAAGTACGTACAATTCTCTTTACTAGAAATCGCCGGCCGGTCGAAATTCGCCTATAAATCTTTTTCGTACAACGACATATATTGTTCTGTTCGCAGGTCTAATTAGCGATTTTCCGTCTCAATTCCGAGTTTCCTATAAGTTAAACTCTCGAGTGTATTCATCCGGATATATTTGGCACTCTTTAAAGGTAATTACCCGTCTAACATGATGAAAAAGTCTTTATTTTTTAAATTACTTCTATTAAAATTTCCATTTCTAACATCGAACGTTTCCGAATAAAATTGACTTTAAATTACCAAGAGCCTCAAGCTAGGCTATTTTTAATTTAGTACCTATAGACAGGATAATGAATGGAACATTATTTTCCGGTATGGTTAATTAGCACGTCTCTGTTCGGATTAAGACCAGCTGAATTTCACCACCGCACGACATCTCGTCAGAACAGCAAAACGTCGATGTTTTTGTCTCATTTTCTTGTCACTGTCCATCTGCATTGACAATTCTATCCGGTCAAGAAATGTTTTTGTATAAAGTTCTGTAAGTACTAAAATGTATAATATTTCTATAAAAACTTCTAGATTTATTTGTAAATATATAATTACTTGTCCTGACTCATTGAACGATGCAGAAACTGACAGTTGATGCCTTTTATATTGTAAGTAAATATTAACAAATAAAGGATATTTTAATGTTTTTAGGAATTAAAAATTCTTTAATTATTAAAAGTTGAAAATCGTTCCCATGAGTTTGAAGTTTAAATAGAAACTTTGGTTTCTATTTAAACTTCAATACAACTCTGCACTTTTAGTATTTTTTAAACATTTTTTGGAATTCTGTCTTATAGGCCCTTACACCCAAAATATAGTTTGACCATTGAAACGAAAAGAAGAAGAAGAAGTTCTTTCTTTCTCTTTTTTTAAAGTAAAAGAAAAGGTACAAGAGCAAAATGGGCACAGCCGTTTTTGAGTTATAACGAGAAAGATACCTAATATAGGTTGCATTCCAACAACGGCCCTACATACCGGGTTCGATTCCTCTGCAAGCCATCGAAGAGTTTACTCCCTTATTGAATATTTGATTTCGACAGAAACTTTGCGCGGATGCTTGCGAGTTAATGTTATATCCCATATTCCCTGGTGCTATGGTTCCTTCCTCTGCAACGCGATGGACCCGGCACCCGCACGGAGAATCCATGGAATGCTAAGAAATTCGTCTCACTTGCTAGAACATGCTAAAAACTCGTTAGGAAAATTATTTTGACCAAATTATGGAACGCTTCCAACACTCTCTTGGTCACTTTATTTTTTCACATATTTACTTAATTTGTAACGTCAATGTAATGCAAATAAAAATTTCTGGACCTGATACTGTTTATTAAAGTCATCATTGTCAAATTCTTTCATTAGATTAATCACTATCATCATTTCTAAAGTGATTTAGATGTCTCGCTTAATAATAGTTGGTGGCTGGCCGAAATTTTATCCCAAATCTTTAGATTCGGGTACCCTTTATACAAAAATTGAATTCTTATAGAACATAGGTATACTTGACAAGTAATATACATACGGTCGTCATCACTATTCTTTGACATCGTCTTATATTAAAATGTACACATGTGTGTGTAAATTGTTTGGCATTGGTGTGCGTGGAGTTTCATTTTAATAATTTCATATATTTATGATGCATATTTTATAAAAATATTAGCATTTGCATACCCTCCTTTGTCTAAATTATAATTGTGCCAAATTTCAAGCCCCTCGGGTTTTTTTTTTCTTCTTAAAATTGTACCGAAAGTTTGCCTTTCACATTTGTTTCGCGTTTTCTTGCATAGGAAGCCTGTCCAGTGGATGCCATCGTCGAAGGCCCGAATTTTGAGTTTTCGACGGAAACTCACGAAGAACTCTTATACAACAAGGAAAAGCTGCTCTCGAACGGCGACAAATGGGAGAGCGAAATCGCAACCAACATAAGAGCGGACCACTTATACCGCTAATAATACTCACTCAGTAGTGTAAATAATAAATAATTTTTAGGGGCAATTTTGCCAGTTGCTAGCTAAACTAGCTATTGGCAAAGTTGTGTCTAAACTAGGATTATTAATTTATGTGATCAATAAATGATTGTTATCGCTTTAGATTAGTTTTATTTATGACTACCTGCACACCGCGACTTCGTCCGCGTGATTTGTTAAATTTTTTGTTTTTGTACGGAACCCTAATATTTTTCTATAACTGAAATATTTTACTTTTTAAAATACCAGCTATCTGCCAGTGAAAGTCTCATCGAAATCGGTACAGCCTTTTTGGAGATTACCCGGAACAGACAGACAAAAAAAAATAGTAAGGAAAAAACATTTCCACATTATAAACTTCAATTTGTTTTATATGTATAGATGTAGGCCCTTTTTATGCTAAAAATCAACTTTGCTTGGTAACATTTAACACCCTTCAAAGGCTGTTAAGAGATCTTTTATCCAATTAAAACACTGGTTTTCATGTCAAGTAAAATTGATACTATTTAATTAAATTGATGATGCAGCTAGGATAAAAAAAAAAACTAAGTAGTTTCCATTGCAAATTTTGTTAAAAATTCTAGTTTTTTTGTATATCTTAAGCGCAGAATATTCGCATGCATTTAATAATTAAGTCAAAGGTAGATGTTATATCACATGTTTTAATTAAAAAAATAATGCACTATATAATTCTTTATTTGTTTTATTTGATTGATTTAAAATGAGCATTTAATTTAATACAATGATTATGTTTAAATATTACTGATATATTTCAAAAACATGTTAATTTTCAAAATAACAAAAAATGTAAGTAGATGCCTCTTATAATCCATAGCTAAGAATAAGATGTGAACAGTTAAATTTATATATATATATGTATAATATTAATATTATCTTTCTTTGGAACAAAATACTTTAAGATTATACCCGTCTTTTGTGCTTTTATAAAAAAATATACACTAATAATTAACTAACAATATATTACATTATACTTAACCCCCCCATATAACACGGTAGGATATTCCACAATACAGGAAAACGCGTTGTGGGATTATTCTCGTACAACGCGCTTATAATATTATATATATATCTAGTACCAGGGTCCGCTTAAATTGCAGAGGATGTGGCTATGGGGCGAGTTAGATGACCGACTGTCATCTGACGTCATTCTTGGAACCTCCACGATCTCTGCAACCTCGCGACCAATATCACTCAGTAACATTAATCAGGTTCCACTGTCTAACGTGCCTTCCAAAACAGGGAAGAGGTCGGATATCAAATATGAGCCAGTGTTAGAATGGGTCGCCCATCTCTCAACCTCAGCAAGACCTCATTTAATACTACCAAGAATATTTCATAAATTAGAATGGTTTATGATATTTTACCATTATTTTTGTGCCTTTACTAATTGAAATAAACCTCCCAGAATACATTTGGCTGCACATAAGAGGAGTGGGCGAATGGACAAACCGTCTCTACGCTTACTTCGAAGAAGAACAAGAACGACTCCATGGAAATGAGAATACTCACGGGTAAGTATGAAACTGAGACCGTGGCAGATTATGGTCATGATGATGGTGATTGTGGTGATGATGGTGATTGTGGTAATGATGATGACAATTGTAATGGTTATGATTGTATTAATTATCATTATAATTATAATGATAATGATTGTGGTGATGATTGTGACGGTGCTGTGCGATGATGAATATTTATTTTAAACATGCTACCAGAATATGGTCACGATGATGGCGATGGTGTTGGTGATGGAGGTGATGTTGATGATTCGTTTTTTAAGGAAACTACACAAAAAGCGGTATTGGAATCTTATTTAGACGGGTCCCTAGTTGTTTCTACAATTATATGAGACGAGGATTATGAGAGTGGACAAAAATCCCCAAATTACGACAACGCCATACCAGCTCCTTCGATGCCATAGAAGTGTAGATGTCCAGGTACAACGATAATCGTTTATATTAAGTGGAAAGTATAGCCATTTGGAGTCTTTACCTATAAAATCAGTGGTACTCCCAGAGAAGACTTTCATATACCCAGGTGTTGGTAACGGTAACAGTGTCGCGACGTCAATGGGTTTTTTCCCCACTTCAATAACGCCCAAAGAAATGTTGTCTTCAAAAAAATCTTTTTTCTGTCTAGGAAGGTGACCCGGAGTGCTTCAGGTCTAAGTAGTAGGAGCAAACGTAAGGGCTCTTCAGACAGTGCGAAGAAACGCTCCGTCGACTTTTCACCCGCCGCGTACGTTAACAGCGCGTTTACCATTGAAGAGGAAACCGAAAGCGGATATGTTGGTAATATTAAGTCCAATTATAACATTAAATTCGAAATTAGAAGACCCCCGATACTCCAATCGGGTATGTTCCTTGAATTCAGTAAATTAATCCCCTACGCCATTAACCTCCTCTTCGGATACCCAATTTAGTAATACACAAGTTGAGGACCTCAAAATAGGATTAAAAATTAAATTAGATGTATGTCATTATTTTGTTTACTTATCAATGATAACATTGTGTTGTATTTTTTTTTTATTTGGGTAAAATATTTATCATGACGTGGCATTTTTAAGGAATTCTTTTTTTATGCCTAATATTGTCTTAGTTCCTTCAACTGTAAGCTTGTGCTTGTGGTAGAACCCACAAGGATAAGATAGAACAGGGTTCAAGCGGATTCTATTTCATCATTGAGCTATCGAGACTCTAAAGCCTTTGCAACTTATATTGTAATAGGAAGTTCTTAAAAGAGTTATTTAGTCAATAATTTAGTTTAATAAATAAATAAGATTTTTGTATTTTAATGATATAATAATAATTTATATATTCAGCCACATTGTTTACAATTTCTGAAACATATGCCTTTCCTCTTTTGTGTAAAAGAATTACCTGTGTTAAGGGACTCCTTTTTTAATATAGTGTAATACTAGAATAAATGTAACAGAAAAAACCACGGTAAATGGCGGAAAAATTATCGACATCGACATCGACACTAAAGAAAATAATTGTGTTTATTATTCAGATTATGTTCTATATTTTAAATATTCAGAAATATTAATGTATTCTGTTATAATAAATATATCGCAAACCTAGATCGCTATTTTGCTATTGCTCTTTTGTTTTTTTTTATTCGTTATTAAATCTTATTAGTTGATCTTTCTTATGTGATAAACGTCGGAAAAAAATATTATTTTAACTAGGTATGCCCACGAACGAATCCGCGTAAAATTAGTTAAAAGAATGATTCAATTTTAGCGTAATATTTAATATGCCTTTCTCGATAACTGGGCTTTCTAACAGTGAAAAAAAATTCAAATCGGTTTAGTATTTCCTGACATTAGCGCATTCAAGCAAACAAACAAACAAAAAAACACTTCAGCTTTATATATAAGTATAGATTTATTGTGATGGTTGTGATGGATTTTGTCATAATATGTAGTCGATTTTAAGTAAAAATCATTCTACTGACCAAATCCCGATACTAGTCATAAATACATGAAGACTGTATGTACATTGTCAAATATGTCTAATGTTGTTGTTTAAAGAATAAAAGTTTTGTATATTAAAAATGTTTATCTGCAAATCTAAAGATTTGAAGGCGAATTTCATCTAGCTGGCAACCTCTAGTATTAAATAATGGTTTAAAAAAAATGTACATATATTTAAATTCAGACATTCCTACATCATATATAAGATTTTGATGAATAATAATATTTTTGACTTTGAAATGATAGAACAGATTCTTACTTTGCTAATATTCCATCTTTTTTAGTTAGCCGCACTATGCAGTCATCAGACTCTCCCATGCGTCTGATTGCTCCACATACAACATACTAATTACATGGAATGATTTGTAGCGAGATGTCGTACAAAACGTGTTTTTGTGCGCTTACGTCGCGTGCTTTGGGTAAGCCTTTGGGTAAAAAAAAGGAAAAAAAAACCTTACGAGATAGAACGAAATAATTTTTTACAGAATTGTACATCTTAAAAAGATTTATAATAATGTCCGCAATGACATATGTCTATCTCCTAAGTATAACCCACAGGAACCATTTTGAGGAGGTTATCAATTCAGCCTTTTTTTATGTTTGTTGGTCGGTGCCATCTGCGTCAATTTAGCGGAGAACCTATTTGGCTTGGTACCGACTTCAGCACATCAGTAAGTGTCTACTAAATCGTATGTTTTTAAGTAATCACCAATTATACTTGGTCCTATCTATGGTCCTTGTCATATCTAATGTTTCAGGGTATATAATAATAATTTAACTAATCCCGCTAATAAAATATTAAATGGGCTAATTTTTATATTACTTGTTTGCCAAATGCCAAATCACTTATGCTATTAATTGGCTTATGGATTTTGTTAAATGTTGAAATTCTTTGAATGACTAATTTTTTGTCTAAAGCAGTATTAGGTTATTCTATACCCCGATTAGAGATTAGAAATCACGCGAATATAATATTTATTGTGCTAATTTTGATAATACTAGTTGTAACCCGCGACTTTGTCCGCATAAAATTAGGTGAAAAGGCTTACCAAATTTTCTAAGTTTTACAACTCTAGAAAACAGTTCCTTTAGCACGAACATTTTACGACACCTTACTTTCGTTAGAAAAACATAACAAGGCGATGGTTTATTTGACGTTTGATTTCGAAAAGGTAACATAAGTAAACTGTCGAGAAATGTCTGTGCTACGGCTACAGAGGGCATAGCACGAACATTCTCGATACTTTTACGTGCTAAACGAAACGTCAAATGAGTGAATTCGTGCTTCCATCTTATACGATTTTATGGTTAACGTTATGGTATGGTTACGTCGAGGATTCGATTCACAACAAGTTGTGTAAATACATTAATGATTCATTTGACGTTCGGGTTATTTTGTGACATTTACGTTTATTAGCTACATGCATTATATTAATTAGTATAAAGACATGCATGATGACATTTTTTATTTTTTACGTTTACGTTTTCTTTCTCTTTTTAATTTTTAATCAGCTAAATGTTTAACGTTATATTTTTTAGAACAATGTCGTACATGCCAGTAAATTAGGGTCATATAATGACATGATTCAAAATTTTCAATTTTTTTTTGTATATATACTTATAAAAGATATGGACTCTAGTTGGTAAGCCTTAAAGAAAATAAAATAAAAAATGACGATTAAATAATTCAAACTAAGTCAAACAAAGTAATGAAATTAAAGATATGTCACAATTTTAAACCACGGAATAAATAAGTAAGGGAAAACGTTGTGCAAGTCGGACGTCCATGACCGCTTCCAAGTATACAATTTTTTTTAAAGTTCAGAACGACGTACCATACTTAAATGTTACAGCAGATTCAACCTTTCGAAATCCAATTTTATACGTTTGCCTCAATATCTAGTTGTGATGATTAAAAAATACAATACTTTGAGATAGTATAGCATTGTAAAAAAAAAAGTCGTAAAATTAAAACTGAAAATCTTTCTTATACTAAAGTATATTTGAACATTTCCAATATCCTTTATGTAAATGATCAAAATATACTTTAGCTTCATTTTTATGTACGGTTTAGATGGAAATCAACCATTTATATAATTAGTGATTAATACTTAACTAGCCTATGAATTATGTATTGAAAATTACACATAGGCGAAATTGTAATGCTGTATGTTGTACTACATTATGTAAATAAATAAAATACATATCTTAGGCGATAGATTTTTTAATTTCTCAACCCCATATCTTATCAAATTGTGGTTTTACTACTGAAAGTTTCTAATTAGTATGATCTGTAAGCAAAGTTAACAGTTTGATTGTTTTTTTTTTTATACTATCGTGTTTGATTATCTTTTATAAAAAATTTTAAAGGAAAAAAGCGCTCATGCATTAATTTTGTTTTTTTTTTGTTATATTTTACAATTTATATTAAGCATTTATATAACAAGGGGCAAATGAGCAGGCGATTCACCTAAGTGACTAACGACGGCCATGGACAAATGCAACACCAGGGGGCTCGCAGATGCGTTGCCGGCCTTTGAGAAATGAGTATGCTCTTTTCTTCAAGGTCCCTAAGTCGTATCCGTTCTGAAATACCGAAGCTGGCAACTGATTCCACAGAGAAATGTATGATATAGTGAGTAATAGCGAGGAAATCCAGTATAAAGAGAAAAACCAATCAAGAATAAAAAATGTTCGAGCCTTTTTTTATTTAAAGGTCGATTAAGAATGCTAATGCATTAGTAAATTGAGTCAACTAAACCTTAGTTTTGACTGTCTTTTCACGCGAATTGAATGCGATAAATTCCCATTTTTATATGGGTCTGAAGATAAAGAAATCTCCAATTTAACACGAATACTACTAAACGGATGTCTCCGTTTGACGAGGGTTACAACAAAATAAAAAGATAATAAGGATAGGTACTGTATTAGAAAAAGGCGGGTTCAGGCGGACATTTTGTTTTAATTCTGGAATGATATTTACTAATCTCTGACTGGTTCGTTGGTGCAGTTAGGACTGACCCTGCCTGCCGTTCTAGGGCTGTCGAGTCGATTCCTGCCTCGTCTTGTTATAATGTATATAAGTATGTATTAATATATATAAGTTACAAAGGTCAAACGAGCAGGCAGCTAAGTGCGTACTGACGCCCATGGACATCTGGATCACCAGGAGACAAGCAGATGCATTGCCGGCCTATAATGATGTGATAAGGTCACTGGGAAGTCTCACACAGCGAACGAAACGGGACAAGAATACCATCACTTGACGTGACAGCAGTGCCGTCACTTCACGTCTATCATAAAAGAAAGAGATACTGGTACCCGGTGGCGCCGGCTCAATTCGGCTACAAGCACGGCCTCCCTCTAATAATTTCATTATTCACAGAAAAAAAACTTTAATACTTGTATATACCCTGCGTTCCATGACTGGAGTGATGGGTGTGGGGAAGAAGTCAGCAAAGCTGAAGTGGGAATGGGCTGGGCATGTGGCAAGGATGGACCTGCAAAGGTGGGCCAAGGTCGAGACAGTATCGGCTCCTACCAGTGGCCACCGAGGACCAGATAGGCCGAGAAAGAGGTGACGTAACAACTTGGACGCCTTTGCGGGAAAGAAATGAATTCAAATGGGTCAAGAAAGGAAGGCGTGGTTAGAAAAGGGGGAGACAGTATGGGTAATAAAAAAAAATGTATGTCTATGAGTTGGCTGTTAACTTAACGTTAATAAACTTGCCCACTTTAGGAATATACGACCGTCCGTGTTAAACACAGTCCTATATATTTAATTTAGTTCACAAATTTTGCTGATAACCTATGCCAGTGAAACAAACTCAAACAAAACTTTGGCTGTCATAAAACAAATTGAAGGAGTGGAACTTCCATTCATAAAAAAATAATTTTCACTCGAAGAATTATTCTGTAGCATATCCGCCAAACAGTATTTCTCCCACTAAGCTCTTTATTTATATCAAACCCTCGTCAAAGTAAGGATAAACGTTTAGTCACTCGTTAAATTGGATATAGCTCTGTTTTGCTCTCACCTATCTAAAGATGTCAATGTATCGCCAGAAAATACCTTAAACGATGTTTTATTCAAACAATTTGGATTTCAAGTTTTGATAATTGCATATGACTATATTGTATAGGTTGTCTATAACATTAATACTAAAAAAAATTGTCTTTCTTTCTGTTTGTTCTCAGTAAACTTCGGAGCGGGTGGACCGCTTTTGACGAGACTTTTACCAGTAGGTAGCTGATGTTACACAGAATAACAAAGGCTACCTTACTTTAAGAAAAACCTATTAAGA
Source organism: Charaxes varanes (assembly GCA_024363005.1). NCBI lineage: Eukaryota > Metazoa > Arthropoda > Insecta > Lepidoptera > Nymphalidae > Charaxes > Charaxes varanes. Next base: position 11,732,866 of record JANCMC010033613.1, read on the forward strand.
TTTTGCACAAAAAAATTTAAACTTTCTAAACTGACATCACGCGGACAAAGTCGCGAGGTATAGCCAGTTAAAAAATAAATCAGTCAACGTGATGGTTCGGTATAGTTTAATCGTCGAGAAGAACCAGCAAGTAACTTGTAACAAGGCTATGTATCTTGTTCTTTCTTTAATATAACAGTTTTTCCTTTTTCATACATTTTTTTTATTTATGTTACAAGGTGCAAACGAACCCATAGACATCTGCACGATCAGGAGGCTATCAGTTTCGTTGGGCCTTTAATGACGAGTTTAGGCCACCGGGAAGTCTCACAAACCGAACGAAACGTGACAACAATACCATCACTTGATGTGACACCATCGCCGCCACTTCAGGCCGATCTCATTTGAGAAAGAGGTACTGGTACCCGAACGCGACGGCCCAATTCGCTAAAAACGCTACCCTAGTTAGAAAGACAGGAGTAAGGGAAGGAATAAGGATATAAAGGTAGATGGGGAGGGGAGAAAAGATGCGGATACTACTGTCACGGACGGTATAGGGGTAATGACACTAGCAGCTAGGATGCTCCTGTATCGCGTACCCGTAGTGGATCTGACCAGCTATCGGACAAACAAAAGACGATCCAACCCCTGAGAGTGAACTTTTTTTATACATTGAAATACTTTACAATAGACTCAAATTCTATTCTATTTTTCTAATTAAGTCTCTATATTGTAAATTGTAATTAGGTTATCCATTAGGCGGTTCGTGAAACGTTATCGGCTGGTGCTAATTGAGCACTTCGCAAGGAAACGGTTTGTTGTTAAGATAAGCATCGTGGCCAAATTTACACTTAATTAATGTTTTGATTTATTGCCCGCAGAAATCACACTGTAGAGCGAGTTTCAAGTTAAATTGGCGCTACTAGATTACATTCTAAATGATATTGTAAGGGCAAATTGTTAGTTTATTTTGGTTTTTATGCTTTTATGATTAAAACTTAACTGCACAATTCATTATGTAGCTGGCTTCTTTATCGGTTTCTAGGGCGTCATGAGTTTTATGAGTTTTTAAGAACCCCTTGTCATTGGCTCAGGTTGTCACATTATCGGAACCCCTACTTCTTTGTGTGACATCAAATTATCCAGATTCTTATCTGGATAATGTGATGTCACACAAAGTAGGAACTGTTCTTGCAGTTCCTTTTTAATTATTGTATGTTTGTTAGAGGATATCATGGCCTAATTAGCGGTTGGCGTTTGAGTCAATTGTTTGACTAAGTAGGTCTGCTAACTAACAGAGTGTTAGAGGGGTGTCCCATTATATCACTGGTTTATATTTGATATCAGACCTCCTCCATTTATCGGACGGCACCTAAAACAGTGGCACACGATGTCTCTTTGTGATATTAGTCGTAAGGTTGTAGAGATCGTGGGGGTTCAGAGGATGACGTCAGATGGCAATCGGTCATCTTAAAGAAAGTACAATGTTAAATATATAATATAATTAATTTTGTTAAATATATGAATATGTAATGTAATTTGGTTTATCACAAATAAATGCTATTTGTATTTGTATTGCCCAATTACAAGTCATAATTTGTAGCAATATTTTTTTCTAAACATAATACAATAGTTAAATCTTAAATAATCTTAAGTTTGAATATTTTCTTATATTAAGATGTATAATGTATTAATTTTACAGATGTTGCTCCTAAAGTAGGTATCAAGTATGTGACAATAAGTAAGTATCACAGTAAGTAAGTAAGTAACACTAAGTTGAGTACAAAAAAAATAAAGTGCCAAATACGACAGAGCGCAACATTGATATGTTGGGGGCATCTTTATACTCCATCTTTTTCCTTTTCCGGGTGGCCAGTTTGTTTTCCCGTTTAAAGGTATATTAGAAACTTATTGATGCTCAAAAATTTTAACCATTTCTTTTTGGTTTTAAAAATGGAGGAACTCTAAATTGTTAACAGTTAATTAGAGGAAAAAAATATCTATTATTTTAAAGCAATGGTCGTTTTGAAGAATATTTTGAGCAAACTTGTCAATAACACCAAAACTAGAAGTGTATATAAAATTTACATATATCAGATTACGAAATTAAGTTGTATTATTCCACTCCAACTTAGATAATAATTATTTCGCTGTCATTATCTCGCCTTAGTTGATACGAATTACTTCACAAAATGACTATTCATCGACCAGTTATCCATGGCCTCATTTTTGTACTCATTAACCTTTTAAGTTATTGAGGAATACTTGTCAAAGAACAGGCGATTATGACTTTACCAAGATCCATTTATAATATACATCTATACTAATATACAAAGCTGAAGAGTTTGTCTGTTTACTTGAACGCGCTAATCTCAGGAACTGCGGGTGCGATTTGAAAAATTCTTTCAGTGTCAGATAGCCTATTTATCGAGTAAGGCTAAATGCAATATATCATCACGCTAAAATTATTCACCTAATTTTACGCGGACGAAGTTGCGGATAACAACTAGTAATATAGTTATAGTATTTTCTATACTAATCTATAAAGCTGTACAGTTTGTTTGTTAGCTTGAACGCGCTAATCTCAGGAACTAATGGTCCGAATAGAGAAATTTTTACAGTGTTATATAGCCCATTTATCGAGGAAGGTTATAGGCTAAAAATGTTCACCTAATTTTACGTGAACGAAGTCGCAGGTAACAACTAGTTTATCCAATAAAATGCTTCATAGTAATTGAGAACAATGAGTGTCCGTGTCTTCTCTATTCATTACATTAGTAAGGGACGCCTATTTACTTCTTTCATTAAAAGGACAAGTAATTAGAATAACTATAATCTTTATTACTCTTCTTACTTATAATTTGATTTTGTGATTTTTTCTTTAATATTTGCTGGTAGCTCATTTATTAGCCTCGGAAGTAGATAGTCTGTAGTAGGTTTACTGTAAAAAATTTTGTGCTTTGCATGTTTTGATTTTCCCTTTCGTAACTGAATTTGTACTTATTTTTTGTTATAAAGTTTTCATTGTAGTTAAAATAATTTTGTGATCGCGTGTTTAAATTTGGTTTGTATGGGTAGTATTTTACAATATTTGAAGATGTTTTTATCGTTTTGCCTAATGCTATCTTTTTTTATCTTTATTCGTCTTCATATAAAACGAGGATCCAACAAATATTAGATTTGCACCATACGATGTTGAAAATACGAAAATGCCAGGAAAATAACAAGAGTCAATGGTCACCGGGAAAACCGCACTCAACCACAAAATAATAAACATATGCTAATTTATAGGAAACTAACAGACCAGAAAGACGTCTGTTAGTGAATTTTGTTATCCTTTTTTTTATGAAAAATTGATATTAAAATCATCTTTATTATCGAATTAAGTTTTCGTCAACATATGTATCGATGTCTAGTATGACATAATTTTATTTTCTACTACGTACTTGAAGAAAAGCTTGTTTTAACGATCATATTAATTTTATTTTTATGCGTTCAAAGCCACCTAAACACATGACCTCTAACAGTATTTTCGAATATATTAAATGCAGCTGGTTCCGTGTCATAGTATTGCTGTACACTAGTGGCGGTAATTACTCGTGTGTAGCGTTGCAAAGCATTTTATTTTCTGACTTTATGCAAATTAATTTAATTTGTTCAGGTTATAATGGATTTCCTCGAAATAACGCTAGCAATTAAGTATATGTTGAGGATCGTTTACATCGGTACTTTATAGTGATTATAAAGTGTTTGTGTTTGGTCAAAAAGCACGAAACAGATCTTTATTGTAAATACGACCAAAGTTTTAAGGTGAAATAAGTACTTGAACATTAAATTATTAAATGTTAATTTTAGAGCCGCTTATAACATTCGTGATTTTTTTCTTCTAGTCTTTACATTTACCACATCAAGAGAAGATTAGGTATAACACAAAATATTTCTAATATTTAAAACTAGCTATCACCCGCGACATCATTCGAGTAAAATTAAACTTGGAATACTCTTAGATCTCCTTAATCTTGCTTTATTGAAAAAACCATTCTTAGCGCAGTTTACCAACTATAAACTATCTTCTTGACAAAGTTCCTCTTTGTACATCCCACGGTTTTCGAGATTTCGTGATAAGTGAGCCTTCGCTTTTATATATGGCCGATTACGTTTTAGGTCAAAAGTGAGTTCATGAAACAACAGCTTCGCTTCAAAGTTCTCTATCAAGCAATTTAATACCCCTGTGGAATCAGCTACCAGCTTCAGTATTCCAAGACTTCTACCGCGTGGAACAAAAGTTTGTTAACAACTTTTTGTGTTTATTTTTATTTTGCATTAAAAGTAAGATAGTCTGTAATATCCTTATACCGGAGCCAGACATAGATTAAAGTGTTTGTACATTTTTGTCCCTGAAGACTACAAAGTACTATAAAACATTGCGCAGCTACATAAAGTCCCCGGCCACACTACATGATCGTTCAAATTAAGCTATATCTGGCTCCGGCATAAAAAAATGAGACGCATCATTCTCATCATCATCATCATCATTATCATTATCGACAACATCATCATCATCATCGTTATAATCATCATAATTATAATCGTAATCATCATAATCGTATGTGTGCGCGTAGAATCTAAAAATTAATGTCGTAATGCTCGAGAATGCCCTATTGTAGCATTCCTAACTCGAAAACTTTACAACCCCGTAACTTATGGGTTTTATGGGAATTGTCAGCCTTCCCCGACTGAATATCGCTCATTAGAGTGCACAAAATAACTTCGAGAATGAAATTATATATGTTTTTTTTTGGAAAAGTAACGAAACTGAATAATTATTCTAAAATGAAATAAAAAAGTTCTAAAATAAAAAATCTTGCTATACAATAAAAATACAAAAATAATATTACTACATGTATAATTAGTTATAGGTGTATAATACAAGATAACATATGATATGTATTATTATGTTTCGATTTTAAATACTTTCTAAACGAAAGTTGTATTTTATAATTATCCTGAAATATCCATTACCAAGACTTCAGTTTATCTCAAAAATTTGTGTATAAAAATAGAGTCAGATACATATAAACATACAACTAGACTACTTCTATAAATGATTCAATGGCCATATACATCTTTTACAAATTATACTTTATGTATATGGCTATGTAAGCCGATTCGCGAGTGACAATCCCATCGGCACTTACGGCAAGTCAAATGAGATGGAATAGTGGTGCCTTGGTTTCTCTTCAGTCGTTTCCGTTCTAAATCTCGAAAACAAGGCTGCTTCAGGGCTTCCTTCACTCTAGACCTAAAACGTAATCTGTCAGTTTATTCTGATTAATCTAAAAACGGAATTTCAATGCTTAATTTATAAGAGAAACTGGCTTAATAATTTTATAAAAAGAATAGGTAAGGTCGACAAAAAAATAAACCAATTGTCAATTAGTAGCTTCTTCGTTAACAATCAGTGCCTTTAGATCAAATCGTGCTAATGACGACCGTAAGTATATTAAGTGTCAAAAATAGCAATGTCATATACAAGGAATGTTTGTATATAACTTTCTAGTATATAGTACGTAAATCTAAAGATTTGTGGACAAATTTCGCCCAGCCAGCAATCTCTGGTTCGTTTAAAAAATATAATAGATGCATGACAACCCGGGACGAAAAAACTACCTCCGTATTTCATGACAACGAGAAATATGAATATTAAAATCACAGAGAATAAGTGCGTGAGAGCACTCACAAGTTCACTATCCTACGAGGAGGAAGTTGGGGTAGATTGAATAATGTTATTTTTTTTTTGCTAGAAATACGTAAAAGTATGCCCATTATTCTGGATGACCCCTCCAGTTAATATTTTTGACGTGATAACTTCTTATAAATCGATGAACGCCAAAATATAATCACTTATTGTCACGTTCAGCCTGCACCGAGCGTGCAAGCGTGAGCACGGAACAAGCGATAGAGAGGCACGATCGGCGTAAGCGTTCGGCATTATCACGTAAATTTAACCTCCGTAAACTGACTTTACAGACAATCAATTTTATTAAAAGCTGTTAAGAAAAATCTCGAAAATAGCCCAGTAATACCCTATACTAAAAACTAGTACCATCGTTGTCAAGGTCAAATTCAAAATCTCTTTTTAAATAATTACTTTATTTTATTATCTTTATAAATGTTATTCTATTGTACGTGTGTATGGAACACCTAAAGGGCTGGACCGATTTGAATGATTTTTTGTATGCGTTTGAGTGGTTTAGATGCACAAATCCGCCCGGCAGATGGCGCTGCAGTCTGTATCTAGATTCTTTTTTGTCGATTTTTACTTTGGGGCAGCACAACGTCTGTCGGTTCCGCTAGTTGTAAAGTATAAAATATCAAAGTGATAACCTACTTTTTTCTGTTATTTGTATTTTAGTTACTTAAAATTAGGTAAAGAGGCGAACTAGCCCCAATCTCCCCACTCCCGAACTGTACGCATCTAAAATATGACAAATGTGCTCTCAGCCACACCTCTTGTTACTTACAATAACATAATGGAAAAGTTTAATGCTATTTCTTGCAAATTTTAAGAGGCAGTAGGCATCAATAATATTCTAGTACAATCCAAAAGTGCTCTAACTCACGCCCATTTTCAATAGGGTCAAAAATCATCCATTAAGAGAAACTATTTAAACAATAGCTTTTTTTCAAGAAGTCGTGTTATTTGTAAAGGTTTTTTTTTAACCAAAGAGGTTTTACAGGCTATTTTGCTGTATGTTCTACGTCCGCTATGTATAAATTATATATATTAGTCGAATGATCATTTGAAAATAGAATAACATTTAAATTTCTTTCATACTTCAAATAAATACAACCATAGAGCGGCCATCTAGCACCGTAACGTCCATCTCATCACGGAAATGGCTACCCCGAAGAAGCCTGAAAAACAAACTGGGACTATAGAAGGATAAGTAAAATCGAAGATTACATAAAACCAAAAAAAATAAGAAGATAACAATGGCACGGGCCTTTATCCCGTGGAGTATACAGTGATGATTTAAAAAAAAAAGATTCGTAATAGACTTTTTGACTGACGTGCGACGTAAAATTATTATTTCGTAAAACATTGTCACGTTTTATGGAGAATACTAGGAGATTGGTTAAATGGGTAATAAGAGACAAGCCTAAAATCGGGCTGTCATCCCTGGTATTTATACCATATTGTAACTAACATTGTTGCAAACCAAATACTTATTATAACGGTAAACTTATAATACAGGAGGGCTAATATAATGCCGCAAACTCAATATGATTGTTTGATCTCGATTCGAATCCCAGATGCTGTCACGTCAAGTGGTGGTATTGTTGTCGCGTTTCGTTCTGTTTGTGAGACTTCCCGGCAGCCTAAACTCGTGATTAAAGGCAATGCATCTGTTTAACTCCTTATCAAGCAATGTCCATGGGCGTCAGTAGGCACCTAGCTGCCTGCTGCCAGCTCGTTTGCCCCTTGTAACAAAAAAAAGACACCCTTCAAGTAGCAGGACTATTTGCGCGCAGTTATGCCAATAAGGATTTCCCTTACAAGTTTTTCAACACGTTCTCCCGAGATTTCCACGACATGACAAATAGCCTCTTTCCTTACCTTTTAGCAACTATTTCTGTGTCGGATTAGGCGTGTATCTAAAGGAAAAAATTCAACATTACTTATTCTTTTTATTATGGAATCATAACACATTTCTTTCACTTATATTTGTAACTTACTAGTTGTTACTCACGTCCGCGTAAAATTAGGTGGAAAAATTTATGATATATAGCCTATAGTCTTCCTCGATAAAAGTGCTATCTAAAACTAAAAGAATTTTTCAAATCGGACCAGTAGTTCCTGAGATTAGCACGTTCAAACAAACGAATAAACAAACTCTTCAGCTTTATATATTGATATAAATATAGATTATCACTGATTGCATCGTGTACATTAGACATTTTAATGTGATAAATTATAACAATTAATAAACCTAATTAGTTGAGTGACATAAGGGGTAAAAATGATAAAGTATCGGAATCTTTGGCCAGTACAGGTCCATATATTTATAATGGACTGTATTATTAAAATCTCAAATATAAAGTTTTAAAAAAAAAACTGTGCGATACTGATTTCGACAATTTATATCAACACTTAGCTGAAAACTGTTCTGGTCAAGGGTATAAAATGTTTTGTGGGAAAGGCACACCAAGGTGGGCCCTGGAAGTCTTAAAGACTCACCATACACCAAGTTTGCTGATGAGGTTTGGAGATAGTAGTTCCTGAGCTAAGCGCGTCCAAGTAGACAAAGAAACAAGCTCTACTGCTTTATATGTTAGTATAGATTAGTGGCTCATAGTGTCTATGATATAATAAGAACTTTGTACTATTACTACTCGGACAATTTCTATGAGAGTAACTCCTAGAAAACGAATTCGATTTCCAGCGTACATTTCAAATTTTAAGTCATCGGTTCCCGTGATATTTCCCTTTTGCACTTGATAATGTTGCTATAAATCATTCTAGTGTGTGTATATTTACAATTCTAATGCAATGGTAGTTTTCTATAATTCCTTAAATTACCTATTTTCTCTGTGCTACAAACAAACAACAAAAACAGATAAAATTTGTAGACAAGCTTTAGTGAAAATAAAAATAAATAGTTCTCCCTTAGATACGGGTTACCTTTACATATATTATACAAAATTTCAAATTGTGAACTTTCTAATTATTTGACACAAAGTTCAGAAACATATTTCTGTAGATGAATCTTTCATTAGAATAGTATTTTATATTGTCTATTCATTAGACGAGACCTGATTGCCCTTTGCTGAATAATACTTTATTTACGACTGTTTTATTTCAGAGTGCTAACATTAAATTTGTTATGAGTAAATTTCAAATAATAACTTTTAGGTACTTAAAATAATTGTCATAGAATTTAACAAAAATACGATAAGCATTGACGCCTACATTTCGGAAATTCATTTTTATTTATATAGATTTAGGAAAAAATCTATTACATATTTTCTGAGAATATAAGTCCTTAGGCTATGCTTGTTTTTTTTTATTTATTAATATACGTTGTTTGCTCATACGCAAGCCACAAATAAGTTTATCGGATAACATTTTATAACGGTCCATTTTGTACTAAAAGTACAAAAGCGTAAAAATATACTCACAATAACTTAAAATATTAGAACGTGAGGTATAAAATAGCCGTATAAAATGGATGTAACGGAATGGCTCTGTGTGGGTCAAGTTCATATTTACTATTCGTGATCTTGAATGCGGATGCGTTAATGGTTGATACATAATTTCGAGTTAGAGAACATAAAATCTACGTTGTCCTAGGTTTGCAAGGACTAAAATGTGCATTTTATAAAAGTGGCAATGAGTTTAGTCATCAAAAAGGATCGTAACACCTTTTTTTAAAACAAGTAGTCAACAATAATTTAATTGAATGTATTTATAAACAAATATATAAATAAATATTTACACTTTTTTGCGAAAAAGCCTACGTTGTAACAAATAATTACCCTTAATTGCAATTGATAGAATCAGGCGTTACTTTGCGGAAATCCAAGACATGCATGAGAAGCTAAACTACTTTGCTTTAATCCGCGAATGAACACGAGGGAAAATCGGTGTAATGCTGCAACCCGAGATTAAGGTTTCTCGCAAGTTTATCTTAACGTGATATCGCGGGAAAGGGTTAGTTTTGTATATTTTTGTTATCAGTTTCATTACATTAGAAAATTAGTAATATCAAATTCTAGAAACTCTATCTCTACTTTGAAAAATACCTACCCAAAGTTTTCATTGAAAAATAAACATTTCGGATGAGTCTGTCATAATCTTAAATAGATTTAAGACCTTTAAATAAATCGAAATTAAAAAAAAAGATTACTTTGGATCCAAGATTTTTCTGAACGCTGCTAACAGGTTTTCTTTGTTAAGATCTCTGATTTGTAGTTGTACTCCAAGACCGCTTTCTTCAACGGCAGCAGCATTATTTTTTTGTATACTTGGCATGTGAGCACACCGTTTGAATAAGTATAATTTATTGACACCGGTGTTCGGGCTTTTAATTAGAAGAAGAGTTCACATTATATTGAGACACAATGAATGCACTAGTTTACATAAAGTGTTTTAATACGTTTATAAGGAGTAAATGTTTCTAAAATTTATATAAATACAACGCTAATATATAAAATATCATTTACCTGGGCATTGCATCGCATAGTGCACACAACATAAGAATTGTTAAAAGTATAAAAATTGCTTTATTCATTTTGTAATCACAGATTCGCACTACACTTAACAACACACGTCTTAGAACGGAGATTCTGTGTTTAAATACCACTGCTGTTACAAGAAGAAGAAGAACAAAAGAGAAGTGAGTTTAGATTCCAGGTTAGTTTGCGTGTGTGGTTTTTCTAACGTATATTTAATATTCTTTCTTAACATTGTATGCTTTAGTTTTCCTATCATACAATATGTTAAGTCATCAAGAGTTGAGTCTATAATTTGCATCAAAAATATTCTTTAAGATTACAGTAACTACTTTAATTATAAGTAGCGCCACGCTTGTGGTACTTTTGCAGCCAAATTTGGTTGGCGCGTCCGGGAACCAGTACCTTTTTCTCACAATGTAAGATCGGCGTAAATGGCGGCAGTGCTATCACGTCAAGTGATGGTATTGTTGTCGCTCTCTGGCCTCCCACGCGTTCGTCATAAACCTGCTATTACGGTGAAACCATCCCCGCACCGTAGCCGACGATGTACATATACATATAAATAAATAAAAAATTACTGTCTGTTTGTAACTTGAAAACAAAATGATATTACTTAATGACCTACTCATAAAAAAAACGAGTGTTCTACTTCAGTCGTTTACTCATAAGACTAAACGACTGAAGTACAACTTCTTTAGCTCATACGTATGTATAAATATATGTTTATATATGTATAATTGAAGTTTAAAATTTATATCAGATTTTATTCAATTAAAACGTAGAATATTTAAAGTTGAACAAGATATTCATTGATAAAATTACTTCTCGCACTGGTTCTCCAGGGCCTCCTTGATGTGAGCTGCAACATGTACATATATATTTTTTATTTTTCTACCTTTATTTTTTTCATCCATATCTATTAAATAAAAATGAATTTTCGAAATGTATGAACGCGCATCAAATAAGAATATTCTTTTTGTTGTGTTTGTCATTAGCAGGAAAAGATTGTTATAATTAAAACATTTTTGTCTGTCTCTCTGATTCGGTGAATTTTGGTAACGGCTGGGCCGATTTCGGTGAGACTTTTACTTGCAGAAGGCTGATATTACAAAGAATAACATATTGTACTTTACTTCTAGAAAAATAATAATTCACGCAGCCGAGGTCGGTATTCGTTTTTCCGTACGCCGCTGGCAAATTTGCCGTATCGCAAATATTTTCCGTATCGAAAAATACTTTATTGGATGGTTTATTTAAAATAAAATCTGATACAACATTCACTGAAAATCAGCGAGCAAGCTGAGTGGCTATCCTGTTCTTAATTACACCGGTACATGATTTAGGTTTAAGGCTATTATGCATTTTTATGTTTTTTTAATTATTCTTTAAGTTATATTTTATTGCTTTTCTTAGTTCTATTTATCTCTCTGGTGTGATTTTGAATAAAGGTATTTTCATTTCATTTCATTATATTCATATATTAAAAATATAATTATTTTTTGTAATTGGTACTTAATATAAAAAAAAGCTGCCATTAAATTTTGTCCAGCCATATAATGGCAACACTTATGTGACCACCCAATTAGCTATTATAGGAGGCGGAGTCCCACTCGATGAGGTAGGCGGCGGGCAGGCCGGGGGACAGGCGGCGCGCGAGCACTCGGAACGTCTGACCGGCGCGGAAATACGACTGAACACGAGACTTGAGAGCCGACAACTGACGGGCGTCCGCCTCCGCTGCGTTCTCCCCTACGCGCGCTGTGCCCGTCAGTGCGTGCGGGCTCAGTTGCAAACTCTTCACGCTGCTGTTGGCTCCCGTCGCGGTGCCAGTACTGCGGCGCGCGTTCTCGTAGTAGTTCTTTTCGGGACGCTGTCTCAGGCGTCGCCCATGAAATTTGGCGGTGGGCATGTGGGCGGCCGGCGGTGTCGCGGCGTCGTTTTCGGCCGCCGGCTGACTGGTTTTCGTCGCGTCATCGGGCAGCGGACACGATTTATTGAGCTGAAATTATATATGGCATCGTGTAGGTCATTTTATTTAGTAGACATTTCAACAGTAAAAGTGTTATCCTGGTCTAGAGCAAAGGTCCCCTTAAATTACAGAGGATGTCGCTGTGGGGCGGATTAGATGACCGAATACCGTCTGATGCCATCCCGGTTCCCCACAATCTCACGACTTAGAACACTCAGTGACATTAATCGAGGCCCAATGTTTTACGTGCCTTGTGAAATACGGATGAAGTCGGATATTTGAAGACCAATATTAAAATGGGTCACCCTTTTACCATTAACCCGCACAACAATTTTTGTAACACCGCGTTACCAATAAACGTATTCGACTCGTAATATTATTCATTCAATTAACTTAGGAAAATAAATGCGCACCTGCAGCTGCAAATGTTTCCGAGGCCTCCTGTATTTTCGCCTCTTCACTTCACCATTTGGTCCGATGACGATATCCTTTTCGCTCAACTTCCTCTTCAAAGGCCTCACTATGGGTCCCATGAGGGGGTTTAATTGACTGGGCAACGAGAACCTTGAATGAAAGTGATTCCTGCCATTTTGTTTATTGTACAAATTCATATTGGAAGAGAATGGTGTTTTGGATGGATATGTGTTCTGCATTAGGAATGGATTGTTCTTCCCTTGAAAGTCCTTCAGTGGGGGGATGATGGCGTCTAACGTGCCTCGACTCGACGTCTCATCTCCCGAGGATTCGAGGTCGTGGGTAAAACTACTGTACGAAGGCAAACTGTCCATATGCTGGAGGGACATAATTTTGGAATGTTCGATGATATTCTTTGTGGATAATTTGGACACTTCCAAATTCATGGTGGCTATTCGCGAGGTGTGCTTGTTGATATTTACATTGCAGTCGTTATTACTAGAGTTGACATCGTCCGTACCATCTTTGGGTATCTTATCTAACTTAACTGAGCACGGTAGGAGTGAGGTGTCCAGCGAGGGCTCCGGGGAACGCTCGCACGTGGACTTGGCTTCGTTCGACTCAGACTCGTTCATCTCCGAAATTTTGTCTAAAGCGTCTTCTTTGGCATCACATTTCCTGGCAGTGGATGTGCACTCGGCCCTCTCGTACGAGCTCGCCGAGTCGTTCTCCGAGTTGGAATTCGAGTTGAGGTTTTCGTGGAACCGCTTTCCCATCATCAGATTCAACCAGTGCCCGTCCACCGGCACTATCATGTGTTGATTGTGACTGTTATAGGAACTTTTTTCGTTGTTACTACTGGAGGGTTGCGAACTGCAATGTGAAAATGTATATTAATGTTTATTATTATTGTCCAGTACAAATAGCACTTTTTGCTTTATATTTTTTTTATTTCTTACCTATCATCGACGGATAAGACATCTGTGTGTGGCGAGGGCGCTCTGGACAAAAACCGTAATCGCGGGGCATACTCTCTTACAAGTTCGTCAGTCAAAGGATCTCCTTGCTTAATCTGTAAAGAAAATAAAACAATGCAGCTTTTACACAAAGTACTGACTGAGGGTTTTAGATATAAAATTTATTAAGGCAGAACACAAACACATTTTCCTTTTGTAATGACCAGCCAAAACAATTCGCGTAATGTTGTCACTATTGGTGAATACGGTTGCCAAAGACAGCTTTTTGGGAAGGACATTTAAAGGATCGACAACGCGCGAGCAAAGGTCGCTACACAGTTTTTAAACGATGGCATATTTAATGTTATTTCTCCTTATTAACGGTCACCTATAAATTGCATCTCAAGAATGTTACGATTTTTAAACTCCCCCTCGTCCTTGTCACGGGTTGTCCCTGTGCCTTGGTGTAAATTAAAAGAAAACAGCAGTTATAATTTTTTTTTTCCACTTTTTTTAATGTCTTGGTGCCAAGGTGACGTCACAGAGCCTTTGACTTCCACTGCTCGTTGTCACGTTTTGGTGATCCCCCCCGGATTCCATTCACGTCGGTATACCTGTTCCAGAGCAGACAGCTGCAGGGGCGGGGGCGGCGGGCGGCGCAGGCGCAGCCCCCAGATGGTGGCGCGCTTCTTCATCTCACGCCCGCACTTGAACCGCTTCCGGGACGACGTCAGCGCCGTGAGAATTTTCTCCCGTCGCTCGTTGACCGGAGTCCGCCACATCTGCACGAATTTTATATTTAAAACTAGAGACTAGGCCCAAAGTAAGGTAGAAGATGTAGTTTTAAAGGATATGATATTCACACAGACGATACAACGTTACATAAACGATCCGACATTACCTTCTCGGGCAGCTGCAGCGCGTGCCAGTTGTCCATGATGTAGGGCATGATGACGGTGTCGAGGTCGAAGTAGTTGGGCGCGTTGTAGGCGGTGAGGTTGAAGAGCGCGAGGTGCGCCAGCTCCAGCCAGCACAGCTCCAGCCGCCGCAGGTACTCCGCGCCGCCGTTGCACTTCGCGCACGAGAATATGTACAACCTGCAAATATATACAACTTATTATTATTTGCTGTCAATTACTGTCACACTGCAGGCCTCCCTGCCCTCTTTCCATCTATGAATAGGTAGTGAGTAGATTTCAGTAGTACAACTAGTTATAATTAATAGTGGGCTTTGAATTAAACTTGGTAGGATTCTGCCATTGCTGTGGACTGTGGATGTTTTTAACAGCTGGCTGCCAAACTTCAGTTTGAAGAAGGCACCCAATGATAGTGAGGATTCTATAAAAAACCTTTCTAGGTGCTTACAATTTTAGGATCAGGATTGGATCCCTATACTTTATATGTGACCCTACTAGGATATTTTTTTTTTTTTTTAATATTAGGAATACTTTTTAGGTATGTCTAATATTCCCTTTTCCCCTCCTACTAAGCTTAAATTACAAAATGACCTGCTATGGTTAGATGATCTAGATTGGACTAACAGGGTGGTGCAGCCTTCATATTAGATTTTTTTTTATAGTAAATAAAATTTCACCCTAAAGAAGGAGTTTCTCTATAAAGGCTTCTTTTTGTCGTGAAAATGAAATTCGAAAAGGTGAAATACAGGTTGAAAATTTGTATTAGAAGTCGACGAAAACAACGCGGACAAAGTCGCGAGTTGACGCTAGTCAGAAATAAAACGTCTTCATTACTTAGCTACATGTAGCACCCCCTTAAGCTACTAAGGTTAAGTATTGACATTTACGTCAACGGAGCAACCGCCTGATGGATGGGATATTTGTGATGGCAATTAGTGTAGTATTTGAGGAAATTTAAGTATGTACGCGTAGATATAAAGGTGATAGAATTTGCATTACTAATATATAATATTAAAGGAATCTAGCCAAACAAATAATTGAAGAACTCGTGAACAATTCAATTTAGATTGGTAAATTTTACAGTGAATAAATTCTTGAAGGGTAGTGGGATTTAAACAGACTTGATTATAATATTTGTAAAAGGATTCTTTTTAGAACATTCTTGAAGTATTTGAATATATTTTTATCTTTAGATTTGATTTTTCAGGATTTGAACAATAAAGAAATCAAAATATTAGTCGAGTCTAAACATTACTCAGGTTACCCGTAGCTTACCTTTTTACCGACAAGCTTACGCCATATCTAGCGGTACCTATAGACAAAACCCGGTATAATTGAATGTTTTAATACAACGTACGTTTAGGTTTTTTTTAATAAGGGAAGTTGGTAACATTAAATTAATGTATTTCTTGAAACCAAACGGCACATTGTTATTGAGTTATCCAATAAGTCGATAATGGTTTTAAAAAGCGTTTCGTTGTTTTAATTTGGTCGAGGAAAGTGACTTACCAGCAAGTGAGTCTCGTTAAAATCGTTCCAACAGTTTCTGAGATTATCCGGAACAAACAGACAAAAATGTTTAAATTTGCTTTCTTGTTATAGGTGCCGTGTTTAAAGTGATATGCAATGAAAGGACAAAGGATTGTTAAAAAAAATATTACAGATTTGGCGCTCATTATCGGCAATAAATAATTTATTAGAAACATTTCCACACTGTGACATATTTACAGACGAATGGACGAAAGTCATAACGGACTGTTTGCAGTTCTGTGAAAACTTGTTTTTAACTTATTATAATATTATTGGTACTTTTAAATCTTTATATATTAACTACTTGTAAGTTATGTTTTTAATTAATGTAAGTGGATGTAAGTCCGTTTTAATTAAATAAATAAATATATATACTTCAAATATATGACGTTTAAACTGTAGACATTTTAAGGGATGTGCAGTGTAAAATTATTATTTCATAATGGTACTGATTCCATATTTAAATAATATATATTTAAGTACAGAGTAGGCAATGAATTAGTTAACATTTCTAAAAATTGTGTTAAAACATTTACATATTTTAAAAACTATTTATTTAGAAGAAACTTAAGTAGCTGCATTTAACTTTTAAATTATGTTATCTAAATGTCCACCATTTTGACTTTTGCACTCTCTATAAGCGAGTACCAAAATGTGAATAGACAAAGAGATATCCGGAAGATTGCTGATCTCTTAGCTCACTCATTCTTTTAGTGATATATTTGGTTTGTGCATTTAGACATAACTCTTTAAAAACCCCATAAAAAGAAGCCTGCTTGGGTTAAATCCGGAGAGATGGAAATAGTAATAATGTCGATACATGTTACTACAATCTTTTTTGTGTTGTACCAAAAATGAAATTACATATTGCTGACTTACTTAGATGTATCTAACTTTAAGCCTTAAAATACTTTAAATTATAGCATATATTCTAAAATAAATTATTAGATTTGTAACAACAACTTGCATTTTTTATACTTTATAAATAAACATATCGGTATAGCGCAGGAAAATTTATCGATATCGATATGGATTCATATGTACATGCCTAAAAAGATGGTTCATAAGATAGGGCAGATGATATAGTTTAAAGCTGTTATGTTATAGAAACAATTTGTGATTTGAATATTGGCCAGGTGTCAAGTTGACATTAGTAAACGGTTTGGAGTGATGCGGAATGGCGTTATGGATTTTAAAAATCATAGATGGTTTAAGGGTATCGAGTGGGAAGCAATTCTAAACTGCCGATGGCCATCCCCTTTTATTCCCAAATGCAAGCATCCTGGGGATTCAACAAATTTTGAACGTTACGACGAAGAACCTCTTAAAGCGTCTTCTTACTGTCGATTCGAGTCAGAGTTTGTTGATTTTTAGGTTACGAATTAATGACATTTGAATTAAAGTTAATATAGCCTTGAATAATAAAGGTTTAAAAGTAATTAATTTACTTATTGTAAAGAACATGTAACCATTCGATTGCTGCAAAAGGTATTGAATGAGTTAACAGTGTTAGAATAGGAATGTTATAGTATTTATTATAGTTTTATATTAATAAATAGAAGAATATCTTTGTGATGTCTTAATAAATTTTCAATATCACAGTTTTATTTATACGTAGGCCTATTTTGTCATTCTCTGTTTGAAGGCACGCTAATTCTTGAAATTTTAAGTCTATAATTTTTTGTATCTCCTTTCAACCCCTTGCTATTTACATTATTTCGAGCATAGATGCATTCCGAGAATGCAAAGTCTTATGAATAGAAAAAGGACACCAATTTCTATAAGCAAATAAATAAATTTGAAAATAAATTATAAAAAGATGTTGTAACTACTACCTATCAATAAAAATTTCTTTAAAATTTAGACAAGCAGCCAACGTGGAATATTAGAGAAATATATTTAAATATATTTATATCATATTCATAAATAAATAAGTAGAAAGATGAAGGAAAAATGGAGAAAAAAAATGTAAGCCAACTTTAAAAATTAATTTAAGTGAGTTTTCTACGTGACTTGAAATAAGTAGAGCCTACAAACTACATAGACTATTTTATGCTTTATAATTATTTACCATACCAAATTAACAAGTCGATTTCTTTAAAAAAAAAACAGTCTTATCTATAATGTATATTAGGCTCATATGTAAAACGAGAAATTCAAGATAATATAGCAGTAAAAATATAATGCAGCTCCAAAAAATAATTTACACATTTGTGATGTAATGTGAGGTCTTCCGTTACCACTTCAAAGTCTCTTCATAGTTTTAATATTACTATAAAATATAATATTCAAGAAATCTGTATCGACTTATGTACATGTATATATAGTTCTTTTACACATTGCTTTATGTTTAATAAATTATTAATAAATAAAATAGTTGTTTTAGTCTACTATTGTTTTATTTAATGCTTGTGCTACACCAAAGCCAAGATCCGGGTGTATAGTTAATAATATCTTTATAACTCTTTCTTGAAGACGTTCCGTGATTTCTAGTATGCTTGCTGCAATATTTTCTATTGTCTGTTCTTTTTCTTATACTTGCACTTGGGGGAGGATGGCTGGTCATCCTTAACACAGGTAAATCCTTAACCTAGCTAGGATGATCAGCCAATACTCATTTTTCCTTTTATGTAAAACTTCTTTTGTTTTATGTTTAATGTTAAGTGAACGCAGTGTGTAAACATTTTTTTGAAAATAAAGATTTTTATTATTATTTATAATATCTAACACCGATAGAGTTTTTCAAATCGTACCAGTAGTTCCTGAGATTAGCGCGTTCAAGTAAACAAACAAACCCTTTAGCTTTATTTTTTAAAGTAGATTTAACTTATAATGTTCCAATGCTGAGTCTTGCGCGCATCTCATGGAACCACCTGCCACCTCCAGTTTCCGAACCGATAGGTCTAAGTTATAGCTTTCCGCCATTACAATAAACCATTTATGTTTCAAATCAACATTACATCATACATTAACATATAACAGATTCATTATAGAATCTTATCTTCAAGAAAAGCGCATATACAGACCTCAAATTCGGCAACGCGTCTGCGAACCTACTAATAGGGCAGTTGTCAATGAGCGTTGGGAGTCGGTTAGGTAACGCAGTACCGTCGGCCCATTTTGCCCTTTGAAAAACTGAAAGTTATTTACAAATTTCAATTCAATAAATAGGTGTATGTTAAATCTGAATTGAGAATATTGTTTTTAATACCTTGAAC
Source organism: Charaxes varanes (assembly GCA_024363005.1). Classification (NCBI taxonomy): domain Eukaryota; kingdom Metazoa; phylum Arthropoda; class Insecta; order Lepidoptera; family Nymphalidae; genus Charaxes; species Charaxes varanes. Next base: position 11,752,088 of record JANCMC010033613.1, read on the forward strand.
CACAACGAGATTTATTGTAAAATCTGATTTTTATCTTCAGATAACATTAAAGTATACATCGATAGGTAGAAAAGCGATAAAGAAAATGCTCTGAGATTTTCGTAGATTATGAGATTTTTTTGTCCTCGGAGGAGGCCGTAGCTTCATAGGTGGCCGGCACTTGTGCCTACTACTGCAGTTTTAATCACAGCCATTCTAACACTGATTTGCTAATGTCCGACATTCTCCGTGTTTCGGTAGGCGCGTAAAAGAGCGAAGACCCGATTAATGTTACTGACATTGTGGTATGAGTGGTGAGATTGTGGAGGTACCGGAGATACTGCAGTCGGTCATCTTAATATAACATTCTCTCTAATTTAAGCGGACCCTGGTTACTAGCCCGGGATATCGCTAGGTAGAAGATGACATTTTTTATCCCAAAGTTAAAATTTTTGGGCTCTTCACCAATATCTTTCATGCTAATCATTGTACTAATGTCGGAGCCAAACTTAGCTTCATTTGAATGATCATTTCAGTGACCATGTAGTGTGGCCGGGGACTTCGTGTATCTTCACAAAGTTTTGTAGTACTTTGTCTAGCTATGCCTGGCTCCGGCATAACAAGGATTACCTTGAACGCAATAAATGCAGTCTATATATGTTTTATCTGTACAAATATTTATTAAAAGCCTTAATAGCTCAGTGGATGTACAGAAATCCGCAAGGTACCCGGTTAAACGCCCGATGCTGCTAGGTTATTGTCGCAACTCCAAACACAGGCTTTTTTAATTGGTTGGCTTGCCCGTTGAAGCAGTGAGTAGTGACCCTGCCTTCCGTTCCGGGGGTAGGGGTTTAATTCCCGCCTCCAGTCTGGGTGTATTATCCATATGGGTGTATTAATATTTCAAAAAAATATATATTTGTATATAATAGGCAGCTGTCAATTATAAAACAAGCATTCAGTTGTTTACCTTAGGAACAGACGTCCGTGCGTCATATAGTCCAATGTATATTTTAAAAAAATAAGCCTAGTAGGAGGGAAAAATCTTTCATTTAATGGGGGTTTTAAATATATAATATTGTGGAAATAACAAAATATTATCAAGAATACACTGTGTTTGTAATTAGAATTTAACACGTACATCTCTTACAAACTCATGTATGTAGCAATAAAATTTCTACATAAATAAACGTTTTTTTTATATCATACAAATACTAGTTGGGACCCCGGAGTGCCCTAGCTACTATAGTCACACCTCCTATAACGCCCGTGACAGTAGTATCCGCATCCATTCTCTCCTCCCCATCTACCTTTATATCCTTTTTCTCCATTCCATTCCCCTACTCCTGTCTTTCTTATTAGAGGTAGCGCCACGCTTGTAGCCGAAATGGGCTAGCGCGTCCGGGTACCAGTACCTCTTTCTCACACGACATCGGCGTGAAGTAGCGGCAATGCTGTCACTTCAAGTAATGGTATTGTTGTCGCGTTTCGTTTGGTTTGTGAGGCTTTCCGGTGGCCTAAACTTGTCATTAAAGGCCGGCAACGCATCTGCTAGCCTTTTGGTCGTGCAGATGTCCATGGGCGTCGGTAGGCACTTAAGTGCCTGCTGCCTGCTCGTTTGCCCCTTGTAACATGAAAAAAACAAACAAGGGTTCCCCGGTGTGACTATCCTAGCCCATGGACAACCAGAAATCTCGCAGATGCGTTACCGTTCATCGAGAAACTAGAATACTATTTTGTGAAGGTTTCTTTATACCATAATTACTTTCACAGAGAATGGACATCTAAGTAATTCTATTTCACAATACTAACAAATTCTAAAACTAAAAATGTCATATATACAAATGCTATTATTTTTTGTTAGGGGCAATACTAAATCTAAATAAGCGATATAAAAAGGTTGGTTTACACTGTTTCACAATAAATAATTTGAAACGGCGTAGCAGATTTTGGTAAAATTTATAGATAATATCCAAATTAGCACAGGTGATAAACCGATCGTTTAGAAGCGTTTGGATAAAGAAAAGTTTTCGATTTTTAAAAATTTTGTGTCCGAATTTATTTCTAACGATTTATAACATGTTTTATTGAAACTGCTGTCACGAAACCAGGTAAGTTTGTAATTATAAATTATTTAAAAAAGTAATCGTCCAATTCAAACCTTCTTTTCTTGAAAAAAAATTCAAATATTACCTCTATTTACGTTTTTAATCCATTTCAAAACTTTATTCATCAGGCAATTTTGGGCCCACGCTAAAATTTTGGCGGTAGACCAAACTTTTCGTTCGAAAGCCTTACCTTTAGCTCGTTTGATCTCTCGCAAAAAATACAAATACCAAATTCACCCCTAAAAATACATCGGCTCTGTAAATGCCGCCACAGAATTCCGCGGTTTTTCAACCCTTTAACGAAATTCTCGTGTCTTAAAACGATATATTGCTTTCTATATTAAAGGAACCTTTTTACTGGTCTGTTAATTTTGTCTACGTAACACTGTTTGAGCGTAGTTCGGTACTTTATACCTATTCATGGTTCGCGGAAAATGTTGTGAGACGATTTTTTTAACAACATATGGATTGACCTGTTATATTACGAAAATTTATCCTGATCGTTTTAAAGTGCTTACATTTATTTCTTAACTAGCTGTTTCGCGGCACTTAGTCCATGTAAAATTAAATTTGCCCCTAGACCCTATCGAAAAATGCGTTCTTCTGAGAACTATAATATAAACTACTTGCCAAGTTTAATCCTTATACGTGACGCGGTTTGCGAGGTTTCGTGATAGGTGACGTTTTGCGTTTATATACATAATAAAAAATATAGGTCAAATTTCGCGGCATAACCCCAATATAAAATATGATAATATAATGACAATAACTAAATTGCGTCATTATTATGTTGAGGTGTTCAGTATCAAGTACTGAGTGTTCAGTATCACTCAGTAGGTATAAAAAAAATTTTGCAACTAAGTTCATGGTACTTTAGACCCGCTTAATGAACTGATGTACAAAAATTCCCTTACCTCGCGCCGGGTTAAAAGCGGTTTCATGGTAATTTATTAGGCGGGTGGAAGTTTTTTAATTTTGAAATTTTTTTTGAGTGTCTTCATGAAAGTTTAGTTTTTTTTTGTTTTTTCGTGTAATAAAATTGGAAGGCGAAGTTAATTGGATATTCTTCAATCTTTAATCTCGGCCCGGACCAAACTTTTCGATGGGCCATTATGAAAATGAACCGTAAATGTTATAAAATTTGAAAACGATAAGTTATAATGGAGACTAGCTGTTAACCGTGACTTTGTCCTCGGATTTAATGATTTAGAGCACTTTAGGTGGTTTTTTTAATTTAAAAATACTTAAAGTGGTTCATCACTATTAAAGGCAATGGGAATTCAATTTACTGGTATAGATATGAAAAATAATATTTGCATTATTATAATTCTGTAGTGTAACCACGAGGAGGTCGTAGCTGGATCAGTGGCTGGCAGTCGATCACTAGGTTAAGCAGTTTTCACCGCGACCGGGTGATAGATGGGTGACCAATACTAACACTAATGTCCAGATATCCGACCTCCGCGGTTTCGGAAGGTAAATAAAACAGTGAGTCCCGGCTAATGTCACTAAGTGAAATTAGTCGTGGGACTGTAGAGATTGTGGAGGTTCCGGAGATAGCCCTACAAATATATCCTCTGTAATTAAAGCGGACCCTGTTACTAGACCGGGATAAAGCTAGGAAGAAGTGTCAAGATGGAATAGATTTTTTTTAAAAATGGAAACGGTTTATTTATTGTTAATGGTTTCGAAACATAAATTTCCAGAAAATATTTTATTCCATAGAAAAGTGCTGTCAGATGGTTATCAAATAAATTGGATTTAAGACTGCAAGGATTGATGTATGGATTTCGTTCGAATCAATTATTACAAGAGTTTACATTGTTTGGTGTGGAACCTAACTCTTTTATAGATTTCCACATAAAAACGAAAAAAATATACCAAACGGATACCATCTTTTTCACTTCTTTGACCATGCTTATTTGAATCTTCTTCTATCTGGCGTTACGTCTAGTACCAGGGTCCGCTTAAATTGGAGAAGATTTGACTGTGGAGTGAGTTAAAATGGCCGACTGCCGTCTGACGTCACTCCCGGAACTCCACAATCACTACAATCTCACGACTAATATCATTTAGTGTCATTAATCGGGACCTACTGTTTAACGTGTCTTCCGAAACGCGGACGAGGTAGAATATTTGAAAACCAGTGTTACAATGGGTCACCCGTTTATCACCTGGCCGCGGTAAGAACTGCTTAACCTAGCTATCTTAATGTTCCTTAATGAAGCTTACATAATGTAAAAAATATTTTTCGATATTCCACACCGGCGCTTGTGAGATTCGGAATCGAGTTTTTGCTGTCAGAATAAACCCCATATCTTTGTACTTGTTTGTCTCGTTAGTAGGAAAAGGTCCGCGGTTCTTTGTTTTTTGTCCCTATTTCGTACTGCGGCCTTTTCTTTTGTGTGGTCGTTCATTATCTTTTATCTTGTTCTTGCTTGTAATTTTCCCATATTATGTTTCTTTCTCGACTGTCATATACGATTAATCATACGATTTCATTATTAAATCTATACAAATAAATACAATTGTAGCGTCTAAACTAAATACTAAATGCATATCGTACATACGATACCATAGTATACACAATTGAAGAAGTTGAGAGACATACCTCACTCAGACGCCGTGGCGACGTCGCCGGCTACGTAGCCACGGACAATAGCGGTTGCCAACGGAGTAGTCAATAGTGGCCGTGGCTACGCTTCAAATTTGACGACGTCGCCAAGTGATTTACTGGTCCTAAATTTTAAAATGAGTTGTTTGGCTACGTAGCTGCTGACGTCGCCTTGGCGTCTCAGTGAGGTGGAGCTCTGCAGCGTAATCAATTGTCCTATTCTTACACTGGTTTTTCAAAATATCTGATCTTTTTCGTTTTTAGGAACGCAAATCAATGGGTCCCGGTTAATGTCATATTAGTCGTGAGATTGTAGAGATAGTGGGGGTTCCGGGGATGATATGAGACCCTTATGAGGTAAGTTATCGTTACATAGTATAAACTGAAGTCAATTCCCAGCATTGAACGCGCAGACCTTTTAAACTACGCAACGGATTTTTATAGACAAACATGAATCACAACGAACTGATTATAATTTTATTTATTATCGATATCGACTGACAGCCGCCATTAAAACATTTTTTTTAAATAACCAGTTTTATCTTACGCTGGGAAATGCATTTACAAAGTTTTTCGAACAGCAAATGAACCACAGAACGAAGGACATATACTTTGTCTAATTTTAAGGACATTTGCTCAAGAATTAAGTACCTATTTTTTATTACATAATTATACGAGAATCGAGTACTGAGTAGTAGTCCTTAAGTATTCTAACAAAAAAAGAAAGAGAAAATAACAATGGCACGGGCCTTTAGCCCATGGAGCCTACAATGATCACTAAAAAAAATTCGTCTCTTTTACAGATATTACAAGCAGAACTTAACACAGAACAGTCAGGCACTCGTGAAGAAATCGGATCGTAAATTACACCGCTTGTTAGGCGTATATCGAGCGCTTGGCTGGGCGCCCAAGGAACAGGCATTGGCCGCTAAGTATGATAAATTTATCATCATATATTCCATTCATTTTATTTTAAGAATTTTTTACTATTATTATTTAACTATATGTGAGGAGATCGTGGCCTAATCAATGGTCGGCATTTGAGTCGATCGCTAGGTTAAGTAGCTCTTGCTGCGATGGATGGGTGGTCCATTCTAACACTGGTTTATATTTTCAATCCGACCTCATATATGCTATATTTTCGTATCGACGACGCTAAAACAGCGCCAACGCTTTAACGCAACGCTTTTTTGACTTTCGTGCGAACGAGGCCTAAGGTGGTGTCAAAGCGAAGTCATGACGTCCATATATTAATTGTCAAATGTAACAGTGTTGTCATACAAGGAATTAAAGTTTTGTATTTAGTTTGAAATAAGCATATGTTACGCAAATTAAAGATTTGTGGCCGAATGTCGATCAGCTCTAGTGACATTAATGACATAACCTCCTTTCAGGAAAGCACGTGACATTCATTTCATGAAGAGAGTGCAAGCCAAGTGGCAGATGAAGATGTCCATCAAAAACAACAAGTTCCAGAAACATTACCGACCTCAAGTCAATTTCTAGAGTACTCTAGTTCTTGTGTGCTATTAATTATTGAAATATGTTTGTGATAATGTCAACACACTTACTTACACTTACAATTCACTTATTATCACTTGTGATAATAAGTGAATTGTAAGTAAGTTACATATTGTATGCAGGGTGACTGGTGAGACACTTAGAATACTTAAGCAGAGTACTCGGTACTCGATTCTCGTTATAATTATGCAATAAAAATAGGTATTTAATTTTCGACCAAATTTTTTTAAAATTCAATAAAGTAAGTGACCTCACGTTCTGTGGTTAATTTGCTGTTCGAAAAAGTTAGTTCGTAAATGCATTTCCCAACGTTAAGAAAAACTGGTCAGTTATAAAAAAGGTTTGATGACGGCTGTCAGTCAGCAATGATAAATTAAATAAATAATTCGGTTAAGTTTTGGCTATACTTGTTAAACAAATAAGAAAATAAGTAATGAGTGAATTGGGAATTTTCGCCTGCCCTAAGCCAAGACTAAAGTGGATAGAGCTTGTAAAGGTCTACTTGAATAAAATATCATTTCAATTTGGAAGGGAAAACGGACCATCATCTTGCGTCCAAGCTAGTATGTCCATGCGTTCTGTACATAATTGAAACCTTCTCTTAATCTCACATAATAGATGTTTGTTATTTACATATAATGTTATTTTTTTTCGTCATATTTGATCATCAAATATCAGGTCCTCGAGTATCCTAAGTGTCTCGCCAGTCAACCGGTATATACATATATGGACGAACCCATTTTTATAAATTCGTATTTATTAAATTACAAATTCAAAATTAGCAATCTTTGTTTTTACATTTTTTTTAAGAAGAATCCTTAATACATTACTATTTTATTTCTATATGTAACTTATTTCTCGTTAAGTCAGCTGTCGACCAGTGAAAGTCTCTTTAAAACCGGCCCAGCCGTTTCTGAGATAATCCATTAATGTTCATTTAGTGAAATTTATATCCATGTTACAAAGAGGCACTTCAATTCAACTGGCTGGCCCGTTGGCGTAGTGGGCAGTGAACCTGCCTGCTGCTCCGGGGGTTGTGGGTTCGATTCCCACCTCGAGTCTGGGTGTATTATTCATATGTATGTATTTATATATTTCTAAAAAAATATTTGTGTATAACAGGCGGCTGTTACCTATAACACAGGCATTAAATAGAGGATTTACTGCCCTCCACCTGGCTGCACGATGTTCCAATGTAGAATGTGTAGAACTACTTTTACGAGATGGTAATTCAGACCCCAATACTGAAGATTTTGATAAAAGAACACCTTTGCATGCTGCTATTTGTTTTTCAGATCGTTCATGCGATATAATAGAAATGCTCGTGAGTTGGGGAGCAAATGTTAATAAAAAAGATGAATACGGATACTCTCCATTGCATTTAGCAGCTATGGATGGACTTACGCAGTGTGTTGAAACTTTATTATTTTTAGGCGCTGACGTAACTTCAAAATCTAAAAAAGGTAATATGGCATTAAGTGTGATTGTACGAAAAACACCAAAGTCATTAGCTATTCTTAGACATAATTTAGATAATGGAATATCTCTAAGGTCAACAGAAGCAAATGAAGAAGTGCAGATAGAATTTGACTTTGGAAAGTTGGTAAAATTTTCCTATCCTCGTGAAATAACCTATTTGAACAGTTTGATTGATGAAGGGCAAAAGGATATCTTGCAACATCCTCTATGTTCAGCTTTTTTATTTATGAAGTGGCGTAAGATTAGGAAGTTTTATTTAGCTAGGTTGATTTTTTGTTTTTTGTTTGTTATATTCTTGTCAATTTATGTATTAACGGCTGTTGTGAAGACATGCAAGGGCAAAAATTCTAAGAAATATGGAGTTTTAAACGAGTTGTGTCAACATCAATCATTACTTGGTGATATTTTGCAAGATAATCCTATAGAGTTTGAAAGATGGGTATTGATTGCTATTACAGCGTTTGAAATAGCAAGAAAACTAACAGGTATAACGGGGTATTCGAGTTTGTATCAATATTTTACAACATTTGAAAATTTAATGGAGTGGTTTGTTCTCCTTTCGGTGTTCTCTTTGTACAATATTCAAAAAGACTATGGTTGGCAAAATCATGTCGGAGGTTATGCAGTTTTAGGAGCCTGGACGAATTTAATGTTGATGATGGGACAACTTCCAATGTTTGGTGACTATGTAGCAATGTATCAAAAAGTATTGAGTGAGTTCCTAAAATTATTATTGGCTTATATTTGCCTTCTCTTAGGATTTGCTATTTGTTTTTGTGTTGTATTTCCAAATGAAGAAATGTTTTCGAACCCCTTGATGGGTTTTGTTACTACACTGAGTATGATGGTTGGTGAATTAAATTTAAATATTTTAATTAACGATCCGACACTTGAAGACCCACCACTTTATTGGGAGTTATCATCTCAAATAATATTTGTTTTATTTGTTATGTTTGTTACGATAATAATGATGAATCTTCTAGTGGGTATCGCAGTTCATGATATACAAGGCCTGCGTAAAACGGCCGGACTATCAAAACTCGTCCGCCAAACCAAGCTTATACTTTTTGTTGAAATGGGGATGTTTAGTGCATTGCTTCCAAAATGTCTGCATAAATATGTATACAGAACTGCTTTAGTATCCCCTGAAGCAGGAAAAGTTATTTTGACGGTAAAACCTTTGAATCGCCATGAGAAAAGGTTACCGACAGACATTATGATGGCGGCTTATGAATTAGCGCAGCTAAATAAAATGAAATCTGGTAAATCAATTAAGGAACTATTACACAAAAACAAATACTCATCGAAACTAAAAAATGGAAAAGATTCAAATGAATCTAACTTTCATATAGAAATAAGGGGTATGCAAGAGAAAATTGACCAAACCACATTCAACTTAAAAAAAATTGATCAAGAAGTGAGACATTTAAATACGTTATTAAACGAACAAAGTAATTTATTGCATAATTTAGTAAAGTCAATAGACAGATCGTTTTTGCAAACGGCCCAATTTTATCCCGAATCTCCTATTTTCTTTTCAAGCAATATTTCTGACGTAACAAAATAATTTTATAAACAAATATGTATCTACGTAACAGTAGTACATACATATTTATCACATTCCGTGTAACTTAGTGTAAATATTAAATGTAAAGGAAGGATTATGGTTTTAATTTTTTTAATTGTGATGTTTGTATGTGTGGGTAAAAAAAGTGCTATTAAAACAACTATTCTCAAACTTTGTGTAAAATGTATTATAATATGTTCTGTACTTAAAATTACATTTAAATTCTGTGTATGCAGTAAGTACATTGCTTCTTTTTACTATACTTCATCCTTAAATCAGCTGTTGTAGAATTATGTAATAAGTATATTTATTTTATAACCAGGGTACTATTATAATAAATTATTTATACGTTAATAAAATATGTTTCATTACAAAATACATTGCGCTATCCTCTGTTAGCCCTAAATTTATAAATGCGGAATATAACAATGTCACGAATATAAATAATATGTTTTAACATTCATAACATTGTTATGTATTATATGAAAGGAAATGTTATATATTTGCATTCCTCTGTATAACAGATTTAACGAGGCCTCTGATAAGTGGTGACGAAATTATGTTTTGATCCTTTTATAAATAATTCTATCATTCAAACAAATGTTTTGCTCAATTTGTTGCCTGTAGTGTATGAATTATTTCTTAAATTTTCTGTAAATCGAATGTAAATAGTAGAATATGCGTTTCTGTAAATAGGGGTGTAAAACTTTTATTTCACTTAGTGTTTCCTTTGAAAGCAAATTTCTATGTTACTTGTAAAATACATAATGTTTATCCAAATATTAAGCAGATATTTCGTTATAATAAAAATGATTTTGCTGATATTAACTCATTGTTTTTATTTTCTGAATCTTATGTAACTATATTTTCCGAATTAAATTAAATAGACGTTGCGTTTATATTTTAATGTGAAAGGGTTACTTTGTTAGGTAGATACATTATTTGTATTTATATTTACTAATGTATTACCGATTTCTATTCACAGCAGATTATTTATTGTTTAGGTATATTCTAAGAATTGATAATGATGGTGATGAAAGCGGCTTCTGTAATATATTGTCACTATCATTTTAAGTGATGAAATCCCGTTTCTATTATATTGAATGAATATATTTTTCTTTATCTGTCTCATTGCTGAGCAAAGGTCTTCCCCTTCTCGATATATTTTCTTATTTCCTGGGCGAATCTGACGCACAACTTCCCTGCAAATAAATATTACAAAATATAATTTTTAAAGCTGTTTTTTCCACTTTATAAAGAAAATAATATTTTTTATAATTATACATAGCGTAAACATACCTAATTGTATTGAAAATAATTTAATAAAATATAACACAACTATCTGGAAGTGATAATGACTGAAACCATGTCTGTAGTTTCTTGCAGCGTTTAGTACAACGAAAAAGTTATATTTACTTAAGGCGCGGCTTGGTGTTTAATAGCCTTTATGGTGTTTATGTCATTCAAACTCTTTGTATCTTCAACAAGCCTCTTCCAAAGTGGGGTTTCAAACACATCACTCTGTAAGTAGCTTTGTGTGAAATCTATATCCTATGAAAAAAATGTGATATTATCATCTTGAGTTATATTGAAGTATATAAGATAAACAAACTTGTAATTGTATGATATAGATTTTAAGAGAATAACAATACTGCTTTCTAATTTCTTTGTGAGTTTTTAAAGATAAGTTTTTTTAATGTACAATTATAAGAAACAATTGGTAAAGTATAATTATTACATTTATATTTAGTTTTATAATCCATATTAATAAAAAATAAAATTAGTTTTTAAAAAATAGATTCAATTTTAGCATGTTGGTACATGGTCTACAGGCTTCCACGATAAATGGGCGATAAAGCTGAAGAGTTTGTTTTCTTGTACGCGCTAATATCAGGAACTACTGGTCCGATTTGAAACATGCCTTCAGCGTTAGTTATATCAACACGCTAAAATGATTTTTTTTTTTTTATCTTTACAGTGACGAAGTCGAAGGCTCAGCTAATCAATTATATTATAAATGTACAAAGGAATCATTTGGTCAAACAATATTTTTAAGAAGTAAAACTTAAAATATCCAAAAACAAGTTTTATTCGACAAATCTAATACAGTTTTATACTTTTTCTGCCCGTTTTCACACAAAGATCACATTTTGATGATAAAGACCCCATCCCCTTATGCGTGGGACGTAATTTATGGATGACGCCTTCCTTACTTGCAGGATCCCAATAGGATGCAAATAGTATTGTTTTTGTTCAAACAAATAAAAAAAATATTATTATTTTTTATTGTGACCAACTCACAAACAGGTTAATATTCATATTGGGCGATATTTTTTAATAATAACTAGCTTTTACAAATAAATAAAAAAAATTAAATTTATTACAATTTTTCTAAAAATGATGGTCACCCTAGGCAAAGACATCAAGTGCACTAATGTCGGGACATTAAGATTAAGGACACATCTAGTTGAAATTTATATGGGACCACCTCTGTAATAGTGTGTACCAACCAAAAATAATCAAAATCGTTTGAGAAATGGTGGCGTAGTTCCATTACATACATACAAAAAAACAGTCGTATTGATAACATATCGTATTGAGTTAATAATGTCTAAAAAGAGTACGCAATCTGAAAACAAAGTTGACTTATTAAGGAAGTAAAAACTACAAATGTTTCTCTTATCTTATTATGATGAAATTATAACTGTCAAGTTAAAAAAATATTTTGCTGCAAATATAAATTCAATTAAAATCTACTTATTCTTTTATTACAGAGACACAGATTGGTAAATAATATTCTAAAAGATGAATTGCAAACCTACCTGCTCGTCTGCCCCCTTGTACCATAAAAAAAAAAAACTTTTGTCTGCTATTACCTATAACACAGGCATTAAGTTGTCTGCTTTAGGAACAGACGTCCGTATGTTATAGTCTTATATTCTTATTATTTAATATGTTTCTCTGATAGATATGAAACAAGTTATTAATGTCAGTTTTCCGATTATCAAGCTTGCTGTTAGAGTTCAAAAGATTTTTCATTTAATAGATGTTTAACCCGCTAACGAAGTCAAATCGTGAAAATGCCTCGCTCTCCGTAAATTCACAGTTTTGCGTTTTGAAATAAACCCTACTTTACACATCATTTATGTTGAATCAACTGTTACCAAAAATGCTTTTGTACGAGCTCTAAGGCACCAAATCCTTTCAACTATTTTATTTAATAGTAATTCTATTTAATGTAGCGTTACTTAGTGCCATTTAATTTAATAAGTACAGCGTCTTTATTGTGTTGGTACACAAAGAATTGGTGGGTTGTGTAGATAATTTTATCCGGCACTTGAAATTTATTATATGATTTATTTTATTTTTATTCTCTCTCTGAGACCTGCGCTCCTGTTCAAAAAATTTCAAAATACTACCATGATCGTTTATTTCTCAAAGCCGCTACACACGTATCGTATCGATAGATCGTTGCAAAAAAAAACTGTGCATCTAAAACGTTGCGAAAAAATTGACGTTAATTTTGTAACAATAACCCTTTGCAAAATTTTCTTTAACTAGAAGAAAATGTTAAAGCACTTTCTTGATCGCTTATACAAAAATAGAACAGCTTTACGTTGCATATATTTTATCAAACGTGACTGTTTTTCATTTTATATTTGTAAGAAACAATCTAACAACTTATCGAATGTGGATTATTGGCGTCGCAGATGGATTGCTGGCTTCGGAGACGCGTGTTTGCTCTTAACTTGTTGATGAAAGTGTCTTAAACGAAACATCTATACACGATAAATGTTGATAAAGGATAGAATAAAATGGAAAGCAATTGAAAATCCAATTTGCTGTAGCAAACACGCGGACATACAATGCTCGTACATTGCAGTGTATATCGGAACATACACTTAAAGTGTAGGTTACAGTGTCCCTAGTTGTTATTGACAAGTTAGGAAACGATGTGTATATTTATCATTTTTAACCATTTATTCTGTAAGTGTTTATGACAAATGTAGCTTTTATTAAATTGTTGTCTGAAATTTGTAATATATTCAATTATTGACCGCGGCTTTAATCATGACTAATCCTAGAACAAGCTTTTTAACAAAACTGCAACAAGAACGATTTCATAAGAAAAATATTTTAAATTTATATCCAACAAGTTTTTCCAGATAAAAATGGCCAAAAGCGTGTCAAAACACGCTTATATAGAAGGCCATGGAACACTGCACTACCAAAAAGCTCACAGATGCCGTACAATCGCAACCTATGCTATTCTTCATAGCATCGGCTATCTGCAAATAAATGTTATGTCAAAATCAGCCCTAATATTTTGAAGATTATATAAAATAGATCGAAATTTAGATTCTGCATATTTTTAGAATTAACTATGTCATAGAAACCAAGACTGAAAAATTCGTGAGTAACATCTAGTTATATCTTAAATTGCCCTTTCGAGCTATCTTAGAGCTCTAACAGTATTTTCGCAAGTGTTGCAATGACACAGTTCATGCTCCATTGGTGATTTATTGAGTGAATTGGTGCACTCGTGCGGTACTGAACAGTTATTATGCTCGATTTATTTCGTATTAGAGATTGTGATTTAAAGCCGCTCCGTTTAGACGAGATATTAACAGTTGCCTTGTCTTCATCTTTATTTTTGGGTTCCGTTGTTCGTACTCTGATGAACTACTTAGGAAATGTATAATTTTTTTTATTTCAAAAAATTCTAAAACTTAGGGCTTTTTAAATAGGTCAATTAATTGCTATCAGAAATTCCTGATTAATAAATTTTAATTATTAAGTCAGTAATAATTTTGATGTACTATTATATCGCATCTGTTCTATCCAAGTTGATGTTTCAACCCTTATATTCCTTTCACGACATCCACGTTAAAATGTGTCACTATCCAGGTTTTAAAAGATTATTTAACAATACTAAAGAAATGCAGATTTGTTCGATACTTGAAATAGATGCCGTTCGTATAACCCTCCTCTATGTTTACACTACAGTAATGATATAAATTAATGATAAAAACTGTAATTTTTTTTAATTTTGTTAACTTTTAAATACAATGCAGTTGCATGCAGATTTTTGTTATGGCAGGTGTTCAAAAATGATTTGGGCAGTCTTTGTAAAATTTTCTATCTTGTGTAAATATTATCTTACTGTACAAAGTTCTTTTGATGTTTCAACCAATTGTGCAAAAGAACTACAAGTGTGGCTCTACCTCTAATTGAGTTTGAGACATTCATAGCATATCTAGTTAAAATGTTAGCATACATATTGAATTGTAACTATCTGCTTATGTAGTTGTATATAAAAATCGCCAAGCTTAAGTTTAATATACTTCACAGTGCATATAATACAAATTATTGTCTATATTGTGTGAAGAAGTTTTTAGGGAACTTCAGCCCCTTCAATGCAAGTGGATATTTAGAAATGGATTTATTACAATTTGATTATATTAACATTGTGAAATGTACATAATATTTAAAATATAATCTATGCTTAAAAGATTTTAACTTAAAAGATTTTAAGCATAATGACTCTTGTAAATAATCTATTATATATATATCTATACATATACAATTTCAATAGAAAAGATACAGCTTTATTTAGTGTATTATAGTAAATTATAGCAATTGTCTGTAGAACATAAATTAATTACTTGTTTATTTAATTAATAAACAAATAGTCAAATTTTTCCCAATCTACAAATAAGTAAATATCCAAGGTAATAAATTTTTACCTAACTTGTTGTCTATTTCAATAAAGCTTTGCCTTAATCAAATTTAAAGTATCAAAATTTAAGGTTATTTATATAATTTAAGATGAATAACACTTATCACAAAAGTATAGCCAACTTTTTTATGTTCATATCTAAGCTTAATATTTCATCAATTACTATAACAGCCACACAATAAGGCTTGTAATGTTTTTAGGTTGATGGCAAATTATAAATAAACCAATCCAATTAGTATTAGGGTACTATAAATAATATTGAATATTATTAGGATTGAATTTACATCTAAAAAAAATGTGTTATATTAATTAAATATTTATGTTAAGTTTATCACTAAATGGGAGTTGTTTTTATATACTTTTACACTATCCTTATTTTACAAACTAAGTGTAATTTTACATAAACAAATAATTTATAATTATTTAATCACTGTCTATTTAACTTTTAATCGAATATTTATGTTAACAAGAGAATTAATTTAACTTTATACCATCGTGGCAATCATATGAGTCGAGGGTATATGTGATAAATATATTAAATTACCCATATTAAGAACACAATTACTCTTGCGTGGCATACACAAGCAACGCGTCATACACAAAACACATACCTGATATATCAACGGCCAAGCGTTTCTTCTTGCAATGTCATTATATTCGACTTCAATATTATTCGAATTCATTTTGTCGTCGTACAAGAACAGGTACAGCAAACAGCCGGATGCGGCAAATCTCGCGGGTTTAGTTTCAAATCTAAGTTTTATCAAATATACTAACTGCGATCAATAGACACTACTATTAAAGCTAATACTTTCATTAGTAAGTGGTACATCAGCTATAAATTAAACTACAACAAACAGTTCGTTTAGGCTGCCTTTCCGTCTTACAAGTAAACCTATTACCTACAGTTTACACTTTTGCACCGTTGCTATCTACTTGTAGTATAATTGTCTATGATTTTTTAATCTGCATAATGTTTGGATACAAGTAATATAATGTTGCTCTGCGGATACAAGTTAAAAATTAAATAAAGCTTTCTCGGAAAGCGTGGAGAGACCATCTATTTCGTTTTGCCAAAAACTTTAATAATAATTTTAAAAAATATGAACGCATAACGCGCGATGATTCAAGTATCGAAGTGATGATCAATTTTCTATACTCTAGGATACGTGTAAGAATTAATAATCTGTTATATTGAAAGATCAGGTTTAGATCAAGTTGAGAGCACGTCAACCGTCGAAAGATTGTCTTGTCTGACGTGACAATCTGACTTGGATTTGAGAATCGAGATTGGCCAATACTTAAAAGGTCATTTTGCTTAGTGAGATAATTGTGAAGTGAAAAGTCAATAAGTTACTGCATTTCAAAGTAGTGTCATAGCAATTGATTTTCTGTTTTGTAACTTGTCTTCAATTTATAATGGCATCGCCGCGTACACGTCGCAAATTGAACTCCATACGCACACAAGACGACAACCACGTATGTAATTTTTGTTTTGTTTTAAGCAAACGTATGGCTCTTTAATTAACATGTAATTTGTATTTTTATAGAAATGCTTTGAATGTTCTACTCTAAATCCGCAATGGGTGTCGGTGACCTATGGTATTTGGATATGCTTAGAGTGCTCCGGTGTTCACCGCAGTCTCGGTGTTCATCTATCGTTTGTTCGATCTGTCACTATGGACAAATGGAAAGATATCGAGTTAGAAAAAATGATGGTAAGAAGTAATCTTAAAGCTTTTAGTCTTTAAAATTTAAATAACATCTGAGACTTAAGATCAATATTTTTAGTATATTTTTATATAATAAATGTATTAACTAAAAACTTCAAATATGTTACTAATTTTATAGGTGGGAGGGAATTTAAAAGCTCGTACATTTTTTGAGAGCCAGCCTGATTATAAGCCAGATATGAAAATACAGCAAAAATACAACACTAAAGCTGCTGCAATGTACAGGCAAAAGGTATATAAACTGTTTTATTTTTATATTTTAGGGCAATAAAACTAAGTATAGACAAAAGATACATGTTAATTGGTAATATATTACAATCTTCACATTAATTTTCACACCTTATGCAATAGTTTGATTAATGATCTATTTATAAGCAAATGTAAATTGATATTTCTTCCTTCTTTTTCATTATTACTATTCTGAAATTCACTTGATGAAACAATATATACAGAATTTTAATCTTTTATAAAAAATGTATGTGACAATTTGTACAGATAACAGCACTCGCTGAAGGCCGTGATTGGAGTCCCTCTGACTACAAACCAGAGGTAGTGGAGCGGCCATCTGACTGGAGTCAGTCCCAAACTTTTTATTCATCTGGTGATAATACATTCCACAGCAGTGGATCTGACAACAACATTAGTTACCAGTGAGTATTCTTATAATAAATAGTATACATTTTGACAAAAAAATCTACTTCAAATTGACAGAATGGAAATAAAAAAAGAATCATCAAAATTGGTACAGGCAGTTGACAACAATGTACAAACACTCTGAGCTATGTCTGACTCTGGCGAAACTATGGCCTTAATTTTCCTCGCCCGATTATATTACACTTACCTTCTCAAAGCCTGGATTAATTAATCAAAGAAAGAAAATTGATCACCACTATCACTTCGATGACGGCTTTTAGCTTTCAAACATTCCTATACACGGGTAGAATTAATGGAATATAACAAAAAGGGAGAATATAAAATAGTTAATTTTATTTTAAAAAATAACTAGCTATGCCTGCAACATTGTCCGCGTAAAATTAGGTATAAAAATAGATTAAATTTTAGCGTGATGATATATAACCTTTAACCTTCCTCGATAAATGGGACATTTTATGTTCTAAATTCAAATCGAATATAAACTCTGTCACGGTATCAATCTGTCAGTTACAATTTTTATATCACTCGTCGTTCAGTTCTTATTAAAATTAGTTTTAATTTAAAGATTTTTAAAATATTTTTGTCATATTGTAAAAATGTATTTTTACCTTGCACCAGAAGTACCAGCACCTGGGTTTATATTTAATGATTTTTCACGGTATAGTTTATATTCACTATCAATTAATGTTTAATGTAATACCGGAGCCAGACAGAGCTCAGTGTTTGTACATTTTTGTCCTTGAAAACTACAAAGTATGAACTACAAAACTTTGCGCAGCTACACAAACTTCCCCGGTTCTTATGAAAGAAAGAGTTAAGAAAATTGTGCGGGAAATTAGAAAATTTACGAATACTTAACCACGCTATTTAAATTTGTGTTTTGTAATGTAACCTTAGCGCTTTTGACAATTAAAAACGAATGAGAACGGGAAAGAGAACGGGAACGAAATGGAACGGAACAGAACGGGAATAATATTATAGAATAATAGAAGAAGAGGGTATAGTAAGCAACCCAACGATCGGCCAGGACAACGACTGCTGGGTCCTCTAGTTGATAAAAAAACAGGTCGTAAAATTTATTAAATTATTTGCAGAAACGGCTTCACCTGTCTGCATCGAATATCGTTTAGAGGATAAATTAGGCCTGTAAAACTAACATGTAATTATGTAACCAATCATACAAGTAATATTATAATATTACTTGCTACAATCCGCGATTTCGTTCTCGTTGTTTTTATCTATTTCCAAGCAAGCTGTCATTTTATATATATTTCGCCCCTTTCAAATTTCATTTACGCAACAATAACATAGCATATGTCCATGACCAAGGTCTAATTTATCTTTATAGCGAAATTCATCAAAATTAGTTCAGTGATTGTGAAAACGTAACAGATAGAGTTACTTTCACACCTATGTTAGTAAGGATTATAATAAATCATTAGCTAACCAAAACCTAATACAGTTAATTACGAATATATATATATAGATGCATCACATTATACATTACTTATTTTAACTTGTATAAAATAATAGCTGTGCCCGCGTTTTCGTTTTTAAGGCAAAAAAAATGAAATACTAAAAGCAATTCAACTCAAGTCAGGAAGAAAGAAAATACATATATTACATTCATCACATTATACATTACTTATTTTAACTTGTATAAAATAATAGCTGTGCCCGCGTTTTCGTTTTTAAGGCAAAAAAAATTAAATTAAATGTTAGCGTGATGATTTATAGTCTACATCGATAATATCTAACACTGATAGAACTTTTCAAATTAGACCAGTCGTTCCTAAGATTAACGCGTTCAAGCAAACAAACAAACATTTCAGCTTTATATAATAATAAGATGATCCGAGAGAAATTGATACTCAATTTAGTCCAGTTATGAAATTCCCATTAATTCTTTTAGACTAATTGTTTACAAAAAAAGATAAATATTTAATTTTTGTTACTTTCATCAATTGGAATGTTTAGGAGTGAGTACGACTCATAAATAGATTTTGTTGTTCCCAATTTTACTCCCGTTTTTTCTGTTCTGTTTGTACAAACAAATGGCGAAACTGTAAAAACTGATCTGTACACAGTGAAAACAAAAAAAAAATCGAATGTGTTTCCGCCCGGGATCGAACCGGGGACCTTGTGCGTGTGAAGCACACGTGATAACCGCTACACTACGGAAACTGTGAAACCGACTTGCTCAGATTGGAGCATGCAGCTCTCGGTCGGTATTAATCCAACGTCAGCAAGTTTATGCGGCGCTCTGAGCTTGTGGTTCTACCCGTTTTGTTAAGCAAAACACGCGCGCTGGATTTATTTGTATACATAAACTGAAGTCATGTTTATAATTATTGTTAGTTCCTAAATTTTTACAAGATTTTATTTAGTTTCATCGATGTTTGTTGGTAATCAAACAAACTCTCGGATTCCAGTATTCGATTTTTTTATATCTAACAAATTATGGCAACAGACAGAGATAGATGGAAAGAGGGAAAGGTCTTTGCCTTGCCGTGGGACAGAATAGGTAAATAATAGGCCCGTGAATTGCCTCCTCTTGTGCGAAATAACTTTTTTACGATGATCCGGTCAGAATATGATTTCCATATTATGTCGGGTTTTGTTTGATTTATCCCAAAAATATACGTGACGCAGTTGTCACTTCGTAAAGTATTCATGAAATCATAACGCGATGTTACCTGAATAGGAAGAAAATCTTAATTCTAACGCTAGATTTCATCTATAAGAAATTCTATCAACAGCTGAATGAACAGGCTGAAAGGCAGATTGATAGACACACGTAAAAAAATTATTGTTTCTTATGAATATCGCAGTTGAGTTTGTTTGGGGTAATATATTACATTATTTTAAGCATAATAATTAAAAAACTTACCCTATCGATGGTCCTCTTTTTCTATATGCGTACAGTTGTGGTGACAAGTGAGACTGTTTTTTCTTATATATTTATGTAAATTAATAAAATTAAAGTGCCTATATGTGTTTTCTTAGTGATGTTTGCGTTCCAAATATTTGCCTTATTCTATGGTATTAGCACTGTTTTGATATGAAGTTATATATTCAAATATATTCAATTTAAATAGAAATGGAACTATAAATAAAATTGAAGTGTCTGTTTTTAACGTCGAAATTACTTTTTTTACTAATTGCATTTGACTATTGTTAGTTATAATTATAAAATAAGTATTGACTTTTGACTTTTGTATGTATTGATTAATCAAATGTCGAATATCAGTGAGCACTTTAAAACGTTGCAATCTCTTATTGGAACGCACCATAACATACAGTAACGTCTTACACTCTGCTTGGTGTTTTAGCTGTCATGGCGGATTGTTGTATTTTGTAGTTTTTTTTTTGTTAATCCCTGTTGATCTCGCTCGCAATATAAAAATAAATACGTTATATACGCTATATGCATCTTATTTTATCAGATAAATAAATAATTCAAATGATTTTTGATTACTGTCGTCACGCCTTTTGTGTAAACGTAATGATGTATTTAGAAGCCATATCTTCTTACAATAAAACAATAACTATTTGGGAAATTCCTCATTATCTTATCTGTCCCCGATTCGCGACGACCTCCGCGCGCTTCGGCGCTCGGAGGCGTCAACCTTACGTCCGTTAACTAATACCGACTCGAGATCGGAAGCCCCACTCGGGGCTTTACGAACGGCTGAGCTTCGGCTCGCCCCAAACACCCCGCCCGTTGACGCTGTGAAGGTCACTCTGACCAGCAGCATTACACGTTCAGAAAAAAAGAAAAGAAAAAAAAGACAAGTTCGGGAAGACTACAAAGTTGTACAAAACTTGGCGCAGCTACACAATGTCCCTACATGATCATTCCAATGTAGCTATGTCTGGCTCCGGCATAATGCATTATAGCTTGAATTATATTTGTACATTTTTTTATAAAGACTTTGAACACATATTATTGCGTCCGTTTATATTTGTTTCGCAAAAACTTTTCGTCAGGTTCGTGTTGTAAACGTTATGCTGGTAGACAAAAACAAAAATATTTATTTTGATTAAAAGATCTTAAACTCTGAGGCATGCACCCGGACAGGTGGACAAAAATCTCCACACATTTTGTGATAGTGTTTTGACATTGGAGTTTAAGTATTCTGTGCATTACTGATTACATTATCAAATATCAAATAAAAAACAAAGGGGATTGTTATGTTATTAACTTGGTAATATAATTACGAATTTACATTTCTTTTGAAATGTTTAATTAGAATCTTATAGTGTAAGGTTATTTCTTTTTAATGAGCCAAAGCAATTGTTTCGCTAATGCTAATAAAAATTTAGAATCATACTATCCAGTTATAAGTGAAAAATTAAACTTTATATACAGGTTATTTTTTTATTAAATAAATTAAAATAAAGTAAAGAATGACGGATTGTGAAAACTATAAGTTTGCGGCTTGTACTTTCTTCGCAAAAAATCACCCAGGAGAAACGTGCGGTAGTAATGGGCTGCCTTTAACGCACAGTTCAATTAGTATACTGGGCAGATCGCAACGGTTATTGACAATCGAACATATTAATTTATGTACATATTTGGATATTATAAGAGGAAAACATGGTAATGCGTTTTTTTTTTGTTCATTTTTAGCTATAGATATTAAGCTGCATAAAAATTTAACAAACCAGATATTTTTTTAGGTTTTTGATATTTTTATTGTGTTTTTATCATAATTTTAAACGCATTTTGTATCAGTTACAAAAATTATTTAAAAAAAGAGAATCAGAAAATAATATAATTTTTTCTATTAATAATATTTGCAAAGGACCGCACATGCTTTATAGACAACTTATCAAAGTTTTCAAATTAAATGGATTATATGAGCGATTGCTCATCCTAAATGACATTTTTACTATCAAACACTGTTGTTTTTATGAATAAATTATTACTTGCAGAAAGAATTATTGTAGTTGCTGAAGTGATTGGGAAATCAATATCAGAGTACACATCAAAGTTTTCAATTGAAGAAATAATTAATATAGCCCTTCATGTTTCAAATGCAATGAGATTTCTACACAAAAATAACATTGTTCATAGAACTTTATCTGATGATAATATATTGTTGGATAGCTGTGGAAGAGTTAAATTGTTTAACTATGGCTTGTACTATATGACTGCTGGAGGCAATGATGTGCCCTTTCCACTTGGGTGAGTGTGCAGTTATAATTCTCATATTTTAATCCTTTTATGATAGGATATTCTTGATTTTTGATTATATGGTACTAAATTTATTTAGACATTATATATATTTATTAAATTATTATAACAATAATTGATTTTTATATACTTATAATTAAAATCAGTTATTGTTTGTTAGTCCTGCTAAAACTCGTAAACTAGTGGACGGATTTAAGTTTTGTCTGTTTTGTTTCATTATCAGTGCCACTTGTCATGAAATAGATGTAAATATTTAGCTAATAAGTAATCAGGTAATAACAGATAAGCCTAAATTTTCGTAACACAACTTCTGTTGCGTCCTCTAGCAGTATTAGTAGTAGAAAATAAAAAATGCTGCTGCTGTTAAGCATATTTTAAGGCTACTGCTAAAATATTGTTAAACTGTGCTAAGTAATAAAATTACTAACATTGATTATACTAAATATATGTCTATAATAACATTTGAACAGAAAATGTAAATGGAATTAAGCAAATTATTATAAAAAACTTGTTTTGTTTCTATTTAAAATATATATCTTTAATATCATATTATAGTTTTCATATACAAAATAAATATTACATTTTTTACACAACTTATAACAACCAAACTTTTTTAGATTACCAAGGTACTTAAGTCCAGAGACTATTCTTAATGGGGGAGGCCCTGCAGCTGATGTATGGACATTTGGTATCATTCTCTTAGAACTCTGTATTGGCAAGTTATGGAACAACCTAAAACCTGGTCCCACTATAAGGAGGATACTAACCTTAGTGCATGCCAGTAACCCAGCGGAGAGAATAGCAAGAGAGCATGATTGTTTTGATGGGTACAAGGTTGGTATTTAAAATAATACTAGAGTTCCCTGGGTGGTCATAATTGTTGGCCACAAATCTTTGGATTTGAGTACCTTATTTAAGACATATAATTCTTTTTACAACAACATTGTCATATTTGACAAATAATATGACTAACAATTGTGACCATCACAATATAGTAAAATGTATATGTGTGTGTATAAATTGTTTGGAATTGGTGTGTGTGAGGTTTTATTTTAATAATTGAATATATTAATATTCTATATTTTGTAAAAAGATTTGCATTTGCACCTCTTCTCTATATTAACTATAATTACAATTTTTTTTCCTCTGCTGTTTGTGCTATTTTCATTAAATGTTAATTAAACTTCTTGCTTCATGTATAGATATAATATTGTTATACAAGATTGTATATAATATTGTTTCTTCTCAGAAAATACCTGAAAAAATTAGAAATATAATTGAAAAATGCCTAAACATATATCCAAGCCAAAGAGCAACATTTGCTGAACTTTATGAAGAGCTATCAAAAATAAATTGTCATACTCCAGTAGATGTGAAGAAACCACGAGGCTTAATGGGCTGCAAATTGCAATACCTTTACTATTGGTGGCAATTAACTGGTGGAGATATACAAGCTGAGCTGAAAAAGAATGGTCTTATAAAAAATAGTCCACCCATATTGTCCATGCCCATGTAAGTAGAAGTTTTCCTAATAAATGAAAAATACTAGTCCTCTATTTATGTTAGTCTAAAACAATAAATATTGCAATTAAATACGGAACTTTATGTACATTCTGTACCCACCACGAGCAAAATCCCTATACAACCTACTAAAAGACCTTGGCTTGTCAAGAACTATCATAAGTTCATTACTAGAAAGGAGTGATAGTCAATTTAAACTCATACTAACTCTGTGAAGTAAATCACAGATGTCGAATGCATAATCGTATTTAATATAAGTACGTATTTTTTAAAAATTATTTGTTCCCAATGCCAATCAAAAACCGAGCGGCTCTTGTTAAAAAAATTAAGTTAAATTAAACAATATTATATTATTAAAAAATCGTGGGTAAAATTAAAAATGGAAAAATTTAATGAGGATGACAGCATACTGGACCACATTCCGTTTTAAATTGTAACCAATATATCAAAAGGAAAAGGAACACCTTTACAGTATACAAAATTGACGTCTTAGCTTACAGTGTATATCGGAACACACAGTGTTAAGTGCTCCCAAGCAGCTTCCCAAGAATTTTATTCATACTGGACCAGCGTCCAGTATGAATAAAATTTTGTTTTAATACTCCAAGGGGTTCATAAATAATTCGCAGAAAAATTGGACCCAGTATCTTTTCTCAGTCCCAGTAGCAAAGCTAAATTATTTTTTCCTAAATAATTTAAAATTAGGTTTTAAAAGTAAAACACGGGTGAACGAAGTTATGTTATTATGTGATCATAGGCCATATTATAGCTATATAAATAAATTAGCTGTTTCTCGCGGCTTCGTCCGCATAATATTAAGATAAGACTGCCCTTAGCCTTGTTAATCTGGCTCTATCGAAAAATCCGTTCTTAGTGCACTTTGACATTTTTGGTATATGTATTTGTAGATAATAGGGAGTCCCATAATATACAAAATAACCGTATATAAAGTACTTACTTTTTTCAGCTTAAAAAAGAAATTACAAATCATCGCTTTTTTTTAAATTTTCTTTCCAACTCTACTTCGAAGGAATGAAGTAAGACTTTTTTAAATCAATAAGGTACGTATACTATACGAGTATAAAAAAATATTTCTAAAATTTAGTCTATGTGTTTAAAAAAAGCTATGAGTGATGCCGCAGCCAGGCATAGCTTCATTTGAATGATCATTTCAATGACTATATAGTGTGCGCGGGAACTTTGTGTGACCTCACAAAGTTTTGTCTAATACAGTTTTATACTATATTTAATCCCGCTCCAACTCATCTGACGTTTAACTATTCCCGCCTAAAAAACTTTTTTCATTTGACAGTAGGCCGCGGCTCGTTCCGTCACAATATGTTTATTCGAGATGACATTTTCAAGATGGTATTATATTTTATTAATAATAATATATTTTAGTTTGTATGTTTCCAACGCTTTTAACTCGAGTGATCTTCATTAAAATTTTCCAAAAATTATTTGGAAAACTTAAAGAAAAGGACATAAGGAAGTATAACTGGCGTCATTTTTTGCGCCTCTTATTCAGATTAAGGGTTGTTTTAGTCATATCATTTAATTCATTCTTGAAATTCCTTGTATTATTTTGTTGGTTACGAATTAAATTATTATTATTATAACTAGATGAACCGTTTCTCCTTTTTTCCGCCTTAGCAGAAAAGGTTAGGGTCAGGTAGTATACATAAAAAAATAACTAGCATTTCATTGTTGAGCTTACCGAAAGTAAATATTAATAGCCTAAAAGCTTTGTAAATTAGGGAAAATTGACAGCGAAGAATTAAATGACAATCAATCAAAGTAGACAAGGATGAATTTTGTTACCATCATGGTATTGTGGCGTTACAGTCTTGAGTGTGCGCATGCCGTTAACATTATCCCAATATTGTTTCAGTATAGTTTATGTCACCAGTGACAGCTGTCATAGAAATCTATTTTCATTGATATTTTTCATAAAAAAGGAATACAATCTCCAATAATCATGTGACATTAGTTTTAGAGATTCTCGGTAAAACATTAGTGTATATGGAAACCCTATTTTAATGTTTAATTGATAACAAAGTGCCTGAATGAATTAAATTTTCAATTTTTTTAAAATTAATTATGAATAAGGTAGCTACCTTCATCACTATAATTTTTTTAATTAATGTGTATTTTTAATTTTAAGTGATGCAATACAATGTGATGTGGATATTCTAAAATTTTTGCTATAATTACGCACAATAATCCAATCCAATTTCAATCGAAAAAGCAAGTGTGGAAATTTTAAAAGTATATTCTAAGTTCATAGATTTATTGAAGAGAAAATTGGACCCGGTAGGTGGCTGTCTGTCTGTATGTAACCTATCTATGTCCTTCTTGCTATAACTCAAAAATGGCTTTGCCTATTTGACTTCTTTCTGTTTTCTTTTATTTTTATTATTTTTGAGAAGGTTTAATAAAATAACAAAACTTAAAACTATTTAAAAAATACTAAAATATGCAGAGTTGGTTGCATCTTTGGAATACTTCCAATAAATGATGTTAGTACTAGTTCTTTCGTCTGATCGTACATTGGGCAAGACAATGTCTGCCTGGTCCGCTAGTTAAATTTATAAATTATTCTCTTTAAGAGGAAGACAGAATTAAGCGTTGCTTTGCGGATGTCTATAACAAGCAGGACAAACAATTTTCATCTTTAACAACGGCCTATAGTTGTCCATAGATGTGGCCACTTTCTGGGCGCTACTGTGTAATGAAACAATTCATTTATGAAGTTCACAAGTTTGCTATTGAAACGGTAAGAAGAAAAAGAAGAAGAAGAAGTTGTCAATTGCTGGAAATAAGCCTCTCCTAGGCGTAACTTAAAAGATTAATTGTATAAATTCGCAATTTAAAAGAGAGAAAAGTTCTATTTGAAACTCAGCACTGGTTTTCTGCCGCGGACTCGATGCATGTTTCGCTTTAAAAGCGTAGGGTCATGAGGACCTAGTCGTGAAATTGTAGACAGTGGGGGTTCCGTAGATGTCGTGAGACATCAGTTACGGAACCCTTCTATATAGGTGTCTCGGTACGCTCTCATCTATGTGTTTATAAAAGTACCTCTCTATCTAACTTCACTAACTAATTTCTTCGTTTCAAGTTCCGTTCGCCTCGTCTGATCACAGTTTTCGTAACGCTCTCTTCAAACATTCTTCAGTTTACTCACCAAGTCGAGCGTGCATAAAGAAGTCCTATTTCCAAAATTGGCTGTTATTTTAAATGTAAAAGTCTTAAATCGGTGCTAAATCTAGTGTGTATCAACTGGTATTTAGTCTCGATATTATTACTTATATTTTGAGTTAGGTCACGTTATGATTAAGTGTGCGACATGTCTAATGCCGGAGCCAGACATAGCTACATTTGAATGATCATTTCAATGTTCATGTAGTGTGGCCGGAGACTTTGTATAGCTGCGCAAAGTTTTGTAGAACTTTATAATCTTCAAGGACAAACATGCACAAACACTTTGAGCTATTAGCTCCGGCAAATACAGAAACTGTGGCGTTGATAAAAATTTCTAGCCGTTGGTACTTCTTATTTACATAAAATGCTGGTATACATGTCTAGTTATTCTCTTGTATATTTAAAGTGATAATGTATGTATAAAAATAGTGGATGCGATAAAATAACTACTTACAAGCGGATGTCCATGGGCGCCGGTAGGCACTTCGGTGCCTGCTGCCTGCTCGTCTGCCCCCTTGTAACATAAAAAAAATCATGACATAAGTCGAATGTTGTTGGTGGGTCGCAATGGCGGCAATTGTGACATATCGTGTTTGAAGGTCTACCATCGTTGATAACAGTATAATGAATTTCTATTGGTGGTTGTTATGGCTGCAATGGTATTGAAGTAGTGGGTGCCTTTAAAAGCAGTTTATTGGATGTATCAGGGCTGATTCACTAAAGTCTTTGGTACTAATAAAGACAAAGTACTGCCAAGTACTTGTTCAATTTTACCATTAATAGAAATAATAATACTATTAATTACTTTAATTAGTTTTCTAATTAAAGCACTATATAAATAACGTAAATTGGAGCTGAAAATCGTTTTATATTACATACTTAGGCACGCTTTGGAAACCGTTTCTGTTGTATTTAAATAAATTGTGGTTTAATAATTTACTAAATACAGACGGTTTTTTAATTAACTGATAGGCTAATTTCAAAACAGAAGTCGTACATATTAACTTCAGATTAATAAAATAAAATAGTACTAAATGTTTTTATTTTCAAATAGTAGCCCTAATTGGCTTTAGTTTCTAGTGAAAATCTCATTTGAAGTTTCACTCCCTAGGTGTGCCGACTATGGGTGAAAGTCTTTTTGGGTTTATTGATTTATTAGAAGGTGGAGGTCCATTCCTTCCTGGTGATATTGGGGGCTTATTTTTTATATTAGGTTGAGAAACGTTTAAGTTTTGAGTACTTTGACTTGCTCTTTTGTCGTGAACTTGACTTCCTATTCTAATGGTTTCATGAATACTACTTGTACTATTGGACATGTACTTTTGGTTACGATTTAAGCTTTTGTCTAAGGATTGTTTTGAGGTATTTCTAGTTGGCGATACGGAGTTTTGACGTTTGGGTATTTTTGAATTCCTTGGAGATCCATCGTTCGAGTGTGGTTGTGATCTAGAAACTGATCGTAATCGAGATCGATGAGTTACAGGTCTCGATACTTCATCATCTTTATTAAGGAATTCAGAACTACGTTTTGTAATATTTTCATAATGAAGAATGGCGGAAGGCGAATTTGATCTGGATCTTAAATTAATCTTGGATGGGGAATTACTTCGGGAGTTTGTTCTAGAATTTAAACAGCTTTTGACTTCACCTTTTTTATCCAATAGCCCCATTTCCTGTAGCAAGGCTATTTCTTCGTCTCTCCTCTTTTTTTCTGCTTCCGCCTCATTCTTTTCTCTATTTAGCTCACTCAGTTCTCTTATTTCCTCCATGTTTTCTTTGAGAAAATCTCTTGGAGGCCTGTGCACAGGGCCTGGAGGAGGTAACGTGGCAACTTGCGCCATATTATCTAATCTTGATAGTGAGTTTGTCCTTCTTGGTGGAGAATTCGATCTGGAATTGGCTGCTGAAGTTTTTGGAGTGTTGTGTCGTGAGGTCTCCTCTCTGAATCCTCGTCCTAGAACAATATAAAACATATTTTTAATCATTCATTTGAAAAATATTACCTTGCTTTTTTGTTTGAGTACCATTTGGTAAATATTTTTAAAGTTTTATTATATGCCATCTTTCTATGAGTGGGCATTATTACGGTTATGCAACTTTTCACTTTTGACCTTACCTTTAAAAGGTGATACTCTTCCGGGCCGTAACTCAACCGGTAGCGAGCGGGGGCTGCTGGGCCGAGAGGTCGTGGGTTCGGCTATGATCGCGAATGCTGTCTCGCGTTTCCGTTTCGAAGTTGACACGGTACTGGAAAAGGATAAAAAGACTACTTTAATATTATTCTATAATGATCAACACAATTAAGATATCTAGAAAAAACACAATTTAAAGAAACAGTGAATGATAATGATCTAGACACAACATTTCTCCAGCTTATATTAATAGAAATCTCTTTAAAGGAACCCTATAAATTGGATACTTTTTGCAGAATTAGTATAATATATATTGTATTACATAAATTGAAATTACATAATGAAGTATGCTCAGAAAAACAAAACGAATACAAGTTTATCACTTGATATTATATAAATTTAATATGTTTAGTAGATATAATTAAAATATATTATGGTTGACTAGCGTTTGACCTATAGTATATATTGACTATACTAAGACAAAAGATTAATATTTACTATTTACTTTTATTTGTTAAACGACTGGACCCATTTCAATGAGACTTTTAATAGCTGACTGGCTGGAATAACTAATAGGCTAAATTAATTTCAGGAATGAAATTTCACAATGTGACAAAATCATTGAATTCAAGGCGGGCAAAGTCGCGGATAACAGATACATACATGTTCCATAAAACTAGGAATGCATCACGGTCATTGTACAAAACCCCGGGAAGTTTTGTTTTCCAACAAATCAATCTACGTAATTAGTAACGTAATCAAGTATTTCCACCCTCTTTTGTAACCTCATTCTTACACCGAAAAGTGCGTAAAACTAGTGCTGACCTTCATATTAGCTATTTGGAGTTAGCCGAGACAGCTATGAGTTGTTATAACGAATAGCAAGTACTATTACTAGTAAGTTAGTCAATTTTAGTAATTTCATCCACTTGATTAAATAAAGATTTAATTTGGGTATATTTTATCAAACTACACAAATTATATAGGGAATCCAAAAAGAACATAACAAACTGTTATTCTAGATATAGCACTAAACTATTAGAAAGAGAGACAAACATTGTGAGAAGTGTTATTTAGGATGATAATAGGAAGTAAATAATACAATGGTCATAAAATGTATTAAAAAAAGGAAGATAAGCAAATTGTACTCAATTAATATATTGATTTATTTAATAGGTAAGATATTCAATAAACAAACTGTAAAAAGTACAGGTTCCCGATCAAGAATGTCCAGTATATTAAGACATCAATAGTCGAAATGATATTAAATAGTTATTTTTAAAATCATAACATTTTAAAATTTTATCTTGGCCATAATAATATACATTGGTATGGAATTTAATTGATCATCGGTTAAAAACGAGTAATAAAAATGTAATTTAAAAATATTCTTTACTCTTATTGCGGAAATAATATCTGTTGTATCATAAAATACAGTAAATAAAAAATACTTAAATTGTAAAAATAGTGTACTGATTGTATGGTGTTTAAAAGTAAAATAAGTATTTTTTATATTACAAGGGGCAAACGAGCAGGCGGCTCATCACTTTAGTGACTATCGACGCTCGCGGAAATCTGCACCACCAAAAGCACACAGATGCGTTGCCGGACTTTAAAGTGGGGCATAAAGATATTGGAACTTTATATTTCCAAAATTTACATTTACAACGACCTGTTGGAAAAACGAGTCGTGAGCTTTTGAATCTTTTAATAATTTGTTAGTACTCTATCTACTTTGTTACGTCACAAATACATTTTGTCAAATTACATCCTAATTGAAAGGTGCAAAGTGAGAATTTTATTTAACAAGATGCGAGTGTTTTTTATTGCAAATTCTTATTCGCTAGTTAAAACAAATGTGACCCATTTAATATTACTTGCAGTGATCATATTTGGGATACATTTGATCAAAAAAAAATTAGGTTTTCAAGTAATTAATTTACTTTAAAATGTAGTAAATGTTTAAAGTTGGCGTTTATACAAAAACTGTGATAAATAATTGACTCTTCCCTGTCATTTCCCACTGATCCAGGAGCGAAAATCACCTAACTTGGGAGTTATTAGCCCTTCGTGCATTTCATCAACATAAAAGCTTCCGTTACTGATGCAACTTGGCATTTATGTTAACAATGATAGAAATATTGTTAATAAATCAACCTTATTCAATAAATAAACATCAAAAGGTTTACTTTCAATACTTTTGCATGTTAGAATATTATTAAAAGAAAGATATTAATCAGTACAATATATCCTGAAAAAGGTTCAAAGCCGTTTGTTATTCTAAACTTGTTTCTTTAACAAAAAGCAACCCTTTTTATATCGCGCCAGTCGCAGAAGCAAGATATTAAACATAAGTAACCATTGCAAAAACCTACATTCTTGCATCTTTTACAGTAATATTTCATTCCTAAAATATAAACTGTGATAGCAGTTTTAAATTTTCCTAATTAATATTGTCTAATAACTTAATTTGACTAACTTTTATAGTATGTGTTATGTATTAATTACAGCCAAAACCTATCAAACCCATAAATCCAATAGCTAATAAAGGCACAAGTAGCACTAAAAAGGCTTTACTTTCTTCATCATCAAAAAATAATACAAAAAAAAATGATCCAAGAATTCAAGAAGATCTCATCAAAGCTCATGAAGTTGAAATAAGGTTGGTTTATTTTATTTTTGCACTGCCTATGAACGTTGCATTGAATATTATAGCTATGATGATGACAAGTGATATTTTTACTCGCAAAATTTTATGCACTAGATACTTTTTATTACTACTGATAAGAGCGCGTACTTTTCGGAAAGTACGCCAAAAATGTCTATAAAACATTTTATAGCCATGAAATGTTTAATGATATTTTTTGTGTATACTTTTATGGTATATCCTATTGGTGCAAGAAATCTATCTGTCTACATTTTTTAAGTGCAGTACAATATGGACTGTAATCCGAACATACACGAGATAGGTTTCTTTATTTATTTATACACTTATAGACGAGCTTCATAATATTACAGGGTGACTGGTGAGACACTTAGAATAATGGCTTTATTGAACATGCGCGATTATTGCATTAAACATTTAGCTTGAAAAAATTAATAATATTATAGTTAAAGATCTATGTAATAACTGTCCTATGTTTTAAGTTGGTCAAAATAAAAGATAGTCACCTAATTTGATCAAAATCGGTCAGTTTTAGTGTTTATCGCGAACATATGTATGTACATGTGATACGAGATTTTTATATGTTAAGATAATGTCATGTGTGCCAACATCTATGGTGCCAAAACAATAATTTAAATAGTTATGTAAAAAAGAACAGTTATGTAACATAACGTGTCACTGTGTTATCGTATTTTTGTTTTTTTTTTACGAGTTATTAGACATACTTTACTATTCTTAAGACTAGCATTACATTCACCACCTACACGAAAATTTAAAACATACTTAAGGCTCTTATTATTCTTTCTTAAATATTTGAGAGACATTTCGGGATTTACGCCAAGGATACATATATTTTACGGATGAATAAAAACTAACTATTTAATACTTTATCGAATTATTTTCCCCAAAAAATAGCATCGGAAGGCGAATATAATCTGATTTTTACTAACAGCGAACAGTAAACGTCATAAAATAAAATTAAATACATTGTATTCCCATTGAGCTGGGCAGCTTTTGTTGAAAACGACAAACGTAAAATTCCATAAAGCGACGCGCTAACGTCATTACAAATTAAAAAAAATAATAAAAATTATTTACCTTACAAAACCTTAATACATTGTTAAACTAAGTAAACTGGGACAAGTACAAATACATTTTTTTTTTTTCAAATTGTTCTATATTATGCTATCTAATATTTATTTATTAATCTCACGAACTACTGGTCCGATTTGAAAAAATATTTCAGCGTTAGATAGCCCATTTATCGAGGAAGCCTTTAGGCCATATATAATTTTTTTACTTCATTTTAGGCGGACGAAGTAGCGGGCACAGCTAGTTGAGCTTATTATTGTATTTTTCTTTGACAATGTAGTTCGCAGTCGTGCTCAGACATTCGCGATGTGGGTTTGTTTGTACGGAATAGACAACACCTTTAAAATTGTAATAGCAATGTTTGTAAATATTATTTTTATAAATACAATGGCAGTCTTTAACCTGTTATAAATAGAGAATACCTTTAAAATTGTAATAGCAATTTTTATGAATATTTTTTTATAAAAAAGGCGGGTATTTCGGTGACGTCATTTTTTAAATATTAAAAAATATATATATTTTCTCTTGGCATAACAAAACAACTAAAAGATCTGTAGATTGTTATTTTAGTTACTTGTGTTAGTGGAGTGCCGTTAGACTATTACCCAGGAATCCAGGGGCAGTCAATGAATCTTTATGTAAACTTTTGAAACGGATTTTTAACAGTACATAAATCATCCTTTGGGATTTTGTACTATTTTTCATACATATCTGACAAGAGAGCCCAATTGGGTGCAGTATCTAAGAAGAAAAGATGGTTGCTTCTTGATGTATGAAAATCTACACTACTTTTGCTTAAATCCTTCTATTATTTGTTACTCAATTTTGTACTTGAGGCTCCATTAATGAAATCAATACGCATTTATTCGTAGTCAGTCTTCTTTGAGCTGTTATGACAGTGAGGCTTACCGCCTCACATATGACTACCAAAACTTTGACATGGAATGTGATAAAATTATTGCTACACTTACCAAATCCTTTCTAACTTGACAGCCCATGGGGAATCCAGTGCTGCAGTATGTTGAGTGGCGGGCGATGGCTTCGTTATTGTTTTTGCTTCGCCACGCCAGGATTCATAATTTTGCTTACACTTTAATTCGTCCACAATATCTACGTTATAATATTAAAAAAAATTCTGCAATAAGTGGTTAGCATGATTATGGAAAGACAATGAAATAGAATAATTTTATGTATATCATTTTTTAAATATTTACATAAGTAACTTCTGACGTTTTCTTATTTGGAACAGTTTCCTTCAAGTGCCTATCTTTGAGTAAGTCGGCGAAGTAAAAGTGCTATAAAATGAGACTATATGACACACGGACATCTGATTCTCAGGTAGACAACTTAATGCCTGTGTTATAGGTAACAAGATACATATAGTTTACTTAAAATACCGAATAAAGCGGGGAATTTATTTTTAATTACAAGGTCAATCTTAAATGAAAAGATAATCTGTTTAAAAAAAACTCTAAGTGTGAGTGTTCTTTAAAAAAATTGTCTCACGTGTACTCTCGTTTTGTTATTAAAAGTCATATTACAACTCGCATTAGGGTCAATGTTTATCTGGAGAAAAGCAAGAAAAAAACGTTTGCATTTAATGGAAGAAAAAGTCAGAATATTAATGAGTAAATATCTAAAGAAAAAAGGTAGAGGTCACGCTCAATACTTATATGATGACAATAGAAAAATCTATTAAACTTTATGTAGGTACATACAATTTTATTCAAGAAGACTTTTACAAGCTCTTTTCATTTCGCTTCACGTATTAATATATAGTTGTTTCCCGCGAATTTGTCCGCGTGGACTACCCTTATCACTTTGGCGATTAAAAAATAGTTTGTAAGCGAATCTCAGATCTACCAAATATGCAGAAAAAAATCATAACAATCGGTGAAGTAGTTACTGAGGAACTTGGCAACAAATATCGTGATCGTGACACGAGAATTTTTTAAATGAGATATGTTGATTTAAACATCCTTCTAAGAGCATTATTTCTATAAATATAACATGAAATTATATAAAAAAATTACAAGAAGCAGTTCTACATACAGTGGCACATCCATGGCCCGTTTATTCCAAGTTTTTAATTAAATTATTCACTTGATAATTGTCGCCGCGCTCTGATGGTGCCGTGCTTTGGTAAAGCTTAGCAGGAGAGGATAAATATAAGACAATGGGCTGGCACAATATAATTTAAAAAAACAAACAATGTATTTGCCATCGAATCGATAAGAAGAGGGAATAAAAGTCATATCTAAAAAGTGTTAGTAATAATTGTTTAAAAAAATACAATACAAAAAATGTTTTATGCAATGGCTAAGTGGTGTTTTTTTTAAATATTTATTAGGTATAGTCGACCAATAAATTTGTTTGCCACGCTAAGGTCGAATGTCGTTTGCACGTCAATTAGTTGGGGAAAAGGGTATATTAGACATACCTAAAAAGTATTCCTAAAATTCCTTAAAAGAAATGTTGTAACCCGAAATTCCCAGCTTTCCAGTAGAGCGTTACAAATAGGCAAATCATAATATAATAGTCACTTTTTAATATATTTTTGTATACAATAATGATTGTATTTATAATTGTAAGTAAGTAAGTATTGAATATATAATTGTATAGAAAAATATGTTAAATATTGACGACTTTATTTCAATTTACATGTTTGTAACGCTCTACTGCGAAGTTGGGAATTTGGGGTTACAACAGCTTACGTCGGAGGCAGCAATATATTTATCCTATACAAGGCATTCAAAGCTGAGATTGATGATTACTACTCATTAGGTAATTTATTTTGAGCGAAATCGAAGAACCACTTTGGAAGTTATTTATTTAACAAACACTTTATTAACACTTTATTATAAACACTTTATTTAACAAAAACTTTATGATACGAAACCCTTCTATATAAGCGTGTCCAGACACGTTCGTAGCTATTTATTACTGATTTCAATTTATTAGGTCACGAAATCGAGATGCTTTATATACGAGTCACACATTAACATTACATACAAACGAAAATTCGTGTGTGTTCTTGAATATTTTATACGCCATCTCATGATACCATTAGCATAATTATATGTTATATTAGCAGGTGGTCTGTTTTTAATTCTTTATATTGTACTTAAATGTTTTATTACCATCTATTCTTGTTTAAAAGTTTATATATTTTAAAGGAACAGATAGCCATGTGTCATATAGTTCTATGTATTTATTTATGTGGCTCGAACGTATATGTAAAAGTAGAATAGAATAGTATCTATTACTTATACTTAATTTAAATATTATCTCTTATACTATTTTTGAAGTGAATATTCTTTATCGGCGTTGGGAAAAAATCTACCGTCACATTTTTCGGTTACGCGTCACATTTTCCGGTACGCCCCCTCTCAATTCGAAAACCCAATTTTGTAGTACACAAATCAAATGGCACGGGTTAATACAGAATGTTCTATTTTGAACAGTGCGGTCCACTAACCGTCACCTCAACGTTTTCGTCGCAACCGTAACTATCGCAGTCGTCAAATGTTGATTATCTAAATGAAACATGAACAATGCACATTAAAACGTTGCGATCGCTTATTGGAGCGCACTTATAATATACGGTAACGTCATACGCTCTGCTGGGTGCTTTTAGCTATCATGGCAGATTATTGTATTTTGTAGTTTCCTTCTTTGTATCTCGCTCGCTCATCTCGCTCGCAAAATAAAAAGACATACGTTTATTAAACTTTATGTATCTTATTTTATCAGATAAATATATAATTTCAATGATTTCTGTTTACTGTCGTCATGCCTATTGTTAAAATTTTTATGTAATATTTATTTAATAAAGTATTTTTTTAAATCATTTTATACAAATTTATTTTTCTTTCAATAAATAATGTTTTTAGAGAATTGTTAACGTCCAATTAAATGTCTTTTTTTGTTATATTAGTGATATATAACCATTAGGCAACGAATAATGATTTGATGTCATCGTTCTTTATAAGTATTTATAAATTATTTTGTATTTGCATGACATGGTGCGGACATTATTGTATAGATTTGACTGGCTCGTTGGCGTAGTGGGCAGTGACCTTGCCTTCCGCTCCGGGGGTCGTGGGTTCGAATCCCACCTCTAGTCTGGGTGTATTGTCTATATGTATGTATTTTTTGACAATAGTGCGGTATCTGTAAAGTTTATTGATCTTGGTAATGTATTTTACTTGATTTTCACTTTTTGAAACTTCTTATTAATAATATGATGTTCTTTGTTCTTTCTCAAATTCATGTTTACAAGAATATTTTCTAGATATTTTTTCCTTTTATATTATTTTTAAATTAGTCTTGCGGGATACTGCGTGATGGATAATGTTATGCTCACGTTGTTATAATCTGTAAAATACTTTTCTTGTATATTTTCTATACGCAGTAGTAATGTATTAACGTGGTTACAGGATTTTTTTTTAAACGGATCTGATCTCTGTTCTCATAATTTAACCAAACCTTACATACATATATATGTATTTATATTATTATTAAAATTACTCGTTATAGAGGGCAAAACCGGACAAATAAATTTTGACTCAGTCTTCACAAAGGACAGGTTAATAAAAATATTAACAATCTAGATAAGTTGAACTCCACATGTGCTTAAAATGGCGGAGTCCAATAAAATGGCCGAGCCATTTCACTGAGCGCAAAAGTCTCCCTCGATGTTAAATCTAGCCAACCCTTAATAATTTGAAATTGATAGTAAAAATGAAATTTACAGTCGTATGTGACATCTGGACAGTTAGGGACCCTCCTTTAAATAGTAAATAAAGCAATATCAAGCCAATCCGTTCCAAATAAAACTTGTTTACCAGTCTGTGGAGATTGTTGGAAGGAATCCACTGCAGCTTCTAAAATAGTTTTATCCACATCATCTAAAACTTTCGGGGTATCCATAGAAGTCTGTAAATATTCTTTCATATTTTCAGCATCCATATTTTGTGTGTCATCTACATCAAGATTAATCTCTGGTTCAGGATTTTTATGAACATCTACTGTCACATTTTCTGTTGCAATATTGGATGTAAAGTTGTATTCTTCATCAGATTTTCCTATTATATCTTGACTATCGGCTTCAATTGCTACATCATTTTCAATAGTGTCAATTTGTTCACCTGATTCCAATTGATCACTAGTTTCAGAGATATCCAAGTTATCTGCAGGACCAAGTTCATCTTTAAATTCACAAGGTTGCACTTCTTCTGATGGTGATTCTTCCAATTTGCTTTCCATTTCAATATCTTGCGATGTTTCATCTTGTGGAGTTGCAACTCTTACATCTTTATCACTCTCTGATGGATCTAATAAATCTTCATTTGTAAATCCAAGCTCAGAACTCTTACCATCTGGTATCTCTGGTATTTGTTCAAAGAGAAGTTTATGAGATTCGGGTGTGTCAGTTTGAATAACCGGTTCTGACTGAACATTGCATTCAAACTCAGTATTAGCATAATTTTGCATGTTATTAGTATTTGTCACATTAAAATCCATGAAATTATCTAAACTTGAAATGTTGTTAGCTAATGAATCTGTCCTCTCTTCAAACCTCATGATGTCATTATTAGGTTCCTGAACAGTGTTGGAATCTAATAAATGTGAGTCTAAATCAGTAGGATTTAAATTTTCTTTATCATCATCGGTGTTTTGATACCCTCCATTCTGTTGTATGTCTTCATCATCACTATCAGGAAGTGGCTGTACTGCATTAAGATCAACATGGGGCTCCATTTTTCCAAACCTTTCACATGTGTCATCATCTTTTTCTTGATAAAAGCTCATACTCATTGGGTCCCTTTCTTTATTCTTCAGTCTCTCGAAAAGTTCATCATCATCAGTACTGAAAGGATTTGTCTCTGTATGAGTCTGAAATACCTGAAAGTTAAAGAATTCTTCTATAAATAAATCTGAAATCAATAATTAAATTGCCATAGAAATATGCAACTAAATATAGTTCCCAACCCCATAATTTTTTTATCAGTTATTGTTTATAATTTTATTAGATTCAATTCAATATGCATTACCCTAATTCTTGAACAATATATTTTATTGAACCATATAACAATTTTTTGCATTAAATAGGAGTATATCGCTAGCATATCCTTTCTCATACTATAGGTTATCTGTGTACTAAATCTCATTTAAATCGGTTCAGTAATTGAAGCGCAACAGACAGAGCTGCTTTATAATATTAGATGAATGAATATTTTCAAAAGTTAACAACCTGAATATTGCAAAAATCTGTAGTATCTTTTTGTATCCTTTCAAAATCTTGAATAAAGCTAGTATCATTTATCTTGTCCTGTTCTTTTCCAACATTGAAACCAAATCCTAAACTTTCCATGTCACTCTTGTTGTTCCCGTTTAGGGCTTCTGTTACACCTTCCATTGATATATTCTGAAACAATATAAAGTATACATATTTAGTATAAGATCGAAACAAAAAACATTAAAAAGAAAAATCAAAACAAAAACTTAATATTACATTACATTCTGCTACAACATTGATGGCTCCTATGTAAAGAAACACAAGTGACATTTTGCCATTTTACAGTAAAATACTTTACTTTGAAATTAATACAGTTAATACAACTGATGAAGTCAATTCGGAACGTAAAAACTAAAAATTGTAAGAATGTGGCTTACAATAATTTACAAAGGAGCCATCAACATGTGTATTTTATTGTCTAAAAATAGGTGTTCACTATTTTTAAATTGTATAATTAGTGCTATATTCTCGCATATACAGCTCAAATTTTGTATTTGGCTAAAGAAACTGTAGCTTTAAGGCTTTTCGTAAATTGAAAATACCAGCCATTGTAGCAGTCACTAGGAATACATAACATGTAGCTAATTCTATAATAACAAATATATTCAGTAAGTTTTCATGTGAATGTCATGATTTATATCAAAATATCACATAAGTTTTTTGTATTTATTGATTTTATTAGGCAGTCTTATAATAAAAAAATCTACCAACTTATGTGATATTTTAAAGCTTATGGTCTAAAGTGTCGTCGTAATAGAACGCAAATGCGCCATGCGAGCGAACTCAGTTCGTACAAATGTGCGATCAAACTTGTTGATGTGTGTGTAAAACAGTAGGTCCCTATTAATCTCATCGAGTGATTTTGTGAGATGGTTGAGATTGTGAGAGGTCTGGGCATGACATTAGATGGCAGTTGGTTTTGGATCCTCTGTAATCTAAGCGGACCCTGGTACTAAGCCGAGACAACACTAGGAAGGTTCGTTCGTACGGACTGCGTATTTGATCAAAAGTGACTGCTAACACTCGAAAACTACAGTTCCACAAGAAGGCTTGAAGATGCCTTGCATAACTCTTCGGACCAAAGGATAAAGCATGGCCAGCCAGCCAGGGAAAAAATAATACTTTCCCTTGTGTGTGTGACCTATAAAAACGGTTACAACAACAAAAACGCGTCACACGATAGAAGCAAATTTATGGACCTCAATAAAACTAGCGGAGGCCACTCAATTCCGAAAACTTTCTATGTTCCGCACAGCGAGTCCTTACATTGTGTAATTTTTTCTTCCCGTTTTTGTATAACAGGCTAACGGTGTTTATGGACCCGTTGTAGGCGATAAGTTTTTGTTTTTACGATATACTTTTACTTTTCTTGTTTCCGCTTTGTATTTTTTTCTAAGTATCAGTTGTAAGGCCGACATTTTGGACGAATCTATTTTATACGATATTTATTGTTTTGTACATTAACAAGTATTGAATAAAAGCAATGATTGTGGATTCAATTACATCTATACTCATATATAAAGCCGAAGAGTTTCTTTGTTTGCTTGAACGCGCTAATCTCAGGAACTACTGGTCCGATTTGAAAAATTATTTCAGTGTTATATAGCCCATATATCGACGAAGGCTATACATCTTTACGATAAAATGGCATCTATTTTTAATTAGAGGTAGCGCCATGCTTGTAGCCGAATTGGGCCGGCGCGTCCGGGTACCAGTACCTCTTTCTCATATGAGACCGGCGTGAAGTGGCGGCAATGCTGTCACGTCTAGTGATGGTGTTGTTGTCGCGTTTCGTTGGTTTGTGAGACTTCCCGGTGGCCTAAACTCGTCATTAAGGGCCGGCAGCGCATCTACAGGCCTTCTGGTCGTGCCTCAAGGATTATTTTTCACAGTAATATTAGGAATTTATTTCACTATATTACAATTATATGAATATATTGAAGCCCCCCCTCACTAATAAAAACCTTCAATTTAGAACTATAACATCGCGTTAATACATCGTCAATAATTAAAAAAATACGTTTTCTTACTCAGGCTTATCAGAAAAGATGTATGGCAGACCGAGATAATAACGAAATCAATGCAATTTCAAAGATCACATACTAATTTTATAACCTACACAATAAGAACAATCATTATGTGAACTCGATTTTGTGATTATTTCATAAAAATAACATCTAAAAGACATCACTATAAAGGTACGATAAAATTTATATAAATGTTGTCCATTCTTAACTCTCTTTATGCGGTTTAACTATGCTTAAGTATACTAACTATAATTAACTATGCATCGTTTATTTTTTTTTCTTCTAGTCCTTCTAACATATGTCAGAGACTTTGTGTAGGTTTTATTTGAATTTACACATTTAATATAATTTTTATAAATTATTCTTGAAGGGAAGGGAATTTACAATTTGTGTATATCTAAGTGCATCGTTTATTATAGTTAGTATACTTAATCGGGCTTAGTATACTTAATTTCAACGGGCTAGTCAATAGGTTCATCGTTATTGACTGGCCCATTGACGCAGTGGACAGTGACCCTGCCTTCCCCTCCAGGGGTCGTGTCTATGAACCTTAAAGCGATTAAACATTCATAGTGCTTCGGAGTTTATGATTATAGGGAATTATTATAAAAGTATTAAGTGATCTCCTTCTTCTTACAACTTCAAGACGCTCACTGCTGGATATGGTGGAAGCATACATTATTAGGTTGCATACAGTGCCATTGCAAAATGAGTGCTCTTTATTGTCTTGCGTTGATAATAGAGCTGTCAGACATTTGTACAGAGATCCATCAAGGCATTTAAAGCTTGTTTCATTTAATAAATTACTATAAGACGCGACAGACGTTGTCCTGCCCGAATTTAGGGTTGTATCTTGTTCTTCTTCTTATCGATTCGGTGGCAAATACTCTGGAGCGGCTCAGAAACCCAAAGTGAGTTTTGGCCTCCGACAGGAATTTGCGCCACTTGTTTCGGTCCTGCGCCGTAAAAAGATAAACAGTCAATAAAATCCAATGCGCGGTTCATCAAGTACTCATGACGAACTACTACAAAGTAATACAGTCTACTTACTTGAAAATTATTTGACTCATTAGAGTCAGTTATCATTAATATGCTCGGTGTATGCAAAGCTCCTTTAACTTTTGCCTCTTTTAATCTGACACAGAAAAATATTTAAAGAATAATTAAATCGCTGGCAATCTCGCCACACCTTCAATTTTAAAAGCTTATAAATTTCAAAGCGTAACTCTACAAGGCTTCTGCTTTACAAATAAGCAATATAACTAATATTTCATCCGATAATAACCGTAACTCAGTATAAAAACGGACTTAAAAACACTGTAACTTCCACTAATAAATAAAAGAAAAAAATGCAGTTTTGACTATTTTTTTGAAGATAGCAGATTAAAATAAACAAGAGATCGCAGGCTGGTCGATATTCGCCCACAATATATTGGTACGTAGAGAAAATAATGATATGCTACTCGTAGTATCTTCAAATTTGCTTATTTTTTTATTAAAAGAATATTTTAATTATGAGTTGCAAAACTAACTTTTTCAGTATTTGACATTAATTATTTATTACTTTATTTTAAAAATTAATACAATGATAACATATATCTATTGCAATCATAAATTATTAAGGCTATGTTAACGATATAATACTAGGCTGTGCATTTTTTCTTATTTAAATAATGCTAAGAAAATTTTATGTACTTCAATGACTATGTTGACATAAAGTCACATAAAGCCGCATAGCATTTAAGAACCCTGCCCTTTATTTCTAAACTATATTTACTTAAGTATCTAGAAAAATTCGCCAAACATTTTGAAACTTCATACAAGTCTCCAAAACATATAATCCTGCTAAAACTAACTAATAAAAGTGAATAAATGCAACACAATAAAATTTCATTCTTTAATAAAATTCTACAAGACACTCCCTTGAATATTGGAGGGGAGAAGGGAATATTAGACATACCTAAAAAGCATTCCTAATATTCTATTAAAAAAAAAAAAAAAAAGCGGTGGCTATGATTCGCGGTAAAACTCGAATGAGTGTATGTTTGAATAGTTCAATGTAAAATTAAATGTTAATTTTTATTTTTATAAATAGAGAAGAAGAAACAAGGTATCGGTATGTGTATTTAATATACATACAAAGGTAGAGTTTTAGAGTCTATATATTCACGGTAATCTCCGGTTTCAATTATCCGATTTTGAAAAGAATTTTACCTAAATGATAGACAACGGATTTTAATGCGGTTTTCACTAATAAGCGGAGCGATTCAAGGAGAAGGTTCGCAAGCTATTTTTTAAATCCCTAAATGATAAAGGCGACCCACGCGGAAGAAGTTGCGGGTTGCACATAGGTATGTATACCTAACTATTTGTTTCTAATGCCGGAGCCAGACATAGCTTCATTTGAGTGATCATTTCAATGATCATGTAGTGTTGCTGGAGACTGTGTTACTGCGCAAAGTTTTGTAGTACTTCGTAGTCTTCAAGGACAAAAATGTACAAACACTTTGAGCTATGTCTGATTCCGGTATTAAATATTAGCTAAAAAAT
Organism: Charaxes varanes; assembly: GCA_024363005.1. NCBI lineage: Eukaryota > Metazoa > Arthropoda > Insecta > Lepidoptera > Nymphalidae > Charaxes > Charaxes varanes. The sequence continues at coordinate 11,796,172 of JANCMC010033613.1, forward strand.
AGAGCCTCAATAGCTCAACGGTATAAGGTATGGACTGAAATCCGCAAGGCACCCGGTTCAAACCCCACCGCCGTTGGGTGTCTACTTGCCTTTGAAAGATCCTTGATAGAATCAGGCGTTACTTTGCGGAAATCCATGACATGCATGAAAAACTACACTATTTTGCTTTAATTCATTCGCGGATTAAAGCAAAGTATTTTAGCTTTTCATGTTTGAAAATCGTTATAAATATTGTTCAATATTTTCCAATAGTATTGTTAAATATTGTTCATCAAAGTTGGTTTTTCCGTTTCGAAGAATACCTGTAAAATAGAACAGACGGACAAAAAGTGTTAAATTGGTTTTTTTTTTTTTTGTTATAAGTACCGTATATAAGATAGGCAACAGTTTTGAGAAACCTTTTTGACCGCATTGATCCGGCCCTGTTCCCTCGCCTTGGAAGCACATTGTTTTCCTTGTGTATTTTCCTGTTGTTTTTATTTCACATTTATATGACATTTTAACAGGAAGTCTTTAACAACATCCTAGTTTTTTCCTGCATGTCACTCGTGTTGTTTTTGTCCCTCACAATAGTATCATTTTTGAATGAGCAGAATACTTTTGCCTTTTTTGATTTATTAAAGTTAGAAAACATTATAAACTTATTTCGCAAGTCGAAACTATAAAATTTGTTGCTTAACTTTGACAATGTTTTAAGTCTTTTGTTGAATACTTTAGACGTGAAAGAGAAATAAACGAACATTCGTATTTATACTATGGAAGATATGTATCACAGGGGGACGGACGTATGGTTCCGTCTCGCTCAATTCGCTACCTCAGTCCCGCGTTCCTACAGCGTGTCATTACCTATGTCGATTCAATTATGTTGAACTGTTGACTCTGTGGACATTATTTTTATGGTTTGTTGTGAAGCAATTCGACGCTCCTCGTAGTTTATGGGAGGAATTCAATTAGACATAGAGGGAAGTTGTTTTTAACGTACTGATTAATAAATTTAAATAGTTTTTGTTGACGTACCTGTACATAATTCGTAGAATTTGTCAATCATCTTCGAAACCTCTTAGCGGTTTTCGCGTCCATATAAGTATACTAGCTTTTACGTAAAATTAGGTGAACAATTTTAGCGTAATGATATATAGCTTATAGCCTTCCTCTATAAAAGGGCTATCTAACACTGAAAGAGTTTTTCAAATCGGACCAGTAGTTCCTGAGATTAGCGCGTTCAAGTAAACAAACAAACTCTTAGGCTTTATTTAATACTCTAGATGTTAAAACAATATTTAACAAACAATTGAGTGTTTTAGGGTTCCGCAGTCCTACAAGAAACCCTAGAAGTGTTTGTTCTGTACGTCAGTGCGTGCTCCCCCCCCCCCCAGATTCCAAACTATTCGATGTAGAGACTAGAAATTATCCACGTTTATAGGAAAATATTTTGAGTGAAATCAGATAAAAACTTTTGAAGTTATTTAACAAATACTTTTAACTCGTATTAGATACAGAAAATCTTACTACTACTTGAAAGGTGTTGAAAACAATGAAAAATAGTTAAAAAATGTGATAGCACTGTATCACAATGCATCACCCGATAAATGGAGTGTGAGGGAATTACTTGGTGGACTCGTCGGCCTCAGTAATCAATTACTCGCTGAGATTAACAACACCTCATGTTTTATGCGGACAATATCAATAAATTGAAGAATATTGTCTATATTTTACTATATATCGATTAAATTATCAATATACAATGGAATTCTTATTATTATTGTGTACTTGTTAACGTAAAATAGTGATAGAATTTAAATATTTATCGCACTAGATCACAATGCATCACTCGGTAAATGGAGTGTGAGGGAATTACTTGGTTGGCTCGTCGGCCTCAGTAATCAATTACCCGCTGAGATTAACAACACCTCATATTTTATGCGGACAATATCATTACATTGAACAATACTGTTTTTGTTTCGCTTTATATTGATCATCGACATATTATGATGCAATATAAACAAACATTTCTATAAAACTGCATTATAGCAGGGACATCGTCAGTCGCTAAAGTTTATCTTTATAAAAAAAAAGATACAAATCGATTGCACGAGATTTTGTCACCCTTCTCCGCAAAATTGGCTTTACAGATTTGGATAAAATTTTGTTTAAAATCCAAGGAGTTCGTAGATGGTTTGTAGAGAATTTAGACCCGGTAGATGGCGCTGCTGTATGTAAACTAAATTATGTATATTTCTCGCTATAACTCAAAAACGGTTTGACTCTCATTTATTTTGTTTTATTCGAATTATTTCTATGAAGGTTTTAAGATAAAAGAAAATAAGGAGAACTCAAGAAGGTATTGGAAAAATTTTAAAAATTACAGAGTTCATGTCACACCTTCGGAATATTTCCAATTGATGGCGTGACTTTGTTTCGTAATTAGTGTGACAAAAAAAAAGTATATGGTTTACACCTTTAATGTTTATTTATGTCAATATGAAACATTCCTATTGCGATATATTGGCGAATGTGCCAAAAACATCTCAATATACTCGAGACTAAAGAAGCAGTCGTAGCGTGACACGATTTTATCACAAAACCTCAAATTTATAAAGTCACATAACGCACCGGTTTTTGTAGTATTCTAATTTATCCGTCTCCCAGTGTTGAAACATAAAATCTCCGCAATTGCGTCTAAGTCTTTGGATCGATACTGGTAACTTACAAAAAATACGTGTCTTGAAAACTCAAGTACATTTACAAAATTAAGTTAGTTACGTCAATTGTCAAAAACGTTGAAAACTTCATCGTTATTTTAGACTTCTCTTTAGTGTTCCGTAGTCCTACAAGGAACCCTTAGCTCAAACAACACCGCTTATTACGTCTATTCGTCTGTGCTCCCGCAATGTGGCCTTCTTCAAAATTATTAGATGTAGACTTGAAATTTCCATGTTCATAGGACATACTAAAAAAATCATCAAGAAAATTATTTTGAGCGAAGTCGGTCAACAACTTTTGAAGTTATTTAAAATATACCTTCATCTCTCATCAAATACGGAACCTATATAAGCATGTCTTGACACGCTATTGGCTATTTTATTTGCTATTTTCAAGATTACTAGGAACGTTGTTGGCATGTCTTTCTCACTCAAATCACGTCTATCTTTCTCACATAAGATCGGCGTGAAGTGGCGACAATCCTGTCACGTTAAGTGATGGTATTGTTGACGTGTTTCGTTCGGTTTGTGACTATCTGGTTGCCTCCTGGTGGTGCAGATGTCCATGGGCGTCAGTAGGCACTTCATTGCCTGCTCTTTTGCCCCTTATAACTTAAAAAAGACGACGGTCTAAAAAAAGATGGTTTCGTTCGCTATTTCACGCTTAAATATCACGAGAATTATTCTATCCCTCCTCGCTCCTTAACCAAAAGCCCGCTATGTATTCGAGAATAAACGAGCGGTCGGTGCGTGACACGATTATTTTACGAACGCGAAACAACCTCGAATTTACCAGGCCACCATCCTCTGTAATCTCAACAGACTTAGTACTATACTGGGGTAGCGCTAGGAAGAGGAGAAGAGAGATATTGTAAATTAAGGTTGTATAAGCCATCATTCGCACGTGAGAGAAAAGCCTCACCTCAAATCTAGGCGTCGTCGATGCGAAAATATACCATATGTTTATATATATAGCGTTGAAAATAGAACATTGCACGATTAAAAAGTGTCAACGTAAACTTGGAAATCCATGTTCTATTCCAATGAGGGACAATAATAATTACCTGTAAAAAGGGTGTCGGTTGAGGTTTTTGAAGGGGACTACTTGGGCTCTGCGGAGACGCTGAATCGCAAGACGAACCGCCCGCGGATTGTTGTTTTAACTGTCAAAAAAAAAATCAGAATTATGCAATACGATACGATAAACTTAAAAGATCGTTTTGAAATTGTATGAAGCTGTTAAAATCGTTTAAAAGGAAAAATATACTTCTGTCGAATAGACGAAATGTTGACAAAATAAAAGTGGTCAAGACCGTACCAAGACACGATTATAAAGAGGTTCCGTAATATGATACGCGAGTGTGGTATTTTGTAAAGAACTTCAAAAGTTGTCCCAAAATACAGATCTCTGTTACACTGAGTATTACATAGATCTCTTTAGCGGAACGATTACGGAAATTCTCTTGGGAGAGGTCTATTTTTCCGTAGATTAAATAAAGGAATTAACTCTATTAATACTAAAGATTATCTTGACGTCTGGCCTAGTCAATGGTCGTCATTTGTGTCAATTGTTAGGTTAAATAGCTCTTGCTGCGACCGGTTGATAGATGGGTGACCCATTGTAACACTAGTCTATATATGAGATCCGACCGCCTCCGTTTTTCGGAAGGCACGTACAATAGTGGGACCTGATTGGACACTAAGTGCTATTAGTCCCAAAGTTGTAGAGATCGTGGGGGTTACGAAATCTCACGCACACCAATGCGCAACGATTTACACACACGTGTATACATTTTACTATAAGACTGTGCCAAAGCGTAGTCATGACGACTGTAAAAATATTAATTATCAAATATAACAATTTCTTTGTGCAAAGAATTGAAATCTTGTACATATATAGCTTTAAATACGCATATAGTATGCAAATCTATACTAATATATAAAGCTTGATTGTTTGTTTGCTTACACACTCTAATCTCAGGAACTACTGGGCCGATTGATGAGCCGAGGCCGAGAAAATCTTTCATTATTAGATAGCCCATTTATCGAGGAAGATTAAAGGCTATATATCATCACGCTAAAATAGTTTATAAATATCGATGACCGCCGGCTACACGCACGAAAAAGCATGACTCAAAGTCACGTTCCACCTGAACCGAGCGTGCACGCGAGAGCGCGGAATAAGCGATAGAGGGGTACGATCGGCCTAAGCGTCCTGCGTTATCACATAAAATTATCGTCTGTAAATCGACTTTACAGACAACCAATTTTTCTTTTTTTTATATCTTTAAATGTACAAAACATATATTATATACCAATATATCGATGCATAACATAGTACTAACAATGTCTCATCTTGGCGGTAGTTGATAACGGCTCGTTTGTGGCTGACGTCACCATCTTCTTGCAGCCGAAAGTAGCGCTCGAACACTGATGCAAGTGTTCTGAGAGTGTTTTAATGAACTCGTTAGGCTGCTCTTTATGTTTACAGACTTTGTAGTTTTATTTGAAAAAAGTGTGAAATTATTCTACACACTTATTTATGAGGTTTCATTTTCAGAAACTGCTTTAGTTTTTTTATACGTTAAAGCTATTCAGGATCTCGTTTTTGTCACATAAAAATTATAAAAGATTTTGAAAATAGTAAATTAAAATTATTTTTTAAATGAAATGTTTCTCTGATGCAAGGAATTCTCAAGTACTTGTATATTTGAAATACAAAACAATTTTTATTTTGTTACGGAAAGGGTAAAATGTTCGCTAAATCCTTTTAATACACAATATGACAATATACCGAATAATGATTTTTTTCTTGCTATCAACTTCTTTCCTCGTAAGATTTGCGAGGATCGTGATTTTTTTTAATTTTTCTTCATTCACACTTATGTTTTGGGATAGTTAATGCGGCACTGTCATGGATGGCTGTTTTTTAAAACAATATACCAATTAACGTTTTTTTTTTTGCTATCGATTTCTTTCCTCGTAAGATTTACGAGGATCGTGATTTCTTTAAATGTTCCTTCATTCAAAATTACGTTTCTGGGATAGTTTATGCATTTTTTTTATGTTACAAGGGGACAAACGAGCAGGCAGCAGGCACCGAAGTGCCTACCGGCGCCCATGGACATCTGCATATGCATAAAATGAACTTCAGTTGAAGGGGAACTATGACAGTCTGTCATCTGCGAATATTGGGCTTTTTAGCATATCATCTAAAGATTAGCTTATTGATAATCCTATTTAGTACGTAACTCATAATAGATGGCATATTTTGTCTTTCAACAAACAGAAATACGTAATGAGATATTAATTGACATTATAAGGCGATACTTTTCGAAAGTCTACGACAGCCGGGGAATCATTCGATTTTTGAAATCAGTAATTTAATAATTATATTCCATGACACATTTATTTATATTTATGATGAAAATTATTGTGTTATGTAAGTTTACAATCTCGAGTAGACTAATTTAGAAAATATATCATCTTACTAACATATAAAGCTGAAGAGTTTGTGTGTTTATTTGAACGCGCTGATCTCAGGAACTACTGGTTTGATTGAAAAGTGCTTACAGTTTTAGGTAATATATTTATCTAGAAATGCTATAGGCTATATATCATTACGATAAAATTGAGTCTATTTTTTTACCCAATTTTTCACACACGAATTCGCGAGTAACAACTACTATTAAATAAAAAAAATTCATCAAAACTACGATTTAATCAGGAAGTGCATATGCTTTCATTTGTGCCAAACAAACTTTATTTCGGCACCCGTAGCCCAATTTTAAAGCTCTCTTCCTATTAACCCATTTAATAAGGAAAAGTCGAGAATCTATACTAATTTATATGAAGCTGAAGATTTTGTTCGTTTGTTTATTTGAACGCGCTAATCTCAAGAAATACAAACCAATTTGAAAAATTCTTTCAGTGTTGGATAGCGCATTTATCGAGGAAGGCTATAGGCTAAATAATATCATTATGCTAAAAATTTTCACCTAATTTTACGCGGATGAAGTTGTTATATATTTTTTAAATAATAAATAAAGTAGGTATTTTAATTAACCTAATTTTCTAGAAAGATTTCTGAGGACGGTTCGAAACTATTTTCGGATACTGTGGTACTTGTGGTAATCCAAATTAAATTAAACATGGCTTAATTAGCTGTATTTAACATAAAGTATTTCCTTACATTTATTCAATTATTAAAATAAAACCACACATACTAATGCAAAACGATTTATACACACATGTACGTGACTTCGTCCGCGTAAAATGTGGTTAAAAAATAGATTTAATTTTAGCGTAATGATAAATAGCATATAGTCTTCCTAGATAAATGGACTATCTAACAATGAAAGAATTTTTCAAATCGGACCAGCAGTTCCTGAGATTAGAGCGTTCAAGCAAACAAACAGACAAACTCTTCAGCTTTATATATTACTTTTGTATAGATAGACTTTGCCAAATACCACCTCTGTCCGCGCAATGTTCGTAAAATGGTACGGAAATTTTTTGCTTCACAATCTTTCTTTGACGCGATAACGTCTTAGAAATCGATGAACGCCGACTGCACGCACGAAAGAGAATGACTCATTGTCAAGTTTTGTCTGAGCCGAGTGTGCAAACGAGAGCGCAAAATAAGAAATAGAGAGGTATGATATCGGCCAAAGCGGTTGGCGTGATCACTTAAAAATATTTACTTACTTTACACTTTAAAATAAACCGACTATACCGATATTGAATATCTTTTTTTAATATAGCTCCATTTCAAAAGATTCATGACGCCATCTATGCAGGGACAAAAAATCTATAATGTAAAAATTTGCTCGATGATACGGTATCGATTACATCTATATAAAGCTGAAGAGTTATACAAGCTTTTAATTTAAGCTTAGTAGGAGGGGAAAAGGGAATATTAGATATACCTAAAAAGTATTCCTAATATTCCTTTTAAAAAAAAATTAAGCTATATCTGGCGCCGGCATTAAAAATTAAATTAGAAAAATATTTAAAAAAAAACTTATGCCAATTGAACTTCTGCATACTTCATTGTTCATTATAGTATTATTATAAAATATTAGCTCGTATAACATTATCGTGAGTTATTAATCACGGAGTAATTTATTCGTGGAATTTTCGCGCGAAACTATTCGGCACACTTAAAACGCCATTTTCGTTTTGCAATCAAAAAATGGAATGTACTGTAATGAATTTTTTGATACGAATGCTTCTTCTGTAAATATTCCAATGTCACGCATGAAATGTATACTTTATTACGCCTTTTAAATTATTTTTGTGTAAATCAAATTCAGCAAAGCAATTAATATCGGCATATTCACGTCTCATATCAAAGTCGTATTTTAATTTGATTTGAAATTTACTTTACCTTCTACATTAAGTTTATATTTTCAATTTATTTAATCTATAGTAATATATAAATCTGAAGGGCTTCTTTGTTTGTTTGTTTGCTTGAACGCTCTAATCTCAGGAAATACTGATCCGATATAAAAATTCTTTCAGTGTTAGATAGCCCATTTATCGAGGAAGGATATAGGCTAAATATGAACACGCTAAAATTGAATCTTGTTTTTTTCCTAATTTTACGCAAACAAAATCGCGGGCACAGCTAGTTCTAACATAAAAAAACTGTGCCTTTAACCATTTAAAAAAAAGCACTCAAGACTGTATGTTTATTTATAAGTTACTTAAATACAATCGCGCATTTGTAATTTATCAGTTTGGCATAACTAAATGAAATTGGGGATAGGGGCAGAACCAAAGGAAGGCCTATGCCCACCCGTGGGTTATCAAGGCCTCACTATGATGGTGATGAAATGTGTAAAAACTCCTTGTTGGTTTTTTATAAAGATGTGTGTAAAGTAGCAACGGTGAAAATAACAAGAAAAACTACGAGAATAAAAAGTACAATACAAGAAAATATACGAGTTTTATTAACAAGAGTATTTAACATGATATGAAATCAGTATACTTTTAGACTAAAAAAATTTTGTTCAATTGTCTAATATTACTCATCAGTCCAAAAATCAGCTAAAACATTTTGTGTGGAGTGTACATTTGTGCAAAAAATATACCAAAAAAGACCAAGGACGAGCTCCACTTTGTTCTCGATCACTCCGCGTTCCCAAAGGCCCCCGTAGCTGGCCAAGGTCACAGGCTGCGCGGGACTCGATCGTGACCCGCTTCCGGGTCAAGATCAGAGTGAAATACCGTGACGTCACGCGCATGCGCACCGCAAACGGCAAGCTCAATGGATTTTATCAACGATTCGATATGCATAGAAGGCTAACTGAATGGAACAGTACGAAACATATTCTCGTTATATTTTACATGAATGTTAATTTTTCAAATAATTTTTATCACATTTTAAAGAGAACAATGTGGAAAACCTTTTTACAGACAAATTAGTACCACTAACTTTGCATATTCGTTTCTTACCAGTAGTTAGAAGATGCTTCTGGAAAAACGTATATAGAGTCCTAAATTGCACTCAAAAGATGTCATTTTTGTGTTACTTTACGTTTACTAGGGGAGACCCAATTTGCTTTATCCTTCTACCAACTAACACTAAGCTTGTTCGCAGCCATGCGTGAAAATAAAACTAGAGTGATTTCTGAAAATCAGCTCTGGAAGTGGGTGCCTATCCGTGAACTCCATTCCAAACTTCGCTGGAAAGTCATGCCTTTTTGGGGCATCACATTTTATTTATAGTCTAGTGTAAGTAAGTTTTGTTAAATGTTAGAGAAGTTTTAATGCTATTTGTGTGATGAGTCAAATAAATATTTCCTGCTAACAACAAGTAAGAGCTGAAAATTACTCACACATCAACTCGATTTTTAAATAATCAACACGTGTGCAATTCACTAGCTGCCGCCAAGAACTTTTAAACTAATACGATTTAAACATCTTCTAAAAATGGCATACTCATTTCTCAAAGATCGGAAATGTATAAGTGCATTGGGGTACATGTGTTCATAGATGTCAATCGTCTACCCAGCGTTTTCCCGGTCTGGTACCAGATTTCACTTAAATTGCAGAAGATGTGACTGTGAAGTTAGTAAGATAACCGAGTGCCATCTGACGTCGTCCTCGGCACAATCTCACGACTAATATCACTCAGTGACCGTAATCGGGATCCACTATTTTACGTGCCTTCCAAAACATAGAAGAAGTCGGATCTTCGCAAAACCAGTTTTACGCCGCTGCCAAACATAGCTCAAAGAGTTTGTACATTTTTCCTTGAAGACTACAAAGTTCTACAAAACTTTGCACAGCTAGACATAGTCCACACTACATGATCATTCAAATGAAGCTATGCCTCATGACATATTATTTTTGAGGAACTAAGATAAGAGAGGTAAAAGTTAACATTACTGTGAATAGATATCGTGTCTCAACTTGGCCGAAACAGTAATTGGACAAACCCTTACAACATAGAAATCTCTGCAAGGTACCCTGTAGAAGCCTTGACGTATTTTCGACTTCTTGCAGAAGTTGGGCGACATTAGAATGGTTCGAACTAACGATCGGTTGAAAAACTACTGATTAAAATATGATCTCCTCAGTTTATAGACGTCAGTATTCAGTTATTGTCAGGCGAGCTGCTCGTTTGCCCCTTATCATAAAAAACCCGTAACAAGAGATCGTGTATAACGCTTAAAAATTCCCTTTCATATTTGCGTATGACGCAACCATTATTCACCTGTCATCTGATATAAAGCTTTGCAGATTATTCCGGAAGAGAGCCACTCAACAATATATCTGAAGAGAAATATATGTAAAGAAAAAGATATCTAAAGAAAAAGATATCTGAAGAGAACGATGTCGCTAACAGAATCTCTTTTACTTTTACAGATAATGAAACAAATACAAGGCTTTTAAGGATTTTGCAGGAGATAGAACCTTCGATAAACAAGAGTCGTTCTGAGAAAAGTAAAGGAAAGCAACAAAATTAAAATAGCTTGCTCTACAGAGATGCACGAGGCAGATAATTTCTTGCAAATGCTCCGTTTTTTATTAATATAGCAGGGGTCAACCATAAATTACGTCACACGTCAGGGGAAGGTGTTCACCAAAATGTGACATTATGTGACAATGGGGGTCGTGGGGTTCGATTCCTATCTCAAGTCTGGGTGTATTATCTATATGTATGTATATATTTCTACAAAAAAATTGTTTGTTTGCTTGAACGCGCTAATCTCAGGAGCTACTGGTCCGATTTGAAACATTCTTTCGGTGTTAGATAGCCCACATATCGGAGAGGGCTATAGGCTATATATCATCACGTTAAAATTGAATCTTTTTTATACCTAATATATTATACTAGGTGTTTCGCGCGACGTCGTCCGCATATTTCGCAAGTCCTTAGACTTCCTTATTCTGGTTCTATTGAAAAATTCTTTCTTAGCGAATGTCTACCGACTAAAAACTACCCCCGTGACAAATTTCATCTTTGTACGTCCCGCTATTTTCGAGATTTCATGTTAGGTTACCTTTAGCTTTTATACATTTTTATTTATTTAGTAAATAATCCACGTTTACGTATCGTAAACAGTTTACGTTCTGCTATAAATTTTACTTTCTCTATCATTGTAAGACAAGCAAGAATTTGCACGATATGCCCATAAACATCGATATGCCACGATATGCCCATAAACCGAAACAACAGAATCAATTTCGCTAGATTTTGCCTAAGAGGCAGGCACCTGTGAACACGTCTATCCAAACCTTATACTTTGGCATAAAGTTTATATTGATTGTACATTCATGTCTATTTAGTTCGTTGATTTTATTTATTTATATCATACTAAAAAGAACCTTTCAAGAATCCAATTTAAAATTATTTTATCTACATTCTACTTATTTCATAATTGTTAACAGAAATCTATAATATAGAAAAAAAAGAAGGTAGATTTTAGTCGTAAAATTCTTAAGAAAAGGTACCATATTATAGAATACAATTTTAAAATTTGTAACTTAATCCTGGATTAGAACTTTTTGACAGTCTTCTTAACTCTTATTCACATTAAAGGTAAAATATTTAATCTATTGAAATTAAGAAAGAAATGAAATCGCCTCGTCAGATTACAGTTTTCGTAACGCTCTCGTCAAGCATTCACCAGCTTACTGTTCAGGTTATGCGTAACATAAATGGTTTGATGTTATTAATAAATTTGAGAATACTATTTCTTATGGTTCTATATTCATAGTGTATATCAAATGGTAAAGCACTTTCTTGGTAGACTACATGTGGTATGCATTGACCATGATTTGGGGAATTCCCGCCATAGTTTGTAACTATTTAAACAAGTTTGGATACAACATACATTTTAAATGATACCTTATTTAAATAAATATAAAAAATATGATCACAGTTTTGTAACTGTAGGATATGTAGTAGTTTGAAATAATGAATTCTCAAGTAGAAATATTAAGTAATTAATTTCTGTGGTTACTCGTACTAAGCAGAACAGCTTTGGCGTTTCATATTTCTCATGTTGTAGTCATAGAGTATCATGATTACATCTGAAGCAAAATGATATTACATATTTTTGACAGTGACATCTATGGAGTTGAGTCGACTTCTTATCAGATTCTGGTTACCGTATTAATATAACCATCTATCTGATTATTTGTGTACTTGGAACATATGATTAGTTATTTCTTTGTTTATATTTCTTTCTGGTAATAATAATAATATCGTATCATAGATAATAATTAGTATGTTAAGTAACAAATAACGAGATAAAATTTGCATGTATTTATAAGTATTGGGTAACAACAAATGAATACCAAAAAAGCCTTCCAATTTTTTAACGCAAAATAATTTCTAGAAGTACAATCCGGTCCGTATTAATTATTGTGAAACACAACTAGATACAATTAATGTACATAGAAAACATGTTGATGGTGTCTCCTAGAGCTGAGTCTTGCTGCCTTTTCTGTAGCATGTTTAATTTTCCAGTTTATATGTCTTACTAAAGATTTTTTATTTTTGTATTGTTGCATGCTACCGAATAAAACATTTTTTATTTTTATTTTAAAACATAAACTTGCAAGGTGTTTCGATTTTTCTGATGAGAAGTATATTATTTGTCGAATATAACAATGTCGTTGTACAGAGAATGAAAGTTTTGTATAAAACAAATAAAGAAGGTATTTGACTTTAACTCCCTCGGATTTTCTCGTGTGACCATAAGTGCATTTGCGGGCTTGCAACTATCTTACGCGCAGGAAGTGAATTCATATTGAGGAGAAAGTGTTTTCAATCTCTGTTTGCGTTTTGACGAAGAGTTCACCTGCGTTTGTAGAAACGACGGTAGATAAGAATTTAAAAGTAATTATATTATAACTGTACCCGCGACATCGTCCGCCTAAAAATATGTAAAAAAATAGATTCCATTTTAGCGCGATGATAATAGCATTTCTCGATAAATGGGCTATCTGACAGTGATAGAATTTTTCAAATCGGACCAGTAGTTCCTGAGATTAGCGCGTTCAAGCAAACAAACTCTTCAACTTTATATATTAGAACAGATAAACATTGCGCCGTCCGCATTATTGGGCAATATAATTTATCTTATATAACTTGTATATTTGTATTGTATATCGTGCGTTGAGGGACATAATTGCATTCAATTTGTCACTAACTGGAATCTGGACCTCATTTAAGGTAGAGTCCGTAGATTCCAGTTAGAGATATGTACAACACTTTTTTTAAGGAATAAGTACTAGGAATAACTTCAGGTACGACTAATATTCCTGTTAAGTTTGACTGGACGGGATAGGGTTTTTAATCAATAACTAGCTGTGTCCCGCGACATTCGCGAGTGAATTCAGTGATTTTATTAAACTTTGAGGGTTTTTATTATTTTTTGCGGAATCCTAACGATTTTTTTTAAACTAAAGTAGCCCACCTTATTCCTTGTAACATCAGCTATCTGCCAGTCAAAGTCCCTGAAATATTCGAAAGCTTCATATATATAAGTTAAGGTCAAATAGCCGCTACACACGTTTCGATAAATCGTAGCGAAAGAATTGAACAGTTGTATCGTTTGGAAAAAACTGTGCCGTTGTTTTCGCAACGATTTATCGAAACGTGTTTAGCAGTTATAAGTTAGTCATAATTTAATAATCTAAAATGACATTGACATTTCCTCAGTATATATACAATATTTATAAATTATAGGTATTACCTCCTTCATATCAATTAAGGAAACTGTTAAATGTTTTTTTAAGATATGTTATATTTATTTCAGCTTCTTAAAACTGAACGATTTAATTATTTGAACTCATGGTATACCAGTTTTGATAACATGCCTGTGACGTACTCTCGGACCTCCGACTTGCAGAAGACACGGTGAGTGCAAGTGCAAATCCAGGTGCACACAACGTCACAGCAGTATATGTATGCCTCATCAATAAATCGTTAGTCACACATGACATAATATCCCATTAAGGTAGTTATACAAATCGATATTGTTTTTAATTAATCAAATCAAGACTGGCTCATTGATGTTGCTTGCCAGTTTAAAAATCGCTAAAAAGCTTAAAACAATTGCGTGCGATCTATTATTCGTGTGATAGCGTCAAAGAAATAAAAAATTATTTATATTTCGTGTCATATGTACATATACAATTACCGCTGAATTGTGAAGATTTTTTTATAAGATAATACGTCACTTAGGTGAACCGCCAGCTCCTTTGCCCCTTGTTATATAAAAAAAAATTATAGGATGACTTAAGACGGCAATCGGTCATCTTAACTCGCCCCACATCCACATCCTCTGCAATCTAAACGAACCCTGATGCTGGGCCGGGATAACGCTAGGAAGAAGAAGAAATATCTATATAATCATATATCATTAATCTTCTACTTTTCTTATGATCTTATTTATTTATTTATATTTATATATCTTCTCTCCTATATAAATAAAAATGAATCTCAGAAATGTATAAACGAGCATAAATTCCAAACGACTGTACCAAATTGGATAATATTTTTTTATTGTGCTCGTTCTTGTCAGGATAGGGTTTGTATAATTAAAATATTCTCGTCTATATGTCTTTGTTTCGGGTAAATTCCGAAACGGCTCTAACGATTTTGATGGGACCTCCACTGGTTGGTTTTACAAAGAATAACATAGATAGATTACTTAACTTCTATCAAAATAATTAGGGATTCGTACTAAAAAATTAAAGTCCTCAAAATATGACTATATGACTGAATTCACATGGGCGAATATCAGCTAGTATAATATAGCATATCAGATAGCATAAAAAAATCATAAACACAATTTTTTTTTTGAAATAAGATAATTCGTATTGATACGGGATCACCGGAGCTGGAAACTGATACCATAAAGATGTTAGTCAAAGCTCAGAAATTATAATTGTATACGAAAGGATCATCAAATTCGGTCTAGTTTTCGTAATATGTTTTTGTGTACGGGACTAACCAAAAAAGGGTCATTCGAATATTTCCATTATAAGTAGGGAAAAGGGGACAACGAACCTTGTATGGAAGTTTTACATGGAACGGAGTAAGTTTATAAAAGTTTTGAAAAAAAAAACTAATCTATTTATTCATAATTAAAAAGTTCTAGTTATCGATATGTCCATACTTAAGTAGATTTTTTTCAGGACAAATTAAATGATATTATTAGATAATCCCATATATTCATATGGAACTAAAGATCCACAGCTTCGCATCCAAAGGGACGCAGGTTGACGACCCTTGGTCTAAGCTGAATTGAAAATTCATTCTTTTCCATCGTATATTTTGGGTCACTCCACCACCCACCCTCCCCATGGTTAGTTGGCTGGCGACGCTCTTGGCCCACTCCCTTATACCCTCGAACTACTTCTTCCGCTGTCTTTCCGCTCCAGGAACCTCCAGGAGCACGTTTTCCGAATTTTTTTTGTTATACGCATCGTATAAACGACTAGCGATGCTCGCAACTTCTTTTCTACGCGTAAAATTCGGTAAAAAAAATAGATTCAAATTTATCATGATGATACATGGCCTTCCTTGATAAATGGGTTATCTAACCCTGAAAGAATTTTTCAAATTAGACCAGTAGATCCTGAGATTATAGCGTTCAAACAAACTCTTTAGCTTTATATATTAATTTTGTGTATTGTAGGTATAAACATATAAAAGACGTAAATGTAGAAAACGAAATAACCAACCAACTCCAACAAACATATACATCTAAAGGAAGCATTGCAGAGTCTGTTTTAATGGAAGAGATCAATTCATCTTCCGCACTGAAATAAGAACACTCCAATAAATACAGTTATGCGTTATGTAGGGTGCGTGGTGTTGCCATGTGGCTTAGATTTCCACTAATTTTGGCAATAAATTCATAATAATTCCATGTCGGTGACAAAAATCCATCTAACACATAATGCATTTATCAATCGTCTCTGCAAACTCCCGCACAAAGTGCGGCTAGATAGATAGAACCGGCTAGACAAATTTAAGTAATTTTTATTGAAATACAGTGTTTGTTACCCAAACTACATTTTATAAATTTTGATTTATATACGTGATCGTATATACAAGGTTTAAGTTGCTTTTATATGTGAAGACATATTAATGGAATGATTTGTTATTATAATGTATCTACTATATGCACTAACCGACTGTATTCCCAATCAAATAAAAAAAAAAAAACTCCTCCGAAACGACTTGACCGATTCCCATAAAGCTTTTTGCATATAAGGTGTGTCCGAGAATAGTTCGCAACAATTTTTAAACCTCAAAGCGGTAAAGGTGGACCACGCGGCCGAAGTCGCGGGCACAGCTAGTAAATAAATAATAAGGTAACAACAATGTTATAAATTAATATTTTGTTAACGACATAATACTTGTCGCGGGTCGAACCTGAACCAGATTGGGTCAAGACTGTAAAAAGTGGTACAAATGAGAAGAGGCCTATACCCAGCAGTGGGAAAAAAGGGCTGTAGATGGTTGTGACGATAAAGATGATTTTATTCAATACATTAAATATTCTACGTTTAAAGCAAATAAAATTGTAAACTTATTTTGAAGTTCAATGATACATATATAGAAGTTTTACTTCGGTCGTGTGGTTTAAAGCACACTCGTTTTTTAAATGGACTTAATTTTGCCGTTTACCCTGGAGCGTCTTCAATAGGTGTGACTTTAAATCTACGAATGCAATTAAATAAAAAAAATATTCTAAATAAATAAAAATATCAATTACCAGCGGACCTGGCAGACGTTGTCCAGCCCGATCCTTGGGTTACTTACTATTTACTACATCCTATTATCCTATAATATTAATCCCGTTCCCATACCTTTTCCCGCTTCCGTTCCCTTTCCCAATATTTTCAATAAAAAAAATTATTTAATTTGGTGAAGTCGTTCGGAAGTTATGGGTTTTTTTATTTATTTTTATTAATATAGATTAACACGTCATCTGGCAACACTCGTATTACGTCATACGATTTCATAATAGGACAATTACAACATGTAACGAAGTTATTGTGCTTGCCTATCTTCATGACCCTCACTCTTGTATGTAATCTTACAAGTGCAATAGGGATGGAAAATATTTATGCTTTATGTAGAGGAAAGTACAATTGCAAGTTCTATTTTTGAACTTTTAATATTTCTTTTTATTTCTAATGCCGGAGCCGGACATATCTTTAAGTGTTTGTACATTTTTGCCCTTGAAGTCTACAAAGTTCTACAAAACTTGGCGCAGCTACACAAAGTCCTAGTCATACTATATGATCATTGAAATGACGCTATGTCTGGCTCCGGCATAAGATAAGTAATAAACAGATGGTCAAATAATAATAAGAACAACAATCAAATATTCCTCAAAATAAAGGAAAATCTGAATGACAAATATTTTCATAGGTGTTTTTTGGGTACTGGCAACTCATAATAATATAACGAACTTAAGTATAATGGATCAAAAGTCGGATACAGAAGGCGCTAACATCATTTACACAATTGTAGATAATGTCAGCAGGTGGTCTGTTTTTGATCATTTCTCGTTTTAAGCCTAGATCAATTAAATTATACATTTTTTTTGTTACAAGGGGCAAGCGACCAGGTGGCTTATCATCTAAGTGACTACCGACGCCATGGATCTCTGCTCCACCAGCTGCTTAGCCGGCCTTTAAAGAGAGGTTTAGGCCACCGGGAACTCTCACAAACCGAACAATTGCCATGACTTGACGTGACAGCATTGCCGTCACTTCACGTCGATCTTATGTAAGAAAGAGGTACTGGTACCCGGATGCGCCGACGCTAATCGGCTGCAAATATAATAGCAAAAGTAATCATAATTATGTATTCTTGCAGATTCGATCCTATTTCAATTAGAAAAAATAAATAATCAGCTACAAAATAACGTTTAACATAACGTTTTCACAATAATTTAACCAAAAAGAAATTAATTCAACAATGCGGTTGGAAAAATGTCACAAACTAATTATCTCGTCAGCGACGATAGTGACGATTTATCACAAAATGATCTCTAAGAGTGATCTATTTAGAATGATTCCTTAAGAATGAACTATTTAGAGTGATCGCGATTCTAAAGATGCGCTTTTTGACTTTTATGCTATAACTTGCTCATGCGCAGTTGACATATCCGGTACTGCGCAGGCGCGACCGGAAGCTACTCTAAATTGTTTTGAACAGAACACAATTCTGGATGTTGCCGGGAGTCAGAGTGGTCCAATTTTCTTTTTACACCCCACCCTCTTAATAACTCAGATATCAAGAGAATGTACACGCAATATTATAACAAACTTTGGAATCATTATAATGATTGCTTTAGTGGAAATATCCAATTGTTCCTTATGATTAAGGATATTTAGCGCTAGTGAATTGAAAAAAAAAACATGAAAACGAAAAAAAGAAAATGGTTCATAAAAGAGTTCTGGCAGTAGTAGCTCAGTCATTTGTCGTGGGTACAATTTCTCAAGAACCTTTTTCTCAGGAACGCGTAAAAATACAAAGTTGAAATTAATATGGCTAGTTGGCACACTATATACATAGTCATATATAGTTAGTAAGTATAACAAAATTAATTTCGATATTACAAACAGACACTTAAATTTTATTAAAATGTGTATCGATGTTCGCTGATGCGTTGCGGCTTTGAGAAGTGAGCATGCCCTTTCGTTGAGACGTAATGGTTAAAGGCCTCACAATGGAGCTCAAATCGCAGAAAACACTTAATGTTACCTGCAAAAGATCAATATCTATTAGGACAGTCTTTTGTGTAATGGTGGAAAAAAAGTTTAAACAATAAGAGAAAGAAAGATTGGAAGAATAAGATAAAGAAGAAGGGAAGGCATTGAGGTGGTCTGCTATGAGACATACAGTTTTCTTTTAAAAGATGCCATGCGAGAATCAAAAATATCTATTTCTGGAAACTTAGGAGTTAGGTCATGGTAATTGATGGTATTTGTGAAGAATGTGCAGTGCCCAGACAAGCCGTATAGGCTTAAGGGCGCTAAGAAGTTTAATTTAAGTATATTATTTTAAATCGATGAATAAATAAAATAAATAAAATGATGATGAATATTGATTGTGCATTTATATAAATGCCGTTTGCAATTAAATGTGCCGCTTTTGTTTCTAAAGAAGCACCTGGAAAATCAAACCTAAGAAATGAAATGAAATCCCTGAACCTAGTAGACATCAATACGTAACTTGAGGCAGGACAAACATTTTAAGAGCTACCACTGATTCGGAAACGTCGAGCCTACTCGAGAAGAGTCAGCAAGAAACTCCTTTGCTGTCAATAAGGAAGCTAAAAACCTTTTAATAATTAATAGGAAATTTGAGCTATAATTATGACTTTCGCAATACTTATTCTTTCATTCATTCAATGCGTTTTGTGTCAAAATCGGAGCAACATCAGGAGATAAACTCCATCTAGCTACTATAGTAGAGTCCACATCGCTTGCCAAAAACGTACGTTAACCCCTCGGTTCATATTTGATATCCGATCTCCTCCGTGTTTCGGAAGGCACGTAAAACAGTGGGACCCGATTAATGTCACTTTGTGTATACTCTATGCCTGTCCAAAAACGTTTCTGTTCTACGTTTCTAAAAGGAACTGATTTATATTTTATCGGATTTGCTATTTAAGTAGACTTTATTAAAATATTTTTCGGCGGATACAAATTAGGACTACCTATCAAAACTCGTTTATTAACAATGACATTACAAAAAGCTTTAAAAGCAAAGGAGACACAAGTAAAACTTTCTCATATATTATTTTTTCAGTTACGGTTAATAACATTTAGAAAAAAAAATTAATGTCTTAGTTGACAGGCTCACGTCTGCTGGTAAAAAATTTAATTAATAACAGCCTACGGCCATTGTGGATGATTTATAATTTTCTATGATCTCCAACATTTTATTATCCATACAAAAATATATTTTTCCTTAGGTCTGATATTTGTTTGTGATAAATAATTAAAAAAAAATAAACTTTCTCCAGAGGAAAAAATACATATCATGCTATTTTTATGTAATATTTATGGATTTAGACTTTTTGTAAAGATAATCTTGATCAGTTTTGGATAAACAGCTGGGGTAAAAGAAATTTTATGTTTATGTAAAACAATTTTTTTTTTTTACATTTATTTATTTTAAACGAATTCATAATATCTTTAAGGTTATATTTGTCATACTCTGATCTAGCTTTATGAAGTCATGTCTCAGTGTAATCATAGCTTAGCGTTTAATGTTGAGGTTAAGAGTGAATAGGTTCATTCTAGGCAAGCGCGCTCCACCATAGACCGCATCTACACTTTATCAAGTGTGACTGCGGTTGCCAATCTCCAATAAAAAAAATAAATAATAAAAAATAAAAAATGCTAATAAAATATGGATAGTAATAGGATATAAACACCGCATTTGTGGGAAGAAGTAACCGCTCGATTAGATGATTACATCGTCATAGCGCACTAAGTTACCGAGCAATGGATGCCGAAGTTGGGTGTTTGCAAACATAATTACGGCTTTCGCAAGCTGCGATTGGGCGAACGCTCCGTGAAATTGGTACACGCTACTTGCAGTGACACTGCTATGTATGTGAACTTGAGTCTTACGCTTACGAGAACTAATTCTAGGTACACACAGATTTACTTTACTAATTAAATATGGCGAATCAATGGTTCGTTTAACAATTATATATAGCAAGATTTGGTTATTTATTTCTCTTTGGAGAAATAAAGGCGTAAAATGGCTAATGTTAGAGTTCGCAAACCTTTTGTTGATACATTTAAATAATTTTAGCTGAACACTCTCTATCATATCTATATATACGGAGTACTGTGGGTTCCAAGAGGTAGACGCATACTCCAAATGGGATCATACAAGGTAAATATAAATTAATATTAAAGTTCTGGGGTATTTGAAATCGATTGATTGACGTAGTATGAATCCAAGTATAGTTTTTGAATAAATTAAGTTTTTAAGAAATACATTACTAAATTTTTCAATTTCAACTGCTCATTCTCTTATAACCTTGCCAGAGCCTTTAGTCTTCCTTAATCTGGCCCTATCCAAAAATCCATTCTTAGCAGATGTCTACTAACTATAATTTACCTCCTTTCCAAATTTTGCCTTTGCACGTCCGACGTTTTCGAGATTTCATTATAAGTGACCTTTCGCTTTTAAATATACCGATTTCATACAGTAAATTTTTCTACACATATTTAAATAAATATATCGTGTGTAAAGCGCTGAAAATCTATTCGCCTGTCGCCGCGGCAATCCCGGGTATCCTATACATCAATGTCAAAGCGAAAATTTTACAATATTTTTTTATAAAGCGCTGCGAGATTTTGTTATCAACGAATAATGCTCCTAACGAGGGTCGGGACAGGCATTTATTAATCGTTACATTCATTTAACGTGACCCGTTCAAAATTAACCACGTAACCTTCGTGGTTAACCAATCTTTAATCAAAACCGCCTTGTTTTTCATTCCAATTTTTAAGTAATTTTCATTAATTTGACAACATTTCATCTTTAATGCCGGCGACAGATATAGCTCAAATTATTTGTTCATTCTTATCCTTGAAGACTAAAAAGTTCTACAAAACTTTGCGCAGCTAAACAAAGTCCCCGGCCACACTACATGATCATTGAAATGAAGCTATGTCTGGCTCCGGCATAAGAGTTATTCATCTCATTCACAGCTTATTCTGGTGGAAAATGATAAATTTTTAAATAAACGAAGATACTCACCAAAAATCTCTCCTTTACTGGCATATTCTGAGACAATGTAAATCATGTTTTTCGTCTCCATAACCTGGAAAAGAGAATTTACAATTAATTAACTTTGTTAAATCCATTTTATTTTACAAGGGACAAACGGGCAGAGTGTTTACCTAAGTATAGTCACTTTGATGTAACTCCGCCCATGGACATGCAAAACCAGAAGGCCAGTTTGTTGTTGGCCAGAACCAGTTTGTTAACGGCCATTAAAGAGAGGTTTAGTCCACCGGGAACTCTCACAAACTGAACGAAACGCGACAACAATACCATCACTTGACGTTACAGCATTGCCGCCACTTCACGAAGGAGAAAGAGGTAGTGAGGCCCTAGCACAAACATTTCGAACCGTTAGAAGTCGATAAGTCGACAGTATTTAGGATAAAGTGTTCGTGCTAGGCCCACAGGAGGCAAGTCTTTATCGTGTCAAGCTTTTATTCCATGCTAATACAACCGGAGTTGACACAAAGAAGCGTCCGCTGTAACCGCTATTTCAAAGTTAACTCTTCGACTCGAACAGTTGGAAATGTTCGTGCTAGGGCCTCTGTTATCCGGACGCGCCTAACCTAACCCGAAAAAGGCTTGGCCACCTCTAATATTTGCATGTACTAAAAGTTATACATTATACACTATGTGTATAAATTATAACTTTTTATTTGGCTATTTACTAGGCGTTTCTTTATTTACTTTCATCTATAAGATAAGGAATTTTCAACAAGCAAAGAGTAAAACCTCTTTAAGTTATTCGAATCGCAAGCTAACTCGGTCGGCAGTTTTTGATCCAATTACAAAGTAATTTAAGAGCAACGGCACAACGTTAAGTAAAAATACGGATAGATGCTATCAAAAAAATGAGATAAAAACTGATTTAGTAACAATTTACTTTTATTAGGATGGGAAGAATATCTTCTTCTTAGTTATGTCAGTCTTGGCAGGCTAGCCGTGGTCATCATTTAGAAATGAAATGCTTGACAATGCGCCTTCACTGCCCCCTATTATTTGCTCTTCTTGCGAACTCATGCAAGAGAACGTCCAAAGGTGCCTTCACTTGATCGGTCCATCGCATGGGCGATATACCCCGAGACCTTGTGCCTTCCACTCTCCCCTGGATTACCAAACGCACAATTAACACGTTGTCGTTGCGTCTATTCAGGTGACCGAAGTACGTTAATATGCGAGATTGTACAAGAGAGGACAGACACTGCTGGATGCCGAGTTCATTAATAATTGCTGCATTAGTTCGAAATGCAGCCCAGGATATTCTCCATATATAAGGTTATAAAGTACCAACACACAAATATACAAATATCCCTGGTCTCTTCGAGGATATCGAAGGCTATATGTCACAAGAAATGATTAGAGGCCAATGGGCAGACAGCTCACATGATTAATGAAATGAGTGTGCTCTTATCTCGGCCTTGTATGCCATCTTAGTTACATGACAATTTTAATGCAAACTATATATAATATACTGCCAGTCCCATACATTTGCAGCCCAGAATGTAGCCATACTCTATCTGAAGCAGCCCTTAAGTCTTCCTCAGGGAAGGATTTTATAATTAAATATTCTATCAGTGCATGTCATTCCTAATTTCATGTTTGTAGCAAAAAAACGAATAAATTTCAGGCAAAGTTGCAGACCCTCTTAGCCTCCCTTATCTGGCCCTGTCACAAAATTCATCGCTAGCGAACGTCTACTGACTACGTCTGTGACAAATCTTAAGTCCTCTTCTTCAAGCAAAGAAAAAGGAAAGATTTACAAAAAATAGTTTCGAGACCCCTTAATCTGGTCCTGTCGCAAAATCCGTTCTTACCGGACGCCTACTAATTTAAAAAAACTCCTTCCTGCTGAATTTCGTCATAAACAGAATAAGCGGTTCACCTAACTGTCATGCTACACCCAAGACCAACTGCACCACCAATAGATTCGCAGATGCTTTACCGTTATTCTTCGTGTTCTTATTCTTTCCTGTTGTTTTATATGATTATCAAAAAAAAATTTACTCTTGTGTTTAGTTTAAGTTATTATTATAATATGTCTTTGCCGTGATGTTTACTTCTTCACAATGATTGAATAAACACTGTTTCTTTCTTTCTTTCTTATTTAAGGAATGGGTATGTTTCTGGAAGGGCCCTAAATGGTATCGGTATCTGCACCACATCAGATTGCTACCGCCAGGCGCGGATTTAACCTTCATAAAATATGATGGGCGCAGCTATTCAATTTTAGGATTTTCGGCCAAATGCGAGTCTGCGTACTTGCTACTGTACCATATATGTAGTTGCATTCCTACAACGGATATATGTGTAAAATATATGATTTTGATACATTTTTTGTATATGGGTACGATATTGCAGAGGTCGTGGCCTAATCAGTGGTCGGCATTTGACTCGATCGCTAGGTTAAGTTACTCTTGCTGCGACCGGGTGATAGATGGACGAACAATTCTAGTACTGGTATATATTTGATACGACCACCTCCATGTTTCCCTTATCTCTTCCACAGGCACGACGCTGACCGCCGCATCACTTTTGGTACATCATTTTTTTCTTTTATCAGTAATTTCATCATCAATTTTTTTTGGCTTATCAAACAAGTACGGAAACTATTGCATGTGTAAATAGTACCTTATGCTTTGTCATCTTCACGATTCTTAATTTCCTGTTATAAATAAAAGCATGTTCTAGGACAATAGAAGACTTTAAAAATATATTTAAAATAGGATATATAATATATAGTTTATATATATTATAACAAAAGTATTTTTGAATTATCTCAATTACAAACATCCTTTTTACAGTTTTATATTGTAATATTCCACTATATTAACTATGTAGCAAAAACAGACTAGTTCATCTTAAAATGAAATCACTTGCTTAGAAACCTTATCTTGTACAAACTTACATTTCTGCGTCCAAAAAAGGTTTACACATGAGTAGGCGTAAAATTTTTAAATGTAACGCGCCCAAATCCAACCAAGGACATAATTCACCTATAAATAGATTTATAAGGACTTATTGTTCTAAAGACAAAAACAGAGGTATGGACAATTTTAGCTACAGAATAAATAAACTGAAACGGACCATTGTGTCCCTGATAAATTCCACTTAATTTTTAGTAAATTTCTTTCTTTTTAGCTTTTTCAAATTTGTGTTTTTTTTTTTTTTGTTTTTTAAGCGCTTTTGCGCTCCCGTTCCCATCTCGGTTCCTGAGGTTTTATCTGATATTTTTGTTCTATGCCCGTCTCTTGGTTCTAAGCTACGTTCCCCCAATTTAAAGCTAAAACAGTTCAGCCCTTCTTCAGCAATGTAACTAACTCGACTTTCTTTTATATATGTTATAAATTTTTTATAGAACTCAAATTGGTTTTTGAATATCCTAGACTATAGAAAAAGATCTAGTGCGCTTGTTCGAAATAGGAATTAGTTCGGCGAGCGTCAGGATAATATTGTAAAATAATAAGTTCGCTAGACTGTATGCTGCACGCTCGTTGCCTTTTTATGTCAAAATGAATTTAATGAAAAATTGTATTAATTGAAAGAGTCGAAAGCTAGACCTTTGGTCCACTAACAAGCCGCATCGATATTAGAGCATTAGCATGACCAATATTATTATATATAATTAGATAAACCAAGTTTTTTGTGTTTAGTACACACTAGAGATTTAAGATAGAAGATATGACTTTAAAAAAAAATATTGAAAAATCTTTAAAATTTTCGCATGTTTGAAAAAAAACTTAAATGATGTCTCCTATGCTTCCGGTTTTATCGCTGTTATAAAAAAGGGCGTTCCCGTGCCGTCTATATTCCACTATATTGGCCACCCTTCAAACAGAAGTTTTTTCTTCTAGAACAAACTAGAGATATGATTTAGATAACCTAAGGTAAAGAGTAAATTATAATTGTTTCTTACATTCATGTGATATTGTCGATCCTCCTTTTCAGCAGCCAGCTGAAGTGCTGTTTCATGAACTTGCTTCAGCTGCTCCTGCATCTCTTGTACGGTTTGGAAGAGTTTCATTAATCCTGACAAAGTCAAAATGTTCTTATTCATTTCGATTGTTTTATAAAGTAGAGGTAGAATAACCAGTTTTATCGTTAATAATATAGATGTATCCAATTGGTGAGATACCTTACAGAAAACCACAAATTTTTTGACACACTGTTGTGTTCTTGTCAGCGGTTAGTGAACCTGACATTTTTAGGGTTCCGTAGTCCTACAAGAAACCCTACGGAGCTGAAAAAGAGTTACAACAGAGAGTTAGTAACGACTGCCCCTGACATCAACTTTTACAAGTAGAATCTAATGCAACAGAGGATTTAACATTTTTTTCTTTTTTTTTTCACCAAAAGAAACAAAAAATTTAATTATACAAATAAAAGAAAATGACAGTAATATATATTTTTGTAACACCAAATGGATTTTTATCAATACTTTATTCTTAGTCAATTCATATAATCCTTAAGGCCAAATGAATAGAACGAAAATTTTTATAACATGTCAAAATACTGGCAGCGAGTCCCCCAGAAAGCACGACTCAACCTGTGTATAATTAAATTTAAAAAGTTAATCACATTTTGTATGTTTGCTTAAACGCGCTAATCTACTGAAAACGAGCTACTGGTCCGATTTGGAAAATTCATTTAGTGTTATCGAGCCTATTTATCGAGAAAGGCTACAGGCTATCATCACGCGAAAATTGAATCTATTTTTTTACCTAAATTTACTTGAAGTCATGGGCACAACTAGTGGCTTATAGAAACACAATGATCGTTTTAAAATCATTTACATTTTTCGTCGGAATAATGATATGTGACTTCATTTTAATGTTCGTAAACTTGAAAAAACCGAGGAGGTCGTGGCCTAATCAGTGGTCGGCATTTGAGTCGATCACTAAGTTAAGTTGCTCTGGCTGCAACCGGGTGTCTTTTTTCCCCCCGAAATAATTAAATTCCTCGAGACGGGGAGTGGGACCTGTTAAATTTGTCCTCGAGACTTGATTGTTGAGACGAACAAACTGATATTAACTTCGTGAAGCCTAGCTTTAAAGCTTATATAATTATTGTACGCGTTTCACGTCGGAATCGAGGGACTTTGAAAATTCTAGTTATTTACCGGAGCTAAATTTTGCTTTCAGTAAATAAGTAAATGACTGCTTATTGAGAAGATATACAAAGTGTAAAATCATACCGCAATCTTTGTGATAAGGCCACATTTAATGTCCTTAATAAAATCACAAAAATCATTCATCTCGGAAATGAGAGGTTACAGATAATACTTAGTCAACCTCAGTTAAAATTTTGCAAATATAAAAAAATAGGGAGACATTTCACACGGAAACTTTTATCCGCTAAGAATAGGAAGTTGGACCTGTTTAATGATTTTTGTTTAATTCTTGAAGTCTGGGGAAGGTCCATAAGTAGACAAAAAGAGAATTAGGGTTTTCCTTATAAAATTATAAGCTATCAATAATTAAAAAACTCAATTGAATCTAACGCGGTTAAACTCGCATATTATAGCAAGTAAGATTATAATTTGGACTTGAATCAATCTTTGATACTCCCAGATTAAGTGATGACCTCATACTCTCGGGTATTAAGTGTTGGTTTCTATCACGTCAAATTGCAATGTATTAAAATAATTAATTAATAACTCATACTATTTCATAGCTACCTTAATTAAGCTTGAAGTATTGTTACGTATTTTGTAAGCAATTATATTTAGTTTGCTGAAAGTTAATATAATTACTCACAAAATACATAACATTACAAAATGTTCAAATTCAATCGTTTGTAGAATGCAAATTAGTTAATACAAATGCAAATTTATAGTTACTAGAGATCGTCGGCTGTTCGAAATTCGCCCACAAACCTTTTTGTGTACAAAGACATGTATTGTCTATTACAGAAAAAATAAAATTTGACAAGTAATATCATATACGGTTGTCACGTTTACGCTTTGACATCATCCAAAGTTTGAAGCTCAACGTTGGTTAGATAGGCTAATCTGTCAGGTGCTCGATTCAAATCCCGACTTGGATTTAAAATAATAATTATAAAAATAATTATACTTTCGCTTAATTTAAGTTTCTTTATTTGTTCCTGACCAGGTCTACAACCAACAGTGACGGCATCCTTGACCTTAACAGCAAAACGCATGGTTTCAAAAAATTGTCTTGTGAAAAACTTAGAAGCGATCGAAGCGCTCGGTGCCTGTACCATAATCTGTTCAGACAAAACTGGTACCCTCACAGAGAATAAAATGTGTGTTCGCCATGTCTGGACTTTGAACAAAATGCATTCAATCTTGGATACTGATTTTGAATGTAAGTGTTTCAACATTTTTTGGTTGTTCTTCAATGAGACTTGATGTTTGTCAATTAGGTAAACTGCCTAATAATAAACCGCTAAGACCTATAGTCATCCACGTAATGTTCGAAATATCCACATATATTTATCAAAGTTATTTTTGTTTCAGCATCACTACAGACCGATCAATGTAAGATACGTAAAAATTATTTTATTATATATCTATATAATCCGTTTCAAATTGTGTAGGTTTTAGAAAAGTTAAAAAAAAAAGAAAAAAAAAATACAGATTTTATCACTACTTCAAGTACAGTTCGTAGGTACTAGAGCTTTTGACTGACGTACCATGTAATATTATTATTTCATATTCCGGAGCCAGACATAGCTAAAATTGTTTGCACATTTTTGTCCTTGAAGACTACAAAGTACTACAAAACTTTGTGAAGCTATACAAAGTCTTCCGCCACACTACGTGATCATTCAAATGAAGCTATGTCTGGCTCCGGCATAAACATACGAGCAGTGTCACAATTTATGACAAAGGTTTAAAAGAGATTGGTTAACTGGCTCATAGCAGGCAAGCACAAGTCCGTCGGATCCGCTAGTTTCAAATAAAAGGGTATGTTTCTAGCATTTCTTAACTTGAAAACATGTGGAGCGCTGTGTAGCAATGCCATAGTCTCTAAGGGCGGCGGTGTCCGTGGTGACGCATCTGAAAAGGCCATATTGAATTTTCTAATTAAATTCAATGATCCCTTAGCTGTGCGAAAGAGATATCCGAGAGTTGCTGAAATTCCGTTTAATTCGGATAATAAATATCAAGTAAGAATATGTGTTATAAATCTATTTTAATATATAAAGCTGAAGAGTTTGTTTAACCGCGCTTACTTTAAGAACTACTGGTCCGATTTCAAATATTCTTTTAGTCTTCGGAAGAACATTTATCGAGGAAGGCTATAGGCTATAATCACGCTAAAATTAAATCTATTTCTTTTACCTAATTTTACGCGGTCGAAGTCGCGGGCACAGCTTATGTATTATAAAAAATATGTAGGTTACCGTAAAGAGTACATTTTGGTACAATTGTAGAACTATTAAAGATGAAACAATTAAATCATCTTTAGTAGAAATATTAAGTGAATATGTGTATAAACTTATCTTACCTATACAAAATACAAATTTTCTACCACGGAACATCTCGTCAAAATTTGAGTGTCCACACTCATCACCTCGATCCCACTAAAGTAAATAACCGTGCAATTCTCTTAAAACTTCTTTCCTCGCACAATTCCTCTGTGGAATCAGTTGCCAGTTTCGATATTTCCGAACGGATACGACGTAGGGAGCTTCAAGAAAAGAGCATTTTTTTTTTATTTCTCAAAGATAGGCAAGGCAAGTAAAAACCCATACAACTTTTGTTCCCTGTTTATTCCGTCTTTTCTGTTTATAGGTTAGCGTACATTTGGATACGCTATCCGCGATGTATTTCATGGTTATTAAAGGTGCCCCAGAATGCATTCTCTCCCGATGTGCAATTGCTGCTTTTGATAAGAAAGATATAAGTGTGACGAAGGAGATTAGCGACATTGTCTGTAAAGCCACTGAAGAGTTGGCAAATACAGGTAATGATAGCATCAACATTTTGTTAAGATATCGAGCTTTATAGCAAAAAAAAAGGTACATATATATATATATAATTGTGCAATTGTACTTATCAAATATTAGGACTGTTTTAGAAATAATTTTAATTCAAATTCACTATGTACTGTTACCTTTATTATTATTATTTTTATTTCTTTACACTTAAACTAATAATTTGATGGACAATAACGTTTCCACTTCTTAATTTCGTTTACATTTAACTATAAATGTAAATACCGGAGCCAGACATAGCTCAAAGTGTTTGTATATTTCTATAAAACTCTGTGCAGTTACACAAAGACCCCGAACGGACTACATGATCATTGGAATGATCATTCAAATGGAGCTATGTCTGGCTCCGGCATTATGCAATTGTATTTAATTTTACTCTAATGCCGAAGCTGGGACTAGCTTCATTTGAGTGATCATTTCAATGAGCATGACGTGTCGCCGGGGACTTTGTATAGCTTCGCAAAGTTTTGTAGTACTTTTTATTCTTCAAGGATAAAAATGTACAAAGACTTTGAGTTATGTCTGGCTTCGAATAACAATTGTAATATTTATTAGGATGTTAACATTTTTTTTACCTTAACTTTGTACACCTGTACAGAAGCTGCTAATTAAATTGTTTTCATAATCTGTTTCAATAAAACATAAAGGATACGTTCACCCAGGCGCGGATCCACCGTGACTGGTACGATACATATATACTGGCTTGCCTACACCCTAATAGACTTGTGACGTTACACTTTCATGGTCTACTGAGACCGAAATCCTGATAATATTATGTACAATACCTTCCTTACTAAAATGATGTATGAACGTCATATATTTCTTACATTATAGACATTCATACATCCTTTGTAGAATTGCACTATATCAATCACAAGTTCATATTCTCGACTGACATTTGTCAAAAATTGAGTGTTAACCACTACCTTTTTTGAAGGCTGCATCCGCACCTGCGTTCATCGAATTTTGAAACTAAGAAATAAATGTTCAATAAAATAGTTAAAATATATTTCAATTGATGTGGCTTTAGACTTTAGACATAAAGAAAAAGCAAAATCTACATATAATTTCATTGTTTGTGTCAATGAGTATAATTTACGTTTGTTTTAGGTGAACGCGTACTAGCATTTGCAGATTGCACATTAGATGCGAAAAAATTTCCAATAGGTTTTGAATTTGACTCGGAAAACGTAAATTTTCCTCTAGACAACTTTCGATTCCTGGGACTTATTGGCCTAAAGGACCCTCCGCGAGGAGAGGTAATATCCAATTACATTGCGAGTAAAGCTAAGTAAAACCTTTTCAAAGCTTCCAATTTCTTTAAAAAGTATTGTTCTTTTAATCCCTTACCTACTAGAGAGTAGGTAAGGGATTAAAAGAACAGAACTGTCGACTGGTAGAGACCAGTCGACAGTTCTGGATCCGTTACTGTCTCATCTATCACTAACATACGTCATTATAGGTTCTATATGCGTTACAGTTTCGATTTGCGTTATAGGTTCGATTTGAATTTCATGTTCGATATGCGTTTAAGGTTTGATATGCGTTATAGGTTCGATTTGCGTTATAGGTTGGATTTACGTTATAGGTTCGATTAGCGTTATAGTTGCGATTAGCGTTTTAGGTTCGATTTGCGTTATAGGTTGGATTTACGTTATAGGTTCGATTAGCGTTATAGTTGCGATTAGCGTTATAGGT
>JANCMC010033613.1:11827939-11853831 GCA_024363005.1 Charaxes varanes
TAGGTTCGATTTGCGTTATAGGTTGGATTTACGTTATAGGTTCGATTAGCGTTATAGTTGCGATTAGCGTTATAGGTTCGATTTGCGTTATAGGTTGGATTTACGTTATAGGTTCGATTAG
Source organism: Charaxes varanes (assembly GCA_024363005.1). Lineage (NCBI taxonomy): Eukaryota > Metazoa > Arthropoda > Insecta > Lepidoptera > Nymphalidae > Charaxes > Charaxes varanes. The sequence continues at coordinate 11,828,061 of JANCMC010033613.1, forward strand.
CGTTATAGTTGCGATTAGCGTTATAGGTTCGATTTGCGTTAATGGTTCAATTTGCGTTATAGGTTCGATTTGCGTTAATGGTTCAATTTGCGTTATAGGTTCGATTTGCCATAGAGCGTGTGCGAGAAGCGGGGGTACGAGTGATGATGGTCACGGGGGACCACCCCGCTACTGCAAGGGCAGTAGCTCTAGAGGTTGGTATCGCTACCAGTCCCAGCTGTCACGTTGTAACGGGCACCGAACTCAGGAACATGACGGCCGACTTGTTACAACTTACTTTGGAAAAACATTATGAAATAGGTTTGGTGGATTTTTAATATTTATTTAAAATTTGATATCAAATCTGTTCCCTTTTATTGATCTCTTATTTATCTATTTATTGATCTTTGTATTGACCATCAAATTAAATTATTTCTTACTACTTAATTAGTACTTATTCGTCGGATATATGATATAAACCAGTGATAGAATGGATCACCCATCGATTACCCAGTTAGATATAGAGAGCAACTTAACCTAGCGATCAACGGAAATGCTAACCACTTATTAGACAACGACTAAGTTTATATTAGGTATATATTTGATAAAAAATATCAGTGCAGATTGAATTTTGAAGGTATCCCAAATCAAACGAATTTATCTAAAAAAATATTTAAGTAAACACGCCCGCGCTGGCAAACGGTAACGCCAACACTTATTATTGTAATTTCCAAGCGCTTCTCTTACAATAAATAGATATTTCTACGTTAGATACAATCTGCAATTACAGCTCCAACAATTTCGTTGGAACCACCGTACAAATATAATAGGGGGCGGAGACCGCACGTTGGTGAAAATGTAAATTTTATGTCCGAGAACAAACTCCCCTGGTATAAATATTTGAACTTAACCAGGCTGCACGGCGAGCATGCGCTCTGCAATTCGCAAGTATTATACCTGATTACACCGGAGCGAATGAATGTGCGAATGCACATTTCAAATTTATATTTATATGCTATATAGGCATATTATGCCTTATAGTCTAGAGCGCTAGAACAACCAGACTTACAGTATTTTGTAAAAGCTGAAAGGTTTCAGCGCATATTCTCTATACAAGTAAGAACAATAGATTCTTATGAAGTTTGCGTGATCGTTGCTTTGGTATACTGTACTACAAGTGAGAAAAAAGTAAATTCACATTTTTCATAGCTTTAATGTCGTATACCTGCCAATGTACTCATAATGGGCCGTTGTTCTTACCTGTATAGAGAGCATGATGATAAATGTCTTACCTGTATAAAGAGCATGATGAAAAGATCAAAGGTAAGTTTAAGACAGAAAAAAATACGTATAGTTGGAAAAGTCATTAGACTAAAAGAAGATAGTTATGTTTGTAGCAAATGATAGAAAATCGGGAAAGAAGGTAACATGTACAATATATTTCAGTTTTACAAGATGATTAGGCAATAGAGTACTAAACAAAAATATAGTAATAAAAATGTGATAGCTTCCATTTTTGTATTAGCAGTAATGAAAAAATATTTATTGTTTTGAAAAAAGGATTATATATCCCTTTTTTAAATGCCTTGTTTGCTTTGAGCCTGTGTGTTAAAACTCCAGAAAATATTTTATTAAAAAAAATGACTATTTGACATAATACCCAATATTCCCGTATCAACTATAGTGTAGCTTATGCTACAAGTTGGTATGACGGCCCGTGGCTCTAGATTTAATGGGCTACTTTATGGATTAAAGTCTGCCCTTGACACCGTCGAGCTATTCGAGCCCAAATTACACTTCGGTGTGATAGCAGTCCGCTGTCTTCCATGTGCATTTACATCACTGTCCGCGAAACGTGCTTCCTTATACGTCGTTAATCTTGTTTATTGTACTATTTATTATCTACGAACGACTCCCGGCCCGGTCTCAGCCAAGACGTGATATTTAAAACGAAATTGCCATTGTTTGTATAAAAAAATTATACATTTTAAGTATTCACGTGTAAGCTCACGTAGCAATAGTAGTGAATGACGAAATTTTTTGTTCTCTCATGCAGCTGTGCGACTAACTGGAGATTTAACTATATTTTAAAAACAGTAAGTTATAAGTAGGATTTTCAGAGGAGATACCAAGGCGACAAAAAAAAAACTACTTTTTTTTTCAAAAAGCTGGTCATAAAATTCTTTAAACGTAGCTAGGCTACATAATTGAAAATTGAACCTTTTGCATAAATGAACAGAGAGGCCAAATGTGAAAATTAATCAATTGAAGAATTTTGATGTTGTAGATGATATAGAAATGTTTTGAGGAGGTCGTGGTCTAATCAGTGCGTTTAACTCGATCGCTAGGTTAAGTTTTTCTTGGTGCGGCCGGTTGATAGACAGGTGACCCATTCTAGTACACTGGTTTGTAATTGATATCCGACCTCCTCCGTGTTTCGGAAGGCATATAAAACAGTGGTACCCGATTAATATCACTATGTATTATTATTCGTGGGGGTTCCGAGGATGATGTAAGATGGCAATCGGTCGTCTTAACTCCTACCACAGCTACATCCTTTGCGATCTAAGTAGTCCCTGGTACTTAACCAGGATAACAGTAGGAAGGAGATGATATAGTAATACTTATTTAATACCACATATTACAGCATATTACACCTTTAACCAAAATCAAAGAGTAAAAAGTAATGACTTTTTAATATAAATTACGAAAATTATCAAGTGTTTTATAAGGTTGTATAGACGCTGAAGTGAAGAAGACCTGAAAGATTCTACAGTCCAACCACCTGGTACGGTACAACAACAATATGTTATAAAAAAGATAGCTATTTTCGAAATTTCAAACGGATACATCGATTTTGGGTATGTTCCGATATACACTGCGAGCACTGCTCAGTGCTCACACTGGTGATAATATCGTTCAGTTATACACTGCCGGTATACCGCCGCAGTATCCTATGGAAATATATGACGTCATAAATAGTAGCCATTTTTGTATTGTAAGCACTGGCGCTTTCGAGCTTCAGTGCTCTCAGTACCTTGATCAGTCAAAAACAGAGCGGCTCTTGTTAAAAAAATGAACAGTAGTATATTATTAAATAATCGTAAGTGAAGACATATCGTGAGTTTGTAAAATTGAATACGTGAAAATGGAAAACTTTAACGGCTATGTCAGTATACTGGACCGCGTTCCGTTTTAAACTGTAACCAGTATAGCAATCTAAAAAGAAACATTGTTACAGTATACATAATTGACGTCAAAGCTTATAGTGGTCGCAGTGTATATCGGAACACAGACTTTATTTGTAAATATGTCTTTGACACCGTCAAATAAAATAAAACAAAAAAGTGTATGTCTACTTTCCGACTACTAGTTAGTGAAGTCGGTTAACAATAGTCAGTCTTTTTAATACTATAACAATCAGCAGCCATTTTGTTTTTTATATCTCTTTTGTACATTCTCCCAGCGCTTTATGAATTCCTAAAGTTTTACATTCATTTTTTGTTAAGCTTCTACTGCGGTAATAAAGCTTAATCTTTTTGTTGTATCATTTTAATTGTAAGTAAAATCTTCATAGTTATTTTTCTAAAATTATATATAAAAGATATGCAATTTTGGAATTATATATAAATTACAACTGTACGTGTGTATGTCACTGAACTCCTAAACGGCTGGACCGATTTGAATGATATTTTTGTATGCGTTTGGGATGCGCCCTCGATAGTGTAAACTCAGAAATCAGCCCAACAGATGACAATGTAGTTGATATCTAAGTTAATTTTTTTATCAATTAGTACGTTCTGGCAGGACAACGTCTGCCAAGTCCGCCAGTTTAAACATATTCTTCTTTTTCCTTTTCTATAAGATACAATTTTTTCTATAAGAACAATTAAAATTTAGATATAACAATTGCCCACGGTCAACCTTTAAAAAAAGGGTAAGCTATGTTTTTGAAAGTACCTAGGTTCTAATTAAAGTTAAGCTAAATTCCGAAATTCCGAATTTAAGTTTTGACTTTGGATTTTTTAGGAACAAGTGAAATGTATTTTTTATGTTACAAGAGGCAAACAGTTAGTCAAGTGCCTACAGACTAGCTAGAAAACTCAGCCACGAATATCGACGAAAGAATGCAAGGTATGGAAAATGCTCCACTAACCTGATTGCTGGTTAAGTGCAGTATTAACTTTGCAAATTTATGTTGTAAGGTGCAGAAACACCGATATTACCGGTGTACTAAATTACATAGGTCCCAGTTATGGAGGTATCTACGCAACTAAAAACTCGAATTCGTGGTACCTTCAGGGGATTCGAAGCGGTGACCCGAGCGACCGCGGACTTTGTTACGACAGGACCATAACGTACACCGACCTCCGAAATTATACGGACTGGATAAAGAACTTTTTGAGATAAATAAATGTTAAAATGAATAGTGCATGTTTTTGCTGATTTTAATAATTTACATTTCAGTTATGATTCATTTCTAGCTATAAGAGGCATTTGTTCCTGTAAACTTTTTTAATAAAATATAATTGAAAAAAGATAGCTTTTTATTAAAGTAAGGTAAAAAAGGAAACATATTTAATTTCTGCCTAAGCAATCTTTACAGAGCATACTTATTCCTCAAAGGCCATTTGTGAGGATTCTGGTAGTGCATGGGCGTCGGTAGTCATTTGGATAATCCTCCCGTCTTTTTCCCTTTGTTATATTAAAAAACCAATGGCCGTCGACGACCCAGCAGGCCGAGGAAGAGGTGGCGCGATGATTTGGATGCCGGGAAAGCTGTGGATGATGAAATGGCCCAAGTGGCCGAGATTGGGGAGGCCTTTGCGCAACTGTGGGACACAATAGACTAATTCTTCTTCTTTCTAGCGTTATCCCGGTTAAATACCAGGGTCCGCTTAGATTGTAGAGGACGTAGCTGTGGGGAGAGTTAAGATAACCGATTGCCATCTGACGTCATCTTCGGAACCCCCACGATCTCTACAACCTAACGACTAATATAGTGACATTAATCGGGTTCCACTGTTTAACGTGCCCTTCGACATACGGAGGATGCGGGATATCAAATATAAACCACTGCTAGAATGGGACACCCCACTATCACCCGGTCGCAGCAAGAGCAACTTAACCTAGCGATCGACTCGATGCCAACCGCTGATTATGCCACGACCTCCTCAATAGGCTTATTAAAAAAATATTAAAAAGGCTTGTTGGTTTATTTCTATAACTAGTATGTAGGACCTTCCTCTTAATGTATATATTATACCGTATAACAATAAACAATGACTAATATTTAATCGTCAAAGATACACTTGTATGGAAAATTTATTTCAATGTGTGAAAACAAAGCTTAGAATAATATTATTGTATTCGCTACGATGCTGTAGTCCCGCGGGCGTTTTTTTTTTACTTTTTATAAAATGCCCGGCAGACGTTGTCTTCCCCATTTACGGTCAGACTAAAGGTCCAGTACGAACGAAATCTATTTGAAGTATTCACATCTTCACGATCTTCTTTGCATTTTTTATAGTATTTTTTTTTTACTTTTTTTAGAGCCAAGATCATTGTCTTTTTTTAAATACTAATATGACATCATTGCAAAGTCTCTAATATTCCAAATATTGCTATAATACAGTGAACTTAAATTTCAATAGTAAAAAGAGAAACTATATAGTTATATCATAAATAAACTAATTCTAAATTGAACTGAAAAACCATATTACATAACCAAAACAATTCATTTGAGGTTTCCCTTCATACTGTTTTTTCTCAAACCTTTCCAGAAATAATGCGAATAAAATAAAACAAACAGGCGTCAAATAAGTCCAGCTCTTCAGTTATAGCGAGAAACATATCTAATTTATGTTACGTATTGACAGCAGCGCCACCTACCTGGTCTTCTCTGCAAACCATCTACAAACCCCTTAGAAGAAACATTTTATCCATATTGTTTCTGCGGTGTAGAAGGAGTAGGGTGAATAAGGCTTGTACAGTCGAAGTTTATATAATATAAAGGCATTAAATATATAAAAAATATATACACTAAGTGGGACAACGGCCTAAGCAGTTGATATTTAGGGTGCTAGAAGAGAGGATAATTTCTTAGCATTCCCTATTAAGCTTTCTGCCTGCGACATATTTACATACATATATATATATTATTGTGAATCTTTCTATTCTATTCTATTGAAAGTAAAGAAGTTTTACTTCTGTAGTGTGGTATAAAGCACACTTATTTTTTTGCTATAATTAAGTTACATAAACTTTTTGAAATTCTCTAAGCAAACTCGGACCCCAACTAATGAATTTCATTAAAACCGGTCCCCGCGGTATAGTTGGGCCCAAATCAGTACGGTTAATGAATTCACGGTTGAGATCGGCCGTAAATCATAGTCGAGCAACGCCGGGGAAATTCATTTGTATGGTAATGCGAAGGTCAAATATCTGCGTAGATGCACGGACGCGCGCTGCATATTTTATTATGAGATAGGTATTTCACTACCATGTTATCTCACATTTTATTCTCAAGCGAAATCGAAATTCGAGTTGTTTTTAACATTATTGGGGCTGCTTTAAGATTTTCTGAAATTCTCATTTTTTATCTAACAGGATATACCCCGCGACTTCGTCCGCGTGAGGTTTAAAAAATATTTTTGAATAACGATTAATATCATGTTTATAAAACTGCCTTCACAAACGTTTTGCTTCTTTTGGTTTGGTCTTAACGTGACGATATATAGCCTATAACCTTCCTCGATAAATGAGCTATCTAACATTGAAAGGATTTTTAAAATCGGACGACTAGTTACTGAGATTAGTGCTTTATGTATTACTGAGTAAAGATAACCATGACAACATCCCTCATCCCAGAACAGGATCATAATATCCTATCGCACAACCTGAGTAATTTTGTGGTACATTTTGTGCTTTAACATAGTTTAACTTCATATCTAGACGTATTATCTGTCCAAAATATTATAATAAAACGAAAAATATATGAACAAATAAGTGAGTCCTTACAAAACCCAGCTTTTTGCTAGTATTGCAAATATACAATAACAGTTACTAAAAACGTCAATTGTTTACTTTACCTGAATCGTGAAGTAATACTTTCTACATGAAATGTGTTTCCCTCGTCCCTAAGTCATACTTAAATTAAAAGGTGTATCCATTCGTACACGGTATAAACCCAGCCTCATCATATAACTGTAGTCTTTCCTAAACCAAAATTAGGTTTGGTTTTAAAGAAATTTATTTCTCAAGAACTCTTCTCTGTTAAGTTATGATAATTTTACAATATTTTTTAATTTTAAAGTAAAACAAACATGTTGACTACAGGTAAAAATAACATATTCTTAATAAAGTCTCTTAAACGTACTTTTTTTTGGAATTATCAAATGTCCTGTCTTTAATGGTGTGGTGAAGTATATTTTAGCTCTTTCAAAAAGTATTGATTTTTCCCTATGGTTTGTTTTACATAGTGTTAAGTTTGTCTACCTTAGGAACAGACGTCCGTGTGTCATATAGTCCAACAACTTACGTGGGAGGTGTCCGTATAGCCTATAGAATTCCTCGATAAATGGGCTATCTAAGACTGAAAGAATTTTTCAAATCGGACCAGTAGTTCCCGAGATTAGCGCGTTCAAGCAAACAAACGGACAAACTCTTCAGCTTCATATATTAGTATAGATAAGATAAGATATAAGATAGTCAAAGTATTTTACATTATCTATTTATATAGATATAGAGGAGGTCGTGGCCTAATCAGTTGTCGGCATTTGAGTCGATCGCTAAGTAAAGTTACCATTTTTATTATTATCTTCTAATATAGCAGCACTTTTTCGCAACGATTAATTGATACATTCGTAGCGGCTATAAGTAATCTTCACTTGCGTTAATATAAACAAGCTCAGTGAAATATTTGTTAGTGTCGATATTTATCGATATGTACACACATATCGATAAATATCGGCTAATCGATTTCGCAACGATTTATCGATACGCGTGTCACGGCTATTAGTAATCTCCATGCCTGTAACATAGACTTCTCTTTTTACAGTTTACTCCTTAAGAATCAATTCTATAGAAGAATAGAAAAATATTTTCTTTAAATAGCAATACAATTTGGAAATGGGGATATGGGTTTGGAAATTTACGCCTTTAATTAGCTTCTTCTATTGATGAGGCGCAGTGCCGCTACAAAATGGCCACTGTCACTTTTTAGTATCAAGTGCTAAGTGATCATGACAAATCGTTTACATGGTTTAATAGCACTTGTATATTGTTACCTATAAAATATCTCTTTTTTTTGTAAGAAAATAAATTAAAAAAATTAAATAAAAGTGACTTTTGTAATAGAGCTTCGACATAATTATAATTTTTCCTATTCACCTGCAGCTGAAACACTTTGATACGATACTCAGAGTATTTTTCGCGATCAATTCTCTACTCAATCCAATCTAGATTGATTGGAACATAAACCAAGTGTCATGTGCAAATGCATTTTAGATTAACGAATAAAGATCTCTAGGCAGCAGCTGATAAACAATTATGTGTGCCTTATCGGGGGTCAGTGTTACGCTATTTCTCATATTTCTTCATTATCTTATTTTTAGAGTTCCACAGCCCAATAAGAAACTGATATTACAACAATCTACGTAAGAATCTTTGCAGATCTGTATTCAGTAGATGTTTACTCATATTGCCGATAAATAAAATATTTCTTTATAAATATTAAATCGTCATCAAGAATGCACTTATAGCCTACGGCATAATTTGTTTGTCTTGATGCAATAAATAATTGTATGAGAAACTAAACTACTTTGCTTTAATCCGCGGATTAAAGCAAAGTAGTTTAGTTTCTCATGCATGTCATGGATTTTAATCAGTTTTTCGCGTTTTCTGAAAAAAGTGTTTTTTTGAGTTGACCCCCTTTAGATCTAGATGTGCGATATATTGGAGTGCCTTTAGACTAGTAAGCTGTACAAGAACTGTCCGTTTCAATGCCTTTAAGTTAGTTAGTTATTTAGTTTTGCATGACGAAACAATAGCTTCCTCAATCCACAATACACGAGTGTATCCTTAACATTGAGTAAGGCCCTCTTTTGTGATCGGATAATATCGTTACCTCCTACGTAAATTGTTGTAACCCCAAATTCCCAACTTCACAGCACAAACATTAACTACTTGTAAATTAAATATATAAATATATATATATATATATACAAGTTCCGCGCGGGCTATAAAATACCTAAGTTAAACGCGGCCTGTGGTAAACCGAAAATTGGCTCGTGCCTCAAGTCATAGGCGACTAAGAAAGTCAAAGAAAAAAAAATCTTTAATCATGTAGACTTTTATGAGCACTTATAAACAATTGATGTCAATTAATAACAAAACAAAGTTAATTAATACCAATTTTTAAACTGTCAAACTGAGTGAAATAAAATCTTAAAGTGAACTTGGACCTGAACCTAGAAGAAATCTGATGGTCTGAATTATTATGATAAGAATTAACGTAGGTCAACGCATACAAGGACGGACCGAAAATAACGGTCCCGTTGGATTATCATAAACGAATTTCGGTTGCACGCTTAAGTTTCTCATATCGAGTAAAGTCTGGTTCTATCAATTAGTCGTTTTTGTTATTGTCGTTTCGCAAAAATTCAGACGTGACCATTCAATCCTTTCCTTATGCATAATATAGATTTAAATTTCCATTAAAAATTAAAATTAGTATGATTATTTATTTTGGATAAATTTAGATTCAAAATGAATAATTATAAATTCCCACAATCATAAAAACCATAATTCAATTTAATCAATACGACTGATTGTTGATCGATCAGCGCTCCAGACAATAATAGTTGATATAATTCTACTATATGAGAATAATCTTATTAAGAGATGTAGAATAAGTAAATATTTGGTTAAAAATGAAAAAAATTAGAATAGAATAAAGAAGACAGAGTTTCTTGAGGTCGGACTTTTGTTTACCAAATTTGCTCCTCTTTAAGAATACTTTAAAAAAAATTCTGAATCTCTAGAAGTAAAAGAGATTTTGTTGATGTGATATATATACGCACATAACTTTGGAATGACTGTACCAAATTGGATAGTTCTTAACTTTTTTACATGTGTTTCTGTCTGTTACATGTAATTTCCGAAACGGATCGATCAATTTTGTCCAATAACGTCAGCTACTTTACTTTTATCAAACTAAATAGGGCTCCGCACAAAAATGTGAAAACCCTAAAAGTACTTATAAAAAAATCGGTGAGCTCATTGGTTAGGTCAAAGTACTTGTTCGTTTTTAACAGATGGTCTTTGGGGATGTTGGTCTCCCATGGAACTCTAAGTTCTACAAGTACTACTCGCTTTAGTGTAAATAATGTAATTTCAAAAATTACGCTTTTTAGCAATCAGTTTTATTATTTCCTATTTTTAGAATGTCTCGTCTTTTAAAACTCTATTTTAATAATAATAAGGCGGAAACATGATGTATGGCGATGACCGAAACAAAAATTGTATATATAATACGAAAGAAATAAAAAATGGCGCGTTGTAACGTCTTATCCACTTGGCGCTTTAGTGGTAAAGTTGACGAGTTTTTACTTGGGTGAATGAAGTCTCACAAACCGAACGAAACGCGACAGCAATACCATCACTTGACGTGACAGCATTGCCGCCACTTCACGCTAATCTCGTGCGAGAAAGAGGTATTGGTACCCGGAAGCCACTTCGGCTACAAGCGTGGCGCTACCTCTAATTGAACTTATTATAAGACCTTAGCTATATCACACCTTTTTAGTATGCAAATATTAAAAAATTAATAGCAAATATTAAAACAAAGTGTACTTTCTTCTTCCTAGCGTCATTCCGGTTGAGTACAAGGGTCCGATGAGATTGCAGAGGATGTGGCTGTGGGGCGAGTTAAGATGACCGATTGCCATCTGACGTCATCCTCGGAACCATTTCTTAACCTAAATTTGTACTGAGGATTAAAAAAATAAATAAAAATCTCTTCATACACATACATAAACGCACATACATAAAGGTCGTTATGCTTGGGAGCACTGCCGGAGTGGACCCTACCTAATAAGGGTCGAGGAATTCCGTCCCGAATGACCGAATTTCCATCAGGGCTTATTCACGGCTTGAAACTTGTTTACGTTGTGTCTGGTAAAAAAAAATACTAGTCATTCTTCTTTCTTTCCAAGATCCGGATAAAAGATATTGGATAGGCAACAGATGAAGATGAATCTGTCTGTGATATCTGACAAGGAATGTCCTTGGAAGCCGTATCAAAAATCGGCAGGAAGTTGTCTTGCTATCCAGGAAACTATCCAGGGAATTTTTCAGATACACATTTTTTTTATTATAATCATCCATAGCATTTAGATGAACATCAGTATAGACCAGGGGCCGGCAACCTTGGGCTCGCGTGCCACATGCGGCTCTTTGGATGTGAAGCTGTGGCTCTATTGTTCCATGCCAACATATGTGATTAAATAATAATAATAAATAATGTATAGGACTACATGACATACGGACGTCGACCACGTTCCTAAGGTAGACAACTTTATACCTGTGTTATGAGTAACAGCCGCCTGTTGTTCAGAAATGTCTATTATTTTTGAAAATATATGAATATATACATATAGATAATACGCTCAGACTCGAGGCGGGAATCGACCCCATGAGCCCCGGAGCCCGGGGCCAGCAAATCAAATAAAAAAAGTGACTATCTTATGATACCGTAATTTGTTTTGAAGAAACACTACTCACATATAGATAAGTACAATTTCTTTTCATGAATCAATAGATTAGTTTTTTTTTTTTTTAAATAACAAACCTCTATTTTTCGTCAATAATAATTCATTAATGGCATGAAAAATATTTTTGGTTTTTCAAAAACTTTGAAATTTTGTAAATTAGTATTTTTGGCTCTTCCTACTCAAAAGGCTACCGACCCCTGCTATAGACACATACTTAAGAATTATATATGAACATGGTCTTTCTTCGAAAAGGGCGGGTCAGCCTCCGCCCCGCTAAATCATCATTCCAGCGTGGTTCTTCAGGTCATAAACCAAATTCGCCATTGAAATTTCCGAGTCAACGCGCCCCTCAGCTCCTGTATCCGCCCCTAATAAGGGCCCTGACGCCTAATTGACTTACCGTAGGATTAATAACGGTTTAACGTTGAAATATGTTTACTGGGGACCGAGCTCAAGGTTAAATATATCGATTGTCGCACCAGCGCTTGGCAACAGTTCAAAAACCTACTGGTGCCTTCTTTATAGGAAAGATTGTATAGATTATAAAAATTAAGGGAATAATATTGAAATTCCTAGTGAATAGAACATAATAGTTATGTATATTATTATACAAATAATATTAGTACAATTTTGAGATAATATGCCGAAGACATCACTTCTTCAGGACAAAGCTCGTACTATGTACTCCTAACGAGTACATTACTAAAAACACATAGTATTCTTTACCTAAGTTACGTAACTTAATATTTGTGTTATAGGTAACAGCCGGCTGATACAAAAATTAGTTTTTATTGGGATTTGTGCAGTTTCTGTACTTTTCCCAAAAAGGCATATATTTGTTCTTCTCGAAGTCGTTCTTTCCATCTTAGTGACAGATATTCCTTTGGGGTTCCTTTGGAGGTTTTTGTTTTGTTTTTTCGAGTTGTGAATGTTAAAATAGGGCATTATGGAGCATTTCGACGTTAAAGTTAACATTGTAGACACACATATACATGCCTTTCTGCGTTAAAATAAAAAAAAATACCGCGAAGCGACGAACGCGATCGCTGTGTTAAACCTAAAAAAAAATGCTTCTAACCTATCAGCAACAGAGTTACATTTCGAACAAAATATCAGCCTCCTCCGACGGAATTTCATTCATTTCCCGCGAAACGTAACTCAGTGGCAGATAGGTTAGAAGCGGACGGGCGACCGCCCAGTCGCCCGCCGCCACCCGCCGCCACTCAATGCAACATGCTAATAAACCTCTGTTAAAATGCATGATACATTGAATACAGATTTGTTTTCATGTCGGAAAAATTTTATGACTGTTAAAAGCACATTAAGTTTTTTTATGGAAGCAATGACGGATTCAATATATTATAATTTTTTTATGACTCTTTCACAATTCCCCGTAGATGCATCGCCGAATTTGTGAATTTTTTTTTGCAAAGTTTAATAAAATAAACATTTTAAGACTCAAAACTAAAGGTATTTTACAATTTTATTACGCTCCACTTTTCAAATGCCCCTGAGATTTCAAAAATTTATAGGAAAATATTCGCTAACATCGCTGTATAAATGCTAAAAATTTTTCACAGTAACTTAAAAAGCAAGAGAACTTTAATAGCACAGAATTATACAATTTAATTCAAACTCAAATGATATTTTATTCAAGTAGAAATCCGCAAGGTACCCGGTTCAAACCCCACCGCCGTTGGTGTATTATATTACACTCCTAATACAAGCTTTTAATTTAAGCTTAATAGAAGGGGAAAAAGGGAATATTAGACATACCTAAAAAGTATTCCTAATATTCTTTAAAAAAAGAAATAAAAAAAAGTAGAGCTTTACAAGCTCTTTTGAATTTAAAAGTTTATTTTGTTGTTATCTTAACATTTAGTAATATTTATTAATTTTCTGTTAGTAATATCTTGCTATTTTTGATTAGTAACAACGAAATGATAATTAGATCCGTTTAGGGACTTAAGTGATGACGTAACAATAAAACTTCAAGTATTGACATGTTGTACTAAAAACTGTCTAAATCCCCTAATTATTGTCTTCTTGACTTGATTCCAGATAAAGGCTAATCATAATCAATATTGGTTTACTTATAGATTGTAACACACACACACACACACAAACGCGCGCGCGCACACGCACACACACACACACACGCGCGCGCAAACACACTTGCAAACGCACACACACGCACACGAAGACGCACATTTCTTTCAGTTCTGTCATTCTATTAAGAAGAACAAAGAAGCAATGAAAAAATCGTCTGACTAAATAACAGCGCTAACATTAAAAAAATTTTCCCCGTTGTACAACTTGTTATTATCGCACCAGCACTTGGAATCAGTTCAAAGAGCTACTTGTTTTAGTTTCGTTCAGTATGTGAGACTTCACGGTGGCCTAAACTCGTCATTAAGGCCGGCAACGCATCTGCTTGGCCTAAAATCTCATTGAAAAAATTATTTTGAAACTATTGAACAATTAGCTTTATCGTGTATCAGATACGGATCCCTTCTCCTGCCGGGGTGAATCCTCCGCCCGGTAAATTTACGTATCTATGTAGCCTATACGCTACATAGATACGTAAATGTACCGGAATATGTATTTAAGTTTATTTATTTTATATTTTTAAGTAAGTTTATTTATAATCTCTCTAGCTGTTTATATATATTTATTATATATCCGGGCGTGAGAGTTGAATTTATTAAAATAATTTCATTAAGAGTATGTAATAAAAATAAAAACAAATAACCATAATCATTGCCCGGCCGCAATGTTCCTGGAAGGCTGGCGGCATTCCTTCTTTGGATTGCGATACTTGTCCGCTGGCCTAAATACCAACCAGCCTTCGGATCATGGGTGACTCTAATGAAGGGTACGTCCCTGGAAAGGCTAAATTGTGTTGCTCATGTATTATACATAAGATTGATTGTGTAGGAAACAAAAGCTTTTTGTACATAATATAGGCCTGTGTTAATAAACATATAAATTACGAGCTAAAATCTGCGACTTTATTGCACGTTAAATTCAATGAATATTTCACAATTTGATGTTTTTTAGAGTTCCGTAGCACTACAAGGAACCCTTTTAATTTTGCTCTGTTCGTCCGTCCATCTGTCTGTCCGTTCGTCCATATGTCTGCCCGTAAGGTGATCCCACCCCTCTAGTATTCCCAAACTATTAGACGTACAGACTTAAAATTTCCCATGTTGGACAAAAGAAGTTAGAAACAGATACAGAAAAACATTATAGTAGCCAATGTTGGGGCAAAACAATGTCTGCCGGGTCCGCTAATTCTAAAAACGGTGCTACATCAGAACTTTCGACTGGGCGGACCGATTTCTATGATTCCTTTTTTATCTGAAACCCGCTGCCATTTCAATTTGGTCCAATTCCGACGATATGAAGCCGGTTTTTTCTCCCTGTTGAAATGTTTAAAAGACAAAAGAAGTTAGAAATAGATACAGAAAAACATTATAGTACCCAATGTTGGGGCAAAACAATGTCTGCCGGGTTCGCTAATTTTAAAAACGGTTCTGATCTAGTGCTTGCTACATCAGGAGATTTAGAAAAATGTTTTTTGATTATGAAACTTAAAGATACTGTGCCAATTGACCTGTTCTTTTTTTGCTAGGTGCAAACGTGCTGGCTGTTTCACTTTTGTGGTTCCCATGGACAACTGCAGGCTTGTAGATGCGTTGCCGGCCTTAAACCGTTCTGATAGACTATTAAATACCGATTCTTTTTATATATACATGTCACATAATAATATGAGCATATTAAAAGTAATTCGTATTATTTAAAATATCCCTAGACCGTGTAAATGTGTGTTCTTTCATTTGAAGATGAATCAAAAGCTTCATCATGAGATATTACATTATAGAGTGCGAATCAAAAATTTATAATTTCAAGAAGAAATCAGTTAGAATTAAAATGGCCCAGAGCGTGTCAAGACACTTATAAATAAGGGTTCCGTATCTGACACACGATGAAAGGCTATATAGGCTCTCATCACGCTAAAATTTAATCTACTTTTTTTACTTAATTTTACGCGGGCACAGCTAGTTGTGTATATTGATAGATCTAGTTTGAAAATATACCTAATTTAAGCAATTTTTGTCATTTTTTTTATCAACGCGACACACAGCTATGCTATCTATCGATTGCCCCAGGGAATCGACATCCAGCCTGATATATGAGATGAACTCAAATCACGTATTACTTGTCGCTTTGCTTCCCCAGGGAGACATTTTTTGAAAAAAAATAGATTCATTTTTAGCACGATGAAATATCTAACACTGAAAGAGTTTTCAAATCCGCCCAGTACTACCTGAGATTAGCACGTTCAAGCAAACAAAGAAAATCTTTAGCTTTATATATTAGTATAGATAATCCTGCCAAATATTTGCAACACGTATTAATATATATACGATGCGTATTGTTTATAGCGAATAACGGTTATAGCGTCCTTACTTATAGGATCTCTTCAATGTCGCAATAACCGGTTTTAACTGCACACGTATTAAAAAAAACTATTTTTAACAGTACGCACCTCAGCTTTATATATTAGTATAGATAATCCTGGCAAATATTTGCTACGCGTAGTTTCCACCTGAATTGAATATTGTTATATTTTTCAGAGAAATTCCTATAAAATCAGATGAAACGGATACAATGATTCCTGAATAATATTCAATTATAACACAACGATAGACAGACAGATCAACAAATCACTAGAAAAAAAATGCACCTATGCCTGACGTTCTCGTAAACCTCTAGTTATTTTTTTTAAAGCTAAAACACCTGTAAAATATATTCTTATCGTTAAGGTATCTTTATTTCAGGCACTTAAAAATAGTTATGGTATCACAGATGAACAGTTTAATTTTTATTTCTATATGTACCTACTTAGATTATTTTTTTTAATATTAAGTATTTGAAGATTTGTTGATAGGTTTTTATAGCCGTTCTGACTCGTAAGAAATGTAATACGGCTAGTGAATCATCTCTCTCTTTGGAGCCAAGAACTAAACGGAAAAAGGGCAGTTTGTAATATGAGGGTAGTTAGTTTATTTAATGTTAAAATATATTTATCAAACTAGCTGTATCCTGCGACTTTGTTCGCATGATTTCAGCGATTTTGTTAAGTTTGAAGGCTTTTCATTTTTTTGTGGAACCCTAATGTTTTTTTTTTAAAGTAAAGTAGCCAATTTCATTTCTTGTAACATTAGTTATTTGCCAGTGAAAGTTCCGTCGAAATCGGTCCAGCTGTTTCGGAGATTACCCGTAACAAACAGACATATGACTCTGTCCATAGAAGTTATACTTCTTTTTAATTTTTGTTCACTCAATTATCATTACTAATAATTATTATCATCATTATAAAATAAAATTTCAAATTTATTTCATAGCTTATACAAATTGATGTTATTTTTATTTTATTTAATAATCCCATCAATGATATATACAATATATAATAGCAGGGTTACATGGTATATAAAAAATAAACTTAAATGCTATATCAATTATAGATGGAGGAATTCGGGAAATCGGAGGAATTGTTCGGACTTATATCGGCATCTGAATTTCACCATAGGACATCCCGTCAAAATTTAAAATTCCACCCTTGATGTCCTAAAGTCCTCAACCTTTCCATTTCTCTTTCTTCTTTTATCTCTTCTTCTCTTTCTATGTCTCTTTCTTTCTTTTTTACGTTTAACGGAAATATTGTCACTTTTATTCCTACGCACAACTGACGGATCTGATGTTCTAAATATGAAATTTAATCTATTTGTTTTCCCGTTATTAATATAATGCCGGAGCCAGACATAGCACAAAGTGTTTTTACATTGTTGTCCTTGAAGACTACAAAGTTCTACAAAACTTTGTGCAGCTAAAAAGTCCCCGGCCACTCTACATGATAATTGAAATGATCATTCAAATGTCTGGCATAACAGAACAAATTATTGTTTTCCTATACATGTCTTATTTATCCCTCGCTAAGAACATACATATTTATCGATAAGGCCAGATTAAGGGCACTTAAAAATTTACTCGGACGAAGCCGCGGTAAGCCGCTAGTAATCTAATTAGTAAGCTTTTGTGGTCATATTTCGTAAAGTTATAATTAGTAATTTTTTTTATGTAAATATATTTCAAAAAATTTAATACGTTACGTCTGTGAATAAATGGAATCTGTCAACGACAGTCGAATTCCAATTTAATAGAAAAACAAATTAGAGATGGAAAATGCTTATAACTTCTCCAGACACCCATTTTCTATAGCTTTTGCGTAATATATGCAAATGTATAGAATAGCGCTGTGGCGACGTGTTTTTGTTTTTATTTTTACTTCTTTTTGGAACCCTACCTCAACGAGACGTCATGGCCATGGCCTATATATGAACTTTCCTCATGAATCTCTCAATATATTGGTAAAAATCGCATGAAGATCCGTTCAGTAGTTTTTGAGTTTATCGCGAACAGACAGACAGGCGAGGCTTGGACTTTATTTTAGTTTACCTAAGATCTAAGCCATCTGTATGAAACGTTACTTCGTCAAACTAAATTGGGAATAAATTATCATATAACAGAAGTCCATCAATATTTCCTACAATGCATCTGGTCACATGTTTCCTGGAATCGCCAATCTCGGTTTATGACGTCCATCCAAAAACTTTTTTCGGATACTTTCAGCGTATTAAGTCCCTATTCCACTCAACGGATCCCGTCCCATGACTTTTATGATTCGGTTTGGTTATGAAACTTTATATTATGGTTGTGCCTCTTTTTTTATAATAAATGTATTGCAGCCAGAGTAAAATTATTATTTAATTATTAGCTGTAAGCCCCGATGGCAAGCAGGGAGGCGGTTCATCTTGTTGATTACTACAGCTCATGGACAACTGTAGTGCAGTTGTCTGTGAGAGAGCTCTGAGATGCGTTGCCGACCTTTGCCGACTAATATACATAGCCACTTTTAATGAATAACGAGAATTCTTGTAATCACATCTACAACGAGAATACTCGTAATCACTCCAATAACAAGAATTCTCGTAATCACTCCTATGATGAGAATTACCGTAATTGCTCCTATAACGAGAATTCCCGTAATTACCTCTATAATGAGAATGCTCGTAATTACTCCTCACTCAATGAAATATACTCGCATTGTAAATATTGCAAAATATGTTCATTATGTCAAAGTTCAGAACACGTTAGCAAACTCTACCTAGAAATTTCCTTTAAGTAAACGGTCTAGTTTGAAGTTATTATACTTCAAGGAAAATACAAACTCAAGACTTTATATAACTCACTAGCCACTTTTCCTGCCTTCGCACGGGATGTTACACTTTTCGGACCATAACTGGTCAAAAGCGTGACATGACACGCTTATATAGAAGGGTTCCGTAACTGAACTCCGTAGCGAGAAAAGTATTAGTTAAACAACTTCAAAAGTTGATGTCCGATTTCAATTAAATTTAATTTTCCTAATGAGTTTTTAGCATGTTCTATCCACATGGAAATTTTCAAGTCTTTACATTTTCCCATACTCCCGTTCGCAAATATTCCCAGATCATGGGATTATTTGCGAACGGAGTGGTGACTAAAAGCATTTCCCAGCGACAAACAAAAGAACTCTACGTCAAACAGTTCGGTAATCCTAGATCGGGGACCACCGTGCGGATGGACAGACGGCCGGACAGATGGACAGAGTGAAATCATAAGGTTTCCTTGTAAGACTATGGAACCCTAATCAAAGAATCTTCAAAATCGGATCAGTAGAACCGGAGATTACTTGGATCAAACAAACACCCAAACTTTAACTTTTTATATTCATTGTTTATTTTACTAATAACAAATGGACCTCTGTTATATGGGAATTTGAATTTTTATTAATAATATTATTATAAAGTACTGAAGAGGCATCAAATTTAATTTTTGGTACTTATTATAAAATGTTTTTAGGATTAAGAAAATCTAAGCGGGGCCGCGTGCAATAGCTAGTGCCGTATATAAGTGTGGAAACATCTGGTTATTTACTAGTGTCCTTCTGGAATAAGCGGGTAATTCTGTTTGCTCAGCACAAAAGCGATCTAGGTCAACAGTTGGAATGCAACGCTAGCCTTTTCCGTCTTTGGAAGCCTTTTTGAATTAAAAGTCAATATTCTTTGACATACACTCGTATTTGTCAATCCAGCCGTGTGTACGTATATGAGTGCAGTAGGAAAGAGATATATGATAGAAAAAGAGTCATACATATATGTATGTATTTACTTCTATATACGTCTTTAAGAAAACAATGTACTCTAAGCAAAAAATTATCTTTTATCCGACAAAATCTGTAATTCTCAATCAGTATCAGAAAATTATTGGGTAATAATAAAATGTTAAAAATCTAAAATTTCAACAATAATTATGAAATCAGGATTAAAAGTACTGTGACATTAAAGTTAGCCAACATATATTCTTTGCGCGATGCTGTGCGTTTTTCATTATATTTAAAACTTAATGGGATAGTAAGTTGAACATTTACTGTCCCATTAAGTTGTAAATGGGATAGTAAATTAAACATTTACTATCCCATTAAGTTTTAAATATTATTAAGATTAATAGGCCCGAATTTAACTTCTTAGTGAGCTCCAAAGATTATGACAACATAGCAACTGAAAGGAATCTATGAAACGTGCATTATTAAGGAGAAGATAGAGAAAAATAATGCAGAAAAAGGTACGACAGCATATCGCAATATCAAAAACAAGAAAGTTAATATTGAAGGCGGGTCGAACTTTCTGAACGCCATTTCGTTTCTTCGAAACGGGAAAAACTTTCATTTCCATTACACAAAATAAATATTATTTGAGAATTTCTCTTAGGTATCGCTATATGAACGATAAATGATTTTGTATCAGCGTTTATAATTTAATTTTAAGTGCGTTTGCAACATATTTATATCAACTAGAGATCGCCGGTTGTTCAAAATTCGGCCACAAATTTGTATTGTAAAAAGTTAATTCTTAAGAATATTTGACAACTAATATATGTACATAGGCTCGTTATTACCACACTTTGATAAAATCTTATAGTAAAACGTATACATGTGTGTGTAAATAGTTTCGCATTGGTGTGCGTGAGGTTTTATTTTAATATCTGACTAAACTTGACTTAAATAGTTTACGACTGATTCTCAAAGATACTAAATATTCACAATTAAAAAAAAAAATAAAAATCGGTTAAGCATAGCACCACGCTTTCAATCCTTTTGGTCTGCAGTGCTGGTACCAACACCTCTTCCTCACATATGATAGGCGCGACGTCGGACAGGCGGTTCGATGGAGTCATTCCCGACGTCTATGGACAACTGTAACACCAAGGGGCTCGCAGATGCGTTGCCAGCCTTTAAGTACTGAGTATGCTGTGTTCTTGAATGGTGTATAAGGTTTAGAGGTGTAGGTATAAATTAATCTGCATTTATTATACTTACTACAGCTTTAAACAATGATGCTGTAAAAAGTTTAAGTAATATAATTATTTACTTTAAATTATTATTATGTTATTTCTTTGAGGAGGTCGTGGCCTAATCAGTGGTCCGCATTTGAGTCGATCGCTAGGTTAAGTAGCACATGCGGCGACCGGGCGATAGATGAGTGACCCATTCTACCACTGCAGCTGAATTTCACCATAGGAAATCCCGTCAAAATTTGAAATTCCACCCTCATCACCTTGATGTCCTAAAGTCCACAACTGTGCGATTTTCTAGAAACTTTTTGCCCCGCACAATTTCTCTGTGGAACCAGTTGCCAGCTTCGGTACGTGCGTGTTAAGACAGTTTATTATTATGTTTATTTAACTACGTATGTTTACTTAATGTGAAAGTTTAATTTTAATTAATTTTAAGTTAGTTTGTTTCCTTATTTTATACAAAGTAAGGAAACGAACTCCTCTTTTGCAATTAACGCTCTCCAAATGAAAATCTAAGGAATTACTGGAAGAGGTGCTAACTCAGCTTGGCGGATGTTAAGTGATAAAGTAGCTTTTGTTTTTCGAAAGAATCTTTTCAAGTTGACGTGTAAATGTGACAAATATATTTTTTGCATAAATTTACTTAGAATAAATAAGTTTAAATTAATTATCGATATGTAATGAAAGCTAGTGACAGTAATATCCTCCCAGTCTTTCGCTCCTCCCCATCTACCCTTATATTCTTTTACTTCATCCCTTTTCCTTACTCCTGTCTTTCTAATTAGAGGTAGCGCCATTCTTGTAGCCGAGTTGGGACGGCGACTTTCTTACATAAGATCGGCGTCAAGTGGCGACAATGCTGTCACGTCAAGTGATGGTATTGTTTTCGCGTTTCGTTCAAGCTCTATTCTCGGGACTAAATCACTTCCTTATATCTGCACGGACAATGAAGAAACCTTACGTTGTTTTTTGTGTAATACTTGATTGAGCAATTTACTCTTTGAAAATGTATTATTGCAATGTATTTTTTGCATTTTTAAATAATTTTTCGACTTTTATTTCTTTTCTTTTTAACCTCTCCTGAAATAAAGGGAATAAAACAAACAGAATTTATATCGGTCCAACCGTTTTTAAGTTTTAGCGAGACTAAAGAGTAACGATTGATTTCTGATTTTTTTTTTATGTTACAAGGGGGCAGACGAGCAGGCAGCAGGCACCGAAGTGCCTACCGTCGCCCATGGACATCTGTGGGTGCAGCTACTGATAGCCTCATGAGATTGGGCATTTAATTACCGTACAGAGTTTAGTCCACCCTTTAACCTTTGATCTATCAAATCTCTTATTAACAACACATTTCTGACGTATTAGCCTATTTATATTTGGAACGTCTTAAAGAAATTTTCCAAAATTGCTTACAACTACAACATATGGCTATACATAAATTAACTGTTGCCCGCAGTTAAAATTTGTTTCCCTAATGGTCAAAATTCGACGGAAGCTCTCAAGGTGGTTGAAATTGTTTTATTATTGTACAACTAAGAATCATTTTATAAACGCCTACAATACTGGGTTACTTACGATTTCAGCGAGAGCAGATGTACTTAGTTGAAACTATACTATGCTGATACTTCTTCTTTTTTTTCCTAGCGTTATCCCGGTTAAATACCAGGGTTTGCTTAGATTGTAGAGGATGTGGCTATGGGTCGAGTTATGATAACCGATTGCCATCTAACGTCATCCTTGGAACCCCCACGATATCTACAACCTTACGACTAATATCACAAAGTGACATTAATCAGGTCCCACTGTTTTATGTGCCTTCCGAAACATGAAGGTCAGATATTAAATATAAACCAGTGCTAGAACGGGTCACCCATCTATCACCCGGTCGCAGCAACAGCAACTTAACCTAGCGATCGACTCAAATGCCGACCACTGATTAGAATGCAAATATAAAATGTAATAGTAATTTTTTCATAATAAAGTACTAGTACTGTACTGTGTCCCCCAACTTTGTCCGCGTGATTTCAGTAATTTTGTTAAATTATGAGGGTATTTATTTTTTGTGCAGAACCTTAATTATTTTTCTAAACCTGAAGTAGACTAAGTTATTCATTGCAAAATCAGCTATCTACCGTTGAAATCAGTTAAGCCATTTCAGAGATTACCCAGAACAAACAGACATAGAGGCAGATAGATAAACAATATTTTTTAATATATACAGATTATGTTTTACCTGTAACCAGTAACAAAATGTGTGTAAGCCACTGCAATCCAGTTATGGTGAGCTTGAATATCAGTGAAGTATTATAATAAAAATTAAAAAAAAAGCTAACTTTATTATATCTAGTGCATAAAACGATTTTATTTAAATGTTTTATTATTAAGATGATATTTGATCTACATTATGTGCATATATAGTCCTAACACTGTTATTTTATGAACATTTTTTTAAAATGTGACAATGGGCAAACGAGCCGACGGTTCATATAACCTACGCCATGGATATCTACACCAACGGGAGACTAGCAGATGCGTTGCCGGCCTTTAAGACGAGATTACGCCACCGGGAAGTCTCACAAACCGAACGAAACGCGACAACAATACCATCACTTGACGTGACAGCATTGCCGCCACTTGAGTGGTAATTATGTATTATTCCGAAATAGTCTACTATTTTATAAGCATGTTCTTGATTTTATTTTCGATCGTATTTGCATTTTTACTACAATATATGAATTATTATTGTGCTCATAAGATAATGGCATAAAGATTTAGGGTAAGAATTTATTACCATTACAGACTAATAAGAGTTGAATGCATTTATTCTTGTAATAACATTTCGGAATTACGTCTTTTATTACAACATTGATTTAGGTTAATAAGTTCATTGTTATTGTTTCGTACAGAACTGAATTATTTAACGAGGCATTTATTTTTCTTTTTGGTGTCAACCTTTTCTTAGCCCTCATTCGCACGAGAGCTTTTTAATAAGTAATAAATTAACAATAGTTTATTATAACGTTATCCAAATCAAACATTTCCACATGTAATATATGCTGAGGATAAATTATTTCAAATTGACTTATTAGCTTAGAACCTCTCTCTATCTCAACAACTCTTTACGCATTTGAGATCTGTTTGTTCAGTACGCCGCTAATAAGTTTTATCATTTGATGACCAGCAATTATCCTTTATTTATTAAATAGCCCGGCCTTCACTAGCTTTTTCTCGTGGGTTTATATGTGTTGATTAAATTTGATACATTGTTATTTATGAACTTCTATCTATTCATACAATGTCTCATTATTTCTTGGAGTTCTGTTTGTTAACTGTTTGTACCACATTCTTGCAAATAAAGATATGATTATGATTAAGAGTTTTTACTAGTTTTTTAGTTTTTTCTACTTTTCTTTTTTAGTTTTTTTTTTACTGATTTAAGCTGACTAGTGCTCCCCTTCAGATAAATTACAACACTATTATCTTATTAAGCATTAAGTAGTGTTTTTTCTGTTTTGTGAAGTAAACTCAAGTTTTCACATATAGTGTTGTTTTTATGTCTGAATAAAGTTTCCTTCTTCTTCTTATTATAAGGTTACATTTTTAATAATTTAAACTAGGCGTTTTCTGCAACTTTGTCCTCGTAAAATTGCAAAACCACTTAGACCTCCTTAATCGGGTCGTAAAGAAAAATCCATTCCTTTTAATTTATTAAAAAAAAAATTACAAGTTTTTTTTATAATTTAACAATAAAAAATCCAATGTGGTTTTTCCTTAATGTTTTTATGTATCTGCATTTGTGTGTACTTGTTAAAATATAAAATAATTGTCAGTAATATATAAAAGTACAATAGTTCTAAATTTAAATGAGTTTAAAGGACTTACACAAGCACTACTTAACTTAATTTCATTAAAAAATATGTATTCTCAGCGCATGTTTACTAACTACAACCTACCTTCTTGCCAAATGTCATCTTCGTATGTCCTGCGGTTTACGAGATTACGTGTTAGGTGATCATTAACCGTTTTATACATGTATATAGATATTAAATGTATTTATTTTTCAGACTACTGTGTGGCACAGGCCCACAGATTGTGATATCATCCCCTTGGCTAAGTTACAAACTTTGAAACAGAATACTGATCCACAAAAGAGGAGGGAAATCTCAACACAAACAAATCAAGCTGCACCACAGGTGAGTAGTGACTGCTTACCTTTAAAAAAAAAAAAAGTGTCCAAGGGTGCGTCATCACACACAAAGAAAGTTTCCGTATCTGATATCCAACAATGGTATGTCTTAAATAACTTCAAAAGTTTTTGTCCGATTTCGCTCAAAATAATTTTCCTAATGAGTTTTTAGTGTGCTCTATCAATATGTCAAATTTCACGTCTCTATATCTAATAGTTTGGAAGTCCTAGGGGGGACCAGCTTGCAGGCTGATAGACGGATGGACGGACAGTGCAACACTAAAGGTTCCTTGCAGGGCTGCAATCCTAAAAAAGAAAGTGTCATAATCAGTTTAGTTATAACAGTATTCATTGAGGCACTTGTCCC
>JANCMC010033613.1:11853931-12024529 GCA_024363005.1 Charaxes varanes
TTGCAGGGCTGCAATCCTAAAAAAGAAAGTGTCATAATCAGTTTAGTTATAACAGTATTCATTGAGGCACTTGTCCCTATTCATAAGCTAGTTTTGGTAGTATAGATTAGGCTATATTCAAGACTTTAATGCCACAAGTCAATTTATTGCAGATTTTATGTGAATTTACTTGACCAATGGATTTCATTATCAATTTTAATAGAATCAATTTCATCAAATATTTGCTTTAAAAAAATCAATTTAATATTAAAAATAACTTTTGTAATTTATGTCCAATTATATATAATTCCATGGTAGAAGAGTGGGGTATAACAGCAAAATCCCTGTACAACCTACTAAAAGACTTTGGCTTGTCAACAACTATCATTAGTTCTTCATTAGAAAAGACATCTAAAGCTGCACTATTAGGATCATACCAGGATTGGCTAAGCAGGGGAGGGAACATTGCCAGTGAAGGTAAATATTAGCCGCCACAAGAAAGAGCGCCCTCAAACCTCCACCTTGGTCACAAGTCCCGCACACTGCTATGGTTCCTTCTTCTGCAATGCGACGGACCTAGCATTCGTACATTGAATCTTGTTGTGCGCCACTGTGAATCTGAAGTTTGTCTCATCTCGATATTATGCCACAGATTAGTGTCTCTATCTTTAATGGCTGGCATCCACATTACGGTTTACCGGACGAATTATTAAGCAGGTTTGCCTGCGCACGTCGTTAACGTGTACGGGTACAATCCAGTGTACCATAGAAAATGAATTGACCATTGATATTTGACTTTGCGCCAGTCGCCCGTCCAGGTACAAAATAACTGCCCGACACACATTCCGGTCTTCCTGCTCAGTTATGCCTGGAGAGGTTTGCCTCTCCGGTAACCGTAACAGTATTTATAATTTTACAATATAAATGTAAACATTATATTGTAAAACAACAATTTCCGAACGAAAATGTTTAAATGAATGTTTGTTTCAATTATAGGTACCTTCAACACTTGAGCCAATAAATAGTAACGGCAACAGCACTATTGCAAGTGTTAGCAAACTATCACCAAGTAATACTAAAACTGTTACCATCACGCAAACTAGTCCAGTGAGAACGAGAAAATCTCATTACCATCATAGGTGAGTCAAATCTATACTAATATTATAAATATGTCGGAAGGCACACCTAGGTGGGCTACTATTACTCGCGAATAGGAATGTTCGCGTTAAAAAATGAAAATACAAAAGATTGAACAAAATCACTGAATTCATACGGACGAAGTCGCTAGCATAACTTCGTAAAGCGAAGAATAAAATGAAGCCATTCATCAGTGATTTTCTCAACGAGGCTTATTGAGTACAGAGTTATTGGTTGTTGAGAGATTGTATCGATTATAATTTATACTAAATCATTATATTAGTTAATATAAAAATATAAACGAACTATTTCATATCGTACCTAATGAAAAACCTAATACAAAGACTGGCTGTTTCTCTCGACTTCGTCCGTGTATAAGTAAATTTGCCAGGACCCTTACAACTCCTTCATCTGGGCCTATTAAGAAATCCGTTCTTAGCGGATATCTACTAACAGTAAACTATTTTCCTGTCAAATTTCATCTTTGTATGTCCCACGGTTTTAGAGATTTCGTGACCTTTCGCTTTTAAAGAGATATCAGTTATTTATATGGTTTATTTAATTGATGAAATGTATGTAGTGGTGGTGAATGTAGGAACAGTGGGGAGAGCAGACGCGGCCGGTTGAGTGAGGACGGTACGACCGCCCTGTGCCGCCAACGTCACACGGATTCGGGTCGTTCCTCCGACAGCAGTATAAGCAGTGCACAGCAACGACGCAAACAGGTGAGAAGTCTTTGGAGCTTTTTTCAACTGTCCCGGGCAGTTATATGGTTCCTTCCTCTGCAGCGCGATGGAACCGGCACGACCTATGCCTACAGCTAGTAATAAATAAGCAAACAAGATGTATGTAAAATGTACTAAAGGACACAGAAGATGATGACTCCCTTTCCCTTTCCCTTTCCCTTTCCCTTTCCCTTTTCGATACCTTCTTTTTCTAGAATCTTTTCTTTCTTAAACTTATATTTGTCATAAATTGTGTGGAAATCAATAAACAATGAATGAATTATCTTTTTATTATTTTACATTTTATTCTATTCAATCAGCAATTTTATCCGCATTTGTTTAGCTAACGCAAAGTGTATATTCCGGAGGAAGCTTCCAAAAAATTAGGCTGTCTCTCGCATTTACATTCACTGTTACAATCCCAGGAGAAATCACTGTACTTTAAGTTGTTGAGGAGAACCGTATGATCACTTACTAGACACCGGCTCATTGAAGTCGGTACCAAGCAATGAATGCAAGTCACTTTTGATTTCTAATATATAATATTTATGACCAAAGTGTTAGAGACTTAATGTTTTTTGAAGTGCACGTGTCTTAATAAAATTGCTGCCATAAATGAAAATTCAAAAAGTTGGATAAATTCAAAGACACTTATAGTATATGTTTTTAGTTTATTGTCTTTATGTTACTTGTTATTTGTATTTATTCTTAGTTATAGTTTATTATTTAGTTTTACTTAAATTGTAATGTTCGAAATCATTGTTATATTTTTTACAAACACTAATAAATAAAGCTCCAGATCAATTCTCAGCTAAAGGTTTTACTTAGTCTATTGACATTCCTTACACACGTTGATAACATTTTAAGGCCCACGTACGAAAACCTTTATTGATGTTTAACGTTCTGCATCGCAACAACGTTCTGAACTCCGAGTACTGAAAAAAGAAAACGCACATTGACCAACTCACATAGTGAAAAAGCATCTCAGTTTATTTTACCTCAACGAACAAATACGAGGAGTCCCTCGGGAATAGGGAAGGGTTAAGCCGGCAATATTAAATAGGAACCGCTTATCGGCAGTGATGAGAATCCAAATTAAAGGTTATTTGCGGTTTTCGGCCTTCGCTCGTCGGCCAAGGGTTGTTTGAAACGGTCTTCTTTTTTTGAGCTCATATTTTTGTAATTACTAGTAGTTTCTTTTGTGTCAGTAGTCATTCAAGTGAATGTTGCCTGCTCGTTTGCCCTCGTATTATAAAAAAAAATTGTAAAATTCTGTTAGAATAACAAATGTAAGAAATTGTGTTTAATGTCATATATTTACCATCTTTCTATATTCTTATTATTTTTGCAGCCATTTCATAGTAAAAAAATGTTTTATTGTTAAGTTTTTTATATAATTTTGAACAATTACTTGTCCATTTAATTTTGTACGCTGATTTGGCCTTTTTTAGGCTTTTGTAGTCCTACGAAGAACCCTTATAGTTTTGTTCTGTCCTTTTGTCCACTCTAAGTAACTTCTAGAATTGTAAACATAAATGCATGTAGATAAGAATCCTAAAGATGATTTGACTGTCTGCATGTATGCGATTGAGTGGGGCTGAGTTATTCAAGACAAATTAAAGTGGACAAAAAAATCTATTATAATTTATATACGGACAATTAAAAAAAGGTTGTATTATATGAATAAAAAAATTACATAAGAAAATTATGCCAAAGCCAGACATTGCTCTAAGTGTTCGTACTTTTTTGTCCTTGAAGACTACAAAGTTTTACAATGCTTGGCGCAGCTACACAAAGTCCCCGGCCACACATGATCATTCAAATGAAGATGTCTGGCTCCGGCATTATAATAAATAGGTTTTATTTTCTTATTTTCAAGTTCTTAGGCTGTATACGTCCTCCTTGCTTTATCCGGGTATAGTACCAGGGTTTGCTTAGATTGCAGAGTATGAGGGTGTGGAGCGAGTTAAGTTGACCGCCGTCTGACGTCACACTCGAATTGAAATGATATTTTATTCAAGTAGACTTTTACAAGCTCTTTTGAATCGTCAAATATTTTAAAGCTACCACTGATTCGGAAGAGTTGAGCTACGAGAAGAGTCAGCAAGAAACTCGTTAGCCACTCTTTTAAAAATGAGTTCTTCACATTTTTGCATGTTAAGTAACAAGTTACAAAGCTGGAGCGACTGAATATAGTCTTTAACAGCATAATACGCTTTACGAATAAGATGTAGGGACTGATTGCTTACGTAGTTGTGTATTCGAAGATTAATAAAATCGACTAGAATTGAATCAAATTCAGTTATTTGCTGCAGGCTTTTAAGGACACAAAATTATGATAAAACGTAATAAAACTGTATGTTTCAATACAGTTTCGTTACTTAATCGTGTTTTATTTAAATTTAATTACAAAAGTATTTAATTAAATTAGTAACTACAATACTTTTCTTTAACTTGACATAATTACGAAACATTCATTTATTTTTTACGTTTATTCAAACACTTGGACACTAAAGTGATTTGACAAAATAATAAGTACCCTCAAAACTAAACAAGATCCAAAAAATAACATAAAACCTTTTGCTGCAGACAGACGTTAGCACGAACATTCTCGATAGTTTTACTCACTTTTACGATCGAAACCGAACGTTAAATGAAACATTAATGCTACCGTTTTACACAACTTAGTTACTAAATATTGCTAGCACAAATGAAATCAGAATTCACACGTATCGAATCCTCGACGTAAAGGCCACGTAATTCGTGCAAAATAGAAGCACGAACCTTCATTTGACGTATCGTTTCGAACGTAAAAGTAAGTAAAACTATCGAAAATGTTTGTGCCAGGCCCTGTGAATATCCAGGCCATATTCCAATATTAAAAAGACAGCGGCGTGTCGTTTCTGCCAGTAAATGAATTACGAACTTCGCTTTTATCATGATACTGCCAGTGTTCCCTCCCCTGTCTAGCCAAATCTGGTAAAGTCCTAGCGGTGCGACTTCAGATGTCCTTTCTAATATACATATTTTTTTTTAAATGAATTTACACATAACCTTATTTAATATTTGTAAAACTCCTTCTCTGGTTTCGGTTTGTTGGTGATTATTTTTGAAACTCTAACTTTACCAAATTAATTGCGATATATATATTTTCGTTTTTTTTTTCATATTATAGTGTTACAATTTGCGTGACATAGCTTCTAATATAAGCTTTGTAAGGTTCAATTTAATAATATGGCGAGTATGAGGGACATACGGATCCCAATCAGAATGAAATATTCACAGTCAAACGGGAGTGACAATAGCAGCTAGGGTAGTCCGGGGTCGCGTACCCGCAGTGGATCTGATTAGTTATAGGACAGATAAAAGAAAGATTCACAGAGTAAGTATTAAACAATATAAGTTACTCACGCCCTTTTCCGCGCTGAACTTTAATTTTTATGTTACAAAAAAAAAGAATAATGTGTTATTTTTCGTAAAATTAACTATTATTAGTGTAGTCAGGAAGTTTAAAATGGTGATAAAAAGAGATACCGCTCGAAAAATATGTAAACGCGCTATCCACTTGATCCGAAATGATGTACAGAAAAATGAATCGAGACCGTTTTTTAGCCCGTGAAAAAATGGAAACGTTATAAAGTAAAACATTGTTATACTATTTATTAATAATTACTTTGTAGATTTGTTCTACACACAAGTTGTGTGTCACGTAAATAGTCGTAATATTATCAGACAGATTGTCAGACTTGGGCAATGGTTGTTTTATAGCCGATCTCAGACTCGTGTGCAGAATACGATAATGGGAATTTAAATGTTTATACTAATATTCTTATGCCGGAGCCAGACATAGCTCAAAGTGTTTGTACATTTTTGTCCTTCAAGTCCACAAAGTTCCACAAAACTTAAGCAGTTACACATAGTCCCCGACCACACTACATGATCATTGAAATGAACAATTAAATGAAGCTATGTCACTTGTATGTGTAACTTATTTTAAAATGCTTTTAATGATTGTCCGTGTTCCGCGGATGACGTCAGGTGGCAGTTGGTCATCTTAACTCGCTCCACAGCCACATCCTCTGCAATCTAAGCGGACCCTGCTACTAAACCAAGATAACGCTAGGAAGAGTAAGAAAGAGCTCTTACCAATTTATTTAAACAATAGCTGATGGTGTCGTTAAAACTGGTCGCCTTTAAAATTTTAAAGACCAATTTATCGTCGATCAACCGTACAATGTCCGCTTTAAATTCCTATTAATATATTTAAGATTCTCTCATTTAGGTACTGGCTTGACACAATGCTTCTCTCATCGATTTTAACTACTTACAACATTTCACCAACCTGACAAAGTTGTCGAGACACGTCCGTCTGCAAAGCCCGTAATTTGTCATCAGCTTCATGCTGAAATATTGAATTGTTAATATTTCTTACGTCAAGACATAGCTTCATTTGAATGATCATGTGTATCATTACAATTCCGCTAAAAAGCATGCAAAATAATATCAATATATTGCATGCTTTTTAGCGGAATGTGAAGGACATTTTCTTTTTTTTGTAACAACCCTGTATTCATATTTGCAATTAAATAGATTATGAACTATGTAATGTGGCCAGGGAGTTTGTGTAGCTGCGCAAAGTTTTGTAGAACTTTGTAGTCTTCGAGGACAAAAATGTAATGTAAAATGTACTGTCTGGTTCCGGCATAAGAATAGATTAGTCTATACCAGTTCTGTTATGATATTATATCAGGAAGCATGTATTGTTGTTCTACAAAACAATATAAGCAAATAATCAATAGAACTATTATTATCTACTCTTAACCTGGTCTTATATCTTGGCTTTGAAATAGGGCTCACTTACAAGCCAAGAATTTATAGTGTTTCTCGCGCCTGATTGTCAGATGTTTAGATAATGAAATTTCAGCTACTATGTGTGTGTTTATTGTACTTATTCATAACATTCAGAATTGCATACGAAATATAAACATAAAACATTACTGTTCCCTTGAAGTCCCGATTTTTATAAAGTCGACCAAGAAATTGCTTTACCATGCTATGTTCGATTAGCTCGATAAATAATTAAATTACGTTAATTGCTAACAATAACCCTTAACAAAATTTTCTTTAAGTAGAAACTAAAGCATTTTTTTGATCGACTATACATACAATAAATGTTAAAAAGCTATTTTTATAAAGTTTCTTGAGTAAGCACTATATATAAAACTTTGAATGCCAAGTAAATTTGAAATTTGGAAACCCTTAATTTGACTGGCTCATTGGCGCAAGTGACCAAGACCCTGCCTTCCGCTCCGGGGGTCGTGGGTTCTATTCCTGCCTCGAATCTGGATGTATTATCTATATGTATGTATTTATATATTTCTACAAAAAACAATATTTTTGTATAACAGGCGTTTGTTACGTATAACATAGACAATAAATTGTCTAACTTAGGAACAGACGTCCGTGTGTCATATATTAAAATAAAAAATACGCCCGGTTCTTGTAAACTATTACAAGTATCAAAGAGATTGACGCAATCAATGAATTTATTTTTACTTGCTAATGATTTTTTTTTAGAAAAGCAAGAACAACAACCAGAAGAAGATTTATCAAATCATGAGGTCATATTTCTTAAAAGCATAGTGGAAAGTCCAGACTTCGGTAGAAAATATGAGGTAACTATCTGACGCTAAAACCAAAGACAATTGAGTATTTATAAAAAATCTTTTATTGTCTATGCATTAAACTGACATTGTTAATACAAAGTACAAATTGATAAACTCATTCGTTAAACCATTGTAAGTTGCGTTAGATTTCTTTGATAATAATTATTTTATCTAACAATGAACAATATGATCTATATATACAAAAGTCGCGCTAAAAAACGAAAACCATTTTAAATTCAGTTTGTTTCGATTCAACTTCCTGAACGGAAGATTTAAAAGAAAAGAAAATAAAAACAAAAGTCGCTAAATTGTTTAAAAATAATAAGAAAAAGCAAATTTGGTCGCTACTTAACACTTCAGATAGATAATATTCGTACTCGACCTTTTGACTAACGTGCCAGTGTCACGTTTTATCGAAAAGACATAAAGTTGATTGGTTTTTATGTTATAAGAGGGCAAACTAGCAGGCAGTAAGTGACTACCGATGCCCTTGGTCATCTGCATCACCAGAAAGCTCGCAAATGCGTTACCGGCCTATGAATAGGGGTATTGGCCACCGGAAACATTGACAACCCGAATGAAACGTGACAAAAATACCATCACTTGACGAGACAGCATTGCCACCACTTCACGCCGACATGATGTAAAGAAGAGGTACTGGTACCCTGGCGAGCCGGCTCAATTCAGCTGTAGACTACAAGTTAAAACCTGACCTAGACCTCCAATTAAAACAGGCTAATTGGCTAATAAGAGAGGAGCCAAAATTCGGACATGTTAAACTCTAGCGTGTCCGCTCGTCATTAATATAAACAAATATATTGCATTTTATTGTCTGAAAATCACCATTTAATCTGCTATTGAAGTGTACACTGAAGAGAAAAAAAATAATGAACTAGGAAAGCCCATATTTTATATTGCTTTGCAATATGACATATTTATTCAATAAAATACCTCATACAAAATATGATAATTAAAACAACTAATTCATTTAA
Organism: Charaxes varanes; assembly: GCA_024363005.1. NCBI lineage: Eukaryota > Metazoa > Arthropoda > Insecta > Lepidoptera > Nymphalidae > Charaxes > Charaxes varanes. The sequence goes on from JANCMC010033613.1 coordinate 11,862,431, forward strand.
TGCTTATTTGGCAATACTTTATTTTTTATAAAAGATATTCATCGGTATCTACAATCCACGGCAAAAACTTTTAAATTATATTTGTTTGGAAAAGCTGTAATGGTCTTGTATCCACGGCCGTAAAATAATACAAAAAACTGTTTGACATAAGCAACACAAAATTAAACACTCATACTTGTGTGTTCAATTAACAGTGTTGTTAAATATTAATATTCAACTTTAAACGATGGTAATAAAGCTTAAAATATAGTTTATAAATAACAACTAACTTATAACAACAACACGTAGCAGGAAACTAACCAGCGTCTGTTACCTATAACACAGGCATTAAGCTGTCTACATTAGGTACAGGCGCCCGTGTGTCATATAGTCCTGTATATATTTATTATTATTATATACAGCTGAATAGTATGTTCGTTTGTTTGCTTGCTTGAACGCGATAATCTCAGGAACTACTTTTCCGATTTGTAAAATTGTTTCAGTGTTAGATAGGCCATATATCGAGGAAGGCTATAAGCTTTATATCATCACGCTAAAATTGAATCTATTTTTTTTACCTAAGTGTATGTGAACGAAGGTGCGGGCACAGCTAGTACTTAATAGGGTAGTTGCCTTTTTTTCAGAAACTAGTTAATATTATGCCTTATAATACGGCAAGAGCTACTTAACCTAGCGATCGACTTAAATACCAACCACTGATTAGATCACTACCGCCTCATAAGATACCCAATTGAATTTAAAACAAATAATTGTAGAATTTAATATTGGGAGGAGAAACGGACGGACGGACTAAACGAAACTATCTTTATCCTATGGAACTCTAAAAAATGAATTAAAGGCCTATTAATATTACATAAATTAACTAGTTTGTAGATCGTATTTGTTACTTATTTTGAGATAAGCTAAATATATAGGAAAAAACAAACGAAATCTGCTATGCTCCACTAATTCTGGATTTATGGAACTCATTTCATATTCTTGGAATATCCATCGAGCGCACTAAATTGTCTATTAATTTCATTGTCCATTGTTTTGGATGATAATGAAAGGCCAAGCAGTACGCCATGACGCTCATCGTGAGAGCTTGCCTACCTTTTGATCTTCCACCTTGAATAAAGGAACAAACACCACATTAATAGATTTAAGATACATTATTAGGTTACAACTTATGTGTACAAAGAGATAACGGAGAAAATGAACCAAATAAGAATATTATTTTACTGTAATATTATTTTTCACTGAATTGTAATCCTTTTATATATCTATATTTATAAAATTATTACAACTAAGTGAGACCCTAACCCCTAAACTAGGTAAACCCGTATAGTGTTTTCATTGTCAAATTTACCGAGCCTTTTGTTTTGAAATTTCACTTCACATGCGATACCATTGAAACGAACAACTATTCTGCAAGTAATTTATGCAACAAAGTGGATTATATTTTTCGTCACTGAGTTTTTTATATGTAAATATGCTTATTTTGGGTTAGATTTAGAACATTGCTTGCTTTAGCCCGTCTTCGCTCGTTAGTTAGTATAATATGTTTAAGTTAGTATATAATATGTTTAAGTTTCGCTCCGTTCTGTCTGTGAGAAATCTCGGCGGCCCATTTAGAGGCCGGCAACGCATCTGCGAGCCTTGTGGTGGTGAAATGTCCATGAACGTCGGTAATTACTTACCACCTGCTTGTAACGTTAAAAAGGTGGAACCATTAGTCGATCAGTCGACCGTTTGGTGAAAAATGAATAAAAAAATTAATTTCAAATAAACGGTGCAAATAAATGTATAAATGTAAAAATTATAATAAATAAATAAATGGTTAGACATGCATTGTATGCATTCCTAACTCCGTATAAAATCTATTAGCTAATAATATATTTTCGCCCAAAAATCGCTTTGAAAAACGGCGCCATTTTTATTTCGCCGTGTAGGCCCCGTCCGTATAACGCGATAAAAAAAAATTTGGAACAAAAAATATTACAGGGAAATAAAGCTAGCCCCAAATAGTTCAAAGCCAAATACATAAACGATGGCATTAAAATCTTCTATAATGTTACCGTTAGTTATTATTAATTAGCTATGTCCGGGATTTCGTCCGCGGAAAATTAGTTTAAAAAAAATGATTCTATTTTAGCCTGATGACATATGGCTTATAGCCTTCCCCGATAAATGGGCTATCTAACATTAAAAAAATTTTTCAAATCGGACCAATAGGTCCTGAGATTAGCTCGTTAAAGAACACAATCAAACTCTTTAGCTTTATATATAGAAAGGGATTTAAATTGTGGCCATTAGAATCTATAGTAATATTAGTGTGGGAAAGGCACACCAAGGTGAGAGGCGTTTCGGCGAGGAATGAAAGGTGGGAGCGAAGGTCGATATGCTCAACCAATAGGATTTTTTCTTTTAAGATAAGTACTTTTTTATTTTACGTGTTATTTTCATTTAGTATCGGACGTCCATAACATTATCACTTAAAATGTTAAATTAATATATAGCAATGTTAAATGTATATATATTTTTACTACACATTTAACGTTTAAATGTTAATTTTAGTTTTGCTCTTTCAGTTCATTTTATATTTCTATTAGTGTTAACTTTCCTTTTTATAACTGTTTCATTGTTACATATTATATTGCACGCTATGAGCGGAATTTGGCTGCACTCTTTTAGACTTCCTGGTGGCCTAAACTCGTCATTAAGGGCCGGCAGCGCATCTGCTGGCCTTCTGGTCGTTCAACCCCACAGTCTCACAAGTAATATCACTCAGTGACATTAATCGGAACCCACGGCTTTACGTGCCTTCCGAAACACGGTGGAGGTAGGATGTACAAAAAAGCATAGTTAGAATGGGTCACCCATCCATCACCTGGCCACGGTAAGAGTTACTTAACCTGACGATGGACTCAAGTGCCGGCCACTGATTAAGCTACGACCCATTAGGCATACCACCTAGAATTCTTTATAAAAAAAAATATGTAAATCTATTGATTTACATACTTTTAATTTACATTAATGTAACGATTAAAAAACTTCAATGTAATACAAATGTATTTAGGCATTTTTTTAAAGTATATAATATGTAAAACTATAAGACATAGTTCACATATTTTGTTATTTTAGCTTTGTATTGAATAAATATTATAAAATTCATTGTTTTGAATCCTTCAACTTGTTAAATTTTATTCTACTTTTTCTGAAGTACTCTATCAGTCTTTAACAATTTTTGAATTCTATATTCTCTTGGCTAGTTTTAATGTAAAATGTCTGAGTAAAATGAATAAAATAAAAAATAAATAATTTTTTTTTGTTGTTGCTTGCAGAAGTTGATGGCTCATTCGCACGAGAGTTAAAAAAGCGTTGCGTTAAATCTCGGTGTTGGCGCTTTTTAACGTCGTTGATACGAGAATAAAGCGTATATGTATACATATATATTTGGTTAGCACAAAAAGAGTAATAGGAAGCCAACCTTAAGAGATAGACATATGTTGTGGCAGATTTTCATTTAGAAATTTTAAAGAGAAACAATTCTGTCATACATGATTTTTGCGAAACTTTAACCATTTACGCAGCGGAAGCTCTCAAAAGGAGAAAAAACCGTCGATTATGAAACATACTTCAGTGGCGCACCGCTCCTATTAGTCCTAGCGTGATGGTATATAGCCTTCCTCGATAAATTGGCTATCTAACGCTGAAAGATTTTTCCAAATGGGACCAGCAGTTCCGGAGATTAGCGCGTTCAAACAAACAAACTCTTCAGCTTTATATATTAGTATAGATTATATGTACAGACATTTACAATACTGTACACCAAAGTCATAAAAAAACGGGTTATGTATCATCAGTAGGTACTATACTATAATAAATTAGTTCGATGTATAATTTAATTTTTTAACCTGTACTCGCACAACGCTTTTATTAATCTTCCATTTTAATCTTTTGTATCGAGATATATTAATATAAATTGTACTTTCTTTTGTTTTAATTTTCTCTATCATTTAAAGTTAACTTTTATTTTGTTGTCAATGTAAGTTTTTTTTTAACTTAGTAGTTTATGCCTATAATTGAGGTGACATTTTAACATGATTATTATTGCTAGTTTTAAGATATATTGTATGAGAGTTTATTTTGTTGGTGTAACGTTTCAAATAAAATAAAAATACTCATATATACACAGTTAGCTATAATAGATTGAGAATTTTATATTAGTCTAGTTGCTAAGGAAACGGCCGAATGACTATAATCTTCCGCATATGTGTTCAAACCTAATTCCAAATTTAAATATTTTTCTAATTGCGGCCTGATATATTTGCATATTCGATTGGAGGAATAGGTTAGAGAAATTCTCTCGTCAAATTGACAAATGCCGAACCATGGTTCGATAAAACTTTTTAATTTTGGTATTTTTAACAAGGGTATTTTTATTGGCATTTTTAACAAGGGGCAAACGAGCAGGCGGTTCACCTAAGTGCCCCTTGTTATATAAAAAAATAAATAAATAAAAAAAATAAAAAATTAACAAACCCTAGAAGAATTCAATGTAAAAAGTAGCTCACGAGTAAGTCTATACACATTATTTTTGAGTGAAAGTCGCATTTCAATTAGAAAAGCCATATCGAAGATAACCCCCCCAAAAAAAGGAAAAGTAATGTATAAACAAAACTATAAATCTAATATGTTCCGCAGTTTATAATAACAGTAATTTCACTTATACGTAAGCACATAGTTAGCGCACCTAATGTGATTATAATCTGAAAATTTGTAACATTACCCGTAAGTAAAACTTTTCTCCACTGTTCTTATCTTTGGAATCGCACTGCAACAATTTCGACAATTTGACTTCCTGCTGCAGTTCGCGCCACACGAACGGAGAAACGGACACCGTAAAACCTACAAAATAAAAATATATTTAAGAATGTAGTCTCACAATATATCCAATTATGTTTTTCAATTTCTCTAACAATATAGCTATTGCTTTAGGGACTTCTTTTGTGTATGAATTTAAAAGTATTCAGAGCCTCAATAGCTCAACGGTATAAGGTATGGACTGAATCCGCAAGGTACCCGGTTCAAACCCCACCGCCGTTCGGATATTGTCGCACCCACTCCTAATACAAGCTTTTAATTTTAGCTTAGTAGGAAGAGAAAAAGGGAAAATTAGACATACCTAAAAAGATACCTAATATTCTTTTTAGATAAAAAAAAAGTGAACGGTTACGCAATTTCTCTGAAGCAGCAGTGATCATTTCCAGGCATTATGCATCCACTGTTGGGTACAGGCCTCCTCCAAGGCGTGCCATTTTACCCGATCCTCTCCTATTCGCAGACAGTTCGTTCATTCTAATACTGCACGCCCCTCCAAATGCAACCTCTTATATGTAAAATGTGTGTAAGTCGTACTTTTAATTTAGAATAAAATCGCTGCACAATCAGATGTCCCTTATATAGGTACCAAAATCGGGAATAGAAAATTACCTATATTTTAAAATTATTTTTAAGATTCTTCAATTTTTTTTGCAATACAATACATAGTAATGTTGTACAAATTATTTTATGGCTAGGGTGTTCGATTAGGTTATACTCACATACTAAGCATGATTCTAGGCATGTAATTTCCATTCTTGGTTGTTTATATACATGAATTCTATATAACGATACTAAGACGGGTCGTCTATATAGTGCGGTGCAAGCGATGTCCCACCTCAAGTCATGCCTTGTGTGCCCTAACTTCTGAACACAGAAGGATTTAATGGCTCCATCAGACGGAGCGACTGTTGTGACTAATTTTATGAAGTTTATTATTGAAACGATTTATAGAAGACACTGGTTTTTCGACAAATGACCTCCTTTCGGTCTTTGTCCCTTATGCCGACGCCAGACATAGCTTCATTTGAACGATCATGTAGTGTAGCCGAGGACTTTGTGTAGATGCGCAAAGTTTTGTAGTACTTTGTAGTCTTCAAGGACAGAAATGTACAAAGACTTTTAAAGATTTTTAATTCATGGATTTTATAGACGGAGAGAGGAATAGTATCTGATATTTGGTCGTACCTTCGACGGAGAAGAATATTTCCGCAGTGGGGGTGTGCACGGCCTGTAGCGGCAGACGCAGAATGTCTCCCGGAGCTACGTCTCCCAGCAGGCGAACCTCGTTGCCGCTCGTCGTCATGTAATACACCGACACCGCTACGGATAGCGTGTTAGTGATCTGTCACAATAGAAAAATATTTGATAAATACGTAAGTTTACAATTACCTTTCCAAAAAGAGACTTAAGGTCACTATAACTTAGCGAGAGAATCTATACACATAAAAAACAATCGTTGTCCGTTAATATTTGTAGAATTTGTTTTATTTTATTCCCCTTATTTCAGAGAGGAATTAAAAATAAGTAAATACAGGGAAAGACTTAAAGATTATTTAAAATCATAAAAAATTGCACATTTGGTCGCTGCTTCAGAATATATACAAATAGATGACGTTCGTACTTGACCTTTCTACTGACGTGCTATGTAAAATTATTATTTTATATAATAATCATCCAATTTTATGTAAAAAAAACATAAATGAGTGATGATTAGTTAACTTGCTATAAGCAAACGAGCCAAATTTAGGGCATGACAACGTCTGCTAGGGTCCACTAGTATAGTCGACCAAGAAAGTGCTTTACCATTTTGCATGACAGCTCCTAGTTAAAGAAAGTTATTGTTTATTTTATTTATTTTCATTTTTTATTTTGTTAGGAAGACAATCGATACAAAATAATATAGCATACATATTGGTAACATTAACATATCTTCACAATTAACTACAATATACACCTTGTAAATGTAGAAACATACACACACACACACACACGCACACACATATAACAATTACGTTAACAATTTAGAAGATACTTAGCCGCTAAAAAATACATCACTTAATTTACGTTTAAAAATAACGCTTACGTTTGTTACAAATTAACGTGATGCATAACAAGCAAAAATGAGCCTTTTAACTTTGGACTATACATAATATAATCTTTGCACGTCCCGGATGGGTACGCTTTAGCACGAAGACGATCTTTGTTTGCGTTACCGCGGTGTAGAACCAAACAGGGAATTAAATAGGAAAAGAAAATGTAAAAATAAAAACTAAAGGCTAGATTAAAATTATATAGAAGAATTGCTTGATATTATTTTATAACGGAATTCATTTATTTTGTTAGAGAAACTATCTATATTAGTGCTTACGTGAAAGATGTCATTGTAGTTACGTAGCGTAGTAGATAAAGGAGAGTTCTGGCTGTATTTATTTAAAAATAAAATTTAAAATTAACTACGAAGTAAGTTCTCTCTCTCAGAAACTTTTTTTAAGCGGTTCGCCTGTGTGTATACCGATGGGCAAAGACAACTTAACTACCAGAAGGCTTGCTGTTTCGTTGCCGGTTTTTGAGAAGTAAATATACACTATAAATTTTATACTTTTACACACATTTAAAAAAATTACATAAAAATTCTGCACTTTCGTTAATCTTTTTTTTTTCGCAACGGTTTTGTCGATTTTGATAATGTTTTTTTATGAACTTTCATAAAAAAAAGGATTATCAGGATCTTACTTGGGTTGTACTTAAATATACCTTCTAATTAATCTTTGGATAGATTTGTCGATTTTGATAATGTTTTTTATGAACGTTCATAAAAAAAAATTATTATCAGGATCTTACTTGGGTTGTTCTTACATATACCTTCTAATTAATCTTTGGATAGATTATATTATATAGAATAGACCATTTTTATTTCCTCATATATTATAACGTGTAAAATTGCAACTTAAATTAAGCTCAAGTTGGGGTCATTATAATTGGTGTGTTAATTTTTTTTTGTGTTTATTAGTAGTTGATGTGAATTGAAATAAAGTTAGCATTGTGGAATTTTATTTAAGATCAGATTTTCGATTTTTTATGTGCATTGTTGTTGTTGTTTTTAAGTTAAGTTGTTTCTAAGTTAAATTCTGCATTACTTTTGAATTTATGAATACATATTTAATTAACGGATTCTAAGAAAGATGATAACTCGGTATTCTGTACATTTCATTTATAATATACTCTACCCAGCAGTTGTTGTCTTGCCATAATTTTGGCTATAAAAAGCTTAGAGTGGACAGTAATTATAGTTATTGAAGTGATGATTATTGAAATGATATTTAGATGATATTTTATTTGTATATTTAAGAAAAACCTAGTTTAGCTAAAATTAGATTAGCTGACAGAGGACGTTGAAACGATGCTCCCTTTATCATTAACTCACTTTAGGCCTTTTAAGCATGCGAAATGGTCATAATGTCTGAAGTGAATCATTTTGCATAGAGACGAGTCATTGAATTATGGATTAAGCAAGATTCGAACACCTGAAGCACGTTCAAGTATAAGTATTTATTTTTTTTATGTTACAAGGGGGCAGACGAGCAGGTAGTAGGCACCGAAGTGCCTACCGTCGCCCATGGACATCTGCAACAAATAACTTTATTGCGTGTCAAGTACGGAACCCTACTACATAAGCGTGTCTTGACACGCTCGTGGCCCCTTATTTTTTTATTTGCTTACGTTGTTTACTATGTTAAAAGGTCTACGACGTGTAGTCTGTCTGCCATTAAGAAAAAAAACTTTTTTTAATTTACTACTTTGCCAAACAGCCGAAATGTGCTATATGCTGATTTGTGAAAGATAAAGTATTTTATAATTATCGAGTGTAGAGGTAGGGAGTGTTTTCTATACATAGGTAGACTATAAATAACAAATAAAGTGTTTGTCTATAAATTTTACGTGATAGCGCACGATGCTTAGTCTGGTCGTTCCTCTCTTTCCATCTGTGAGGATTATTTGTTTAACCGATTCGATTCTGACCAAGCACACACTTTCGGCTTGAACGACCTAATTTATTTCACACACATGTATGTATGTGTGTGTAAGCGATAATGGATGTATTGGGTTTAATCTACTTTATTATATAAACAACGTATATAATTTCTATTTTTATTATACAATATAGCAGATGATGAGGAAGGCGTAGCCCAATTTGAGTCGATCGCTAGGTTAAGCAGTGTTTACCGCGTCCGGGTGATAGACAGGTGACGGAATCTAACATTTGTTTTCAACTATCCATCCTGTAAAACAGTGGTTTCCGTCATCATATCACTGTGTAATATTAGCGCTATATAATTGTTAACATAATATTATTTTTTATTCATATTCAGCAAATAAAATTCATTTCATTTCTCTTAAGTTTGACCTACCAAACAAAAACAGAATCATTAAAATCGATTCACAATTGGCGGACAAATATAGAATATGAACATACAGTCGAATCGAAAACGTCTTCCTTTTTTGATATAGCTTAAAAACTTAACTTTAATATTTAATTGCTTTAAACACTTTCTATAATATAAGCTGCGGTAAGAGAGATACGTAAAAGCAGTATTAAACACATTAAATATAAAGCGGTAGCCCTATAGAATGAATGCAAATCCGCACTGAATCGCATCTCCATGTGAATGGGGATTAAAGCAGTTAACTGCAATTAACATAAACTTTATATTAGTAATTTCCATTGGAATATACGTTTTATTGACAAAACCGTTATTAACTAATATTAAACCAACAGACATTGAATTGGTTAGTTAAAAGACTACATTGCCCTATAGAGCTCATTTGAAAACTGTCGTATTAGTTCACCAAGAATTCCTATTTTTTTTTGTATATAATTATGTATGTATGATAAAAATAAAGAATGAAAGTCAAAGGTTCGGCTTCAATATTATGAATTCTAGTTTTCATTTATAGTTTTGAATTCCCTTAAATATCATTCCTGTGCTACCATAAATAATACCAACCCTTTTTTGAAATTCGTTTGGAAATGCTAGGGGAGGGACACCTTATGGGCAGACAGTCGGATGGACGGACGGACGGACGGACGGACGGACAGGCAAAGCGAAATTATAAGGGTTCCTTGTAGTACTACGGAACCCTAAAAACGGGCCTATTTGACCCCTATCTGTCTTGTTTTGTATTATTCTGGAAAAGTTTAATAAAAAAAAAAAGAAATAAAATCTCGAAAGAATATTAAAAATACTACAAGATGTAGAAATTTAGTCGCATCTTCGGAATACATCAAATAGATGATGTTCGTAATGGACCTTTAGTCTGACGGTAGATCCGAAAAGACAACGTCTGTCAGGTCCGCTTGTGTAAGACAAATTTAAAAATTTGAAAGAAAAATATGGCGTATTTTCAATATTTCAACTAATTCAATGATGATATGGCCACGTAACACGCATCGATGCAGTTCGGAAGCTTTAAATCGCATCACATTTGTTTATCTATTAAACTAAAACCTTATTTTATTTAAACGGAATAATTCTTAGATTGGCTGATTGAGGTCGCTTAAACGAAACTACCCGTATTATTAACTCACTTTAGACCTAAAAGGTGATCGGTCAGTTTATGACTAAACGTATATCTGTAAAGTTAGTCATTTTCTAAATAGCGACTGATAGAGCAGATTTTATTTTACAAAGAGATTACAATAAATTTAGTATTTTAAGTCACTCTTCACGCTTAAAAACCTAACGTCCTGTTATAATTTGCTCAGTAGGAATTGATAAAATTTGAAACAAGAACTCACATTCCTTTTATAATTTTTTCTCTCGACTCAAACGTTAATAATGGTGTCAGAAAGTGAAACATTTATTTTCTATATAAGACACAATTCAAATCCCAATCCTACCGGCTTCTGGTTCTTTTTATCATTTTTAACAAAAAAATCAAATACGTATCCTGTTCTATTATAATATACGTTATCATATTAATCATTCAATTCAATTGGAATACCTCATGTACGTACATAACTATGTGTATATTCCTACGCTAAAGATATTTTAATTTTGATAAATAATAACAAACACCAATAGTGACTTAATTTCAAGGGCAATTTATCAAGAAACGTGGCCTAACTATGTATGGAATATCGTTGCGTGTAACCTTTTACCGTTAACCTTAAAACCCTAAATCATTCGCGATCCATAGACGTACAGACGGACAAATGTAGCTAATATTTCTCGAGACTAACTCGTGTTGTGGGCAATAAAGGCCGACATAAATTCTTCGCCTTATTGACTGCGACGTGTTACATGCGTTACAGCATTGGATACTAAAGCACTTGACATACAATTACGGAGTAAAATACATTAATGTTGCGCAATCGATTTACAGCCTGATGAACGATTGCCTATTAAATAACTCGTCACGGTGAGGAGCGGGACCTTGTTGAAGGATTCTAAGTTTGGCTTTAGGCCTATCTGTAGCCTAACTATCCTAACCGAAGTCGATTACTCTCTAGGCTTACTGTAATTAAATAAAAAACTCATCATAATAACAATGACTCAAAAGAATTTTCCGAACAGACATAGGCAGTCAAACAAAAATTCTAAAGACAGTTATTTGGATACCCACTATAGTAGCTTATTAAAAAATACTAATACGCGTAAAAACGTGGTTGTTTAGATAACAGATAGACACTTTAATTGTATTTGCACGCAACACATTTATCTCTAGTGTTCAGCGCGGACACGGCATATATTATGTCAGACACGCCCGCCGTTTTTTACGTAGCGATATTTCGTGCGCAAGTTCGAAGTTCGGTGACCTCTCTTATATAATCGTGCATAACGATACTTCTTATATCGCGCTGCTAATTCGGCGCGAACGCCCACGCCTTTATTAAGCTTACGCACATATAATCGGGTTCATTTGTAATGTCTATAGGACAAATTAGCTTCAGTCGAAACCGTGAAACGAATTTCTTATCAATCTATGGATTCACTGCACGGATGACAGGTCTATGGCATTGCAGAGGAAGGAACCAAAGTAATCCCTGGGACCGAATTTAAATATGATGAAGATGTATCTTGAACGTCCGTAACTTCTTTACGAACTGACCTACTCCAAAAACAATTTTACTTTAATTTAGACATATGTAGATAGTAATTCACAAAACACTATCTGATACCTCAATTTATCGGAAACATTAATCCATGCAGATTAAAATATAGCATAAATATTGATGTAGGTATGTGTAAATTTTGCATCAAGTAGTTCTACAAGAGTACCTTAGTGATTCAACAGTAAATCGCGGGACTTATCTGTTAAAAATATGGTGTCCGCTTCTCCTGTAGCTCCCTAGCATCTCGTTAGAGCTATCGCCCTCCTGCGGTTCTGCGTGGGCACACGATCCGCCCTTATGTGATTTATTCTGAACGGCTTGTCGCCTGCTCTTAGATATACATCGCGGAGAAGACATAATATCATTGCGTTCTGTGGTGTCTAGAAAACCTGTTAGATACTTAGACTCTTTACGGCACCTAGCGATTTATAACAGAGATATAAGGGAACATTTAATTTAATTATTCCTAATAAGAAAATTATGTCTAAAATTTCAATTTTTTTCAAGCTAAATAGAGTTTCAACCTTACTGGTGGAGTATTGGCACAAAATTGATTCGATTCTTATTAATAGACACAAAACTATCGCGGATATACGTTTCGAAATTGCGTGAGATGAGGGCCATCGTGTAAAAAGTACCCGATTCCTCAAAGTCTAAAATTGCATTTTGCATATTATTTTAGTAGTGGACCACATGACCGTTGCCCCTTATTACGTAAAAAAAAACATAAAGACAATCAGCCGAATCCAGTATACGTCCTCCTTATATTAAAAGTATGTTAATAAATTCAGTCGATCAAAAATCGATGCTGTTATCAAAGCCGCATATGGGCGTAGTCGTGAAAGTTATATGCAAATAAAACGAGCATAATTATGCCGGCTAATGTTAATTTTATTAGTCACCCTAGATTGATAATTTCCTTGCGTAATAACTCTAGTAATGAGCGGAAATACTTATTTAGTAGCTAATTAGATGTACGCACACCGCGCGCCTACCTACCAGTATTTGTTTATTTTCCATTTAATATGGAGTTTTTAACAGAGTTAATGGTATTGGCATTGTACGAGTCCGAGCCCAATACTGTATTTATAAAATCATTCGCGCCAAAAAAAATCATCTGTGCCATTTATTTCATTGACATACAAACATACCTAAATCAGAAATATATTTTAATGCCTGGGATGAATTTTCCACAAACGGCAAAGCCTGATTTAACTGGGTTATAGTTATACATAGGACTATATGACACGAACGTCTGTTTCTAAGGTAGACAACTTAATGCCTGTGTTATAAGTAACAGACGCCTGTAATTAACGAATATATTTTTTGTTAGAAATATATACATATAGATAATACAACCAGACTCAAGAAGGAAATCGAACCCACGACCCACGGCGCGGAAGGCAGGGTTATTGCCAACAGCGCCAACGGGTCAGTTTATAGTCGCACCCACTCCTAAGTTCTGACATCGAGCTTTTCACATATACGTAAAATATACCTAATATTATTTTAGATAAAAAAGATATTTGAATATTTCTTTAAACTTTAAAGAAGTTTAAAATGTGAATATTATTAGATGAATGATTATTTTTATATTGAATAGATATTTGATATTTTATCTATATAATATGTAGATTGAATCAATTTCCCTTGGTCACGGCATCACGAGTAAACGGCTGGACCGATTTCGATAATTATTTTTTTGTTGTGTTTGTTATTGTCAGGAGATGGTTCTTATGTAAAAGAAAATTGAGAAAGTTGCGCCTTCTATCTATATATATTTTAGTAATTTGTAAAGTGGTGTTGTAAAAACGTATTTTTGTATGGGATTTCGTAGTCAGACGCTGATGCGACGCTAGGGCGACGTTAACCCGCCGCTAGGTGAGAGACTAATGCGCCGCTAGGTGTGACGCTAGAGCGACGTAATTATATAATTTTGCATTCAATAATGTATAGAGTGATTTTAAAAACATTCGTCTATTTTTTTAATAAAGAATATCAAGTATCCGTAATATCCACTATATTAGATATACCTTAGATATATCTTACGCCAGTTAAGCTTTTTTAAACCTTATATAAGGAGCGGCAACGGTGCTATTACATTTTATTAAGTGTACTTATATATTTACTTTTGTATGTACTTTTTATAATACTTTGTGCGTTGTTATGAAATTAGTAATGGAATGTAATAAACAATAATTTAAATTGGGAAATGGTTGTATAATATACAATAGATGTTATCATGTGTGAAGTGCTCCCACTTGCGATTTATATAATTTAAAACTACTTTGTACAATTTCATTAAATGTAAAATAATTTATATAAAGTTACAAAATTTATAAAAAAAAAATGTCATAAAATGGTCAAGAACGTTACGTCATTTCGTTTAATTTAATTCGCATAATATATTTTACACTAACACTAGCAGACCCATTTACCGTTTTTTAACTAAAAATATTGAAGTGAACGTCACAGCGCCATCTAGCGGGTCCGATTTTCAACATACACACAAAAATCCATCGAAAACGGTCCAGCCGCTTCTGAATTCTTTGACATACTGACAAAACAATTATATACACAAAGATAGTCTCGACTACATATGAAGACTGAATTGAAAATCAAAATAGTTTCTATAAAGTCGATTTACAGACGATAATTTTACGAGATATCGTCAAACGCTTAGGTCGGTCGTGCCTCTCTTTCGCATGTTTTGCGCTTTCGGCTCAGGTGGAACGTGACAATGAGTCACACTTTTTCGTGCGTGCTACCGCCGTTTCTCGGTTTATAAGACGATACCACATCAAAAATGACTAGATTATTATACTCTTTGATCGATAAAAACTTGGCCTTGATTTTTGTTATACTTCGATTAACGAAATACGTTCGACAAATGTATAATATAAATTTCTTTTTTTATTATTCTATGTTCATTAAAATGTAGTCTCATTCATCAATCTGATGTAAAATGTTGAACTGAGGTTTGTTATGTTGAGGTTAGGTTGGTCTAAAATTCATTATAAAGAGGTAAAAGAATAGTTTTACGAAGAAAAACGTGTCGAAACATGTCGCGACATGAATCACATACTATAAGATTAAGAGTTATATATTGGTGGGAACTCTATATAAAGGGTTTGGGTTGACAAAATTCGTTGATTAGAGGTATGAATACTTTTTCTTGATAGTTGAAAATTCGTTATAAAGAGGTTGGTCGCAAAAAATGTTCGCATTGTAAAGGTATATTTTATATTGACTCTTATGGCCAATTCAAGGGGATTACGAAGAATTTGTTAAATCGAGGAAGTCGTTATATTGAGGTATTTTCCTTGGTAAAAGGGATATCTAACTCTGAAATAATTTTTCAAATCGGACCAATAGTCCCTGAGATTAGCGCGTCCAAGAAAACAAACAAACTCTTCAGCTTTATATAGTAGCATAGATTAAAATTATCAGCTGGAAATGGACATTTATTTCTTGACTTAAAGTCAATAATCGAAATTGAAATAAACAATAGAAAGCGAGTATATATGAATGGGATATCAAATGAAAAGGTTTGTTTTGTGTATTACAAAATTGGGTATTTGAAGAGCTATCCCGTTAACGGATTTTCTTGTAATGTAATATTTCACATGGGAATTGAAAATTCTATTCATTTTCTTTAATTACGTAGTAGGTCCTGAAATTAGCGCATTCAAGTAAACAAACAAACAAACTCTTCAGATTATATATTAGTATATAAAAACACAGACGATAACATAGTATTGTTTTTTATATACTGGTATGAATCTCGTTGGTTTTTCTTACCAACATATTTTGCTTTGCGAACCAGTGAATTTAAAGAACGACAAGGCTTTGTCAAAAATTCTTACAAAACATTTTTTACAATCATTTTTGATTTTTATTTATATAGATGACATATTAAACACAAACCAGTTAATTATTCAAGCAGGAAATGCCGTCTCATGTAAATTCATCATTGCTAATAAAATCGTAGGACTGGTCAAGCCAGTTCTTATCATGTGAGAAAGAGGTACTGGTACCCGGACGCGCCGGCCCAATTCGGCTACAAGCATGGAGCTACCTCTAATTAAAAGTTTTCAAAGTCATTAAGGTTATTTTTAATAGGATTATGTGTATTGTAAATAAGAAATCTCTTTAATAATTTTTTAAAATTTTGCAATATTATCTTGGTGTTTGATTTCACCTGGAAGCTTATTATATACAATTATTCTCTTACAAATAACTTGTGCATCTATGCTGTTCTAGAGTCTTGGCAAAGCTTGATAAGTTCCTGAAAATCTGCATAATGCCGGAGCCAGATATAGCTTCATTTGAATGAGCATATAATGTGTCCGGGGACTCTACTACTTGAAACGCTCCTGTCTAGACGAAACCATACAACGATTGAAGTTGAAATTGACGTTTTACTTACGTTTACTTAATCTTGACTTATATGGTTAAAGTTATTTATATAAACATTTTGCTTATATTAATTGCATATTATACCGAAATTGTAACAGAAATCCTTGATTCGATTAATTGCTGCGTGTATTTCAGGCACAAATATATATATATAATTTTTTAAAATTTAATTTTGTAACAAAACACATTGTAAACATTATGAAATTGCACAAACCACAGAGGTTTGTCTTACATGCAAAAGTTATTTCAACTATTTAAAACACGGTCCTCTGTTCTACAGTGGGCACCTGGTCGCCACTCAAGAACCTTTAACCCCCAGCGATTGTCAGACTTTCGGGCTGTGTCTTGCTCATTGCCACTTCAACTTGCACATTTTGAGAGCAATGTCCTTCACTTTGGTTTGCCTACGCATCTCCTCATTGCGGATTTGATCACGTAGCGTTGCTTGGTACTTTCATATATAGTTCAATCTTATTATTTAATTTACACTACTTAAAATAATGCCTAAATGTAATTGAGGATGAAATACTGAAAAAATACAAAAAGTATGTTGCTTATAGGTATTTTAAGTAAAAGTTGTACATCTTTTTCACTATTTTTATCATTTACCGTGTCGTCTAGTGTTTCAGTTTTATCAAATCGATTATGGTGAGATATTTTTAGTTGGTATTGTTTGGTTTTTCTTAAGTGATTGGTTATAATTTTGATGTCTACGTTTCGTGGTTGAAATGTTTATACCCAAAAGCGATGCCCATGATTCACGGCAAAACTCGAATGAATTTATGATTGAATCATTTAATATACAAAAATATCGCACATTTAGTCAAACTGGCCGATTAATTTTAAGGTCTAAAGTGAGTTATTGATACATGCAGCGTAGTTTCAACGTCACCTATCAGCCAATCAAAGAGTTGATAGAATCAGGCGTTACTTTGCGGAAATCCATGACATGCATGAGAAGCTAAACTACTTTGCTTTAATCCGCGTTTTACTGCTTAGAATTCCATTAAAATGCAGGCGGCGGTTATTTAATAAAGTACAATTATGAATCGTAAAACCTGACCAGCCAAAGAAGGGGGGCAACATTATCCCACTACTACCACTGATTTTCAGAGACCTCCGAATTGGCATCTACGAATGGCAGCGACAGATAAGCCACTAAAAAATAAATTAAAACTCGCATCTAGTTAATGTTTAATTTTTATAAGATTAATAGAAATAAAATGTAAAAATATGATGTTATTGTTTCGATCTTTGTATATTTGTTATTGATATTTGGAAACGTGTGTTTCATGAGATTCCAAAAATAACTGTTGAATAACCTTCATATTATTGAAAAAAAATATGTGTATTAGTATGAATATTAGAATCAATAGTACTATTGTCATTGGCCTCAGCTACTGATACTATATCAGTATTTGGATCAACATCAACATTTGCGTAAGCATTATCAACAACACCAGCACCATAATCATCATCATCAGCATTATTATGAACATCAGCCATTTTAATATTGTCAAACCTGACGACCTGGTTAAGTGTTTGAAAACTTTCTATTTTTGTCACTCCTAATTTACGCTTACTTTGCAAAATTTTACAATTAGACAAACCTAAAAATTTATTTTAAAGTCACCTTTTTTTCAGTAATAACAGCCTACTAGTCTGGCTGCCCTATGTAATGAATATGGCAAAAGAAAACGCGAGCTACAATACTACAAAAGATTTTTGTACCTCGATAAATTCTCATTACATTGTTAACAAAGTGAATGTATCTCTTGGGAGTCCTGTCGATGTGAGTTACACTTGGTTATGTTCCGTTAGACATTGTCAGTATACTAGCGCAGTATACGACGTTATAAATAGTCGAAGAATTTTTGTACAGTGAGTACTGGCGCTTTCGAGCTTCAGTGCTCTCAGTACTTTGATCATATCCCAATCAAAGACAGAGCGGCTTTTGTTAATAAAATTAGTAGTTAAATTTAACAGTATTATATTATTAAATAATCGTGGGTTTGCAAAATCGTGGTATTGTAAAATTGAAAAAGCAAAAATGGAACAATTTGATTGGCGATGTCAGTATACCTGACCGCGTTCCGTTTTAAATTGTAACCATTATAGCAAACGAAAAAGGAACACTTTTATTTTTATTATTCAAGTATACAAAAATGACGTCACAGCTTACAATGATCGCAGTGTATATCGGAACACATACAAAGTCAAAACTTATTTACATGACTGTATCTGTTTACTCTGTATATTTTACACATATAGATAATTCTCTAAAATAATTCTAAAAATAACGTTAAATTGGCTGTTTTGTTCTTGCCTATTTAATTAACACTTATGAAACTTATTTTAAGAAAGAAGAAAGAAAGAAAGAAAGAAAAAGCATTTATTTCAACCGAGATACTACAAACAGCTTAAGATAATATATAATAAGAGTAGTTAATAAACTAACAATACTTACTAACTTAAAATCTACACTACTTACTAACTTAACTAAACTGTCTGCACTACCTCGTGAAAAGGGTGTACAGCTCAGTTATAAGCGTGCTGTTTGCGTGAGACGCAAAACAAAAACACGACACTGATTTTCTGCTGTGACCCAAGCTACGAGCGACGCCACAATTAAGTATATTTCTTGTGTTATATTATAGGAATAAAATTTTTCATCTTAAAATTTGAGTTTACTAAGAAGTGAGAGAGAGAGAGAGAGTGAAAAAGAAAGTGTTAAAATACTACAACTGACTACTATTTCTCTACAAATTAAGCATCATGTACTAGGTCAGGTGGAAGTGGAACAAACACCTAGTGTTGAAAGATTTGCCTTATTTTATAGATTTATTACACAAGGCAAGTATTTTAACAAATCATACAAAAAGTATACTACATATTAAAAATATTTTCTTTCCCAGACTCGAGAAATATGCCTCGGATACGTGGAAGATGACGTGATCTTAGCATATACAGTGGCCCATGCCATCTATGCCTTTTTCGCCTTCATCATTTCTCACCTCATGAGATGGAGAAAAAATGTACTCATTACTATCCTAAGTGTGTCGGCTATAAGCGGTGCGGCACTTGGTGATATGACCGAACCAATTGCCAGCTTTTTCTTGTTCATGGTTTTCGCTAGCACCAACCTAGGAATGGGAATATTGGCAGCCTATTTTTTGGACATGTATCCAACTTCTTGCAGGTGAGCGAGTTATATAACCGTCATATTCACAACTAAAACAATTTCTAAGCTCGATATCTAAGCAAAAGATTTTATATTAGAAATGCTAAACAACTCCTAATATCCCCTTTAGCCCTTCAAACAAGCGTGCTCTAGAAAATATTGCGATAAAGTCCAGTGAGATCTATAATCCGGATACCTTACTACTTTTGATATCTTAATATTGCTAGAAATAAAATCATATAGTAATGTGATGACCCTTTTTTATAATGGTTTTTCGGATAGTGTCACCGATTTACCACTGTATTTGTCATCTATAGTAACCTTAATCATATGTTTTATCTGTCCTCAGAAGTAGGTCTCCTCTGCATGATTCCATTGCTGATAACCTGTTTCCTTTATATTAGCTTTATACGTCCTTCCTTTATACGTCTTTGAAATTGCTTCGCTCGTCCGTTTCTATGTGCATGTATGTTATACAGTATACTATTATTAAAATTAACGATTGCATTCTTTACAGAGGCATGGTCTCCTGCCTCAGTATTATGTTGGCACGAACCAGTGCCTTCATTGGAATCAACTTGATCGGCAATGTCATCTTCGACTATTGCCACACCACATTCTACGTTTGGTCGTTTTTGGTCTTTAGTAAGTATTCTAAAATTAGATTAGACTTAGATCGAGACACTTCAATCTCAAGTCTGGGTTTGGGTCGATTAAATTTAATCCAATTCAACCCTACAAAGACACAAGTTAGCGGTTTCGTCGTCGTCGGTTCGGGTCGTGTCTCCTCGATTTCAGAACACTACCCTGGTTGCCTCAGCCAGCATCGGAATACTGGGAGTTGATATATCGAGCAAGGTTCATTTCCGCGGTCACCTGGAAGAGAAGGCTAATTTAGCCTCTAAAAAGTTTGGTGTCCTGAATAGGGCGAAGCAATACTTCATGCCGGCCCAACGCTTGCAACTGTACAAGGCGCAAGTTCGTCCTCACATGGAGTACTGCTATCACCTTTGGGCGGGGGCCCCACAATATCAACTCCTTCCATTTGAAAACCTATTTGGCTTGGTATCGCCTTCAGCACATCAGTAAGTGTCTGCTGAATCGTATGAAAGTATTATTTATTTAAATGGAATTTCCTATTATAATATGTTCTTTATGGTATCTTAAGCTACGTATATACCTTTAAATGTAAGAGAGCACCCCATTAGTAACTATAACGCAGTGTCTATTCTTAAAAGAGACTGATAATAGAACAATGTTCCCAAAATCGAGGTACTGTTAAGACTTCTCATCTTTTTTTAAATTTATTTAACACATAAAAGAACATTTTACAAGTAAATTTTAAAATTATATGAGACTATAGAAAATTTACGTGCTCTCTCAAGCCCTAATGGACTAATGGCGGATTAACTAATCTTAGTACGATATTTTATTTATTCTTCTTTTTATGATAAACACTAGACTTATGTATTTAAGTTATTGATAGAGAGTTGATATATTAAAATTATGTACTGGCTGAAGGCAATAATTTATTTCATACGACATTTTAATATGATATTGACATTCGGTACTCATTTATTGGCAGATATTTCATATTAATGTGGTAATGTAGTTTTTATTTCGGAGTGCTACCTACAAGGTTTATTCATTATAAAATTGTTTATTTATTACATTTATAAATAAGAACATATGTAGCAGAAAATGTCGATTGAAAAATTTTCTCTATAAATTGTAGCAAGTCAAATAAAAGCGATTGTATTTTCCAATCTAAGCTAAGGATTTTTTTTAAATTACTATTATACAGAACACTATGTGAGTAAAATCGTTTACAAATTATTAATATTTGAAGTAAATTTTCATATGTTTTAAGTCTGGTACAATACAATCAGGAAAAAAACAAAATTCTTGATTTGCTTACAATAGAAGCAAATCAAGTATTGCTTTTTTCTTTTCTAAAGTAATACGTAAAGGAACTTGAAATATACGGATTTGTCTGAGTCAACTTGTCAAAGCGTATTTAAAAGAAATAATAATACTTAGAGCTTTTTTTTACCGCGCATTAAAAAAGCGTTCAAATAGAACATATGAACCCCCAAGTTTTTGTTCACACGGCAACGCTTTTCTAACGCGACGCTGATCTATCGAACAATGCTTTATTTTCAACGCTGGCGAAGTTCCAATTATAATGTTTCTTCTAGTATTACCACACATTTTATAATAAGTTTATATTATTTAAATATATATAAAATAATCGCGGAAATCGTTTATAGTTAGTAATTTTTGCGACAGGGCCGGACTAAGGGGTTCTAAGGATTTCCGAAAATGTACGCAGTTCCGGGAACAGCTTATAAGATTATATACCTAAACTCGAATTTGGTTGGTGAAACCTATTACCATCTAGTTTTTTTTTTTATATTGGGAAAACGAGCAGGTGTTCACATGAGTGGCTACCGACGCGTATGGACAATCTGCACCACCAGAGGGCTGGCAGATGTGTTGCGGGATTTTAATGACGATAGTTGTTAGTTTATAAGTTGGCAAAGTTCTAGATCTCATCGAGTTAGACTTGTATGGATTTTTAAAATGTTACTTCATAAGTAATGATTCTTTGATGCGTAGTGTTCCCATTTCAAACTTAACGCGTGAGCACACAGATTACATGAAAGTTTCGTTAATTTTGTTAACGTATTTTAAAAATTTTATTACCTAAATAATTTTTTTTTAATTCATTCGAGATTATATATGCTATGAACGTTATAGTATATAGTACTAACGAGTTTCATCAGAAATTGGATGTTTTGAGCATAAGCCCGTGTATGATTCTTGTCAAGCTAGCAAGATACCCAAGTGAGTTAAACCGAGCTGACGTCTTCGGGCCGTAACGCTGGATGCTTTACCTTTTACGACACTCATTTTAGGATAAGCAAAGTTTTACCTCCAGTGGAAAAGATTTTTTAAATCATAAGTGCATATAATAAAGCAAATAGAATTACGAAAATTAGTCTTTGACCTTGAGTTTGACTGCTACTAGCGGATATTCGATTTGCCTTATAAAGCAAAGTTTTACATCCGTTGAAGATATGTTTATCATTATAAGTACGTACTATAATGCAGTTAAACATAATTAAGAAAATTCGTCTTTTTCTTTACCTTTACCTTTGTCTTTTTCTTTTTCTTTACCTTTGTCTTTGTCTTTGTCTTGTACTAGCAAATTTTTATAAACGTGTCTTGATACGCTCTTGGCCGCTTTATATTAGAGCTGTTTTTTGTTGCCAAACATAGGGCATAATGTTTTTCTCATTTCATATAAATAAATATAACGGTTTAGAACGAATCGTTTTTCTTTTTACGTAGAGTCTAAGTAATAGAAAAAGTTGAATGAAATAGAAGTAATGAATATAAAATAGAGTTCTATTTCCCATACTTATTTAAATTGACTTTTTGATGATGTTTAAATGCGTTTATTAAATTAAATTTATCTCAATTTCAGGGAAGAAGAAGGTCGAGATCTTCTCGGTAAACGAACTATGGACTTCAAAGTCAGCTACCTGGATACTGGTGTGCCTGCTGCCTGCTCGTCTGCCCCTTGTAACATAAAAAAAAAGTGGAACTATAAAGAGAGTTAATGAAACGATAAGAGAGGGAAGGACATTATAAAAAAATAAAAGATAAATATAAAATAACAATTGGGCAAAGGCCTCGTGCCGGTGGTGTGTAAATTGATTAACAATGTATTTAAATATGAAGCCTTCAAACCTACAGCCTACAGCTTTCCCCGAAAAATAAGCTATCTAATACTGACAGCATTTTTCAAATTAACCCAACAGTTCCTGAGATTGGCGCGTTCAAGCAAACACACAAACTCTTCAGCTTTATACATCAGTATAAATTAAAACTAATACCACAGAATTGCGTATATCGAATTAATATGGACTATAAGCTTTTATGGATTCTTTATACAAAAAAATAAACAGACTTTTGTACTGTATCCACTGTTATAAATTTTCCTTCTTATTTATTTAGATAAATGTTTATTTTAAGCATTGTAGGAGTTTTTGACTTCAGAATCTAACAAAATAAACTAATTTTTGTATAGGCCTTTTTAACATTACAAGTAGCATGCTCAATCGTCAACTGACTGACTATGCTTTAGGTCCAAAGTGAGATAATGATACAGGTAGCATCGTTTCAATTTCCTCTATCAGCCAATTTCAGAATTATTTTAAAATAGCCATCCAGCACTGCGATACAGCTATTTTGCTTCCACTTAATGGTTTTGGAACGTTGCCAAATCACGTTTGGCTTTAAAAGATCACATGTTACTTTTTCCAATGAGGTATCAAATGTAGTTCACAATTACAACATTTTTTATAATACATCGTTTCTATTTAATATTAATATAATACTAACTGTGCCCGCAACTTCATCCGCATAAATTTAGGTAAAAAAAAGATTCAACTTTAGCGTGAAAATATAGAATCTATAGTCTTCCTCGATATATGAGCTATCTAACACTGAAAGATTTTTAAATCGATCAATAGCTCCTGAGATTAGCGCATTTAAGTACACAAACTCTTCAGTTTTATATATTAGTACAAAGTTTTGAGGATGTGGCTGTGGGGCGAGTTACAGTAATGGAGGTATTAGTCACCTCTAGAAAGAGCGCTCTTGAACCTATACCTGGGTCACAAGTCTCGAGCATTGAGATGGTTCCTTTCTCTGCAACATGATGGACCCGGAAGAGCACAATGAATCCAGGAATGCAAAGTTATTCATCTCTTGGAAATTCATTTTTCCTTAAGTATTACAAGTACATTTACAGAGTTAGTAGTAAGAGAACAAATTTTGTGAAAATAAAACTTTTTATTCTGGTTATCATCAAGATTTGTTTTTAGCTTATGTACATTTAATTTTGCAGGAACACCCAGGATGGACAAAGTGATGAGTTGCTAGGATTATCAGATTCCTTATCAGGGAAAACTGAAGATGACATTCAGCTCACAAAGAATGTTGACCTTTATGCATAATTCATTGTATAGATGCAACATTTCTCAGATTACAAAATTATTCTAGTACGCTTGTAGTCTATGGTCTCAATATTTATTATATGGAAATTGTGATGTCTAAATTAATTTTAATGTTCAGTATTACAAAGTCAGTAATAAACAATGATCTCTTCTTGCAATAAGAAAAGGATATTAAATTTATTTAAAAGTATTTATTTCTTTTATAAATCAAATATTTTGGTAAGTTTAAAAAACATTATCGTTTATTTACAATTTTGGAGTTATAACTTCATTTATTTAACAATATTCTCACTAAATATGTATGCCTAAGCTTAGAATATAATAAAAGTTATAATTTAAAAATATATTAGCCTTTAACTTGCTTTATATGGAATAATAAGGCATAGCAAAATTCAAGGTAATAAAAATACTCATTGTATAATTTCATTCATTATTTTTTTTATTTCTGTAACAAATATATTACAAATTAGCTTCGAAAATAAATAATTAAAAAGGAATCGTTAGATAATTAGTGAGACAATAGTATTATTTTAAAAATAAAGTTACTTGTTAAAAATACCTAAGTCATTACTTTTAAAGCACTTTTTCATTTTGATTAATATTCGACTTTCGAGTTCTAACATTAAACTTTATAAATGAACAAATTAAAAGATAATGATTTAAATTTAGTAAGTGTTACCCACAGTCCTATAGATATATAAAAATATAAAGAATACAAAGAAAACTGATTCATTAATAAATAAAACTATAGACACTAACGAATTGTTACCAACATTTATATTGATATTATTAAATAGGATAAATAAATTTATAACACCTTTTAACTTTTTTTATTTTGACTTTACATTGACTACCATTGACTAAAATTTTATAATTTGATTGCTAGACTCAACACCATGTGATACCTTTTTTTTTTTTTTGGAGAAAATTTCATCCTTAAACTGATTACAGTTAAAACGCAGGTAAGTGGTTCTAAAAATTATAAATGTTAATTGTGTAAACTACTAATTCCTATAAGATATATACTTATTCCTTAAAGGAATTAGTAATATTATTGCTAAAACTATAGGTGAAATGGATAGATATTTTGCCAGATAGTCGACTGTCCTAGCGACCCTAACCGTATTCGGTTATAACGATTTAATGAATAAGCATATCAGATATCCAGTCAACCTTTAAGCCGGATATCGGCCGTCGGATATCTTGCCGAACCATAACCGATTGCCAAGTCGTAACACATGAATCGCACGAACTATCGGATGTACTCGCATGTATTCGGGATCTTTTCGTTATAAACGAAAGGTTGCATTGTCTTTTTAAATTGTTTTCTTAACACGATCAGTTAAGGTTATGAAAAAAAACCTTTTGTTATAGTCACAAATCATAAAAGTAGCAATTAACGAAGTTTGTCAGAGTATTCGACCTTATTTAAAGATATTAAGACCAGTGAAACCATTTGTTCGCTTAACGCAGAAAAATTATTATTTATGTTATGTATTATAAATTTTATTAGTAGCAGTTTGCAGTTCGTGTATGTTTTTTATTATGTAGTATAAAGATGATTTTGTTTTTTTAGATGGATTTAAAAAGTGCTTATAATATAGTTTTTGAAATCCGGTATCCTTCCGGATACTGGTTTATTATCCAGGCCGAATTTTAAATTAAGGCAAGTTACCGGATATCTGTTTCATCCCTAAAACAGTGATTTTGATTTTATCTAAAAACAAAGTAATTTTATGAATGGCAGCAATGTCGGTTATCTATCAAAAATATCAGCTGTGTTGTGTCAACATCATACCGTATCAACGTATAAAAAGTATGTATGTATATAGAGTTAGAATCAGTGTTCTGTTGTGGTCGTGTATTGTAGTGTATATAGTAGTTTGAAATACTTTACATTGGAATTTTTTTACAATTAATTAAACCTAGTTAATTAATAATTCGTCAAATCGAACGACCTATTTATCTACTTGTATCGTGTGTGTTGTTTCCCTATTCGTAACGTGTTATCTTGTTTTCCTTAACGCGCGGAGTTCATTTGTAAAGACCGGTTTACACATATTTTAGGTGAGCGGTAGGTGGTATTGCTGCATTAATGTCCACCCGCAAATTCCTTTCACTTTCTTGTATCTCGTAAGATTGTTCTTGATAACATATCAATAGTGAAGTTACTTTCATGTCTAACAATAGCAAAGTGCAAAAGTCCAAACTTGAGTACAAAGTAAGTTTTCTGACATAATTTCTAAATTAATTATTTTGAGAACATTATATTAAGTAAACCATATGTTAATTAAAATGAAGTCGGAATGCTTTTTTCACAAAATAAGAAGTTCTGTTATATTCTGAATAATAATAATAAGAATAAAAAGGAGACAAATATGCAAAAGTTATTAGTATGTAAGTGTTAAAGTGTAGAAATTGGTGGTTAAATTAACCTAATGATTGGGTTTTGTCAAGGTAATGTTTATTTTTGTATATAGAGTTTTTTATAATAATTCTGCATGAACAAGAAAGGATTCAGGTTTTTGGACTCAGAGTCAACCAGGCATCTTAGGATGTTGTCAAAACTTTTGTCACTGTGAACTTTAACATTGCATGTAACCTGTACAACTTTACTATATACCTTTTGTACATATTTATATGTTTTAAGATTCTAATTTACATCAATACTATTTTTTCATATAACTGGTTTATATTTCATAATCTAATCTGTTTATTTCATAAATATAAAAATAATCGTTTCATATAACATTAATACCTCTGCAAATCATCTCATGTTTTGTAAATTATGCTGTTATTGGTGTACTATTTTCTTAAGCGTATATTGAAAGTTAATATTATTTTAATTTTATTTTAATCAGCCTACAGTGTCCCACTGTTGTGCAAAGGCCTGCTCCGTCTTCTACAATCTAAGCGGACCCTGGTACTTAACCGGGACAACGCTAGGAAGTAGATAGAATTTAAATCAGAGGTGACCAACTTGATTAGACCCAAGATCTACTGTTTACTGGCGAAGCCCTACGCCATCTAAAAATAACATTTTTCTTGAAATGAAAGACCATAGTCTAATACACAATTATCTATAATTTTTGAGGGTTCCGTAGTACTACAAGGAACCCTTATAATTTCGCTCTGTCCGTCCGTCCGTCTGTCTGCCCGTAAGGTGATCCCCCCCTAGCATTTCCAAACTATTAGCCGTAGAGACTTGAAATTTTCCATGTTGATAGAACTTGCTAAAAACTCATTCCTCCGCGTTAACTTAGACTGCTTTAATTGAGACTATGGAAAAAATCCGTTCTTAGCGGATGCCTACAAACTATAAACTACCTCCTTTCCAATTTTTATTTTTGTTCGTCCCGGGGTTTCCGAAATTTGGTGTTAGGTGACATTCCGTTTTTATATACGTAGATATTGTGTCTGCGTTTCTGTAGCGACCGTACAATCTATAAAGATTGTTCATAGTCTTAATAAGGGACTGAAATTAGTAAGACAGTTGTCAAAATACATATTATATTATAGAGCTTAACAGCTCGACTGAAGCAAAAGAAACATTTCTATAAATTCTAAGGACCATTTTAACGAATTCGCGAAACATGTAGTAAAACCGCACACACACACCAATGTCAATCGATTTACACACACATATATACATTTTACTATAAGATGGTATCAAAGCTAAGTCATGATGATATTTTGTTATAACATTAAGTATGATTAAATTATCGATTACCGATGTACTAGTAAAATTTAATATATATATATATCTCTTGTTAGTATAAAAGAACCGAATAATGTTTTAGGATAAAAGGATGTCATTCTATTCGACATAAGATACGATTCCTGTGACTCTGGCCTGTTGTCACGCCCACTCTTAGTACATGTGAAATGGTTATTATTTCCAGAGTACTTAGTGCGAGGTTTTTTAACTTTTACGCGTTGGTTTTGTAGATCGTACAATGCATCTTAAAATTAGCTTTCGATATGTATATATATTTTAAGACTATCAAAATGAAATGGTGGGTAGGCAACAATAATTCATGCGGAATTCACAAAAGCAAACTCATTAGTGTGATGCTTAGACAGGTAGTTCAATAAAATATTTTTTAAGTAAGGTTTTGTAGTTATTTCGATTAAGCTGTTCTTTTAAGGTGTTAGGTAGGTCATTAATTAAATTAGGTATAAGATACTCAAGGGCTTGTTTGCCGTAATTATTACTATATTTAGGGAGTTTTAATTTAGGGTAAATAGCGCTTCTAATTTCTTTGTTATATCGTATTGTTATCTGTAGAATCGTGAAGCAATAGTTAAAAAACACGTTAAATATAAAAGCTAACTTCTAATTTTATATAGACTGCTGCTCCTACATTCCTAGTAGTTCTTTTAGAAAATAGAGTCCAAAACAATTCATCGTTAGGGTACATTATAAATGACATAAATAAAACACCTATTTTATCGAAAATACTGTTTTAGACATCGCAAATCAATAGCTAAAAATACATTAAATAAAAAGGCTAACTAATATTATTTTTAGCCCGTTACTCCTACAATCCTAGGAGGCATAAAAAAAATGGAGTCTAAAACAATTCATCGTCAGAGTACATCATAACTGACATAAATAAAACACCTATTTCAAAGCAACGGGGGGAGGACCTTTTCGCGTGCAGATAGACGAATAGACAGAGCGAAATCTTATTCCTTGTAGAGCTACGGAACCCTAAAAACGTGCCTGGAAAATTTTCTGAAAAACCAGGTAGAGTACTTTTAAATATTACAAGCAAACAAACCCACTATCTCATAAATTATATTGTTTAGGACTGGTTAGAATTGTCTGTTGTAAAATAATCCATTTTAGGATAATAAATTTTTATACTACAATCCATATCGATGGAATAAAACGTATACTGATTTTATTTTTTACTATAACAAATTACTTGTTATCTTTGAAAAATTCTTTACTCCCGTTGGGAAAACGCCAAGGGATTAAACTATTAGGGTTCCTTTTTTCCTTTAGAGGTATGGAAACCCTAAAAATGAGTCAAGAAATTAATTGAGCTGATTTGACAACGAGTTTTGATAAAAGAAAAGAAAATAAGAGACAACTTTAAGAACAATAATTAAATTTTATCATTTTAGTATGCCCCTCTAATTTCAAGATTGAAACAAAGTCTGCAGATTTAAATGCGCAGTTTCTCCGTTGATTTATCTAGACTTTAAATTAAATATTAGATTTAGATCCACGGCTGGCAGTATAGTCTGTAATATGGACCTGTCAACGTTTTATTCGGTCGTAATTTTGCCGTTTTATAGTTGGAATAAGTGGAAATGTTTACGTTAATGGCCAAGAGCGTGTCAAGACACGCTTATATAGAAGGGTTCCGTATCAGATGCGCTATAAACGGAACGGAATATAATCGGAAAAAAAAAGTTGTTTTCCGATTTCGTTCAAAATAATATTCCTAGTGAGTTTTATCCGACTCCAAAAAGAGGAGGGGGTCACCAATTCAACGCGTATGTTTTTTTTTTCTTTTTCTTTTTTTATGTTTGCAACCGCAGAACTTTTGACTGGGTAAACCGATTTTGATGATTCTCGATTCATTAATTTGTTAATACAGGGTGTATCTGACATCGTACCGGATACGCATCCCATGGGTTCGGTACATGATTCTAGACTCCCCAGTGGTTATCCGCCTCTATTATGCGCAAATTTAATACATATCTGATGAAATATAATGTGATGGAAAGAGTATGATCGCGTTTTTTATGTATTTGATACCTTTTTAAAAAATTAGGTGTTATGTTCGTAACGCTAGAATTTTGTTTAATTTACATATGGAGCGTTTAAAAAATGTTTTCTGACAATAAAAAGGTTTTCTCTGAATATCGATCTAAAGCCTGAACGAAGTCGTCTGATGAAGTCCACGCTCCGACCTAATCCTCTCCATATCATGACCTGCTCCGAGAAGTTCCAGGGGATGCTCGGAGATAGATTTGCTGCACTGGAACCCACTGATGACGTAGACGAGACCCTACAATACTGTCAACGTGACAGTATTGCCGCCACTTCACGCCGATCTTATGTGAGAAAGAGGTACTGATACCCGGACGCGCCAGATCAATTCGGCTACAAGCATGACGCTACCTCCAATTACAAAGACAGGAGAAAGGAAAAGCGTGGAGTAAAAGGATATATAAGGTATATGGAGAGAAGAGAAAGGATGGATGGATGATATAAATAAATAGCTTAGGAAAACATCAAATGGATGAAGATTATAAGATTTTCTAACCGCTACAAACCTGAATACGAGCTAAACAAATGATTTTAACTCCGCAACACTCCATTAAATCATTTGCATGAAACATTTAGATAATATTTTCATGAGACTTTCCGATGGCCTAAACTCATCATTAAAGGCCGGCAACGTATCTGCTAGCCTTCTGGTTTGCAGATGTCCATAGGCGTCCGTAGTCACTTATATCAACCGCCTGCTCGTTTGCCTCTTGTAACATAAAAAAAACTACAAGAGTATCCCCAGTATTTAAAAAAAAACTAACGAAATTAGTTTTACCTATTTGTTAATATGGACTCTGGTATTAAATATACCTTACGGTCAATGCAACATTTTATCAAGACCATAGATAATAATAATAGTACCGGATATTTTATAGTTAGAGTTAGACGCAAGCCAGATAGCCTTGACTTGCCCCTTGTAACATAAAATAAAAAAGGATTTAAAGGTAGATGGGGAGGAGAGAAAGGATACGGATACTACTGTCACAGATGGAATAGTGGGAGTGACACTGTACCGTAGACAGTAGAGGGACGTTCTGCCCAGAGATATATAAAAATGTAGGCTAGAAATATTAGGGATATTTAAAATGTTTATTAACAGTGTATAAAATTGCTTACAGATTATGTTAACGGGTATCAGAGATTGTCAAGTGCCTGAGATCAGATCAAACCTCATCAGGATGATTGGCATATTGGCATTGTTGTTAGTAAACAAACTTAACGATGTCACATCCAACGTTATATGCACAATCACAGAGTTCATACTCGATCAAGCCCACAAGGAAAGTGAAGTGTGGGTGTTGGCAGAGGCTGTTGATACGTTGGTTGACTTGTATTCTGAAGATGAAACGGACGTGCTAGCTGCTAACGTTAAACTGGTGGAAAAGTTGTCTATTTTGGCGCCAATATTGAAAAATAAGGTAACAAAAAAGGGATTGTGCTTAAGACCACACGAATGAAGTAGTGGGTATTGTCGCACCCGCTCCTAATACAAGCTTTTAATTTAAGCTTAGTAGGAGGGGAAAAGGGGAATATTAGACATACCTAAAAATATTCTTTTTTTTTTAAAGAAAAAAAACTTTAGCCTCATCTATATGTATGTATCGTCGCAGGCAGATAGCCGTTCGATTATAAATAAGATCAATAAACGTTAGTCGAAAGTAAGGGAGGGTAGCCATTTGATTGAATGTTCGCCTTAACCGATCACACTTTTAGTAACACTTTTAAGTCAAGAGAACGTGAAGAAGTTTTACTTCAAATATACGGCGAATATTTAAGTTATACCTAATATTCTTTCGGTTTTTTTTCTATGAAATTAATTAAACCGTCTTATTTTAATTAATACCTTGCGAAAACCCATAAAATCGTGAATACTGGAACGATTGATAAATGAATACTTGGTTTTTCATAAAATATTGCATTTTCAAATATTCATGCCAGTGTTTTTTGTGTATTTAATGGTATCTTGATCGATATTTTTTCTTTTATTTTGTTATTGACGCGATAGCTTCTTATAAATCGACGAACACCAGGTAGACGCACGAAAAAGCGTGACTCATTGTCACGTTCCGCCTGAGCCCAGCGTGCGCTGTAGCGTTTTCCGCGCTGTCGCTTGTTTCCCTATAGGGAGGTACGATCTAAAGGTGCGGCGTTATCACCAAATATTATTTTCCGTAATCGGACTTTACAGACAACCAATTTTAAAATTGCGTTTTAAAAGAGACGTTTTAAGAAAAACAATCATTTTTTCTTTGTTTTTGATGTTTAGATTCTTTGAAATCACCGTAAGATACTTCGATTTTATTAAGATATATTATTAAAGCTAATAATGATTTTTATTGTACGTTTATTTTCAGGCGCGACAACAGAAAAAGCTACCGAAGGAATACAAAGTCCTCGTCACCACCGCTAATTCCAATTTACCGAGGTTTATAAAATATAAGAAAGCAAGATTGTCCAAGTTGTAATGTAACATAGTTGATCTATGTGTGTAATATTTATATTTTTTATTAAATGACAATATTATTGTTACATCGTTTTTTTTTATTATACAAGAGTTTATGCTTTTGCGAAATATACTGTCGTTGACTATATATATTCTTGCAGATTCGATCCTATTTCAATTTTAAAAATAAATAACCAGCTACAAAATAACGTTCTCACAATAATTTTACCAAAAAGAAATTAATTCAACAACGCGGTTAGAAAAATGTTACAGACACAAACTAATTATCTCGTCAACGACTAGTGACGATTTATCACGAATGATGATCAAGAATGATCGCTTAACACTGATCCTTAAACACTGATCGTTTTAGACTAATCTCTAAAGAATGATTCGTTTAGAATTGAACTATTTAGAGTGATCGCGATTCTAAAGATGCACCGACTTTTATGCTATAACTTGCTCATGCGCAGTTGACATATCCGTTACTGCGCAGGCGCGACCGGAAGCTACTCTAACAATATATAAAAGCTTTATATATAACACGTTGGTGTGGCCATGTAGCAAGAATGGCAAATGAGAGAGCAGCAAAGCGCGTCTTTTACAGTGAACTTGGGGTAGAGAAGCGTAAGCCAGATGGTCAGTTCCTCAGATTTAAAGATGTCCTAAACGACACCTCAAAAATTTTGACATGCAACTGTCTCCAGTGGGAAGTACAAGCTAGTCGTCGCCATGAATGGCGAAGGTTAGTCAGATCAAAAATTGAGATCTATGAAACTAGTCGCTGCTCGAACCTTGATGCCAAACGGGATGAGGTAAAAGCCCGTCAACCTGTGGCTTGCGACTACAGTTATCTGAATGGCGTCCTTACATGCCCGCAATGTGCACTCTCTTTTATAAATAAGATCGGATATATGAGTCACATACGAGTGCACCAATAACGGAGCTATTGCTTTGAAGCAGTCGCCGTAGCCGAAACCGGCCAGGATGGTATTATTATTATATAAAAGCAAAATATCACCTAACACAAAATCTCGAAAACCGCGGGACGTATAAAAATAAAATCAGGGAGTAGGTTTTTACTTACTAGACATCCGCTAAGAACGAATTTTTCGATAGCACCAAAATAAGGTTTAAGGGCAAGTTTAATTTTACGCAAGAGAAATCGCGGGAAGTCGTTAGTTGTTTATATATTTCTACAGAGCTTGCTAGGGCTAGATTTCATTAAGGGAACTTGTACATTAAATTATTAAAATAAATATATACAGGACAATATGACACACGGACGTCTGTTCCTAAGGTAGACAACTTAATGCCTAATACACAATTTTTTTTTGTAGAACTATATAAATACATACATATGGACAATATACCGAGACTCGAGGTGGGAATCGTACCCATGACCCCCGGAGCAGAAGGCAGGGTCACTGCCCACTGCGCCAACGCGCCAGCCAAATAAAAAATTACTATTTACTACATCCTATTATCTTATAGTATTATCCCCTTTTCCTGTTCCCGTCCCTGTTCCGCTTCCCGTTCCGTTTCCGTTCCATTTCCTTTTCGCTTTCGCTTTGCCATTCCTTTTTGTTATACAAACCTTGTCCTAACAATAACGAACACGACAAAAAAGAAGTTACCAAATTCGGTGCAGTTGTTCGGAAGTTATGCGCGTGCATACATTTCAGCGACTTATTTTTATTTACGACTATAGATTGAGATGTAAGCTACTCTATATTTCAAGTTAGATCAAACTGCATACGGTGTGCAAATTTTATTAAAATCGGTTAAGCAATTTAGGAGTCCATTGCGGAGACATTTTATTTCAGTTATCGTACGAATTTTTATCTCAACCTTTACTTACTACAATGTAAGGTCAAATACATAATACCTATATTTATAAATATCGTATTATATAAATCATTATATATAATATATAAATCATTATTATCCTTGGTCACACCAGAAATTGTAGAAGAGTGAAACAAATGCAATAAGTTTTTTTTTTAATTCTTTGAAGTGCGAGGGAGGTTAATTGAAGTGAAAAAGTGAACTAGGGTTCTTCACATAAATTTAGTAATTATCACAATTGGGCAAAATCTTTAGATTCAAAGCGGACAGAGTCGCGGGCGTTAGAGAGTTAACAGTAAATCTTATGGAATGGCCTCGTGGGCCTCTCCGTCAGCTATGCCTTGCAAGTACGTATAGATTTTTCAATATGTAAAAGTTTTACAAAAACGTATCTAAAGATAAAGATGCTTTATTCAGGAAAGAAATTTTTTTTTATGCAAGTAAGTAGTGAGTCCCTGACTTCTGAACTAACGTAAGCTGTGTTTTAGGAGCCAGTGCCCTCCCTAAAGCTAGAAACTAGTTACATTATATAATACGTTTAATTTATAATGAAAAGTAATCTATATTGTTTGAATAAGTACAATTGCTTTCTGAATTAACGCACACTTACACCTTAATTATCAATTGATAACAATTTATAATTTGGAAAGATATTTTATAATTTGATTTTATTATATGTATATGTGTATAACTGTATATATTAATCCCTATGTGAACGGCTGGACCGATTTCACTAATTCTTTTTTGTTGTGTTTTTTATTGTGAGGAGAAGGTTCTTATGACAGAAAAAAATAAGAAAATTGCGATTAACATTAGAGAATTTGAGGATACTTAACAACCGTATAAAATTATTTAAGTAAGTTTTAATTATTCTAATGTAACCTTATTGTCATAACGATGATAGAAAGATACATAAATGAAACGGGAACGGCAAAGGGAACGGAAATAATATTATAGGATAATAAAATGTAGTGCCTAAATAGTAAGTAACTCAACTTACGGACAGGGTGTGGATCTGGCAGGATGGCGTTCGAAACGGTCAACTTATCACGTTAAAGTTTTTTTATTAGCTTCAGAATTACGGCGCGCAGTTTTCTATAAAATAGTTTATTTACGTAATAATGTAATGTTTAACGTTTATATGTTATAATGATATTTTATTTTACATAAAAGTTGTAACATATATATGGGGTGTGAACTTTGGATTTTCCAAATTATTTCTCTTTTATATGGACTGCGGACCCCTAAAATTCACCGTTACCGTTTCGTCATCCAACCATTACGTAAGATAGTCTCGTGCAAATCCAAATTCTCCAAAGTCAATGGCGTATAAAACCGATAAAGTGGATAATAAATTTTATTTTATCACCTGTCAATTGTTATAGATTTCCACTTTATCTTTTTTAGGCTTTCGTACCTAAAAGGAAAAAAGGAACCCCTATAGGATCATATCGTTCTCCGTCTGTCTGTCAAGGCCTTTTTACTCAGTAAGGCTTTAAACTCTAAAGTTGAAGTTAATATCAATTATTGAGGCTTGCGAGAAGAAGCTAATATCAATTAGTGAGGATCCCTTATAGCTTTAAAAAAAATCAACTCTCTAAGTGCACTTAATCAAAAGAAGATACCTCTCGTAGTAAAGGAAAAAATCCGAAAACAAAATTTTGAGGAGGTCGTGGCCTAATCAGTGGTCGGCATTTGAGTTGTTACCTAGTCCGTAGAACATTCATTATATTATGGTAAAGTTGTACATATATCATCAAATACCGTTCCCTTTTTTTTAATAAAAACAAATAAACAGAACATCAATACTATCAATAATAATAATAATAATAAGGATAATTTTAATTTACAAAGTACATATTAATACAGACTTAGTAAATACATATTAATATATATAGTGGGGCTACTTACTTGCTAACGCGAGTATCCTGGCACTTCTTTTCTTCATTCTTTTCACGGTGCCTGTTAATTTATTTCCACTACACAATATTCACAGCACAAGCTACGTTGCGCCCGAGCGATGGCCGACAAAAAATATAAACAAAATCACGTTGATGTGTTTTTTTTGTAACGTACCTGCAAAACGAGTTTAAAAGCAACTACTACTAATTCGTTGTTCTAACCAGTAATAGTTTACACTTTTTTATTATAAAATATTGCGTTTTCTGTTGGTTCAAATGTTACCAAAGTGTTACCTTCACGGGATCACCTGAAATCTTTTACCTTTTATCTGAACCTTTTATCTGAAGATTACTTGAAAATTTCATCATAATCACTGCAGCCATGTTATAATTCATAGGGAACATACATACACACTTAGGCAAAATAAAAATAAAATAGTTCAATCTATTTTTGTATGTTCTTTAAATATCGTATAATACAAAAACAACTTTTACTATCTTAACCTAAAACCTTTAAATTTGGCCATTATTCAAAAATAGCCCAGTGGCCGTAATTCAACTTGGATTCATTAAAAGGAAATTTTAGGAAAACTTTATTAATATCATTCAGTCTTTGTTATACTTCTTGACATCTCAAAATATACACTTGCTAAAAATATCCATTGGGTCAGTACAAAACTTAGGAATTTAACAAAAGAAATTTATGTTAGTGTCATATCATCTGTTGTCTGCATCTTCTTATGGAAGACTAGCGTACCGGTCTGGTTTCTCACAGGTACAATGTGGATATTTTATACATATGTATAACCATCCTCTTGAATCACTCTATTTATTGGTGAAAACCGCGCGCAAGGTATTAAAGTTACATTAAAAATTAATTTAAATTATTTAAAAAATAGGATTTTAAGACTTTTATTTTCTTACTATTTATTTGTTTTCACTTCGACGGTTAATCGTTTAACAAACGGGGCACTAGATAAGTAGCAGTTCGGTCGCCGTATCTATTTACGAACGTACCGTACAGAATCAAAGTTTGTTACTAGTTCCAATTAAAATGAATTAAATATCTATCAGGGGCCATTTCACAATGCGTAACGCCTTTCTGTCACAATGTTCAATAATGTAATTCAGACACTTTTACTTTGTAGACCAAAATTTTTTTTTGATATTTCACCTATTACGTACCTTATACTGTAGCAGTGCCTGGGACTTGTGACCCAGGTGTAGGTTTAGGAGCGCGCTCTTTATAGTGATCACTAACACTCACCTTTACTGCCAGTGCTCCCTCCCCTGCCTAGCCAAATCTGGTATGATCCTACTAGTGCAGCTTTAGATGTCTTTTCTAATAATGAACTTAAGATAGTTCTTGACAGGCCAAGGACTAATGAATGGATTTTGACATAATCCAACCAAACTGACCTAAATTCTATGTAATAGGGAGTATTACATTATAACGAACAATGTTGTAAACAGTTTACACTGTACTTAAAAATAATATAATGAATATTATTTGCTTAGAAATTCCCTAACTACATGAATTATAGAAATAATGACATTACAAGTTTATTTTAAGATATGAAACAAAAGAAAACTGATAAAGCTTCTAATATTGATTACTCATAGCTTATAAGAAATGATGAATTGTCATTTTTATAAAGGAATAGGATTATGGAGATATATTTACAATCTTGGATGAATTTTGCAGAATTTCTATTGTGCTGATTACTGATATGATTAGTATTGCAACATTGTAGATGCCCATGGACGTCGGTAGTCACATAGCATCTGCTTGTTTGCCTTTTCGAAAATTCGTACTTTTCATTTGACAAAGTCACTGCCATTTTTTTTCCATAAATTTACTGCGCTTCAAGATGTAGTTTCTTGCTAAATTTCATGATTCTAGGTCAGTGGAAACTGCCCTATAGGTTTTGATTTCCTTTTCGAATGTACTAGTCTGGAAAGTATGACATAACTGGTGGTCATATTTTTTGATTGCTTGAAGGGTTGGTTTTTTTCACAGCTTCAAAGTGACACCTTGAAGCAGTGAAAAAATTAACTCCCTAAGAAATCAAGACCTCAGTATTTGGTGTTCATTTTAACATTATAGCTCTATGAAAGTAACTTTATAGCTCAACGCGTACCTGAGAAAAAGGGTCTCGACAGACAGACAGCAAAGGATTTCTATATGGGTTTCTATTCTTCTTTTACAGCGACGGGTCTAAAAAAGAAATAAAATAAAAATAACATAATATCTATTATCCAAAGAGTTTATTTTTTTGTTTATGCTATTTATTGCTATGTGAACTATTTAAGGGAACTCTGCCAGAGAATCAGTATGTACATATGCTATTACAAGCTTTCATTTAGTTTCACTCACATCAGTAATCAAAACTGGCAAGCTAAATTAAACCTGCTTCCCAATATCCTATTGAACTAAAATTTTGCACACATGTACATTCTGTGATAATGCAATAGTATGATGACATGGAGTTGACCTGATGATGGAGCTGGAAGATAGCCGTAGGAACTCTGTTACAAAACTTTATTAACGCATCGAGTTTCATTCGTCATGATGAGTATTTTGTATACAGATGGTATCCAGGGTCTGGTGACGGAGCAAGATTAGCTTGTTTTTAAAAAATCTTTTGTTCTTTAATTTTATTTTAAGTTAATTTAAGTGACAAATATATTCTCACGAAGTAAGCACAAGGTCACTTGACTGGTAGCAAACATGATGTGGAACGTTTTTTTTTTAATTATTTTTACAAAGCCAGTTTTCATATACATTGTAGCATTAGTTGCTGAACTGGTGAACTTGGTACGGCCTTGAAACCTGCTGTTATTATGTTGGGTTTATATTTTGTTTAGAATTAATTATTTATCCAATGTGAGAATAGATGTAGGGGAATTTTCTTTTTTTTTTTTAATTTTCTCGACAATTTTTCTAACGTTTCCAGCAGAAACAAATCGATTATGAAAGTATGTGCAGCTGTTCTTTATAAATGTTGTAGCCAACGCGAAGTGTTTAAGATACACTAGCTGTTTCTCGCGACTTCCTTCATCGTAAATTTCTTTAATCTGGCCCTAAAAATCCATTCTTAGCGGATGTCTACTAACTTTACCACAGCTTTAGAGAATTTGCGAAAGGTGACCTTTGGTTGTATATTTGTATATAAATTTATTTACATTGTAAACTCTTTATAACGTCGTTCGTTATAACGAAAATATGTCATGTCGGTTGGCCCAATACATTAGCACACTCTTTATAGCGCAACAGCCATTCTCTATAACAAAGACTGACGTCTATATTTAGATGTCAGAACATGTATTTAATAATGTACTTTTGATTATCATAACCTTATAAAAGGTTCCGACTAGATCTTTGAGGTGCCGAAATTGCTAAGAAAGACAGCTTGAGGTAGTATATAACTGCCTTGCTTTTTGTATTGTTAATTGCCTCGAACATGTGTGCCATTACATTGTCTTTAGGAAATCTTGATGTTAGCTATTAAATACGGTAGTCTCCTACCTACCTTTTGTGTATTATCAGCCTTAAGAAAACTATTAAACTGTCAAGATGGCTAGTGAATGAAAAGCGCTGTTTAAGGAAAAAATGTTTGATGCTTGCGACAGAACATTTACTTATTTTTCCTTAGTCCCTCCATATAACGATAAACTCTTTATAACGATTAAAAATTATCCGTCTCTTAACATTCGTCCACATTCAAACGTCCTCCACATTCGTCATAAACAGTTAATATAATACGTAATAAATAAAATTATTAATACTACACGCTTGAATATAAATTAACCGCATTATTAATTGAATAAAATTGATTTTATAAGCTACTTAAAAGTCATAACATTACATACATTACTTGAGAAACAAAAGTAATGTACAATTTAAATCTTAACGCATTCAAAACAAGGTACGTTTTTATATTTTTCTTTTAGTTGTAACATAAAACTCGTTCCACATAATAATGCAC
This sequence comes from Charaxes varanes, assembly GCA_024363005.1. Lineage (NCBI taxonomy): Eukaryota > Metazoa > Arthropoda > Insecta > Lepidoptera > Nymphalidae > Charaxes > Charaxes varanes. The sequence goes on from JANCMC010033613.1 coordinate 11,903,010, forward strand.
TAGTTTAAGGTATTTGCTTAGATAAAGAGGTCGTTTTGATAACAGTGTATACAATATACGTCTGTCCTCTAAATGCGATTGCGCCTCTTGGTACGAAGCATGCGTTTACAATCGATAGTCTTATTTTTAAAGATTATCGCTTGGCCATAATAAGACGGAACGGCTTTGCCTTAGTGGTTTCTGGCCATGGCTGAATCTTATTATCGGATGTCAAAAATCGATTTAGAGCCTCAATAGTTCAACGGTATAAGGTATGAACTGAAATCCGCAAGGTACCCGGTTCAAACCCTACCGCCGTTGGGGTATAGTCGCACAGACTCCTAATACAAGCTTTTAATTAAAGCTTAGTAGAAGGAGAAAAGGGAATATTAGACATACCTAAAAAGTATTCCTTCTTTAAAAAAAAAAGCAAAAAATAATAATTAAATATCTTTGCTCGATGTAGTCGGGAATCAAATTAAATTAGTCAATTAAAGATTTTAAACTCAAGTCTTCACGGTTAAATAGGTTTTTGATCTATTTGCAACAATATTTCAACCCTTTAAAGTTCACGTCAGCAGTAATACGGTCGTAGGCTATAAGCTAACCAATTTAAAAAGCCACGAAAGTATCCTAAAGTAACTTTCTTGTCATACAACTTTTTGGCTCTTATTACTTGACACTTTGAAAGTATATTTCCCATAAATCTATATACATATGCATAAAAGTAACAGGTCACCTATCACGAAATTTCGAAAGCCGTGAGACGTATGAAGATGAAATTTGACAATGAAGTAGTTTATAGTTAGTAAAAATCCGCCAAGAACGGATTTTTCAATAGAGCCAACTTAAGGAAGTCTAAGGGATTTCGCCAGTTTAAGTGGGCAAAGTCGCATTATCTATTTACAGGCTAATAGTATTTTTTTAATGCAATTTATTTCATTTTAATCGCTTGGGAGTTTATGAATTAGCAACTACCGTTTTCTAAATTTTATGCTGTTTATATCAAATATCAAGACCATTCAAGTGATCTCTATATAAAAGACAAACTGTACCGGCGACGACGTCCGCGTAAATTAGGTGAAAAAATAGATCCATTTTAGCGTGATTATATATATAGCCTATAGCCTTCGTCGATAAATGGGCTATCTAACACTGAAAGTATTTTTTAAATTGGACCACTAGTTCCTGAGATTAGCGCGTTCAAGCAAACAAACACCAAATTAACCACAGCAAGTCCCCGTGAACCAATTAAAGAACAATAAAAAAAATTATTGATTGGCAACTTCCACGTGCAATTACTGTTATAGGTACCGTTACATACGGTCATATGCATTTAGTAAAATTATTTCATTTCAACGTTATAAAAAAGTCATTTTTTTTTGGTCAGAGTTAATGTTTTGAAAGATGTATTATAAAAACACCTGAATGATGACGATGATGTATCCCGGACTGAATTAATAGGTTCAAAAATCCTTCGATATACAGTTTAATAACAAAAAATATATATTTTTTAGGCTTTATTTGTGTAATGACCGAATACGGCGTATACTTACAGTACATGAGCACCGGAGCGAGGCAGAGTGCAGGTATAGCGATAAAAGGATTGTATTAAAGACTACTATTCTCTTTTCATTCAAAGAAACAAGTTTTCCTTTGCGGAAGTCAGTCACATCTAGGCCAACCTAATGTACTTTGTTTAAATTCGTGAATGATTCATTCAATTTGGTTCATTGGCGGATTTAATCAAAGTAGTTTAGTTTTCCATGCATATTATCTGTCTTCAACGAAAACTTCGTGAACACTGAACGTGGCAGAGATAGCGTACAAGACGGCATTTTTTGCCTGCACTCATGACTCATTCGGAATTGATAGTAATTGAAAACAAAGTCAAATGAAACTATTGAAACTATAGTAATAGACACATAGCTGTAAAGAAACTTCCTGCCTCGAACAGATCTTTCAGAATCGAGACTACTTAAGACACTCTACAATAAAAATGGCCAAGTGCGTGTCAAGACACGCATAGAAGGGTTCCGTATCTGATACGCTATGAAGATATTTGTTAATTAACTTCAAAAGTTGTTGTCCGATTTCGTTCAAAATAATTTTCTTTATGAGTTTTTAGCATGTTCTATCAACATGGAAAATTTCAAGTCTCTATGTCTAATAGTTTGGAAAAGCTAGGGAGGGAACACCTTACGGCCAGACAGACGGATGGATGCCCGGAATGAAAGGCAGAGTCACTACCCACTGAGCCAACGGGCCAGTCAATTTATATATATAGGGGCAAAGGCCGGCATTCACCTAAGTGACTACCGACGCCAGGTCATGATTTATTAGTGTGCTATGCTTAGAATGAAAGCGTTTAAAAAGGTCGCGTAACAAAAAATCTCGAATATCGCTTGATGTACAAAGGTGAAATTTGCCACGAAGGTAATTTATAGTTAATAGACAACTGCTAGGAACGAATTTTTCGGTAGGACCTTTTTAATGAAGTCTAAAACAAGTTTGATTTTATGCGAACGAACTCGCGGCAAACAGCTAGTTTATGATGAGAATGTCTTCTTCAAAATATTTTTATACGTAACGCCTCACGTGAAATTAGATTGCCTATCGAGATAAATGCAATAGGTGGTGTTTGAACCGGGCACCTTTCGGATTTCAGTCCATACCTTATACCGTTGAGCTATTGGGGCTTTTACTCGTAGTTCTGTAAAATACTAACATACAGAACAGTGATAACATAAAAAATTGGGAAAACTGCAGATGTAATCGTGCATAAAAATTAAAAAAAAAATGAAATTAAAGTCAAATTATGCAGCTTTACTTATCGGCTCCAAATGTAAATCTGAATTAATCGGGGACACTTTTGAATGTGCAGAAATTTTATCATAATCGGTCCAGACATCCAGTATAAGTAAAAGTAAACAACGACAATCTTACATAATCTGTTTAAAAGCGTTCCTGCTCTCTCCGCTATGAATAAAATTTAACGCCGAATTCAACTTGCCTGTGCCAGGGTTGTTGATGAGGTAGAATTTTAATATAACCGGAAACTTTCAGATTTTTCTGATTTATTAACTCTTTTTCTAACCCAGATGATTCCCTTCCAGATTTTAAATTATTTGGGGCGAAAATTTACAATCTATATTTTTTGAAAATAATTTGGATCGGTTACTAGAGTTACTATTCACATAAGCATTATCTTAATGTAAGCTCCCATTTCGTAAAGGACAAACTTTGTGGGAGGCATCATCTGTGAGGTGCTTACTTATCCTCGACTCCGGTGAGCTATCATTACGTCCACCCCTAGCACAAGTTTTATGCCTACCACAAACAAATATGAAATCTTAACATAGGGATTATTTAGGACCCTTAGAAAAACTCGGGCGCGTCAAATTAAGCTAAGGTAAGTAGTTTCCATTTCAATAATCTCACGAATTCAGCGTAAAATATTAAAATGGGAGATTAATTGTTTTTAATTGTGAAGGTCATATGGATTTTCTCAAGGCAATGTAGTTGAAACCACCAATAACTCATCGCTTTATTAACGTCATGTTCTTACCTTAACATAATCTTTTTTATCGTGTTTGCACCCAATCTACGTAATCCAATAGATCCCCACAACGCTTTATGACTACAAATTTAGCATCACGGGCTCCCATACTAATATAACTGCTATGTGTAGAATGCACTAATTAGAGAGCACGCGGAGAATATATTTGTCCCCGGTGGCGGCGTTCTATGGTTTTAGTCTTTCCATTTTTGTTTGTTAAGTTTTAGCGCCATTAATGCAATTATATAGCTTATTAGCCTTTAATGCAATTACGTCAATTTTGATTTCATTGCCCGACGTTGATGGCTAATATTTTTTGTGAAGAACCTTAATTTTCTTTTTGTCTCACCATTTGAATCTATGGCACGAATAAAAGCAATATTTTTAGATATGTAGCTACATAATATCTTTAAGTTCACAACGTGTGTATAATTTGATTTATGATTTGACTACTAAGTCTCGTATGATAGGAACTTCGCTATCGTAACTTGTTTTGTATGGAGATTTTCAGTGTTTGCACTGCGGTCGTCGTCATCCGTACAGCGCCATCTAGTTTGCTTTGGTGTAACCTTTATTTCCACTTAACATAATTTCCATATCGTTATGCAATGTCATAATATCGCAACTATCGACACACACGATAAACCCTTTTCGTAATGACGAACAAAGGCAGACATAACTACTATACCTCTCATAGATGAATACGCTAGCGAAATTCACCGCCTTATTTATGAACTCAATTTTCTTAACTTTTTTACAGAAGCAACGCTTGGCTTAAATTTAAATTCACAAACTTCCGATAAATCTTTCTACTACGATTCTTTAGTGATTTTCTCTCGCATCACTGAAGAAAGAATGAACCAACCTTGGTTACAGCCAGATTGGATGTTCAAGTTTTCTTCAAAGTATGCTAAATGTGAAGAAAGCATTGAAACCCTATGTAAATTTACAGATGAGGTATTTTAAACAAATAATAATATGTCCGACGCGAGTTGTAGCAATTTGAGTTCCTTATCTGAACCGTTTTTATTTTTATTTTATTTATCTGAACCGTCGTTTTTTAACCAAATTTGGTAAACCCCTCATAAAATAGAATCCGTTGCTTTGTGATAAAACCCGGTGGTTTGGTGGTTGTTTGTTAAGTTTACGTTAATGTTTTATTTTATTTAATTCATTTAATTTACATGTTACCCTGTCAGGGCGTTTGTAAAACTATCTTTCGAAATTATTTTAATTTTAGGTCTTACCAAATTCTATCATTATCAATTCATGTTTAATATATAATGTTAAATGTCAAATGAATGGTTTTATATATTTGTATAAGTCAATTTGCATTTTAATGCAATGATATAAGAAATGTTTGATATGTATATCAAAAATGACTGAAACTCATTTTTGATTAGTTTCAGTCTGGAAAAACATTTAATTACATCTTAATTGCTATAATAATAGAATGTGTCCATAGAGAAATAGGACGTATTAAATGTATGTCCTTTGTCAGTTATTTATACCTAGTGCCTGTGCAACGTTCCCCGAACACTCAACCCTGATTTTCAGTTGGAGTTCGGTGACGACAGTAATGTACTAAATAAAAAAAAAGTTGTATGAAATACTAAACTACTTTTCTTACACTCGCGAATAAATACTGAGGAAATTCGGTGCAATGCTGCAACCTGACAGCCACATCACTGAACCCGCCACCAAAGCACAGCACTATACTGACTTTCTGATGTACCTCAGCGCACATTTCGCTTCGAAGCCGAAGCATTATCGGGAGATAGACGCTACCACGGTTGTTCGTAAAGTTATTTAGTTTTCGTTATTAACCTTGGTATAGCCTATCGAATTCCTCGATAAATGGGCCGTCTAACATTGAAATATTTTTTAAAAATCTGATCAGTAATTCCAGAGATTAGCGCATTCAAGCAAACAAACTCTTCAGCTTTATATATTAGTATAAATAATACAGTGAATTGTTACATTTAACAAGTATGACAGGTAATCACATTATTTGAGAGCATTGGCATAGAATAGTTTTTATATTTTAAAATTATACATAAATTATTGTTGTTTGTAGGTAATAAACAAACAGACAAAGAATCTTAATGAAAGACGAAATCAACTACAAACAAGTAATGACGGTGGTGAGTGTTGCTGGCCTATTTATTTTTACCTCACTGCACGCCTCATAACGCAAAGCGTTATGGAGTGTTCTAATCAAAAACGAGCGATTTCGTGAACTAGAAATCAGAAATAGAAATAGAAGGTGGAAAGAGCACATCAAAATCTATAAAATTGTCAATTTTCAAAACTCCCGGAAGACTAAATAAAGGTTATCTAGAGATAACTGTTTGTATTACATACCAAATGATTGAATTAAGAAAGTTCAGATGTCTTAAGACAAAAATATGATCTTACCCTAACTTTACTAAGAGAACTTTACAACGAAATCGCAAACAAAAATTGTATCTGCACTTTGGCCTTGAACTTAACAAAATCACATTCATATTTAGAAAACATTTTAAAAATATCTATACGGTGCTACGGTGGTTTTGCGCACTTTTTTATATTTGCAGACTTAAGTGAAAAACAAAAGGATAATTTTGTTAATTTATTGATAACATCATCTGATAGTGAAAATAGTTATACTAATATAGAATTACGTGAAGAAACTTTAACAGTGATTATTGCTAGCACCGACACGTCCACCTCCTCTATTTGCTTTACTCTTATGTTACTGGCAAAATATCCGAAAATTCAAGAAAAGTTATACGAAGAGTGAGTTATATCCATGCTACTTACTACTATATTAGTTATAAACAATATTAATTTATTAAGAAAACAAGCTGTGTGGTGTTGCGGAGCCCCAAGTAAGAACGAAGTTCCTTATTAAGTCTAGTCAATCTAGTCAAGGCAGAAAGCAAGTAATTATTCGGCTATACTTTTTTTGACTTCAAACTATACATTCGACAATGTGTAGCGAACATAGAAAACAATACATGAAAAAGTTACGCATTTCCGTTATGGACGTTTACGCGGACGTTTTTTGACGGTTAGGATGCCCCTCCACATCGTCCCATAAGGAACTTCGTTCCAAAAACCATATATGCAATATAATAATAATTTTAACACATACCTAATTTGCTCTTAGATATTATATTTGTTGTCGTTAGATATTGAATAAGTTGTAAAAATGAAATTTATGCTATATTTTAGGATACAACAGGTGTTTGGAGGCTCCGATCGACCGTTGGTAAAAGAAGATTTGGATAAATTGAAATACTTAGACAGAGTAGTGAAGGAGAGTTTGAGATTATTTCCTCCTGTACCAATCAGTGTGCGGAAAGTCGATAGAGAACTTAAACTACGTAAGTTACAAACCTATACATTAAGAGTAAGGGGTCATCCATATTCTTATTACGTCACACGAATTTTATGATTTTTTTAACATACAGGTTGTAAAACTTTCGAAACCCTGGGGGGGGTTAAACTAATCCCTTGGTGTGAGCTCACATAATCAGGAAACCAGCAGTTTCTTTTAATTATTCATTATTCCTTACTCATTTATGTATTATTTATATATTAATACGTGAACTGTAAAGTGAACCCCGCGGCGTCACAGAGGCCGGTCGTTCCCGTACTTAGCAGGGACACCCCTGTGGCGTCGAGACCCACGACGTAAGACTCCCAAGGTGGAGGTCGACTCAGGAAGACCTTCAGTCTTCCCTGCGTTCGACGAGGTCCTACAAAAAAGGTCCCTTTCCGGGAGAGACCCTCTGTCTCCCCCGCACTGAGCTGCCTGCTGCCTGCTCGTTTGCCCCTTGTCATATAAAAAAAGGTTTTGATTTCCTTTAAAAATGTATGGGAAATGTGACATAAACGGTCATATCTGTTGATTACGTACACTTAGTGTTGATTCTTTCACGGCTTCAAGGGAACGCAGACCTCAGTATTTTGTATTAATGTCAACTTTGAAGCTCTACGCGTACCTGAGAAAAAGGGTCTTGACAGACAGACGGACAAAAAGTGTTTTTATAAGGTTTTCTTTTTTGCTTTATAGGTACGGAACCCTAAAAAATAATATATAGTCTTTCACTTAGTAACTTTCAATCGTTATCGTGCAACCTTGTAGACGCTTCATACTCCTCTATAGTTTTCGCTTCACGTATGATGATACATAAAAATAGGCCAGACTGATGACAAGTATACCCGTTAACCTATAGACACTGCCATGGGTATTATTCGAAGAAATCTCTTCTCAATGTTTTATAGATCCTACTCCCTTTTTTCCATTTACTCTTTCCCATCTTCCTTTAGAACTTTATACTTCAGTAGGAGCATCTACAAATAGTTTTGTTGAGCTATGGGTTTCTGTAGTGTGCTAGTTGCTCCCAACTACGAACGAGAGATGTCGTTAGATCTTGCCTCTATGAAACTACTTCGACAATATAAACAAAATACCTCTACTGACGTAGAGTATTGTAAACCAGTATCATGTCGAAGCAATACCCAAATTTCACCGACTGAAGTTTCTTGTTCAACTTGTTCATCATATTATGGCTTATTGGGAATTTAATATCGTCTTTAACACGCGAAATTTCTATTACCAATAAATATTGGATAGATAACGCAACTACGAAAGTTAGGGCGAATATTAAACTCAACATTTCCGAAAGGGCTGGTCATATTTTTTACGGAACTTTCACTGGTATGTTCTTTACTTTAAAAAAGGAAAATAAAATTACCAAGAGCGTGTCAAGACACGCCTAGAAGCGTTCCGTATCTGATACGCTATAAACGTATTTGTTAAATAACCACTAAAGTTGTTGTTCGATATAATTGGCTGGTCCGTTAGCGCAGAGGGCAGTGCCCTGCCTTCTGCTCCAGGGGTCGTGGGTTCGATTCCCATCTCGAGTCTGGGTGTATTATCCGTATGTATGTAATTATATATTTAAAAAATATATATTTTTGTATAACAGGCGGCTGTTACCTATAACACAGGAATTAAGTTGTCTACCTTAGGAACAGACGTCCGTGTGTCATATATTCATGTACATACTTATTTATTTATTTATTAATTTTTAAAAACATAGTCAGATTAAATACAATTGCTTTAGAAGGTTTGAACTGGCCTATTATTAATTCTTAACATGGCTGTTTTTCATAGTACTAAATTGGTGGAGATACCAACTTCATAACAGTGGACGCCCAGCGTCTGGAAGCGGGTCCTTGGTACTTTAAAGCAGCTGAAAACACATGGTACATCGGACGAATCGCGGCCCAGTTTATAGACTACTTGGTGTCCAGGTAAAATAAATAATTAAAACTAAACGTTCTTTTTTTTTTAAGAACTTCGAATATTTCACGACTTGGCAAAGGTCAAAACCTTGACAGATCAATCTTTTTTTTAATGGGTAAGCCCAAAAACTTTTTATCACAATATTGTAATTTTTTCAGAGGTCTAAAATTGTCAAAAACTCATCTGGTGGGTCACAGTTTGGGGGCACAGGCAGCCGGGGTCGCTGGTAAAAAAATACTAAATTATTTTTGATAAGTGTTGTAAAACACTACTTATATATGAATAAATACATTTGTTTTTTTTTTTTAATAGCATAAAATAAGCAAGTATTATTTCTTGTTGGCAAGAAAAATGTTTGTGGCTCTGTAAAACTTTTGTGAATTGTAATTTTTGATTCTTCTGATTTAAAATGTGCCGACCCCTGTGCTAGGATGACAATAGCCCAGCTCGAATTAAGTATACCGCTGTTCTGCTGAAGCCACAGTCTAGCGAGGTTTATTATATCTGTAATACACATTGTAGTATCCACTGATACTTCGTAAATATTATTAAATATTTACTGTAATTATAACTCACACTGTCACAACCGGAATGATGCTTGCGGCTTGCATATGCTGGCGGCACAGCCGCCCGGCATAAACCCGGTGGCAATGCCACCGGCACTGTTTGTAGAGCCTTATTGATATCAAAAGCCCTTGTATAATAAATCCAATACCTTAAAAAAAACAATTATCTAAAGCATAATCTATATATTAATACGTGAAGCGAAAACTTAAGGTAACTTAAGTTAACTCCTATTTTACGAAAATTGCGCGGACGGAGGATTACAACATTTGGCATTATTGTTGTTCTCAATAAGGAAGCTGTGCGAATGCTAATATTTTTATAATATGCAATATTAATATATTAAATTATTAAAATAAAACGCTCCGGCCCAATTCGGCTACAAGCATGGCGCTACCTCTAATTATTTTCTATTTATCTGCTAAAGATTTTTTTTTAAAAAGAAGCTTTTATTGCTTGTTATTAAAATGAACTAAAAGTTAAAAAGTATTTAAAAAATACATTCCATTTCATAGATACTTAATTTAAATCTAATTTTATTTAATAAAAACGTGTTACATCTCTTTAATCTTTCTTTCGAACGTCGTTCGAATGTCTCTCACTCGCCCATGTGTAAACCGATCCAACTAATAGCCGTGTATATCCAGTATGCCTTTATATTTCAATTTATTGATGAGGTAATTAATTATTTATATAATATATTTAGTACTCAACGATCCCCGCTACGTCACAACAGACGCGATTGATAAAACCCGCTATTAGAATAGAGCGTTTCAATAACCGCTACTGAAACGCAATAGATAGTTCCCTTTTCACTAATGATCAAAGCTGCTATAACCCACAGCTAATTAAAATAGAGCGTTTCAAAAACCGCTTTTGAAACTCAATTGATAGTTTTGTTTCGATAACGAACGAAGCCGTTTTTATCCGTCTCTACAGCTCGAAGATTATAATTTATATGTAACAGAATACTTTAATTAATCAATATGTTGACCGTTCCATATTTAAACGAAACCGATCAGCTCAAAAATTGCCATCTGACGTTATTTTTCAGACACATACAAAAAGATTAATAAATGTTTTAATTTATACAATTACATATTTTTCCAATTAAGTGTTAAATATTTTTGTTACCGTTCTATATAATGACCAAACTCTTGAAAACAATTATCATTGTTATGTGGATATTACAATAATTATTTAATAAAATGGGAGTATAAAATATAATATGAATACATTGTCTATTATAGCTGTATTATTTCATAACACTAGCGGACCAAGCAGACACTGTCCTGCCCGAGTGTTTAACCAAACAGTAACCACTTGCTATTTACTACATTCATTCTATTATCTCATAATATAATTACTGTTCCCGTTCCTGCTGGGAAGTTATGTGTGTACATAATCAATGCCTAGTTGCGGCCAAGGCTTGTATAGTACTTTTCTCAAATAATGCGTGGAAATTAAACTAAGTAGTACAATTCAGAACTTTTATTTCAAAATGTATTTAAAACCAGTGACGAAGTTGACGAACAACTAATAACAATAGTTTTTTACGCGCCAAAGTATTTTTTTTGTCACTAAACAGCTTTCTATGTGGAAGCCAGTTCGAAATTTAAATTAAACCTTTGATAAGTTACCTCTTTGGTCGCCATGTTGCGGAGAAGAAAATTGTTCCATTTTTAAATTACACGACAAATATGATTTTACATAGTAAATAATTTGGCCCGAAACACGACAGTTATGGATTTTCATACAACTATTGCCGGCCGCTGTTCGACCATTACAACAAGTTCGATTTATCTCAAAGAAGGTTGTCAAAATAATGCTCAAACTTCCAAGCAAGGTTGAGAAAAAGATATTTCTATTAACATGTAAGTAAGTTATAAGCACGGACCAATCTAAAGGCGACTCTGAATTGCCCTGAATGCAACTCAATGTGAAACGCCTGAATTATTCATGGACTTTGAAAGAAAGGCTAATTGAGTGAAACTGTAAGCTCGTCCAACTTTCCAGGAATTTGTCTCTTCTATACAGTTGTTTAAGATCTTGGCGCTATCCATGATTGGTGTTATTGAGAGATCTCTCGCTAAATATACTGACGAGCAGAGATAGTTCTTATATATTTCTATCTAAATTGTCATTTTTTTTATGGGTTAAGCGGGCAAACGAGCATACAGCTCACCTAAGTGATCTTCGTCGCCCATGGACACCTACAGCACCATGGAAGCTGTTAGTGCGCTGCCGGCTTTTGGGCAATTTGTTTTTTATTATTATTATTATTATTATTATTATTATTATTATTATTATACTAAATTTCTACTATATCATCAACTCCTGAAGCTGAATTAGGAAACCCTGTGCTTCAGCTTCAGTGCCTCAACACAGTTTATCCGCCTATTGAAGATCTGCAAGATGTAAGATTGTGGGAACACCAAGGGTGCCTCCTTTTGCTCTTGCTCCACATTTTACACGTACGAGGTAAGAAAGATCGGCCATACCGTACAGTGCTTCCGTGCTACGTCTCAATAGGTAATGTGGGCGATGTTTGAGGGGGGTCGTGCGATTTCGGAATTTTGGGCATGGAAACAGATCGAATATTTCGTTAGAACATTCCCCATATAAGCGATAGAATACACTGAGAGACCCAAAATCTCTCCGAAGTTCCAGCGCTTCCAATTTGCAATTCTTGACCTCAATAGTTATGTTTGTATTTTTTCTTGTTTCTTTGAATTATTTTGCTTCATCCGGAAGTGGGTTCATGTGTGTATTGTTCGCATGTTGCAAATGAATAATAAATGAATATTTATTTAACTATTTTCAAAAAATGTTTGCGGGTACTGGCACTACGAAGTTTCAACAGAATTTTCACAATAATTCACATTTGTTCAGAGTCATTTATTCCTAAGCATTATCATCATTCAATAGTTCTTTTACATTATAATAGGATTATTGAATGAGCTTACGTTTTATAAAATGTTCAAATTTAAATTCAAATTCAAATGGCATTTTATTCATGTAGACTTTTCCAAGCTCTTTTGAGTAGTCATATATTTTAAAAGCTACCACTGATTCGAAAAAGTCTACTCACGAGAAAAAGCAGCAAGAAAATCGTTGCCCACTCTATTAAAAATAGTTCTTTAAAGTGTAATACATTTTTGCATGTTAACTATAAAGAACACAGCTGGAGCGACTCAACTCCTAGCTGTCTTATTTTTAATATAGTCTTCGACTGTATAACACGCCTTACGAATAAGCGTGTTTTTAAAATGTTGTTTAAATTTATTCGAGTCAGATTTAATATGGCACCTGGAAATTTGTTGAAGAATCATACAGTCGCGCCCACAAAAGATTTCTGTCTCTGCCAGACGCAGGAACGGTGTCACAAGTTTATTCCTGCTTCTAGTTTGTCTATTATTTATTTCACAATTTTTTTGTATTAAGGTGAATATTTTTCCTAACGAACATTATTTAAAAAGCCTTTCGGTATTCATAGGGGAGCCTGTTATAAAAACAAATAAAAAAAACATACCCGTTGAATTGATAACCTCCCCCTTTTTTTGAAGTCGGTTATAAACTAGAAATGCACTCTGCATCGCTAGTTCTTTGTTATTTCTAAGATTTCTGCTAGTAAAATCACCCACTTTAATACTTACATATCAAAAAGTCGAAGCTTTTTAAAAGTGGAGCAAATTGGTATACAGTCTAAAAACGTTATAAATATAAGTCTAGACTTGACCTTCATTAAGTTACTATTTATTCTAATACAATTACTGCACATTGTCCTATAGGGAACGCTAAAAACAAAATGGCTTCGAATTACTATTTGTCCAACGGTAGTTTCGATAAACGAAAGGGCAACGATAAACTTAATAACCGATTCGTTATTAAGCTAAGTACCAATACGAATCAGGGTTGCCAGCTGTTATAAAGTTAAATTTAAATTTAGAGACGAATTTCTTAACATTCCATGGATTCACCGTGCGGGTGCCATCGCGTTGCGGAGGAAGTAACCATAGCAGTGCCCGGGACTTGTGACCTAGGTGTAGGTTTAAGAACGTTCTTTGTAGTGGCCACTAACCTTCACTGCCAGTGTTCCCACCCTTGCCTAGCCATATCTGATACTATTTTGTCGAAAAGTTTGTAAAAAAACGAACGAATAACTAAACCAACTAACTGGTGTGGCTCAGAAATTTAAAATGAGTTTTAGCATGCGACAGAAATTCGCGCCACTTGCCTCGGTCCTGCTATGTGTCTTGCGAATCGCCAGCCATGAAATCGTGCAGATACGGATTGCCCAACAGACGAATACTAATATGGAATGAAATTTATTTATTTACCAGTAAAAAGTATACAATCTATCGCCTAAAGTAGGCCGAGCATGTGTGCTTAGACGCTAGTCTCTTCAGCGACAATGAACACATATTTTCATATTACAGCTTAAGTTTCTGAATTCACGTTAAAAACTAATCCTTTTCACATTCTGGTATCACAAATTGGCTGTCAAATCAATGTGATAAAAATTCTTATAAGATATTTAAATGAAGCTTCCGAACGGCTCGATAATTCAGCTATGCGGAAAGATGTGGCTTCACTCTGCATCTTTTATCGCATGTAAAATGGGAAGTGTTCCGAGGAATTGTTCGAACTAATACCCCCAGCTGTTTTTCACCACAGGAAATCTCGTGAGAACTTGAAATTTCTCCCTCATCACCTCGATATCCTTATAAAAACCTTGTCCAAATGATAACGACCACCACAAATAAGTTATCCAATTTGGTGCAGTCATTCGGAAGGCACGTACATACATTTCAGCGTCTCGTTTTTGTTTGCGACTACAAATTGAGATGTAAACTATCCTATCTTTCAAGTTGGATCAAATTGCATACAGCATTTAAATTTGATTAAAATCGGTTAAGTAGTTTTGGAGTCCATCGCGGACAAAGAACGTAACGCGTAATTTATATATATATTAGATAAGCGGCCCGCCACGGCTTCGCAAGGTGAGCGGAGCGGATGTCTCAAAAAGCTGCGTAGCTAAAGTACGATTGTACTGGACATGTTTGCATAAAAAATTTTCGTATTCAACGGCTGAAATTTTCATATTCATATGGTTCTCGTTACATAAAAAATCATGTACGTTAAAATCAAAAAGTTTATAGACCTGCATTTTTCAAAAGTGCAGACATTAGACAAATTAAACTTTTGGGTTATAAGCATTCAAGTTTAAAAAAATAATTATATCATTGTGGCTGATTACATCTATCAAATTATGTTAAAGTCGTTTACAATGAAATCATTGCCCTGAATATATTGTTATAGGAACGAAGTTCTTTTTGGCGCTTTTATGTATGTGGTCGGGTTATATATCAGAAGGGGAAAGACGAAAGAAATAGAGGGCGAATATTATTATTTAGTGAGAGCTCGTAGTTTTGTTAGGGGCGGTTGGTTTTTTGTTCTCATTATGAACCGTACAGTCCTTTCTTAAATAAACTAATATTGTTCCAGCCTTTTAAGGCTTCATTTTTATTACTATAATTCTTGAAGTTAAAGTTGAAATTCCTGTTTTAAGTTTCTTGAAGGGTGACTTTATTTTATTTCTTATTTTGGTATATTAATTCCTCTTAAGTAAGAATTAAATAAACAAAACTGTGGAAAGACTTATTTTTCATTAACCTTTTTTATACATTTAAACCTCTGTTATATAATAATAATGCTAATATACAACAAAATTTTGCAGATTTTAGGGAACTGGCAAAAAGTGCAGTTTTGCCCCTTGTTATATATATAAAAAAATAAAAAAAAAACTTAAAAAGTCATAGTACATCAATTGACAGATACGTTTTTTCGCCTTCCCGCCAATTGCGTCCCTCTTTTTTTTCATTATTGACAACGACCCATCTCTTTAATGCTACTAATGGCGGTATTGCTCACAAAAACTGGTTACAAAAATGATAAGGACAACACACTTCAATTCTATTTATATATATAACATATTAACACTGATTATTATATTATTATTTTACCCGGAAATTGCTTCCACAGTGACAAGAACTGAAACTATTTTCCTCTACACAATGTCAAGGATAAAGAATGTGAATCATATGGAACAAACAAGTGTAAAGTTTGTTTAGGCCATTAGATATTATGTAAAAAAAATACTTTGACTTTGACCTCCTACCTTGCCATTTGACAAAGTATAATATAAAGGATGAACCTTTAAAAAAACTTGATTCCCGACCTCTATAATTCTTCTATAAAAATATAACTGACTAACAAACTTCTTACAAATCAAGCCAGACACTTTATATAAGTATTGCCAACATTTGTATTAAATTAAATGTATATTTTTTAATGCTGGTATCATTAAGTAAGAAATAGACCTGGATAATGTTAGACACTAGCTGTTTACCGCAACTTCGTGCACGAAATACTTAAATTGCAAGAGCCCTTAAACCTTCTTATGACTATTATAAGATTTATAAGAAAAACATCAATGCTCATGAATTTGAGGATCTCTTCCGATTTACATTGTATTCCAATGTCAGAAACTGACTTGGTGGCATTGGGACCACCTCGAAAGAATACTCTATACAAAAAAAAATCGTTTTAGAATTGACGGAGAAATCCGTGGGCTTAAAGTAGAAACAGACAATATAACCTTGTCCTTTTTTGGAGTCGGTAACAATGATGTTGATGTTAAAATTGGCTAATCAGGAATCAGCGGTCAGTCTATTTCGCATATTAAAGTTCCAACAATAAATACAGTTAAGAAAATATATCAAATACTCCTACAATTATCATGATAAGGATTGAAATTTATCGTTACATTTTGGACAATTCACACAATATCTTTATAATTTATAGCCTATTTGCTATTCTGATATATTCGTTTATAATATTAATTGGATTGAAAATCAATATCGCGTACAATGAAACTATAAACAAGAAATTATTCGAATTAACGGTATTCTTATTGAAAATGTTCATAGAGAAATAAAAGAATGGAGCGAAGTTTTAAAACGTTTGCTATCGATGTCACAAGCCCAAGTCGTTAACAATGTAATAAACGAAGGCCCGAGTAATCATTGTGACCAACGATTTACTTCTGATGACCTCATGGAAGCAACGTGATTCAAAACCTACAATGTCAAACACCTCGAAAAACTCCCTATATCGTTTCATGATTTATTCCTATACATGCTACTGTTGCCAGGGAGATCGTTGTAAGAACTGTTTAATAGGACTAGATTGCCGGATGGTCGAAATTCGCATTATTTTTTTAAGACTCGCGTACGAATATGCTTATTCAAAGCTATATTAAAAAAATAATTATTTTTACAAGGACCTTATTATATTAGCCAATATTTACGGTCGTCCTAACTACGCTTTGACACAATCCTATACTAACGTGTATACATGTTTGTGTTGATCGTTGGCATTGATAAGCGGGATGTTTTAATAATTTAATATATTGAGAATGCATATTTTATAAAAATAATAGCATTATAGACTCTACAAAGGTTATTCGTAAATTTGACATTCGCAGATTAAAGCAAAGTAGTTTAGTTTTTCATGCATGTCACGGATTTCCACAAAGTAACGCCTGATTCTATCAGTTAATTAAAAATCAACTTGTAATGCATACGACTAGGTTTTGTAAAATCAACTCCACACTTATGTGTAACGGTGTTCTCTTTTACAATAATCTTCTACGTGATATTCGAGAGATGTCCTTAAATAAATTTAAAACCTTTATTAAAGGCAAGCTCATTTAAAAGTCCTATTATAATTTAAAGGATTATTTCAATGATGAAAATTTTGGGAGTAAAATTTTTGGGTACAACGACATATATGATCACTCCGCTAGAAACGAACCACTATAGGGCGGAAGTCACTTAGTAAAGATGGAACTTGTGTTTTTTTCCTTAAAAAAATATTATGAATTCCAGGAATATCTAATATATCTTATCCGAAAATATTTTTCTGTCATTCCTTAGGCTTATTACATATACCAAATTCAGAACAATATTTCCTAATCTCTATGGGTCCCGGGCGCAGACTTTTCGAGAGTTACAGATAAGGTTTTCCTTACATTCCAAATTTATTTTATCAGTTAGTTTTATAGTTCTGCGGTAAAACAAGTACTGGCAATAAAATTAAATTCGAAACTTAAAAAACCCCCGATACTCCCCTCGGGTATGGTGACTTCACCTGTTCATGGTGAAGTCACGACAATTGTAGCAATAACCAGTGTTCTTGAAGAGGATGGTTTATTTGTATAATACCTGCATATCTACAGTGCGAAGCGGCGGCAGGTCGCTAGTATTTATATCTATACTAATATATAAAGCTGAAGAGTTTGTTTGTTTGCTTGGACGCGCTAAGGTCAGGAACTACTGGTCCGATTTGAAAAACTCTTTCAGTGTTAGATAGCCCATTTATCGAGGAAGCCTATAGGTCTATATATCATCGCGCTAAAATGGAATGTATATTTTTACAGAATAGTACGCCGATGATGTCGCGGGCACAGCTAATATAATAATAAAATGCACACAACTATTTTCACCGGCTTGTGAAAATATTAGAATACCACGTAATTGGAAGCTTAAAATAAATATAAAAATATAGTAACAATTTCATCATGCAAAGGAGTCAGATATCTTCCTCCAGGGCATTTAAAGTGTCTGGAGCATTGTAAAGAAATATTACAGGTGTGAGTATGTTATTTAACGGTTTTATATTAACAGAGATATTTAAAATACTAATTACAAGCATGAGGCGTCCTTATAAATTTCGGTCCTTTGAAATTTATTATCTAGGTTTCGCTCCTGTCGCAACAATTTGTGTTATGCCGGAGCCAGATAGCTTCATTTGAATGATCATTTAGTGTGGCCGGGGACTTTGTGTAACTGGGCTAAGTTTTGTAGTACTTTGTAGTCTTCAAGGACAAAAATGTACAAACACTTTGATCTGTCTGGCTCATTAAAAATTAGTATTCTTAACGGTTTTTCTTTCAGCCAGTGAACTCACATCTTCAAGGAGTAATGCATCTTCTTCTGTATTAATACATCATCTCATCGCAACTAACTGAGACAGACAAAGTGCGCGATCAAATTTAATATTTATTGGAGAAGGGAACGCGATCAATCAGACGCCACGCGCGGAATCGTGCCGGCGCGTTCTTTTGATATAGCGGACAGAACGAGTACCCCCTGATTAAGAAAATGGAGTGAACACGCTCGTCCGCTCGCCCACTAAGCGATACGTACACGAGAAATTCTTTCAAACTAATTTAGTGTAGTGAGTTACTGTAGTTTAGGAAATGGAGACAATGGAGCCCTTATTGAATGTTAGACTATCTAAGAATGGAATCTTTGAACAAAAGGCTGTCTTTTTCAGGTTGTGCGCGACCACAAATTTTCTTGTGTGGATATAAGAGATGCTTTAAAACTATTTAAATTGTTGGGAAAAGCCGAGTACAATGCAGCTAATAGGCTCTATGAGCATCAGCATTGGACGCCCTGTCAAAATTACTTTCCAATAGAAAACCGAGTTGGACGAAATCCTGGCGAGAGTGTACATCTGAGGAGAATTAAATATATTTTCTTTCTACTTGTTATCTTCAGTCATGAAGGTCGTGTCCGTACTGATATTCTGTGACGGAGGGGTAAGACTTCAACCGGGTCTTCAACACGTTGCACTTGGAATGTCGAGTTCCACGGTGCCCCTATTTTGGTTAGACCAGGGGGTAGGTGAGAGACCTCGTGGTCTTTTGCACTCAACCTTTTCTACTACAACCAGTTTAGATATGGAGAGGAGATATCGATATGCTTAGCCACATAGGAAGATCTTCAGTCCGGGCTAAGTGGAGTTGCCCGGGGCGGCCGCGCCTCGCCCACAATTGTGCGCCACAAGGTATATATATAGAGCCATCGTATGGTGGAACTTCGCTAGCGTGAGTTAGATTCTGTACGGTACGCGACAGCGTTTGTCCCGCGTCCGTCGGCCTGTCCCTACAGCGCCATCTAGTTTGCTTTGGTGTATCTCTCCACTGTACATCATCGCTATCTTGTCACAAGTAGTAAATTTAGATATTAATAACTTATAATGCTGAAGCCAGACATAGCTTAAAGTGTTTGTACGTTTATGTCTTTGAAGACTTCAAAGTTCTACAAAACTTTGCGCAGCTACACAAAGTCCCCGACCACGTTACATGATCAATTAAATGATTCAATTGAAGCTGTCCAGCTCCGGCATAAGAGGATTAACTGATACGTATGTGTGTACTTTCATAAGTTTCTGACATTTCGTAGTAAATGGCAAATGTGACGAGGTGGCGAGCGACAAATCTATTTGAATGCTCTTACCGACTCAATAGTCAAACGTTGGAGCAAACAGCTGATTGCTATTTGATACATACGAGTAAACGCGCAGATCATGGTCTCACACGATTATATTGACTGCAATCAGCTAAATACTCAGCCGTTTTAACCGAAGTAACAACCAAAAAGATTGAAAGTATTTTAAAAACATATTTTGTAACCAAATTAAGTTAAGTAGCGCTTGCGTAAATCCTTTATATATATTTAAGATTATTGTACTTTTATAGATTTTGAACACTTATTGTATATTTTAACAAGCAGAACAAATGCAGATACTTAATAACATTAAAGACAAACCATATTGGTTTTTTTAACGGTAAATTAAAAAAAAACTTGCAATTTCTTTTTTTAATAAATAAAAAAGGAAAAGGTTCTCAATTACGATGTTATGTTTGTTAACTCTTTCTCTTGTCTTGCAATTACTCCGCCGTTTATGAACCGATTTTGATGATTCTTTTTTTCATAGTCCATAATTCAGAGGTGGTCTCATATAAATTGAATAAAAATCGGACTAGTGATTTTTGAGAAATCAACATTTTAAAAAAAAAATTATAGACGTATACACGCTAATACATCGATGATGTTTTCGTTTACTCCGAAACCTCGCCAATCATTAGAGAAGTGCGTTTAGTTGGCTTACCCATATCATATATAGAAAAAAAAAACACTCGGGTGCAATAAAATCGCACATCAATACTTATCCGGTGAACGATTTTTAATCTAGTATTTTTAAAAAATGTTCAGATAGAAAAAACAAAAACATTCTACAAAAAAATATGCCCTCATGTGCGATTGTACATCCAGTTTCTAATATAAGGTTAAAAATAAATCAAAAAATCGATACCAAGCCAAAAAGGTTCCACTCTATCGACACAGACGGCACCGACGTCAATACATCAGGTAGGTGTCTACTATGTAATCATATGAAAGTACTAATTTTGACTGGCCCGCTGGCGCAGTGGGCAGAGACCCTGCCTTCCGCTCCGGGGTCGTGAGTTCGATTCCCGCCTCGAGTCTGGGTGTATTTTCTATACTTATGTAATTATATATTTCTAAAAAAAATATATTTGTGTATAACAGGTATATGTAGTTGAAAGAAAAGTAAATTACGCACCTTGCTTAAGTGAGTAATTAATGCAACATTGTATTGTTAAAATATCGATGTTTGAAAGCATTGATTGAAAGGGTAGGAAGCCTTATTAATAAGTCAATGGTTGTACCGTCGAAATGAACTATTCTTCCTATCTTTTAAGGTTGGCTCAGTGCAACCTTTCTTATGCTAATCAAATTTGTTCTAAAATAATGCATTATTTGTTAAGGTCTGTCTATAAACATAACATTAATCCTCATCCAAAAACTATTTTTAAACCTCTAAGTGATAAGAGAAGTCGTGGGTAACAGCTAGTTAAAATATATTAAGACTAGCTGTACCCCGCGACTTCGTCCGCGTGGGCCACCCTTATCACTTAGGAGTATGAAAAATAGCTTAGATGATAAATTTTTTTTTTTCTATTATTTGAAGATATTTACAATGTAATTTAAATAATAAGAACAAAACTATATACATAATAATAATAAAACTAATTCTAAATTAAACTAAAAGTAAAAAAAAAAACATAATACATAATAAAAATAAAACGAAAAGAATTAAAAAAAGCTGATCCGCATCGGTGTAAGTAGGGTAGGTCCCCAAAAGACTGGCTGCGTTAACTCGTTGGATAGCAATGCTAATCCTTTGACCGAGGTACGAGCCAGCCTTTGGGACCCTATAATATATAAATATAAAATTAAAAATAAGCTAAATAAAGCTTTTGGGTTCATACCCCAAATATAAACTCAGTGCAGGGCGCGTCGGGACCCTTGCAAACTTAGATTTTAATTCGTAAATTGTATCACTAAATGTTATAATAATGATTGAATAAATTATAATAATACACGTAACGTTCATAAGCACTGTGAAGTCTTTATGGATAAAACATTTTGATTTTGACTTTGACTTTCGCTTCGCGTGTTAATATATAGATAAAATAAGATAGATAGAACATAGGAAGTAAAAACGACTTATATTGTGTACATTAAAGACCACTACTGGACTCGCGAAATTTCGACCTCCGCAATTACGCGATTGTACCATCCTGTTGCCCCGACATTGACTTTGAACTTAAAATGGCGGAAGCGAGGGGTTGTTATGCAAAAGAGAATGAGTTGTGTCTTAAGTGAAATTAGAATTTTTTAGCATCGATCAAACTTTTTGAGAGTTCAATAAATTGAAAGGCTGAAGATTAAATGTAGGTCGTCGAAAATATATGGAAGAAGCTTTAAAATATAGTAGGGGAGGGATCGATGCTAATTTTGTAGCCACTAAAGCTATATATAGAATTACGTTGATTATCTACAGAAACGAAGAAAAGGTTTTTTTAAGGTAAGGTCACGTTGTACATTACGCCTGGAGCATCATTTTATGGAGCACGTGATGGTTTTAGCTACATTGCCTTGAGAAAATGGACAGATTATATTTTTTGCACAACCCTTTCAGTATTGTATATAGATTTTCAGTATTGTATATGGAGTTTCAGTATTGTATATAGATCTTCAGTATTGTATATGGCAGCGTTTCCCAAACTTTTTTTTGGCAAGGCCCGTTTATTTTAACACGTTTTCTGTATGACCCACTTAGCATAGGTTTACTGGCAATGAACCTAACGGAGTTCATTAAATATAATGAAATAGTTCTTTAATTACAATATTTACTCTCATATTTGTACATTCTGAGGCTGATTCAAAAATATATTATTTTTTTCAAAGAAAACTTAATGTATATTAAAAATATTAGGTCTTTATATACCTCAAATCGAAAACGTGGGGGTTTTTTTGCGACCAGCAGCCAAAAACACTTCATGATAGAAATTCAACAAATTGAATGTTCTACTTTTAAACTGGAGCCAGGGCAAATACAACCTCGTTCAAATTTCATTATACAAAGAAAATTCAAAAGACAATGGCTCGGTATATTTTACGTAGTTACTACTTACTGTTATCCGCTTAGGAAAATTTTAGTCTGAGAAAACGGTGCACAATTCCTTTATTCGATTTTTTTACATAGACAAGTGGACTTTGCAGATTTTGCTATGCACAACTATAAAATTAAGCATAACCCTTAATACTACATTGTGTCGCCACGTTCCGGAACTAATTTGATTATAAACCGTTATAAATAAACTTGATCAAGATGATTCTTGTCATTTCATCGCCGAGGATGTCTACGACGGGTCCTGCCTTTATCTTCGACATGGTTTAGCTGTAAACAATAAATCTAAATTAAAAAAAAAACAATACAATTTAAGTCTATTATCATCGTCCCGAAAAGTTATTCGTAAGATTTATTTAATATTCCTTTTAGCAAACAGGATCACCGGCAAACTGAGGGAGGCAAAATATTTAAATTTTGTTTTGGGTACTAAATATAATTATATAAAAGCGAAATGTCACCAAACACGAATTTTCCAAGCCCGCGGGACGTATAAAGATGAAATTTATAGGTATGTAGATATAGTGGGTGGACATCCGCCGAGAACGTGACCCAGGTGTAGGTTTAGGAGCGCGCTCTTTATAGTGATCACTAACACTCACCTTCACTGCCAGTGTTCCCTCCACTGCCTAGCCAAATCTGGTATGATCCTACTGGTGCGGCTCTAGATGTCCTTTCTAGTAATGAACTATATATGATGATATATAGTCTATAACCTTCCTCGACAAATGGGTTATCTAATACTGAAAGAATTTTTCATATCGGACCAGCAGTCCCTGAGATTAGCGTGTTCAAGCAAACAAACAAACTCTTCGGCATTATATGTCAGTATATATTGGTATGGATATAGAAATACACGCGTATTATCCATCTCGTCATTTGCTTATCAGCAGAATTTTCCATAAAAACACCTATAGGTGCCAACCAAGATTTGAGGCATACAAGAAATTCAATTTATCAATTATATTTATTACAAAATAAGTGCCCGTCCCTGTTGCTAACCTATTTTTATTATATCTAATGGAAATTTAAAAGTATGATACTAAAGGAGATGTTAAAATGCAAGTCAGTTGCAGCTTGCACGGATCTACTTACTATGAAATAATTTATACAAGAACAACTATCTCAGTCTTGAATATTAAAGACATGCAAGTCACATTAAGTTGTTACATTATTTTATAATAACCTTTGCTGCAGCTACATTATAAAATAACCTCCCATTTTGCCCTCATAATTTAATGGTTCCGACCTAATTGTTTATAAGAAACACAAGAAATGTACTTTGTATGATTGTATTAAATTCCAAGTAACATAATTTAAGTAAAATTTGTACACCTAAAAAAGGTTTTTCTCAAAAAAATTTTGCATATATATTTATTCATTTTACTTTTTATAGATAAAAAAAAAACAATATAAATATCCTCTTGTGAAATAGGCCCTTATAGTCGAGCTTAATTTAAAGCTAGCATGGTAGTATTGTGTTAGCTTAAAATAAGTACCAAAGAGATTTCACATTGGAATTGTTATTGGACATTGTTGGAACCAACTGGTATTGACCCGCATTTCAAACTTCATCAAGATGTATTGTTTGTTACTGTCAATAAGATCGAAATAATACTAAAAATTATTATTATTAGTTCTTCAGTAAGTTCTTTTTCTTATATTATTCACATAAATATAATTTTCGAAAAACACGATTTACTAAAAGAAAAGCGGCATCGAAAGCGGTCTAGCTCAAGTGGAACTGAATAGATGATTTTTGCCGCATGTCTGAGTTATAATATGTTACAACGTACGCGTGATGGTCAGCAATGACTAAATATAAACCTATCATATAGTCAATTACCTAAAACGATATACCTACTCTTTTATGTTATAGAACGCAAGATCTGCCTATTTTTGTACGCATAATTGATAAGGATACATCCTGGACAATCGAGGACAACGGCCTTCCAACCCTCATTACTACAATGCTTCAGATGAACCTCAACGGATATACCTTAGTGTTGCCAGACATGATAGGTGGTAACGGATACAACGACACCACGCCCAGTAGGGAGCTCTTCATCCGTTGGCTACAAGCCAACGTCTTCATGCCTAGCATGCAGTTTTCTTATGTACCATGGGACTTTGATAATGAGGTAAGTTACATACAATGAGTGTAATAATGATAATCTAGAGCAAAAACTTGATTTATTTCTATTAAATTACTACCTATGCACTCGCCGGCGCACAATGTCGTCCAAAGGTTACGTTGCGCATTTTTAAAACAAAAATTAAAACCATAAATGAGAATGATTTATAAAGGTAAAATCTTTTATTTTAAAAATTAATAAATACCAAAAAAATCTCCACTCTTGTATTCGTTTTTAATGAAAGTTGTTTATAATGAAAATTTCCTCTCAGGTGGGCACCACAAAGTTTTCAACTGACTAAGCCCTCATTCACACAAGAGTTAAAAATGCGTTGTATTAAATCTCAGCGTTGACATAAGCATCGTCAATACAAAAATATAGTGTATATCTATGTATTAATAGCGTTGAAAATAGAACATCGCTCGATAGAAAAGCGTCGCGTTATAAAAACTTGGGAGTTCAATGTTCTATTTGAGCGCTTTCTTAAGGCGCGGTAAAAAGCTCTCCTACTAATAAGGGCTGAATGTATCTGGAGGGCCAGGCCTAGATTCTTGTGCCTCTTTTTAGGATGTCCCAGACCAGTTATAAAGGATTTCAGACTGAACTTCGTGCTCTTGCACTCACACTGCACTCAAAAAATATCCTCACCTCCCAAAGAGTAATTTCTCATGTAAAATGAAATGTTAGGTTAGGAAACCCTGTATGTGGTATAACATCATCTTCAAGAACATAGCTTTCAAATCGTTTTCAATGATAACTAACGCAGTAGGAGCTTTTGAACTGAACCTTTTTAAAGCTGTAACTGACCCACTGTGAATATTGACCGATTTATTTGTACTAATGGGCATAAATCTTTCTTTACGGCTTCTCAACACAAGTTTAAGACTATCTAGAGCTCTCAAGTCCGTTATTAAAATCGTAGTCGCGATACTTAACGACCCTTGAAAAGTTCTGCACCTCTACGAGCCCTCTTGCCATTTGTAGGTGTGTGATAAACAGCTTTTTACTAGAGCTAGAGACTTAAATTGATTATCTAGCTTTAAAGTGTACCTTACTCCACCATTTTGTGATCTCTATGAATGCTGGCTGATCTGATAATACCTTTTTGGAGCGAACCTAAGAGTTGTAATATGTTTAATTAGCATATCAGCAATGATACCCTGTGTTGGACCATAACCAATGCCGTATGTACACCTTTCCCTACAGTAGGCTATTCAATTTTTGCTGTCCCTATTGACATCTGTAATTCGATGATCTATTTTACAATCATAATATTACAGACTTCTGTTTTCCATGAGTAAATAGTAATTTCTTTTTTAAGATAGAAAACGTTTTTGTGGTCCACATTTGCCGGCCCGTTGACTCTGCCGCTGGAGGCTCCAGACTACTCAGCCTACCCTTAAATCCGCCATTCACCATAACTCGAAAGAATAGCATCTTGAGCCATCAGAGCTGCATTTAGAGTTTTTTTTTTCGAATTTAGAAAGCAGAATAATACATTAATTAGAAAATGAATAAAATTATAAAAAGTTAATGTTCCCTAGATAATCAACATTAGCAAGAAATACGTCGATTTACACGCAGACTACGCTCCGGAGGTAATTAAGGCTTTTCAACGATCAGTTACTGAGGGTGCCCCTGTCAACCCCCCCATTTGGTGGATTTCGCCCAATGATACTATAGCGCAAGCCATATGGGATGGTAAGTGACATTTTCTTATTAATATTTTCTGCACGCACGTTTTTGGACACGCGCGTAAATTACAAGAACCAAGTGTTGAATTACATTTGAAGCAGCGATAGCTCGAAATCCTTGAGGTGCTTGGTTCAATGTTCGCTGGTCTGACCACTTCAAGCATAATATTTTTAAATAGCTTAATTAACTATTAACGTAAATATTATACATGTTAAAAAATACTGGAGATCGCCGGTTGGTCGAAATTCGGCCAAAAATTCAAATAAAAATTAAGACTTGCGATTTACTATATGCTTATTTAAGCTATGTATACTCGACTAAGAAAATTATCTATAAAAGAAAGGAAAAACTATCACAAGTATCCACTCTGAGAGATACAAGTCATTCGTCAATCTAACCTCACAAAACCTAGATTTGAAAGGAAGGAGTTTTGCAAACTGTATTGTGTATGACCTTCCAGAATTTCTTCTCGGTGAAGATATCTTAGCTGCACCAGTTATCACCCAGGGAGCGACTTCCAGAGACATATACCTTCCCGCTGGCAGATGGTTAGAGATGGGCAACACGGAGAAGGTTCACGAAGGGCCGTTGTGGCTCAGGAACTTCTCGGCTCCACTTGACGTCTTACCATACTTTATTAGAAGCGAATCGCAACCATCAACAGCAGCGACCACTTGCATTTCTGTCTTCCTAATATTTGTAGGTTTAATGATTAACATTTTTTAACTTAACTAATCTATTTACGCCATATGTGTAAGTAAAATGATAAAATAAACGTTAAAAAACTTTTTGTATATTTTTATTTTGTCTCTGTAAAGAAATTTTTGACTGCTAATGAACTCTAGAAAACAAAAAAGCCAATAAGCTAATTTCTTAATCAGTCGTGGATCCACCGTGGAGGGCACAATGCGCATGCCCTCCACCCTAATAGACTAGTAATGTCACACTATCATGGTCTATAGAGATCAAAACTTTTGTTGCGGACAGATGATACAAGAAGAGTGGCATAGCGACGTCTTTGACCGCGGACGTCGACGGCACAACTAAGTGGGGCTGGCACTAGTGTACATAGTGAGCGAGATTACAGAAAGTATTGTTTAAACGGATTTTCCCAATCTCTTTAATTTCGCTGAACGCTTCGCAATAATATATGATCGTCACAGAAAAATTGATAAGAAGAAATGAATAAACATAAAATATAAATATATGGTTATTATAAGATATAGTAAAACAAAGATTTTAAATGTATGTAGTTATTCGGGTTTAATAACATTATAATATATGAACTTTCTTTTCAAAATGTCGTAGAAATAACAAATTTTAAGAGATTTTTTTTTTATGAATATAGTTTTGCTTGTGTATGCAGTTTCGTTTGAACAACCAGACAAACACGCGTGTGATAAGATTACCTCACAAAACATTTGTACGTAAGTTGAATTATTATGGAAGGCATGGACATACTAGTGTGGAAGCACGATGATGTTCGGTTTTCCCCTCATACTTTAGGCCGGTCTTAAACAGGTAAAAATCCCAGGGCACCTATTTAACTCATTCAAATCACTAAATTGCTTAATAAGTATAACCAAACATAAATCAAAATTAACTGAATTATAATTTTATTTCGACTGACAGCCATTTTTTATAACTGACCAGATTATTAACGCTGGGCAATGCATTTACTAACTGACTTTTTTGAACAGCAAATTAACCTTACAAGGCAAGACCACACTTTGTCTTATCAAGGAAATTAAGTCAAAAATTAAACCTCCATTTACTAAAAAATATACCCCAAATTAAGTCTACTGAAATTTTAAACTGTTACATGGAAACTTTATATTTTTCGTATGGTTTTAATAAATAAATTTATTATTATTATTATAAGACATGTCTTTTAGTTCATAGTCATGTCATCTTCATAATACGATAATGCACACTTAAAATAAAATAAAAATATCATCTTGGGTTGGAAATCTCTTGGGTTTGTCAATAACTTAAATCTTTTGCAAAATACTACTAGATTTTTGTTTTAAAACAATGCAACATAAAAATGTGTGACGGAAAAAACACTCAAATTGAGAACATTTTTAGAAGTCGGTTGAAAATACTGTCAAACACAAATGCTAATAGAAAATAAAAATTGACGTACTTAAAAATTGCCTACACATCAATATAAAAATTTAAATTATTTTAAACGTATCTTGATGTGCTTATTGACGTCCGTTGTAATGCCATTAATTGAATTTAAATTATTTATTAACGCCTGTAATAATTGCATTAATGGAACACTATGTTAAATGGACTTTTTAATTGCTGACTATCATCAGATGCAGTTCAATTAATTTAAGATTCAATTAATTGGATTTTTACTGCTTTAATACTACGCACGGTATGCATTTTTATTGGGTTCAATTCGCCAAATTTTAAATCACGCTAAATACTTTATTATTATTTTTTTTAATAATATTAGGAATACCGTCTCAAGTAATGCATCTTAGCTGTTGCTCGCAGCTTGCGTATACCATGATTTGGTTAACCATGTTGAATGGTCATAATGATGAAATATCCAGGTGTCCCAGTTCCACCCGGAACTAAAACTTTACAAAGTAGAGCTTGGTAGAGAGATTAATAATAATGTTAAACCTGACTATATTTATTATTGTATCAATTATAATTGTAACAGTGCTGTTATTTTTAACTATAAATTTTATTTTATTTATCGACAATTTTTTTGCTTGTTTTCAAGGGTAAAGGAAGGAGCATGAATATATTTGCAAGATTGCCGCCAAGTGGCTGGATGCGGGTTGCGAGCGGTGGAGGAGAGTTCCTGTTCCCGTTCCCGTTCCCGTAAGTTCAAATTGACTCTACATTTTAGTTATAAAACGTTTGTATGGTAAAGAGAAAAGGGCTGTTTTTAGGGATTTTCTGGAAATTATTCGATTTTTTCTCGTCGTAAAAACCATCCTTGGACTACAACAAACATTAAAAAAAAAGGATTAGTTAAATTGGTCCAGGAGTTGTTGAGTTATGCGCTTACCAACAAGTTTTGCGATTCATTTATATATATATATAGATTACATAATATAAATAACATAATACAACAGTAAATACATAATTATATTACAAGAGGCAAGCGGGCAGACGGTTTGTTTTAGTCAAGGCCTTTAAGGAGAAGGAACCCTTATGGTATCGCTCTGTAAGTCCGTCCTTCCGTCCGTCAATCCGCTCACAAGGTTACTCCCATAGGATTTCCAACCTATTAGATGTAGAGACTTAAAATTTTCCCTATTGATAGGAAATGTTAAAAACTCATTAGTAAAATTATTTTCGAAATCGGACAATAACTTTTGAAGTTATAAAACCAATTCTTCTATCGCGTATCAGACACGGAACCCTTCCATATGAACGGTTCTTTGCACGCTCTTGCAAACTTTATTTCTTTAATTAGCGGACCCGGCAGACGCTGTCCTGCCCGAACGTTGAGTTACTTACCACTTACTACGTTCAGTTATCCTATGACGAGTGGCAGGAACAAAGGTAGGACTATGCTAAGCAGTGGTGTGATGCGATTAAAGGCGGATAGCTAGTGTGGAAAGGCACACCAAAGTGGCAAGTTGCGGCGAGGAATGAAAGATAGAAGTAAAGGTCGATATGCTCAACCACCGCAAAGGAAAATCTTCGTGTTCGAGCTAGTTGGTGGTCTATATATAGTAATCGTAAGTAGAAACTTCGTTAGCGTGAGTTGGTTTGTATAGAAATTTTCAGTGTTTGTACTGCGGTCGTTCGTACAGCGCCATCTAGTTTGGTTTGATGTTTTTTACCTCTTTCACTCGATATCATTGCCATCTTGTTATGTAGCCGCGGCTACCATCCATGCACCCATAGACACACTTACGCAGACATACGTTTATAAGAAACTAGCCGTTTCCTGCGACTCCGTCCGCATATAGTTCAACTTGCGAGAGCTTATACACCTTCTTAATCTGGTCCTATCGAAGAATCCGTTCTTAGCGGATATTTACTACGCGACAACACATGTCCGTCTTTTAACGTTGGCTCACTATAACCTTTTTTTATGGTAAGCAAATTTTTTTCTAAAATAAGGCATTATTTGTGAAGGTGTTTTTCTAAATGCTTAATAAAAAACTATTTTTAAGCCCCTAACTGATACGAGTGGCCCACGCGGACGAAGTTGCGGAACACAGATAGTTTCAAATCTGCCGGGTCCGCTAGTTACATATACAATACAAGTTTTAGTCTAACTAAAGTATATCTCTAGTGTTAATAATAAGCTTAATTTGTTTATTTAAGTGTGAATTTTTTAACTTTTCCTATTAAATTTTTTTCCTTCGAATATATTGTTCTTTATGCGTTTGCGTATAACTTAGTCATATTTTTTTCTAAACGCTGTAGGATCAGCAATAAATAAAAAAAAAACATACCGAATTAGTCCCTTTAAATGAACACAAAGTTTAGTGTTATTTGTTGTCGTCTTCTAGACTCTAGATATATATATATATATATATATATATATATAGAGATAGAAAGATATATATATATATATGGTCCGATTCCCACCTCGAGTCTGGGTGTATTATCCACATGTATGTAATTCTATATTTCTAAAACAAAAAAATATTTGTGTATAACAGGCGGCTGTTACCTATAACGCAGGCATAAGTTGTCTACCTTAGAAACAGACGTCCGTGTGTCATATAGTCCTGTATATATTTATTTATTTATACGTCTAAACTGTTAGTCTTGTTTCGCGTCGCGAAACTAGTTTTTATGTGTGACGCACCTTACTCGAGTCGGTACCGCTATGTCTTTGTGTATCTTACAATATAAACTATTTTAAAGGCAAGAGTTTAAATGATCAAACGACAAAGTATTTAAAGGTTTTTAGGCTGCTATAACGGAGCTGAGCTTACTTTTACATGCAAACTAGAGGTCCCGGCAGACGTTGTCTTGCCCGACGTATGGTCAGACGAAAGGTTCAATACTAAAACCGTTAGAAATATTCCGAAGTTGCGACTTGCATTTTTTAGTTTTTTTGTAAATTTCCTTTTGAATTTTCGACCTGGTGTAATAATTAAACATATTATTTTCTTGTTAACTTGACATTACTTTCTTATTAACTCACTTCAACAAATTAATGACTTTTAAATGGGAACTAAATGTTAAGCGATAGGTGTGAGGGATTCGCAATTTTCTTTAAAGAAAATTTATATTTGATTACAATCACATAGAAATGAAGTCTACGCTAACCCTGGATAAAGATTCGTTTTTTATAGATTTATTTCTGGTACTTGATAGTATTACAGACTCAGGATTATGTCTAGATAGATACTTATCATAGGTAGACACTTAAATTTTATATCTATTCAAATATCAAAGTAATTCCAATACCTATTATAAAATATATTCTGTAATCTATAATATAATCCTCCCAATAACACGGTACTTATATAACCCATTAATATTATTCTATAATATTTATCATATTATGCGCGTTCAGGGTCGTACACAGCGTTGTACGAGAATATTCCTACAACGTGCTTTCCTATAACACAAATTTACCGTGTTATGGGTTCTATATTACAGTATATATAAATATACCAGTACTAAATAATTAACAAAAAGGTTTATTAAATATTTTACAATTAATTGCCAACCCTAAATACGGGCGTGGGATGTCCAAAGTGCATCGACTTAACCAAATTTAGTCTCAATTATCACCAGCTTTAAGGTACATTTTTTAGCACAATTGACCTGTACGTGCAAAGGTAAAGTACTGTATTGACAGATCAAGCTGTGACCACCCGATGTTTGGCCATCCGTGCCGTTTTGCCATTCCGTCGAGCGACGGACGCTCAAGCGGATCGCTTCGAGTGCTGTGTGTTGGTTTTTTTTTAATCTTGTTTTTTTTTTTTAAATAAAGTCGTGAACCTGCGCTCGTGTTTTGTGAGCTTATTTTTTGTGCCAATACTCCGTGCTATTTATTCAATACCACTTTGGAATTGTGTTGTGCAACTCTGCACGTGCGCTCACGATATAGATATTGTAAGTATTAAGAAAAAGACTTTAAATTATAATCAAAACGGTCGTTATCGCTTGGCAGTTTTCTTGGTTTGAATAATATTTAAACGTAAATACGTACAGGACCTTCGTCATTTGACGAAAAAATATCAGACATAAAAAAAAGTCTTTTATGTATTTGATAGAGTTTTTTTTTCCATTAATCACTGCTACTTATTAAATAAATAGATATAGGACTATATGACACACGGACGTCTGTTCCTAAGGTAGACAACTTAATACATGTGTCATGGGTAATAGCCGCCTGTTATACACAAATATTTTTTGAAAATTTATAAATGCATACATATAGATAATACACCCAGACTCGAGGTGGGAATAGAACCCACGACCCCCGGAGCAGAAGGCAGGCACACTGCCCACTGCGCCAACGGGTCAGTGTTATTAAAAGTAGTATCGATATGCCATAGGGACAAAGAAACTTTTATTAAAGATTCGTTTAACTGAACTTAAGAGAAAGCTTATCGCTTTTTTTTTACTTTACGATTTATACCTCTTTACATATCAAGTTTTTTTAAGAACACTACTTAGGGAAATTCAAAATGGAGTACTCATTCAACAATGCTAGCAACACGTCGGCGAGCCTCCTGGTAATGCATTTGTCCATGGGCTGTCGTAGTCACTCAGGTGAACAGTCTGCCCTATTGTCTCTTGCTATATAAAAAATGCAGCCAAGAGCGTGTCCAGACATGTTTATATAGAAGGGTTCCCTATATGATACGCGATAGGGATTTGTTGAATAACTTAAAAAATGTTGTCCGATTTCGCTCTAAATAAATTTCCTAATGAGTTTTTTTTTAATACATTACAAAGTACTAAGTCACCACCGTTGCCCATGGACATCTGCACCACCAAAAGTCTCGGAGATGCGTTGCCGACCTTTAAAGAAGGATTTAGGCCACTGGGAACTCTCACAAACCGAACGAAACGCGACAAAAATACCATGACTTGAAGTGCCAGTATTGCCGACACTTTTCGCCGGTCTTATGTGAGAAAGAGGTACTGGTACCCGGACGCGCCGGACCAATTCGGATGCAAACCAAAAGGACTGCAAGCGTGGCGCTACCTCTAATTAAACGAAACTGTTGTCTTAATTATGTGATGTCACACCACGGCTGTTCCATTTCAAAACCTATTATGGACTTAAAACAGAACCTGAAGTAGATCAGCCTAAAATAAGTATGCCCCATTTGAAAACCCAATTCGGCTGCAGACTAAAACGACAGCAAGCGTGACGGCACCTCTAATTAAAAAGTTTTAAGCTTGTCCTATCAACATGGAAATTTTCAAGTCTCTACATCTAATAGTAGTGAAAATCCTAGAGGGGTAATTTCTTATCGAACTACGGAACCCTAAAAGATTAGGAATATATTTTTTTATCCTTCATTCATTCTCCTTATCTTTAAATAGGTCTTTTCTTGACAACGTCTCGTTGCAAAACCGTTTGTAATTACAGTCGTTGCGATTGTCGACTTGAATATAGTATTTTAACACCAGCGACAATAATGTAGGCAATTACGCGGTTTCCGTTTCTACCACATCGTGGATAGAAAGCCTGAGGTTGGGTTAGTCTATGATCTGAAATATAAGTTTCGATATATCGATATACCCCACGCAAGTAGTCTTCTTCTTTTCGTTTCAATGGCAAAACTATATTTTGGGTGTAAGGGCCTATATGTTCAAAGCCCAGAAAGTAGCGACATCGATTGCTCGACCGGAGGCGGCCATCAAGTCCTCCCGCGTACAGGTATTAGGACACGCAGGACATGATGTGAGGTGAGACATTAAATTAATCTAATTTTAATGTCTTAAGTTATGCAAAACAAACTGAATTAGCAAGGTTATCATTTACAACGTTATTCCCCCATTGTAAAAATAAAAAGGTACATGACTTCGCTGTAAAATTTAAGACTGCTATAGCTTTATACAATATTTACACTTGCCTCCAGAGTGAGATAAAGCAATAATAAAAATATGCATTCTTCTGCCTCTAAATAAACCGCTTTATATAATTTAAACGTGAATAAGTACCTCTTACCTAGTTGTTATAATAGATGTTACACTTTAACGTACAATAAAGGTAGGTATTACGTATAGGTATTATAATTAAGGTACGTTTGTACATATATATATCAGCCCAAAAACCTTTTCCGTCAATTAACTGCCTTGTAACATAAATAAAAAGCACGCTAAATTTGAATCTATTTGTTACCTTATTTTACGCGGACGATGTCGCGGGCACAGCTAGTGTTATATATTATTTAATAATAATATATACAGGACTATATGACACACGGACATCTATGCCTAAGGTAGACAACTTAATGCCTGTGTTATAGGTAACAGACGCCTGTTATACGGAAATATTTTTTTTAGAAATATATAAATACGTACATATGAATAAAACACCCAGACTCGAGGTGGGAATCGAACCCACGACCCCCGGAGCAGAAGGCAGGGTCACTGCCCACTGCGCCAACGACTTTACTATTCTTAAGACTAGCATTACATTCACCACCTACACGAAAATTTAAAACATACTTAAGGCTCTTATTATTATTTCTTTAATATTTGAGAGACATTTCGGGGTTTACGCCAAGGATACATATATAGCACGGATGAATAAAAACTAACTATTTATTACTTTATTGAATTATTTTCCCCAAAAAATATCATCGGAAGGCAAATATAATCTGATTTTTACTAACAGCGAACAGTAAACGTCATAAAATAAAATTAAATACATTGTATCCCCATTGAGCTGGGCAGCTTTTGTTGAAAACGACAAACGTAAAATTCCATAAAGCGACGCGCTAACGTCATTACAAAGGGCGAATTTCGATCAGCCGCGATCTCTATCTTAAATACTCTTATGGCATACAAATTTGCATATAGTATTCTCATTTATACTATACAAGACTAGAATGGGCTAAGTATTGGATATATTAGAAACGGCTCACATCTTTATGTGGAAATGTTGGTCTAAAATATTTATATTTCTTATATCCTTGAAATGTAGCAACAGGTCTCATTTACATGTAAAATGTTATTTGTGGAAGTGTTCAAATTACAATTAGAAAGATTTTAAAATAAAAACAAGTACTTTTTTTAGATTATTTTATTTACAAGCTAATGTTCACTTTGTTGGCTTGCTTTTGCCAGACTTTGCAGTTGCTTTGATGTCGTGACATTTTATTATTTTTTTTTTAATAAATTGGACAAAAAGTGTCTTCAGTAGCGGGAGGAACATTTACAATTTAGTCATTTTTTCCATGCAAATACAAATCCTTTTTGAAAGTTAGTTTACTTTTCGTCGATTCATTAGACCTTATTAGAGTTACCTATTTGTTTCTATTTGAACCTCATATAAAAGTCTGTTAATATAACAGTAACTTTTACAACAAACCAATAACGGTAATTAATAAATATGAAAGTATCCAAAAATATTATTAACTAACTACTTATAGGTACACTAAAACTTACAGTAAAATTACCTCAGATCTAGAATCGATAAGAATTTAAGTAAATAGTTGACAACCAGTGTTAGAAGGGGTCGCCCATCTATCATCCGGCCACGGAAAGAGCTAATTGACCTAGCGATCAACTAACTGGCCACTGATTCAGCTATGACTTTAAATTTTTGACCCTGAATAAACTTTGTTCATTGATGAAAAATTCATTGAAACCCGTTGCGTAGTTTAAAAGATCTAAGATCGTTTTGATCGTTCAAAAAGATGTATTTTTAAACAAAAAATAGATCTCTTATTTTATTAGGAAGACATCCGGAATTAGAGGAAGCGCCATGCTTGTAACCGAATTGGGCCGGCGCGTCCGGGTACCAGTACCTCTTTCTCACATGAGATCGGCGTGAAGTTGTGTGAAACGGTACATACAATTTACACAGTGTTTTGGGCATTTCAAGATTTGACCCACACGCTTGAAAAAAAAAATATTCGTAAAACTTACGAAACTTTTTTTTCCAATGTTCAAATGATAAAAATAAAACAAAGTGTACTGAGCATGCAATGTTATGTATGGTTAATTTGTGGACTTATATTAATTTATTAATAAGTTTTAAACATAGGTTCGTATAAATTAAATTAATTCCGTAACTTTGATATAAATTGGTCATTACAAATGAAGTTTAGCTCTCCGGCAAGTGAAAAATCATTCATTGATTATTGTTTGCGAATGAATCGCATAATTTTCTTACAAACATGAAAGAATAATTGAGCCGTAACTTTTTTGTCAGCATTTAATATATTTTTGTATATGTCTGCTATAGCCGTCATTATTAAGTATATATTTGTGTACAAAATACATAAACTAGCTGGTCTCGCGATTTCTTTTGCGTAAAATTATAATAGTTAAAAAAAAATAGATTCCATTTTAGCATGATGATATCCTATAGCCTTCCGTATAAATGGGCTATCTAATACTGAAAGAATTTTTCAAATCGGACCAGTAGTTTCTGAGATAAGCGCGTTAAAGTAAACAAACAAACTCTTCAGCTTTATATAATATTAGTATAGAATATAGATAGTGACGATTAAATTTCAATTTACGTGTTATAGATTAAATAATATCCTATATTACGAAAAGACCTTGTAGAGGAAAATTTGAATAGAGAATGTTTGAATTTGAATTTGAATCTTCTGACGTGTGCACTTCGTGGCTCGTGAAATCGATATTATATTTTGTGGCACGCTGAGTGAACTCATAAAAGCGGCTTTATAACGTATTTCTTATATTTGTGTTAAAAATCTTTAGTATTCTTATGGTAGATTTTTATTATTTATAATTTGAAATGCTTTTTGTACGAGTTTATTTAATTTATTTTTTGTAAAAATAATAAATTCTCTGACCTGTACAACAGCGTGGAAGAACGCAAGCACGTAGACGAGCTTCCTGAACGACGGATCACCAGCAATCTTAGAGCCTATAAGCTCAACTGTAATAGACTGATTTTCGAAAAGTACTAGATCCTATTTTAAGCCTGTTCTATTGCCGATCTCACTTCTAGGGTAATAAAGTTTCTGACAGCATCTGTTTTTGGACTTAATAGTTACTCCTGAGTAAAGTGGCAAGAGTGTGTCAAGACACGCTTATATAGAAGGGTTCCGTAGATGATAAATTTATTGGTTAAATAACTTCAAAAGTTATTGTCCCATTTCGCTGAAAGTAATTTTTTTTTTTATGAGTTATCAACATGTCCTATCAACTTGGAAAATTTTTAAGTCTCTGCATCTAATAGTTTGGAAATCCAGCGGTTGAAATTGTGATGGACCTTTCAGAGGCAGATAGCTGATTTTAAAAGAAGTAACAAAGGCTACTATGAGTAACGCGCAAAAACGAATCTATCAAAATTTCCACGAATATCACATAATTATACGCGAACAAAGTAGGGGATAACAGTAATGAAATAATTATATTAAATTTTTCTTGCTTGTCCTGGATTTAGACAAGGTAACGCTCGATTCTTTCAAGTTTTAACAATAAACCCAGCGGCGCCGTTCCTACGGTTGTTCTATATCCGCCTGCAACGAAAATAATCGCATGTGAAAAGTTATAGAATTTTCCATACATTTTTTTGTTTCCCATTAAAACAGTTTATTTTTTCTTCGCTAAGATGATTTCGTCATGCGATTTTAAGTCTTAACCCGAACGCGTGTGAGGTGAATAATGTGGTTCATAAATTACGTGGTGGGTACTAAATACCCGACTCGTTTGTTTTTGACTAATGATTAATGCGTTGGGTGTTATATATACATTTCTATATTTATAAATAATGAATCCCTATTTCTCCAGCTCACGCTATGACTTAACACGTTGAACGCCACGTAAAAAAGCCTCTGAAATCAGGCCACTGAAGACACCGGTTGAACATTCATTGACGTACCGTTCGGGCCACAGGGGTCACAGGATTCGGAGGAGTGAAAATGAAAGCGGAATGTGCAGCTTGCAGCTAGCAGTTACAGTGGTCAAGTAAGCTTGGTTTCAATCATTTTTAAATATTAAAAAATATCCATT
Source organism: Charaxes varanes (assembly GCA_024363005.1). Lineage (NCBI taxonomy): Eukaryota > Metazoa > Arthropoda > Insecta > Lepidoptera > Nymphalidae > Charaxes > Charaxes varanes. Next base: position 11,941,780 of record JANCMC010033613.1, read on the forward strand.
TTTAAAAGTTGCCTCAGCTTACATTAGTTTATTTTAGTAAATATTAAGAAAATATTGTATATTATTAATGGACCAATTTTCTACGCATTTATAACAAATGTATAGTACAGTAGTCAACGTCAATATAGCTGGGTGGGCCGTGGAGTACGCCAAAACGTGTGCCCTATCGAAAATATTTTTTCATAGCCACTAGAGCCAACCTAGTGGCTAAGATTTTCATCCTGCCATGCCGTCGGGGCCACCGGTGTGCCACTGCGTTTATTTTAAGAATTATAACGTTAAACATCGTCGCCTGAATGGGAATTGTCCGTAGGTCTATCAGTGACCCCGTGGTGTCCAAAGTGTTAAAAACGTTTTGATGAATTTACGCGTTTTTTTTTAATTTTCCTCGTAATTCGAGGGCGGCGATTTGAATAAGAGAACTAGTAGTATTCTTATAAAAAAAAAATTAAAAACCATCAAAATTGGACAAAATCGTTGAATTCATCGCGAATTTAAGCCAGTGCGATATAAAAATAAGCATATCAAAATATGCGAAAGATAAAGTAAGGAATAAAAGCTGATATGTATTAAATAACAGTTATCTACAGTTCTGCACCAAAACAGTAGAGATCCAGTAATCTGTTACAATTTCGGAACGGTGTCCAACTGATAGCACTGGTTAACTAAGCCGACCGCGAACCGACTATGCGGATTTATACCGACCTCTGGTGTATTGCTCTGAAACCATTTTGTTATCTCACTAACGTATTTTGAGTATAGCTATACAAAGAAATTGACGGCATTGGTGGGCTTTTATGATATCCAATCTTTGTTATTATAGACAACGCCACGTTTGCAGTTCTTTTGGTCTGCACTTAAATTGGGCTGGCAGGTCCGGGCACTAGTACCACTTTCTCACATAAGATCGGCGTGAAGAGGTGGACACGCTGTCACGTCAAGTGATAGTATTGTTGTCGCGTTTCGTTCGCCTTATGAGAGATCGCGGTGACCTAATCCCCTGTTTAAAGGCACACAACACGCGAGCATTTTGCTGGTGCACGTGTACATGGCTGGCGGTAGTCATTTAGGTGATGAACGCCTTCTCGTTTTCCCCTTGTAGTATTAAAAAAAGTCTTAAAAGAAGTTTTAAAGTCAGTTGAAGGGAGCGCAGAGATATTTTAAATAATGTAAGAATTTCCTATTTATTTACTAGCGACCCGCCTTCACACGGTGGCAATCTAAATATGGATGGAACATATAAACCTTCCTCTTAAATCACTCCGATTATTAAGGAACATGGCATTAAAATACATTGCGTGGTTTTCAAGATCTAAATGTATAAGAACGGAAAGTGACTTTGTTTTATACTATGTTAAGATAACGAAGAAGAAAAATATTTAAAATTAAAGAAATCTCAGGTATGACATACCCACCCTCGCTCACGCCGGGTTAAAGCTTCAAATATCTATCGTAGTTTATGACATGAAGAATTTTTCGTGAAGTAAAATCAATATTGTGATAGTAAAGGTATGTTCAGGCTAAAACAATCGCTTCCGAAATATTTGTCTAAACAGTTTTAACATGACGTGACGACTGAGTGATAAACGTATAAAGAGAAAACATACGAGGCAGATAATATATATTGCTCTTAACGTATTTATATTCAGTGATTTATTTATTCCTGTTCTATTCTGCGTAAAATTGACTTGTTAAACAAATTGAACGAGGAAGAATTAATAACATTAAATTCAAAATTTTAAGAACCCCCCATTCTCGGGTATGTTCGTTGTATTCAGTAAATTATCCCCTAAGCCCTTATCCCTCCCCCTTCCTCTACAAATTTTGTAATACACAAATTAAATCTTCTCATTTGATACCCCATTCGTATGTATTCGCTTCCTATGGTTTTTTTTGAGGTTCCCACCTTCACCCACCACAACTTTTAAACTGTTCAATCAATTTTCATCGAACATATCTAAGAACACTCGCACAAAAGTTACCTTGAATACAAAAAAAAACTAAATTGCAATCTTTTCATCCGTTCGAGAGTTATGATGCCACAGACAGACACAAATACGCGCACGCGCGCACACACTAACACTCACACATACACACACGCACGCACACATGCGCTCACACACACGCGCGCGCACAAACAGACACACACACGCAAAGAGAGAGAGGCAGACAGACACGTTGACTTATAACACCCTCACCGCAGAAGTCATTCATCAGACATCATAACGGTCATAAAATTTTCCAAATTAACGCATCACGTGATGTAGAGTAAACATGTTTGATGGATGAAATTGGCGACAATCCCACGCAAAGTAATTAAGCGCTTCGGTAAATGTACAAATCGATGGCTCCCACGTAAAGTATTGTAAACCACGTCCTTGCCACAAAAATACACTAAAAATATCTTACTTTGAAATTAATATAGTTGATAGAACTCATCGAGTTCATTTAGAAAACGTATAAAAGTGAGAGTAACAAGAATGTGGCTTACGACACTTTACGTAGGACTCTAGGAGAGATCGCAATATACCCGTATGGCAAAAAAAGGGTTTCACAGAATATGGTTAATATACAATTATTCCATCTCGTTCGTTCATAATTCACCATGTTCACAATACATTCATAGTTTTGAGATTAGATGCTTTTCTAAGAAAATTTTGAATGTATTGAGTTAATGCATGCGTCTTATATGTATAAAAAGTTTCTTGTAAAGCTGTGCTACTTCAAAAGTGAGCGTTTTTTGCCAAAATGAATTGTTCTTGGTCTAGGAATAACCAATACACTAACACGTCTATTACTCCGTTTATTAACATGCTTAGTAAATGAGATATTATGATAGTTTTCGCTTGCCCCAGAAGGAATTAATGGGTAAATGTTGTTTGTTTGTTAGCTGTTTGAATTATTAAGCGAAATGCTCTATGGTAACTGCGTTATAGTAAATAACCAGAAAATTCCGTAAATACGTCGTGTTATAATTACGAGGCTACGACGTGTCCAAAAAATAAAACAAATTGCCTCCCAACCTTGAATTACAAATTTATTTTCACTGCTAAAATTTGACCGATCAAGAGCAAAATTCAACTAAAGCTCTTACAAAATTATTGGCGATTTTAATAGATTTAGAATAAAAATATTTGATTGTTAAGTTAAGGGAAAGCAGTGGCGAAGTAATCTCAAATAATAATCCATCACTGGATGGATTGGACAGTGAAATGGTGTAGAAAAAGGTGTGGTTATAATGGATTTGAAAACTGTTCTAAAGACATTTCATTGGTGCCGTCATTACAACCGACCAGTCACAATTGTCTTACGCCATGATTGTCATGGTGGCAATACTGGTAGACTTTTAACGCAGATTACAATGATCTTTTTATACAAGAAGATAAGTCAATACAACTTCTTTTATAATTATAACTAATACTATATATTGTGTTTTACATGTTATCTTATGTCTAAACGTCGTCCGTCTTCCTATCAATCTGTCTCCCACTATCTATATCGGAAGCTAATTTAAAAAAAAATGTTAAATTAGACGTATTGTCACGCGATGTGATGGTACTGTTGCCGCGTTTCGTATGGCTTGTGAGACTTCCAGGTGGAGGATTTCTCAATTTGACGGCTTTTTTTGCCTCTGTATCTTGATGATTCTTTTTTTATCTTGAAAGCTGGTACCTCCCGATTGGTTCCATATCGATTTAGCCCAGTTTTAAAGTGTTGATCAAGTGTTGAACCAAGCTGTTGCCATCTGCATAGGTTTAGCGAGGAACCTATTTGGCTTGGTACCGACTTCAACACATCATTAGGTGTCTACTAAATCGTGTAAAAGTACTAATTACTTTTTCTTTTTAGTTCCGTGGCATTTGCTAAAGGTGGTTTTCTGTTTATTTAAAAATAATTTATTAAATCAATAATCTTTAGACACATAGGGTAACTATAATACGGTGAAGGCCTTCGCGAGTGCTTCAGTTGTCCATTGGCGTCGGTTGGAATACGGCCCTTGCCTGCCGTAAAAGGCTAAAAAATCTTATGCTATAGAAGACTCAAGGCTAATATATTTGTGCCATATGGGAACTTAGTTTTATTAAATTAGTATTTTAAATGTTATTGAAGAACATATCACTATAATAAATTTTTGATATCGTTCCAATGAATAATATGTCTTTAAATTGGATCAAATTACAGATTACTAAATTTTATCAAAATCTGTTCACTAGTTTCAGAGTTTATCACGAACGTTATAATATAGAACTTTGAAATAGATTTTTTAATTGCTTTTTTATTTGAGTGTGCTGTTTTTGTTGTCGTCTGTCTAAAGGGAGCTACTAAAAATCAGCTTTAGAGTTTAAACTCTAATTTAAGCTGAGTAGTAATTTCTTTCAGATAAATTGCAACACTATACCTTGTTAAGTATTAATTAGTGTATTTTCCTGTTTTTCTGTGCATTATGTAGACCTAAGTTTATAGTGTTGTTTTTTGTCTGAATAAAGTTTCTTTCTTTCTTTCAAATATTTGATTACAAATGTTTTTACGATACTTTTGTTAATTTACCCAACGCTAGATGTGGCACGACCCTATAACGTATTCCCAAGATAAATTTATCAATTCTTGTTTGTGGGTGGATGACACGACGTTGAGGCGTGCGGCACCTTTACAAATGGGGACTAATAGATTCACCACAACATGACAGCGGAGCACCAGATCAAAACCTGTCACATGTTGTAAACAAGTGCCCACTCTGTCTTCTCCCTGGTGGCATATCTGAGTTGCACTGTTTTACAGCAGCAGCAGAGGCTGGGTTAAGGAATCTGGGCTTAAAATTTTGATCCATGCAGGATGCCATACACAATGTGTTTATCATCAATAAACTAAACTTTTCCTCTAAATCTTTAAACAATTAGTTGATTTAAAATTTAACTCCACTGCAATGATAAATATTAATAATTATACATTGTAGTTATAATGATAAAACTTCTCAGTAGAATATCTCTGAAGTTACTTGTTTTGTAAATGCTAAACAATTCAATATTAATAATAATAAGTGACTAATATGATACGATAGTAAACATGGGGATGTCTGCTCGTTTGCCCCATTGTAACATAAAAAAGCATAATTGAAAATTTAATGAAAGCATAATTTTCGATTTATCAATGCTGTATTAGAAATCTTAGCCCTTTTCTCATTCATCGTGCACTTAGAATAAAAGTTCAGTATTATTGTAACGAGTCAACATAATTTCAAAAGTAAAAGTGGTTTTTAATATATCGTATATATTCAGGCAGCCGATTATAAACTTTAATAGATTTAACATAAGGGCTCTCACTGTGCAATTTTAGTTTCGAGACATTTACATCATGCGACATTTATGAAATACCGGTTCTATTTACCGGTATCCGATAATAATTAATTGGAACTCAACCCAGTCAATTAAATAAAATACTTTCTATTAAATTTTATTTTTTAGAACATACTTTGATAACATACAAAATTAACCAAAATGTATCATTATGTATGTCAATCTTCGATTTAGTTATTTTACATCCATTTATCTTTTGCCAGGATGTATGTTACGTAGAAAGTGTAAAGAAGTAATGTTAATCAATTGAAATGTTTTTAGAATAACTTTCAGATACACTGAAATGATATTTGTAATATGCTATAGGATACACTACACCATATTTATACGATTCCATTTCACGCTCATTTTATTTGAGAAAATGGTATCATTACCATTTTCTCAAATAAAATGTCAAACCAATTCGGCTGCAGACAAAAAGGATGTGACGCTACGTCTAATAATTATAATTATTTGCATTGTAATAAACTTATTGTTTTAACTTTTTCAGTTGCTAACGTCTTTCCTAATTATTATAATTTGTATGTAATAAATTAAAAAAAAAGGATAAAATCAATGTTACGAATGTCCCTTTACGCTTATAATGTTCATGTGTTTTTTTTCCCTTCGAAACATATGGAAAACATTATGGTATCGGATTTTTCAGTTTAAGTTGTTTTTTAAACCCTACTTTACAATAACTATTAATCTAAATCTAAAAAAAGTATTAAGCGTAAAGAAATTTCATACAAAATTATAGCACCTCCATTTTTGGTCGATTTTCGACTATATGCGCGTCTGCGTAGACTTGCTTTTGATCGGTGTAGTGCATTCCTAAGAATATGTTTATAAAATATATGGTTTTAAAACATTGTTTTTTGTAAGGTATTGGATATAATATTATAAGGCTTTCGATCTGAATTGAGCGTGAAAGTATGATATCACAAGACTATTAGGGTGGTGGGCATACCCATGGTACCCGCCGCGGTGGATCCGCGCCTACATAACGTCATCTATTTCACATCAATAATAACTTATTTTCCTTTATATATTAAATAATTACACCAGATCCATCTGACCATCGGCCCTTTTATATACGTTGTGGTTCTGGTTTAGGTTTTCTCGTTATTAAAATATTGTTACAATAACCACTGTATATTGTATAATGTATTTATAAATTTGCATTAAATATGTTTGATAGTTACGCATACTATTTGCAAGTCAAAGCGACGGCTGGTTATACATTCTTGAAACAAAACAACTATATAATTTACTACAAAAATCGTTGACTTCGTAAGCATTTTTCAAACACATTTCCAGATCTTTTTCTGTATCTGGCCTATAAATGGTTATTTGCACTTCGGGTACGCGACCCCGGACTACCCTAGATGCTATTTTTACTACCCTTTACCGTCCGTGAGAGTAGTATCCGCTTTCTTTTTTCCTTTCCATCTACTTTTATATTGCTTTACTGCGTTCTTTGTTCCTTTAGTCCTATCTATTTTTCTAATTCGAGGTAATGCCACGCTTGCAGTTCTTTTATTCTGGACCGTCTGGTCCGAGTACCAGACGGTCCTCACATAAGTACCTCACATAAGATCGGCGTGAAGTGGCGGCAGTGCTGTCACGTCAAGTGATGGTTGTTGTAGCGTTACGTTCGGTTTGTGAGAATTCCCGGTGCTTGTAACATAAAAGAAAACATAAAATATGTTTAACAAAATATGTATAGTCACAATTATGTTAAAACACATAGTAACTTGCGGCTATTAAGTTATTTCCATCTTACAGTAAAGCCTTTTGTATTTTAACATCATAAATTGTAATTATTAGTTACACGTGTGCATTAGTGCACGTTAAAGTTATACGATGTATTTTAGAAACGTATACCAACACCTAATCGTATAGTTTTACTGTTCGCAGTTAGGGCCTTTGATCCAGCCTCGAGCAAAAAAAATAATAGTGTAGGTTAGTAGCTTATAATAAGAATAGATGGAATAAACTTTATTTTTTACTAATCAAGTTGTCTGTAGATAAACAACATCATAATTACAAAGGAAAAATAGTACTATCTCGATCGATAATGCGATCTTTTAAGTTCTTTTTTTTTAAGGAAGCTTATGTACATTTTGTTGTTAAAAATGTTCTCGGGCTTTTAAATATTCTTATTCGTTGAAAAATTATTTTACTGTTACTTGGGTTTGATCATCAAAGAAAGTTATAGATGTTTCAGTCTAAAAGTGTAAGCGACTCCACTAATTAATTGCAACGTTTGTGTGTGTGCAGCGTTTCTATTGGAAACTCAACTACGCACTGTAAGCCAATAATATTGACGAGTGAGGAATAAAATATTCATCTCTACATGCAAAATAGTATGTAGACGCAAACACGTAATTTGTACACACACTATATTGCATGTAGCGGTGAATACTTTGAAGGGGGCGGGCATTTTTAGACTACGACCTCTACGTAAGTCACATTAACCTTCGTGTTTAACTTTCGGAAACTCTTCTATTCTTCTAGCGCACGTACATCTTTCTCACGTTATTAATCCGAACAATCAAAATATTCCAATATCAAGTTTTGTATGAAAACATTGAATTGGAAATAGGTTTTTTCACGAGTTTGATGTTTCAGGGCCAGGCGTGGATGTGCCAGCCCCGGATATGGGCACAGGTGAACGTGAAATGTCCTGGATCGCCGATACCTACGCCAAGACCATCGGTTTCCAGGACATCAACGCTCACGCGTGCGTTACGGGAAAACCTATTAACCAGGTAAAGTAAAAAAAATATTGTGTGTAGTAAAGTCCGTTTACGGACACTAACGTTACGAGATAACACGGAACACTTAGGGCAATCGTGAGTCACCATTGCATGTTCCGCGCTCGGCTTAGCCGGAACGTGACAAAGAGTTATGCTTTTTCGTGCGTGCAGCTGGTGTTCATTAATTTATAAGACGTTATCACGTCAAAAACATTAATGATAATGTTGGTTTACTATTACACAGGCTGTTACCTATAATACAGGCATTAACTTACCTACCTAAGCAACAGACGACCGTGATTTTTTTATTTTATAGTCCTACGTATTTATTTATTAAATAATCGCTTGGAAATGTGAAAAAATAGTCGATATAGTCAAGAGTTGCCAAATTTTTGATCAGATGCAAACTAGTGAATAAGTTTCAGTAGGTTTTTACAGATAATTTATTTAATTGTCTGCTGTTATTACTTTTCATTTCGTTTGCGTTTTAAATTAAGTTTTTTTTTTGTTTAGGTACCAAGTCTCACCTTACTCTGTAATGATTAGTGGCATGAATATAAAGAAAAAATCGTTACATATTTATTCGTATATACGTAAAGATTTAGTTTCTTTTATACTCTCTTTCTTTTTCTTTGATAAAGTCGACGAACTTCTCGGAAGTGAACGTTTACGAATTTTATTACGCGCTAAAAATTTGACATCTGGCAACAGTGCATGCTTAATTCCGCGTAAAATTTTATTAGAATTTTTAGTTTATGTAAAAATTTTGTATGTACAGTCCAACCTGGCTGTAAAGAAACTCACGGGACTTCAAAAAATATTCCTTATAACGCGTCATTTGTTACAATGAGGTTCGTTGTAAAGAGGTCTGATTTGACTACGATTCGTTTTAATAGGATAAACGCGTCTGAACCTGTGGAAAAATTGATTGCTATCGTACAATTAATTTGTGAATTATTGATAGGATACGTTATGTAAAGGTTATAAGTTGAACAATTCTTAACTAGAGGCAGGTTAATGGGCTATTTATATTCTGAATTCGTTATAAAAAGGATTGGATAAATATATTCCTAATGTAAAGGTATATTTTGCATTAGCTCTTATGGACAGTTCTAGGGGATTTAGAAAAAATCGTTAAATCGAGAAATTCGTTGTATTGAGGCCCGTTATAATAACGTGACAATGTATTTGAATAAAAGGTGTATTCTTGTCGTACAGGGCGGTATCCACGGCAGAGTATCAGCCACAGGCAGGGGAGTGAGACGCGTGATCTCGTAAAAAAATTATTCACGTTTCCTTTGTCTATGGTTTAGTGGTCTACGTAAATATTTTGGAAAGAAGCGTATTATTCGTGAGGTCAGTATTTGGGTTTAATTTTTATCCGTGTCCTCTTTTTTGAGCTTATATTTTCTAAGATGCGTTATTCGCGGAGTAATATTTTTTTAATAACGATTTAATCAATACTACTGCACGTATTTATTTACGAGTTTATTTATAACAGAATTTTGTAACTTTGTACCAGAATCGGCAACTGTTACAATATTACAAATTGTTTTTTCACATTTATGTTATATTTTATAAATCAATTAACAGATAGCTGTAATGTAAGGACTAGTAATGTATGCCTGTAAGTTTTATTTTATCAATAAAAAGCATGATGACAAATTTTGAAAAATAGGTTTATAATTTTCTCAAGTATCTACTATAGCCTAAAAATTAAATATTTCTACAGAATTTAAAATTTTTATAGCAAAAAAGAATATTATAAATTGCAGGATTAAAATTTGCTCCAAAACACTGAAAATTGTCATGACGTCACTTTATGTTAACATTGTTTTCCCTTAAGCGTCACCTCGACGTTTTCGCCACGACCGTAACGGTTGCAGGCCAAGAAGAAACAGCAAGAAACTCGTCAGCCACTCTTTTCAAAATAGTTCCTACAAAACTGAGCTAAAACTAGACTCTGGAGTCTAGAGTATCCTGCAGAAGTGCTTTAAATATCTAAATCACCTGTAATCCCAAGGTTCAGTTATTATAGGACCTTTATCCTTTTATCTATGTTATCCTTCACCAAATAATAAGTCGTGAAATATTTTTTAGCCACAAAAATTGATATGATAGAGTATTAAGTACCTATTTTCAAAAAGCCTTTGGACCACAGTCCAACCTTTAAACCCACTATTCAAGGACATGTGCAATCGACATATGAAATGGTGACTAAAAATCATTTAAATTTCAAGTTCTTTAGGTATAGCAGCGATAGTAATGTACTTTTTTTTAACTTTCACTAAATTTCGTCACAGAACAATAGCTCCAGCTACATCGGTAACGGCTCGTGAATTTATTTACAGATAATTCCATTTATGAATACAGTCTGTCTAGCAAATAAAAGTCCCTTAGTCTCCATAATTTAGATACTATAAGGACCTTCATCAAAAGGGCATACTCATTCCTTAAAAACCGGCAACGCATCTACGAGCCCTTTGGTGTTGCAGTTGCATATATAGGCGTCGGTAGTCTCTTAAGCGAACGGCCTGCCCATTTACCCTTTCTTTTATAAAAAAAAATCTTCAGCCTGTGATCTAGGCCAAAACCAATTTAAACACAATTGTCCTTACAAATATTACTCACAATGGATACATACTATGTCATATAGACGTAGCAGGAAGTATTTTTTTTAGTCGGCACACATCAAAGAGATTGATAGCGGTCATCTATCACAAGGATTTCACATTTTTGTGTTTCTGTGCCCTACAATAGGACGTAAACTTTAACATATTATCCCGCAAGAACTAATAAGGCTTCTTGTAAAAATCGACAGTCGATAGAAAACAAAACTAAGACAAGTAAGTACATTTAATTGAGCTGCGTTATTGTCATAAATGGAAATTAGTCAATAAATAAACATGATAGAATTTTATGTAATAACGCGTCTAAATTATTGTCGCACGCAAAACGATGGGGGCGTGTCTGTGGACAACCGCAGTGCACGTTTGGACATTCTGGCGCGTGGTAAAGCTTAATGCTCCGGAATGGAAGACGATAGTTCTAGGTAGCTTCAGCTCCGTCGTCAGCGGGTTTGCGATGCCGTTATTCATTGTTGTTTTCGGAGATTTATTTGGCGTAAGTTATACCTTCTAATTACTGTTTGTTCTCTATTATATTCTTCTAATTTTATACCCTCTGCATCTTTTATAAGATTCCGTAGAAAGACAGATAACATTTTTATAAATGAATAAGAATATCATTAGGAACCTTTAATTGATTTTTAATCTTTCATTCACAGTCTATGTCAAATTCAGATCCTGTTTACTTGATGAATAAAGTCGAAAGCGTTGCATTCATATGCAAAACTTACCATCTAGGACATAACGAAAAACTAACTTTTGTGACCTTTGATATTAAATATCTGAGCCCCCGATAACGGTGATTGTCGTGACTTTTGGGACATTTGTAAATCTAAAAAATGGTACACAAAAAAATTCAGCTGGTTCTGTTGGTTTCTTCGGATACCCTCTTTTATCGACTTAGATGACTAGCATAGTGTCCGATTTAGCTGAAAATAATTTTTTCAGTCTTTAGCATGTCCTGTCATCGTGGAAAATAAAGTCTATAGTTGTAATAGTTTGGAAATTCAAGGGGGACCATCTTAAAGGGGGGACAGACGGACGGACGGCCTGAAGGAAAGTTACGAGTTTGACCGGAGTGGAGTGGGAGGAACTGCCGCAGAGGGAGTCTCGGCCTCCAAATACCTGGAACAAAGTCAAAGTCAAGATTTCTTTATACAATTTGGTTATCTATTGCAGTGCCATATAAAAAATACATTTATCGTCTGAAAATCAGCTCTAATACTTCACTAGGCATATTCATTTCTGCTTATACCTTGAAACCTCTTGAACTGCAGATCAAAAGAACTGCAAGCGTGGCTTTACTTCTTCTTAGATAAATAGATAGGAGTAAAGGAATATGGATTAAAAGGATATAAAGGTAGATGGAAAGGAGAAAAAGGTTGCGGATACTATTGACACAGACGATATAGGGGGACCTGCAATTTCGAATAGAAGATTTATTGCTTTAATGGCTCAACTACTTCAACTGTCGATTGATCTATTTTTAATAGTAAATAATAATAATTAATTATTAATTATTTTATGAGTTCCATGAAGGTAAAATAAGGCCAGGAAAGCTAAGTTTTACCTAAGCGATCACTTGCAGAAATACTAACGAATTAGTAATTGAGAAACTATACTTTAGTTCTCCAAAATAGAGTTCTAGAATGTTCTAGAAATGATGTTTAACGAATTTAAGCAATGTACTCACCCACAAACACAGCAGTACTGAGAGCCATACACCTTTGACCTGCGGCCCCAAAAGCAGCACCGGCTAACTGGTGCAACTTAACTTAGCAATCAACCGAAATACCGACCACTGATTAGGCCACGACCTCCTCTGCGGTACAACTCAAACAATGTAAAGTATTTTATTGTTCCCTACATGTCCTAACACCTACACGCAGGAGGACTTAATGGCTGCCAATGACAGGGCAGTCAATGTGGTTACGTTCTGGCCCAAGACAATATAGCGTTTGCTAACGTTTAGATGAAGAAGTTACCAGCTTCGGTGTTCCCGAACGGATTCGAAGAAAGAGCATGCTCATTTCTCAAAGGCCCGCAACGCATCTTCAGTTGTTTGCGGTTATCCATGGGCAGTTGTTTATTATTATGTCAACATTTTAAGGCTCTCACCCCACAGCCACATCCTCTGCAATCTAAGCGGACCCTGGTATTCAACCGGGATAACGCTAGGAAGAAGAAGAATTTAATTAACATACGACTCAAAGAAGAATAAACCTTAATATTTTCAGGAATACTAGAAATAGTTTGGTAGTTATAATTTTAACCAACTCAATAGAATAAAATTGATCTGCCCAAAAGTGTTGATACGTAAATTGATGAAGATTATTCTTGCTAAGATGAAAAAACAAGGTTACGCATAATCACAAATTATAAATAAGTCACAAAAGTGCCAGAAGAACGCAAACAAATAATAACAAAAGCCAACAGTAAACACACTCTCCTTAATTCCATATTGTGATCAACGTACGTGAGAAAACGAATGTTGCCCGAAGACGAAATTCACGAAAATTTATCTTTTGACCTAAATGAGACGATAACATTTAACATTTTGAACCTTTTATCGATGTTTTAATGAGCTCTTTGCGGTAATCACCCACTAAAGGTCGTGCTCCGAAAATAAATCAAATTTCAATTGAAAAATTATGACGTACATCGTATGATACGATATAATAAAATAACCAAGGTAAAAGGGTTCCGTATTTGTTAAGTAACTTCAAAAGTTGTCTGATCAGACTGGAAAATTTCAAATCTCTACGTCTAATAGTTTGGAAATGCTAGGGGCGGGACTAACTTGCGGGCGGACAGACCTATGGACGGATGGACCGAATCTGTAAGACGCCATTGTAGTACCAGAAAGCCTCAAAAAAAGATTGCTGGATGCAATTGGCAAGAAACGTAGGAGAGTGACCGAAATAAAATAAAGCTGATGCCCAGCAGTGAACTTTATAGAGATGATGAGGTTGAATATACCTGTAGACGAATTCATCGTTCTATCGTTTTGTAAAGATCATTGTAGGTATTTCGAGGAATGTCATCGAATTAGGGTATGTAAACGTAAATGTAGTTAAAGTTTTGTTTAAATAACTGTTCCAGGTTCCCATTTCAAGGTTGGAAGTATGCGATCAATGCCAAATATACCTAGGACGAGTTCCAAGACAAATCCACCCGAAGACACACTCAAAACAGCATTAAAACCTAATCTAAACTAGTTCGACACGCCATCAACGTAATAGTTTCCTTTGAAATAAAGCAGAAGCGCGGCAAATAAACAGCAAATAAAATGATGTTATTGCACTGGGATTGTTTATTATCTCATTTCCCGGTTGGCGGGTTTCTTGAAATTGCAATTAAATCCTATATCGAGTGTAAAACCTGGCAAACTATGTAACTAATGCCAGAATTTCTGCATTCGACCAATGCGAATGGTCGGTGACTTTCCGATCGGCAATTGCAATACTTACTGTTCTCATCAAGGAATATATAGTAGTCTGAAAAATGTTGGGACTAAACCTGTTATTGGTAGCAGTTGAATTTCACCATCGGACGTTCGGATCCTCTATGTCTTTTTTCATTTATCATAAGAAGGAATTGTTCGGCCTAGTAGCGGCAACTGGATTTCATCACAAAACTTTTCATCAGAACTGAGAATGTTTGGTGCTTTCAGGTAGATACGCCTTAAAATTATTACACAGTATACAATGAAGTCGCTTCCCAGCGTTGTATGCGCAGATCTTTCAAACTATGCAACGTATTTTAATGCGGTTTTCACCAATAAACAGAGCGATTCATGGCGAAGGTTTATATCTATAATTCCTTTATGTTTTAGAAGATAAGAGCCGAGAATTTCAATGATTTGTAACGAGATGTCGTAAAAAACATATTTTTTGCGCTTACGTCGCGTGCGCTGGCTAAACCCTACGAGTTCGAATAAAATAATGTAGTACGGAATCGTACATCTTTAAAAGATCTATAATAAAGTCCGCGATGACATATGTCTATTTCCTAAGATCGAGATCGAGAAGAAGAAGATAATATCTTTTACATATTACAAATAATAATATACTATTTACGAAGCTATTGTAAAGAATACCGTATTAATCCTTATCTATTGAAATACGCTAGACACCTTGTTCATTTTATGCAGATCAAAATTGCCCTTTACAGCATATTATTAAAATGAATATCTTCTAAGATATGAGAGATTTAAAATACGGTGACAGAGAGTGCCGGTGGCGGGCGATCGGTGGCATAAGCGACCAATAGATGGCCTTATAATTTGATATAAAAAATAAGCCAATGTTCGGGCAGGACATCGTCTGCCGGATCCGCTAGTGCTTTACAAAGGACGCTTAATTATTCCGCAAAGGTGAACAATTGCCAGTCTTTACGAGACCCAGCCAAAAAACTTTGTACTGATTCAACCTTCCAACCTTCTACCATTCAACTACTGATGTTTCGAATTGACTACAGATATCCAATACACGACCTTAGGATTCTTGGAACATCACCACCGGAAAATTTCACAAACTGAACGAAACGCGACAATACCATCACTTGACGTGACAGCATTGCCGCCACTTCACGTCGATCTTATGTGAGAAAAAGGTACTGGTACCCGGACGCGCCGGTCCATTTCGGGTGCAATAGTGGCGGGATAGGGAAAGGGATAGAGTAAAAGGATATAAAAGTAGTTGGGGAGGAGAAACAGGATGTGGATACTACTGTCACGGACGGTATAGGGACAAAGTGACAATAGCAGTTAGGGCACTCCGGGGTCGCATACCCGTGGTAGATCTGACCAGATATCGGACAGACAAAGGATGATCCACCCTCTGGGAGCATATGCATAAGTTTTTATTTAAAAGGTTATTAATTTGATTTTAATAAAACACGCATATTTCGTTTGCATCATAGTTTTTTCTTAATATTCGATTTAAACTCCCTTTAAAGAGAAAAGTTAAACACGAAACGCGTTATACTCTACATTGCGTTTTCATATAACGCGGAACACATCCACCGTGTTATAGGCGGGATTGCAGTGTTAGTGCGGATATAAATAAACATTGCCGTTTTCCTTCCAAACAATTTAAAACTTACGTGTTCCCAACACGATCGCGGTCCATTTACTTTCAGCTATGAGGCTCTGAAATAAAACATAGGTTCTGATATGAACAAAAACAACTGAAAAATAAAACAAAAGCGGCATCACTCAAAACAATACGTGAATATGGCACGTCAGAGGCGTAAAAACAGAATGGCACAGAGCTATAAATCGACGCACGGTTTAGTTTGGCACGCACTTTTACCTGTCATCGCATATACGGGTATAGACGGATTTGACTGATAGTATTCCGTATATTATGTAAAAAAGGTGCTGATTCACTATATTAAATTACAAAATAAAAATGGCCAAAGTGTTTCAAGGAATTGTGTCGCAAATCCATTGGAGTGAGGTTATTTAACAATCCTATTGTAATGTAAAGGATTCTTATAAGAAACCTCATTTACCGAACCAAAAGTTTTTTTTTTGGATGACGAAAAGTTTGGTAATAAATTGTTCGAACCGCGTCTTTATTCACTGAATTTATTGCGAGCCCTTCTTAAATGAAAGAACATAAAATTAACTTTCTTGCCAAATATCTGTAATTTTTTTTATATTACAAGGGGCAAACGAGCAGGCCGTCCATCAACTGAACGACTACCGACGCCCATGGACATCTGCAGATGGTTAGCAGATGCGTTGCCGGCCTTTAACAAGGGGTATGGGCCACTAAATAATCTTTTCACTTTTGCTTTCTTTTCTTTTAAGCCTTCCCGGAAATAAGAGGAATAAAATAAAGAGACAGAATTGAAAATGATTCAAATGTCCCTGAGTGTTAGATAGACTAACAACGACATATTTATATATGTATATAGATGCGGAAATTCTTATTCTTTTTAAAATAATTTTATAGACACGTACAGCTTTTAATTGGGCCCTACAAATTAAGGCTCCACACAATGAAAATCGTGTGATTGTTACAGATGGCGTTGGCGCTGGTCCCAGACACGAAGCTCAGCACTCCAGCCTTACCAGGTTACTGATTAAGGGTCTTCATGAATTAGAGGTCAAAGTATTTATTATAGGTAATAGACATCCGCTAAGAAAGAATTTTTAAATAGGGCCAGATTAAGGTTTCTTGCTACTTTAGGGACGAGGTTGCGGGAAAGATATAATTTCGTATGAAAAAGAAAGTAGTAAGTAATAAATGAGTATCTTTTCTTAAGTCCAAATTGTACTCTTATTATTTCAATGAACATGTAGTGTGGCCGGGGATTTTGTGTAACTGCACAAAGATTTGTAGAACTTTGGAGACTTCAAGAATAGAAATGTACAAACACGTTGAGCTATGTCTGGTTCCGGCATAAGAATTAACATTGGTGTTTAATATAACACAGAGTATTTGGTATTCTGTAGTTGGTCTGAGTATGCGAAGGTAATAAATACTGTCTTGAAAAAACTGATTTATTATGACATATTTTAGTAAAAGCAAAGTCATAATTTAAGGAAACAAATTCACCATTTCTTTATAGCTATAATTCTACTGTACGTGAGTATTTCACTGAACTCCTCCTAAACGGCTGGACCGGTTTGAATGGTTCCTTTGGGAGGCATCCTGAACGGCTTGGATTCACAAATCAACCCGGCAGATGGCGCTACAGTCGGTGTCTAGGTTATTTTTTTATCGATCTTCACACGCGAGTAGGACAACGTCTGCCTCGTCCGCTAGTTTATATAAAATTGACTGTACAAGCTTTTATCAGCCTGCGCCTCCTCCAGTCATTTACACATTAGATGTAACTGTAAATAATATCACCCACAATTCAATTAAATAAAAAAACGTGTAAAAGTTTCCTTTAGATATAATTCTTAGATATAGTATCTTTAGTGAATTATTGAAAGCAGACAAATTCTAAAAATGAAATATATTGTCCAATCACAAGTACAAAGGGAATAGGACGATAAACTATGAAGTAAATCCGCCCCAAAAGGATATTTAGTTGATCTTTTTAGTGTATTTTAGCACTAGTAAGATAATTTGACTCCACAAATTTCAGATCTCTACCTAGAACTGTTTTTGAATTCATCGGAAAAAGTAAAATTCAGAATTATTTCTACCAATATCATCTCAAACTAAAAGTATCGAGTCACGTTAGTTGGTGTACTTGAAAGCAGTATGCTAATAAGGTTATTAATATAACTTATTATTGTTAAAATATAAAAATACTAAAGACGCTTTTAGAACTTTGGAGTAGTACATAGTCTAATATGTAAAAGCAAAAGGTCACCTATGACGAAATCTCGAAAACTGCAGGACGTACAAAGAAGAAATTTGGCAAGGAAGCAGTTTATAGTTAGTTAGAGATCCGCTATGAACGGATTATTCGATAGGGCCAGAATAAGGTTGAGGCTCTGGCAAGTTTAATTTTACGTGGACGGAATTGCGGGAAACGGCTAGTATATATATACATGCGCCGGCTATTGCTTCGCCGCCGTTATCAGTTAAAGGAATCCCCGGCCTTCGAAGATTTATAACATTTTCGTGTTCCTTGAAATAACTTGTGCTTTTGTGAGATGGTTTATTGTTCTTTGCTATTTCCTTTTATTATTAATACGTATTTTGTATTAATACGTCTCGTTTCATAGCGAGAGGCAAAATGTCGATATCTACGTGTGTGATATGCTTTTTAGGAATTCTATTGTAGTTTTTCTTATTACATACTAGCTGTATCCCGCGACTTCGCCTGCGTGAATTCAGTGATTTTGTTAACTTTTGAGGATTTTTATTTTTTGCGCGGAACCTTAAATATTTAGCTAAAAGATGGAGGAATGACTTGGATCGTTATAATAGAGATTGGCAACGCATAGCCTTAGACAGAACCTTATGGAAAGAAGGAAAGGAGGCCTTTGCCCTGCAGTGGGAAAAAAGGCTCTAAATAATAATAATAATAATAATAAATTGTACGCTACCGAATAAAACATTTTTATTTATCTTTATTCAGTAATATGAAAAGAAAACAGATATAATAACGCAAAAGAAACATCAAGCAATGGGTTCATGAACGGAACGAAAGCATCGAAGCTGTATTTTGTCTGTCATTTTTCAGTTTCACAATAAAGCACCGTCCACATATATCCCCGATACACAACGGTATTAATTCTCCAAATATTTTTTTTAATACATATGTATTGAGTATATTTTGTTATTCTTATATAAATTTGAAACATTACTGACTGTAATATAGTTATTTGTAAGCTCATGATTTAAGATAGTTGCTCATCATCAAATAGGCTGTACGCTTGTTTGTCACATAAAAATGTGACAGATTAAAGGTAGGTCGATGTATAAATTTATCAATCAATTATTTATGGATATATCTATCCATAAATAATTGATTGGTTATAAATTACATTTATATATTGTCGTTTCAGAGGTTAAAAACTTAAATTAATTATTAAGTTAAACATCTTGTATAGCAAATGGATATTTTTGGTAATAATTTCAATTTAATTATTACATAAAAATTTCAAGCTTTACCATTACTTACTCTCTAATAGTTCACAATCATACTTATTCTAGTAAAACAACTAATATTTTTTAAATTTTGGGGCGACAGACTTTAAAAAAGTCTATTGTCAACTTTTACAATCACGTATAAATAATATAAAAATGGTATATTGCTTTAAATAACCAAATAGTTAGCAAATCTAAAGATTTGTGGCTGAAGTTCGACCATCAGGTCCATCTCAGTTATTGTATACACGGTGACATTGTTGCGGTTAGCATGGTTACGTAGATCTTATCCTAAGATTGAATAAAAAATATTCGCACTCACACTCACACACACACACGCACATCAATCTACCAAAAATGATGTGATAAACGACTTAAATAGACGCGAAGAACATCGCCAATCAGTTGTTGTAAGCGGCACGGATTATGCGCGTGAAGTTAAAATAAGGGAAACTGATCTTTACTTAAAGGTACTAGATTTAAGTTTCATATGTGAACTACCTTATTTTTTAGATTCTTAAACATGATGACAACACAGCATAAGACGCTGTACGCTTTTCTTGGTAAACAAATTGTTGCTAAAGTTTCACATAGTCACTCAAAAACTAAACTACGAAAAGTAGCAACTATTCCACTGATGTGTTACAGAAGAAGGAACCATATCAATGCCTGCGACTTGCGATCCAGGTGTAGGTTTAAGAGATCACTTTAAAGTGGCCACTAACACTCACCTTCACTGCTAGTGTTCCCTCCCCTGCCTAGCCAAATCTGGTATGACCCTAGTAGTGCTGCTTTATGTAATTAAATAAATAAAATGAACTCTGTAAAGACTATTTTATTTTATTCAATACAAGAGAGATTTTATAATTGCAATAAAAATATCTATTATGTTCTAGAATGAAAGGGAAAGGGAGAACTTCCAGAGCATATCAGGTGGCCTGGACTCCTTGGAACAGCTATCATCGTTGGGGCTATCCATTCAGAATATGGAGCAATTGACCCAGGAAGCTATGACACAAGTGTATAGTAAATATTCATTCCAGAGGAGAGAAGATACAAAAAATCTTGCCATTAATGATTTTCATGACATTGTAAGTAATTATTTTAAGTATGCAATTGAAATGTATTCAGGAGTTCTTATTATATTAAAAAAGCATATTTTATATATGTGATTTTTTTAAAAAATAACTTAGAAGCTAGAGAAGCAAATAAAGGTTGTCTAAGCAAGGTTTTCTCGTAATAATTTAGAATATAAAAAAAAACAAAACAATGTTGCCTGGGTTGTCTGTAAGCGATCACTTTAAGCAATAAGACCACCCTTGCGCACCTTTATTAGTTTTTAAATTATTGTTTGTCATTATTATGTCTCTTTATTGTGTGCATTAAGTTTTAAATAAATAAATATAAATAAATGTTTATTTAGTAATGTTTGTTTAGGCTGGCCCGTTGGCATAGTTGGCAGTGCCCCTGCTTTCTGCTCTGGGTTCTGAGCTGTAGTTCCATTCCCGTTTTTAGTCAGGGCGTAATATCTATATTTTTATATTTACACAAAAATATTTGCTTATAACAGGTGGTTGTTACCTATAACATAGGTATCAAGTCGTCAATCTAAAGACCAAAAATTTTTGTCTCATATAGCTCTATTTATTTATGTTACGTATTTGTCAGTAAAAAATTAAATCAGTTCTTACTATTATAGATATTGGACCGAATAAAAGCTTTCCCAGTGGTTATAATAGAAGGGCCGACTGGTTGTGGTAAAACCACCCAGGTTCCACAGTGGATCCTAGATGATGCTTATAACAATAGAAAACCATGCAAAATTGTTGTGACACAGCCAAGAAAAATAGCTGCTATATCTATTTCGAGGAGGGTGGCACAAGAACGGGGCTGGGATGTGGGGGGTATTGTTGGTTACCAGGTAAATGATCTACTTTATCACTAGAATATTATACTTTTAAAAAAAATAGTTGTTACCCCCCCAACTTCATCTGTGGAAAATTAGGCAAATATTATAGTTTAGTATTGTAGTGGTTAATGTATGCATGATATAGCACTTAAATGTTTATATAACATTAATCATAACTCTCTATGACATGTATATTGTCGATGGCCTTATTAAGTAAAATAAAATTAAAATATCTATAATAAATTTTCCAATTTAAATATACATTTTGAAATGAAATGAAAATATTTATTGTTGAGCATTACACTATGCATACAATAAAATTAACTAAGAAGTAATAAAGAAATAACACTTGCTAATTCATATAATTTTAGTGTGTGCAGAGTGATGACCCAAAAAAGGTGTAACAGCTCAGTTTTTGTATGAGTGGGTAATATTTTCCCATTCCTACTGCTGATTTTCTAGTTTATAAGAAAAAGTCTTTTTATTTCATCTCCTGCTTTATATACTTTTATTTTCAATGTCATTTACTTTTTTAAATTTTATTTGATAAAATTATTTTTGTTTGTTCAACTAACAAAATGAGCAATGTGTTTTTCAAAACATGATATTATGTATATTTATTTAATACAGTTAAGGTTTAAGTTTTATATGACCTAACAAGACTTAATATGTTTCTACATGTGCAGACATGTTAATGGGTAGCAATGGTTTTTATCACTGTTATGTAAATTTGTTTTACTGATTGTTTCTGTAGTAAATTAAAATAAACTATGCTCATGGATTGATCTTATGCAAGCTTTGAAACTGAAATTGAATGGCTTTAGCTGTTGTTTAGTGTAACTTAAATAACTCACCTTAAGTAACTCTAAACTAACATTTAAATAGCTTTTTAGTAACTTAAGTAACATTTAAGTAATTTAAATAACACTTGAGTAACTTCAGATTAACTTAAGACCATGAAGATATGTACAAACGGGGAGAGGCCTATACCCAGCAGTGGGATAAAAGAGGCTGTGAATGATGATGATGAAGTAACTCTGTTTATTTTTTAGGTTGGTCTTGAAAATAAGACAACTACAGATACTAGGATTCATTATGTAACAACAGGAGTGCTGTTGCAAAAACTTGGTGAGTTGCATAACTCAATTATATTAGTTTCTTTTACCTTATTAAAGAAAATCTAGCCTCATTTGCTCAATAGCAAAATCTGACTAAGCTCTATGAGGTATGGTCCAGATTTAATCTATCTCCAAAGAACCATGGGACACATGTATTTCATGGGTAATAATATTCTTAAAAAAATTCAATTACCAGGGTTTTACTACAATAATATATAGTAGCTTAAAAAAAGATTTTTATAACAGCTTATATTAGTTTGTAAATCTAAAGTGCAATTTCTAAAATCGAGCTATTTTGTAAACACTATTCCATTGGTATAGCACTTATTGATTGATGTAAATGCATACAGATCTAGATTTTATTTAGTATTAAAAATAAAATATTTCTTTGGATGTTCTGATGTCTGTGTGTGTGGATCTGACACTATCACGTTAGAAACAGTCAAAATATATTAATGTTTTTTCAATTAGCTTCAGAATTACAATGCGTTATTTACTATTGACAGTGGATATGTCATATTGAATCGTTTATTTATAATTAACGAATAACTAACTTTCAGCTGAACATACCACCTAACAGAATATTACCGTACTATTAAGTATAGGGCTTCTAAGAGATGGTGCTAAAGACCAAAAAAATAGTTTAATTTATTATAAGAAACTCTTTAGACGCGATGAAATGGAAAAATATGGTGCAAAAAAAAATTACATTCGCACAAACGTCATTGCACAATGTTCAATATTAAAATTATACAATATGTGATATTGCACAATATAATTGATCGTTTAAGGAACGCCTAATTGTGATCGTATTGATAATCACTAGGCGATCTATACAATAAAATCAAATTTAAAATTTCATGTGGAAATGTTACAAAACGAAATCATCAACACACGGCACGCACCAACTGCCAATTATCATCAGCAACAACCCTAGTCTAAAGTGTTGTAAAGAAGGTGATTTCTGCGTTTTTCTCAGGCAGTTTGACTCATCTGTTCAGCGGTAAGAAATCCATCAGCGTACGCACAGCTTAGTTCACCGATTCCATGCCCTGTGGCACAGAAATATCAACAGTAATTAATTTCAATATTGCTAGAAAGGAATCTGGGTAAAGTTATAAATATTTCATAGTATATACTGTTAATAGCTGATTTCCACTACTTTGTCCGCCTTAAATTAAACTCACGACAGCCCTTAGACTACCGTAATCAGGCCCTATCAATAAATCCGTCCTTAGCGGATGTCTACTAATTATAAATTACCTCCTTGCCAAATATCATCTTTGTATAGCCGACCAAGCAATTGGTTTGCCACGCTAAGGTCGAATGTCGTTTGCAAGTTGGTGCAAAACTAATAGTGGCTTCTCTATCATCTGCACCTTTTATTAAACCGGCTTTAGCATTTTCTGTAATTCAATAATAATATGTTATTACGTAAAAAAAAAAGTTTTTTCTCGTCACTCGTCGTTAAAAGGAACTGTTTAATAGGACTTAGAAGAATCATTTGAAGAAGTGCTTGCAAGACAAAACTTACGCTTATCATTGTCCGTCGCTTCTATTTCGTTTCCGGTCCTGACTTCGGGTACCTTTAGAAGGGTTATCTTTTGCAATTCCTTAATATGTACCGAGACGTCCAATTTAGGTACAAGAACGCCAGGATGTAGATTGATGGCATGGGTGTAGACATATTCATTATAAATTGTATATTAAATTATTATAATAAAACCACGCGCAAACCCATATCAAACGATTTATACACACATGTATACATTTTATTATAAAATGGTGTCGAAACGTTGTCATGACGACCGTATGTAACAATATCTTTCTGAAAAGAATTGAAATTTTGTGAACTTGTGGGCGATTTTCGACCAGTCGGCGAACTCTAGCATTGATTTAAAGTGTCTTGTTAAGTTTATAATAACTGCCTGCGTATATTTTTTGTATCCTTTGTCATACTATTTAACTAGCATTCGGTTTCGGAAAAAGTTTCCCGGACTTCGCTGAAATCTAAGGGGTCTAGATTTATACACTGTGAGAAAGAGCTACTAGTATCTGGACGCGCCGCCCCAATTCGGCTGCAGGCTAAGACTGCAAGCTTGGAGCTATTTGTAGGCTTCCCTCTGTTATAAAAGAAAACTGCACCATCAGAGGGCTCGCAGGTGCGTTGCAGCCTTTGGTAAGAGTAAGGGATGGAGTAAAAGCTAAAAGGATATAAAGGTAGATAGGGAGGAGAGAAAAGATGCGTATACTAATACTACGGAACGGACAGTATAGGGAGTGTGACAGTATCAGCTAGGGCACTCAAGGGTCGCGTACCCGTAGTGGATCGGACCAGTTATCGGACAGATAAAGGAAGATCCACCTCCTGGAAATAGATTCGGCAGCCCCTTTTTGGATCCGGGAAGTGCATGTTATCAGTTTGAGGGTAATGTTGCCGGACGGAACGAAAGGAGACCAGTTCGTTAACTCAGGAATAAAATGAAAATTATACTGTATTTTAAATAACGCTTCAAAAGCAAAACTACTAAATACATTAAATAAAATTTGAAAGATATGGCTTGATATAGAACTTATAACTTTTCCGAATACGGTTTATTCTAAAATATTTGGTGATTCAACAACTCGTATTTTCTATTGTCGCAAAAGTACATATATTTGGCACAGTGACCAATTAAAGCGGATGTAATTGATTCAGGACCGTGAAATTAACTGCCTAAATAATTACATGCTTAAAAACTTTATAGTATAACGAATTGATGGCAACTGCTTCGCTTTCCCGGTGTACTATGTTTATATAAATAAGATTATTTAAGGTGATTTTATTGCTTGTTCTATTTAATTAGAGGTAGCGCCATGCTTGGAGCCCGGCTGGTACTACAGTTCAAAGTCGCTCCGCGAGGTTTGGAGCGTGCTTGGAGTTTCTATGAAGGGTAAAATTCGTACTGAAATTATTCTGCGGAAAACTTAAGTCATCGATATAGGACAAAGCATTAGCAAGCTGAAGTGGCAATGGGCTGGCCATATCATTCGTAGAACCGACAGCCGTTGAGGTAAACGAGTTCTTGAGTAGAGACCTTTACAGCCTGAAGAGTCAGAAAAACAATTTACTAAAATTTCAAAGGTTTTAAAGAGCCACAAAAATTTTCCTTGCTAACAATATATAGTAATTGCATAAATGAAGTTTTTTGACAAAACAAACTAATCTACTTATACATAAGAAAAATATATTTAAGTATATCCATGGTTATGTAGTATTTTTTCACAAAAAATTAGAATAATAATATGGTATTATTAGATAATCACTCGTTATAGTTGCGTATGGAACCAAAAAGGAACAGCTTCACATCCAAGGAGCCGCAGGTTGCTGACTCCTGGTATAGGTAATAGTTGCATATTTATATTATAAGCTAATCGTTTGACGACGATTTGAAAAATTCTTTCAGTGTTTAGTGCCCATTTATCGAGGAAGGCTATAAGCTATATACCGTCATGCTAAAAAATTTTATACCTTATTTTTCGCAGACGAAGTCGCAGGTAACAACTAGTTTATAATATAACTTAGGGAGGACAACAACAACTTTTGTGGTCGTGATTTCTAGGACATCTCTTCGTCCCGAATAACAATAACATCGAAATAGTCAAACGGTCAATTTATTATGAACTAAATTCATTTTCTCATATATTAAAAAAATTAAAAAAAAATTAATTGATAGAATCAGGCGTTACTTTGCGGAAATCCATGACATGCATGAAAAACTAAACTACTTTGCTGTCCGCTTTAAATTGCAGGAGATGTGACTCGTTACAAATAGATCAAAATGTTATTAAACCGCGAAGACTTCAGTTTAAAATCTTTAATAGCCCTTCTTCCTAATATGAGTCTAGTTTTGTACCAGATATATTATTCTACATAATAATATATCTGGTATAAAACTATTATACATTTACAGCTATTATACATAATAATATATCTGGTGCTGGCCCAAGAAAGGACACAAAGACACAACAATATCAATATAAAAGCAAATTCAGTTTTCACAAAAAAAGTTTTGTTTGTGAGCGGTGTGCTCGTAGCTGCCGGCCGGTATTGGACTATTCAGCCATAAGCGTGGGTGCACTACTGCCGTCTCTCTTGGTATGCTAAAAATATTTTTTCTAGATTTTTAAAAGTCATCATATTATCATAACTTTGAGGGTCATTACTTCATTTTAAAAGTGTTTTAACGTATTAGACTAGTTGGAAATATATAGGGCTATCTCTCGGCCTATACGGAGGAAGTTCAGCAAAACTATCCAAAATCCATTAAAAATTAAACGTTATATCGTATTAATACACCTCGGAGCAGCGATCGGCCGCGGGCAAAAATTAATTGAACATGAAAATAAACGCCAAACCTACTGTTGAACTGCCGAATACGTTAAATGGCAAAAACTTTAAAATATTTTTTTCTAATGTTAAAAAAAAAATATTTCTTTTTACTTTACTTTTTTATCAACAACTATTATAAAATTTGTTAATTCCTTCTTTAGTATAAACAACAGTTTTTGAGGTCACTTTTGTTAATAACCGCGTATTATTCTTTTATGTAATCGCATAATCGCATGGGATGTTTGATATCACCCATAAGTTCCCATGAGTTTCTGTATATGAAGCTGTATATAACTTTCTGTACAAATTAATATTAAATAAATAAAAAAAGAAAGAAACACGTTCTGTTTCTTTGTCTAATATATAGGCAAAATTAATAATATAAAAAAATCTTTGTGGTATTTTTCTATACGATCTGTCTATTATCACTCTATTTTAAGAAGTATAAAATGATGTGTTTCATCAAGTATTACAAAAACAAAGTTTTTGCGTAAAGTACAGTACTTCGTTATAAAGTACAGTTTTAAATTACTTTCTTAGAACAAAAGCCATCATATCAGAGTCCAATTACGGGGTTCTCTCCAAACACGCCTAACGTTAATACATCAGCCGTTGTATTCATTATGTGGCATTGGTTAGTACGAGAAAGTGACAAAATGATAAAGACTGGAAATACATCCAGCGCACTGACGCCCGCTTAAAGAATTGATTATCGTATAGCGCTAAGTGTTTATTTTCGATGCATTTGCAAATTTCGCTCGGCGCTCTTTTTTCTATATTTATGACTGGTGTTGAATAAAGTATATACCACTAATCATTAGCTTGTTAATCAACTATTAAATAATACAAAATTGTTGAAACAAAAGCCATAATATTAAAGTCTTTTCACAGGGTTCACTCTAAACGCAGTCGTTTTTATTAAGGCGTAGGGGATAGAGCAAATAAGTGACACAATGAATGCTGGAAATACATCCAATGCATTGACATGCGTTCAGAGGATTGATTATCGCATCACGCTGAATGTTTATTTACGATGCATTTGCATAGTTCGCTCGACGCTCGTTTTTCTATATTAACTAATATTAAATAAAATATATACCGTCAATCATTATTTCATTAATCAAATCTTAAAGAACACAAAATTGTCGAAACAAAAGCCGCAATATTTAAGTCCATTTACAGGTTTCCCTGCAAACGCAGTTGTATTCATTATGTGGCTGGGGTTAGTGAGAGTAAGTGACAAAATGATGAACACTGAAAATGCATCCAATGCATTGACGCCCGCTCAAAGAAGTGATTATCGCATCGCGCTAAGTGTTTATTTTCGATGCATTTGCAAATTTTGCTCGGCGCTTTTTTATATATTTATGTTAGATATTCAATAAAGTATATATCACCAATCATTAGCTCATTAATCAACTCTTAAATAACACAAATTGTTGAAACAAAAGCCATAATAATAAAGTCCATTTACAGGTTTCGCTCCAAACGCAGTTGTATTCATTATGTGGCCTGGGGTTAGTGCGAGTAAGTGACAAAATGACGAACACTGGAAATGCATCCAATGCATTGACGCCCGCTCAAAGAATTGATTATCGCATCGTGCTAAGTGTTTATTTTCGATGCATTTGCAAATTTTGCTTGGCGCTTTTTTATATATTTATGACAGATATTCAATAAAGTATATATCACCAATCATTAGCTTATTAATCAACTCTTAAATAACACAAATTGTTGAAACAAAAGCCATAATAATAAAGTCCATTTACAGGTTTCGCTCCAAACGCAGTTGTATTCATTATGTGGCCTGGGGTTAGTGCGAGTAAGTGACAAAATGACGAACACTGGAAATGCATCCAATGCATTGACGCCCGCTCAAAGAATTGATTATCGCATCGCGCTAAGTGTTTATTTTCGATGCATTTGCATATTTCGCTCGGCGCTCTTTTTTTATGCCGGCTTCCAGCGCGTTGTTTTATTTTTACAGCTAAACAGGTATTCGTTTGGCGGACCGAGTGTATTGTGTCAAATCAAATCAATTCACTTTGTACATTTACTATAAGTGCTCTGATATATCTATTAACTATGTCAGTCTATATCGAACAAAAATGTTTACATGATACATTATTGTATACGCGTGACTGTATTGTATTCTCATAGATGACTGAATTTCATTAAATACTAGCTGTGCTCGCGACTTCATCCGCGTAAAAAAATAGATTCAATTTTAGCGTGATGATATATAGCCTATAACCTTCCTCGATAAATGGGCTGTCTAACACTGAAATAATTTTTCAGACGGATCTGTAGTTGCTGAGATTAGTGCGTTCAAGCAAGCAAGCAAACAAACAAACTCTTCAGCTTTATATATGAGTATAGATTAGTTTTTTAAAGAGCATCTGTTCACCGACGCCAGTAGGCAACTGTAATATCAGCAAGTTTGCGATTGCGATGCCGGCATCTGAGTGATAGGAAATAGCAGTAAGAAGGGTTTGCCCTTTTATTGAAGTTCTCTAGGCCTTTTCGGTTCGGAAACACTGCTTTTAATCGTCTACTCGAGGACAAAATCGCGGCTAAAAGCTAGTAGATAAGAAGTGAAGTCAACAGAATTACAAATGGAAACCCATAAACTTTCTAGATCTACCCATCAAAAGGAGTTACAGAATAAATAAAAAAAAATCTTTTGAAAATAGCTTTTATTCATATGTATACCACTAAACGAAAACTACTCGTCAAGATAAATCAAACGAGCCCAAACTCAATGTGGTTATTCCGTTTTATAACGGAGTTTCTATGGCCACCTTCCAGCTCAATCATAATATCAGTTGCATGTCATCATAATAGTTTGTCTCTAGTTAAATTTAAAGTACATGTTAAAAAAACCGCTTATTCGTAAAGCGTATTATACTGTCGAAGACTATATAGATAAAACTGCTTTGAGTTGAGTCGCTCCAGCTTTGTACTTGTTAGTTACCATGCAAAAATGTGAAATACTTATTTCTGTAAGAACTATTTTTAAAAGAGTGGCTAACGAGTTTCTTGCTGATTCTTCTCGTGGCTCGACTCTTGACTTTATCAATCACTACCTCCTTAATGCTACATCCGCCAATTTGTAAAGCATTCTTGCCTTTTCGGAAGCTGGAAAGGCAAGGATGTTATTACAAGTACCAAATACCCTTATATCTACTTGCGTTTTAAGATTAAATAATCTAAAGATAGTCAGCTGGTCGAAATTCGCCCACCTTCAAGAAAAGAGCATACACATTTCTCAAAGGCCGACAATGCGTCTGCGAGGTCTCTGGTGTTGCAGTTGTCCATGGGCGTCGGTAGTCACTTAGGTGAACCGCCTGCTCGTTTGTCCGTTATAATGTTAGGACTAATAATTAATAAAATTATTGAAAAAACAAACAATAAAAAATAAATAAATACATATAGTACTGTATGACACACGGACGTCTGTTTCTAAGGTAGACAACTTAATGCCTGTGATATAGGTAACCGCCTGTTATAAGTACCCGTCAGTAGGCACTTAGCTGCCTGCTGCTCGTTTGCCCCTTGTAACATAAAAAAAAACTCAAGGCAAAGGCGAACTAAAGAAGTTTATGGGCGAATTTCGACCAGCCAGCTATCTCTAGTAGAGATAAAAGAGTCGAAAATTCAAAGAACAATAGAGGTATGTATATGTTGGAAGGAATCAGATACGATATAAGAGTAAAATTAGACAACACAGATTAGGGAATCCGTTTTTCATCAAACTAAGCAGCTTTTACTTCATTCTATTCTCTCTTATTTCAGAGAAAGTTTAAAAGAAAGGAAAAGTGAAGGGATAATTTAAAAATACAGATTTGTTTAAAGCATCATATAGATGATGTTTGACACTAGACCTTTTGACTCATGTGCTATAGAAAACTATTATTTAATAAAACATACAGCCAGTATCACATTTAATGGAAAAGATATAAAGGAGGTTGGTTAATTAATTGCCTATTAAGAGATGAGCCTAAATTCAGACGAGACGTCTGTCGGGTCCGCTTATTAAGTATAAAAATAATCACCGATCAGGCATCAAATGATCAACAGCTTCTTTACGATATCTTGCAATGAAAGGTAGTAATTTATCTATCTATATATCTACATGGACTGCAACTTCGTATAGTAAAATGGGAACATTTTTTTCCATGAAGCTCTCGTCAACTTTTGTTTATATTAATGCGTGAAGCGAAAACCTTCGGCACCATTTTACGAAAATTGCGCGGACGGAGGAGTATGAAATTTAATACAATTATAGTTTATGTACAGATGTTGTGCAAATGCTGGTATCTTCATAAATACATTAAATTATTACTAGAAAATCTCACACACACCAATGCCAAACGGTTCACACAGACACATATAATTATCAAATATAGCAATGTCGTTGTACAAAGAATTAGAATTTTGTATATAGCTTTAAAAAAGTATTTCAATCTCTCTACTTCTCTCTCACTCTCTTTAAATGGGCACCACTTGACGTGAGAGCGTTGCTGCCACTTCACACCGATCTTACGTGAGAGAGAGGTACAGCTATCCAGACGTGCCAGCCCAATACAGCTGCTGACCAAAAAAATTATATGATTCATTAAATAGAAATTAATTATATCTTTATTATACCTTCAATTTTGCCAAAATTGTCCCTCGTTCTAATTAGTAATTGAATCTTGTATAATCATACACTCGCTAGTAAATACAAAGGAGAAAATTATGTTGGAAAATTCCCCCGTATTCTCCGGCGAAGGCGCCCCGTTTTCCAATCAAGCTTCGATAACGCGCCATCCTCATCCCGATCTTGAGCGCGCAATGTATCGTGAACATTGGGAAGCAATCGTCAACAAAATATTGACACGCATAACAAGTCAATAACCCGCGCGCGCTACCGGTGTTACGTACTTTTAAGTTTTAAATACATTGCGGTTTGATGTAAAAATATTGAAGAAATTTGCTTCTGATTTAAAATCGCATTAGGATAGATAGTAATAATGATATTTTAAAAAATGCTAAAAAAAATGTTCATTTCAAGATAAAGCCAACGAAAAATTTCAACCCTGGGGAGTCTAGAATCATGTACTGAACCCATGGGATGCGTATCCGGTACGATGCCTTTTAAACCCTGTATACATCATGGCGATGACTTGCTCAACTCCTGACCACAGGTTTGGTGAAAGGGTGCTTTGTTTTGAGTCCAGTGCATACTTTTACTGGATTTAACGCTAATTAGATAACATCCTAAATAGGTTTTTTCAAGCATTTTATAAAC
This sequence comes from Charaxes varanes, assembly GCA_024363005.1. Classification (NCBI taxonomy): domain Eukaryota; kingdom Metazoa; phylum Arthropoda; class Insecta; order Lepidoptera; family Nymphalidae; genus Charaxes; species Charaxes varanes. The sequence continues at coordinate 11,973,758 of JANCMC010033613.1, forward strand.
ACATTATTGTATGTGTTCTTTGATAAATTATTTAACTTAATATACATAATGTTTTCAAAATTTGCTAAAGTTCTTACAGATTTATATTCACATGGATTTTCCAAGTTTTCAGTAACAAACGCGTTCAATAAGATTTGTTTTTATGTATACATATTAAAATACCATGAAAGATTATTATTTTAGGTGTTAAAATAAAAGTAAGTTATTTAAATATCTATCGATGTATTTAGTTTTATGTCTATTTAATTAATTATGAGTAGGTCCCTCTACGGAATCGTGAGTGTGACGACCCTTATTTAAAACAGTGTTTGTATAACGGTTGTGCAAATTATATGATATTTTATCTGTATAAAAGCGAAAAGTCACCTTTCACGGAATTTCGAAAACTGCGAGACGTACAAAGAAGAAATTTGGCTAGGAGGTATTGTTAGAAGATATCCGCTAAGTACGGTTTTGTCGATAGGGACAGATATTTTTTTTTATATATAATTTAATTCTTATGTAACATTAAACTATTTAATTTACAATCTTTTCACTGTTATCGTTTTTTGGAATCTTTTTTGGGCATACAACAACGGGCATGTTAACTATACATTATTTGTCAATTATTATTATTAATATCAAATTGTGGAATTATAGTATAAGAAAGTCGTATATTTTTATTTTAAGAACAACAACGAATACTAGATGTACTTACAAATAATATAAAAATGAATCCCAATCTTTCCTTGCTCACGGTATCACACGGGAACGACGGAACCAATTTCACTTATTCTTTTCTTGTTGAGTTTATTGTTAAGAGAAGGTTCTTATGAAAGAAAAATTTAAAAAAATTTATTTTTTCTTCTCTCTAATTACCTTTCTTTAAAAATAACATTGTTAAAGAAATAGAAAATACAATAGTCATGCAGCTTGGTTTGACGTTATCAAATCGCCAGACATTGTTGCCTGAAAAAGAAACATCAAAATCGTTCCTTAATTGGCGGCATAAAAGCATTTCATACATACAAATAGAAACATACAATCGAATTGAGAACCTCCTCCGGTTTTAAACTTTAAAATAAATACTACGACTCAAATTTCAGAAATAAGTTTGGACTCGTGTTTAAACATCTGAAATAAAAGTCTTTTTTGTAGGAAAAACCCAAGTATTTTAAATGTAAAACTAATAATTTTAACGTCACCAACTTTGTAAATGTAAACTACAATTATTAATTTTACATTTACAAAGCCAATATTGATTTTATTTATTGAGGCGCCTTCGTTTACCCTCTGCCATCTCAGAATAGAAGACAGCCTTAGGTAATCGGTGATCATCCATTCGAAGAACATACCCACACCATCACAGTGGCGCTGCATTAAGAGGGCTTCCATGTCGTAGATCCCGGATCGACGCAGGACCTCAGTATTAGGCACACGATCCTGCCACCTGATCTTAAGGATATTCCTCAGATACCTTAAATGGAAAATGAGCTTTTTAATGTCAGCTCTATAGAGGCATCATGTCTCTGCTCCATATAAAAGTACGGGAATTATTAATGCTTTATAGACATTAATCTTCGTCTTTAGCTTGAGATCATGGGACCTCCAGACGTGAGTGGTGATATATACAGATTATTATGCCAAATCTCATACTCCTTTGTCCGCGAAATTTTCGTTAAATGGTACTGAAAGGTTTAATATCATAGTAGGCAAGACTCGCCGACGCTCGATACAACATTTAATGAGTTTTTCGACAAAAAAATATTCTACTCGTTTCTAGCAGATCATCCGTGTATCTGCAATCATTCTAGTAGCGTGGTTCAACTGCGTTTGCCGGTTCGGTAGTCCCTTATAAATAATTCTTTCTTTTTTTTTTTTTTTTTTTTTTTTTTTTTTTTTTTTTTTATCATTAATTTTTCCATCTTGACTTCTTTTAAATAAATTACTAAAATAAAAAAAAACAAAACAAGGAGACGGACAATTATGATATATTCGCAAATATTTGACATCACTCTTAAGTCCAAAAATGTAAGATACAAGTCCTAGGTGCTATGGTTCCTTCTACTGCAACGCGATGGACCCGGGACCCGCACGGTGAATCCATGAAATGCTAAGTAATTCGTCTCTAACTCTTAAATTTCATTTGTATTTACTATAGAGTTATTGAATTTGCTTATCCATTAAAGTTGCCGTAGCCGAATATGGCTAAGACGTTACTATCTTAGTCTTAGAATTAACAAATCCCTTTTTAAAAAGTAAATGATATTATTAAAAGAATAACTTTAATTGTCTCATATTACAGCGACATTTCTTCACAACCATTAGACTTTATATTCACAATAAACAACTGAAATCAAAACTGCATAAAGCAATAGCATGTAATAACAGAAAATTTACATCTCCATGATACTCGCGCATAATCTAACGAAAACCTAATAGAGAACTCAGTCAAAATTAATATGTGGATCCAAAAATCGCTTCATGAAAGACATTGTCTCGACCTAAGCCATCATAACGTCGATAAAAATACATCGAACGAATTGCTCGCCAGAGGAGAACTCTGCCCTGAAACAGGAGGATTCATGATCGCCATCCAAGACCAGGTTATAGAAACTCGAAATTATCAAAAATTTATTATGAAGACACCAAATCTCCCAACTGACATTAAAGACAGCAAGTTCTTCTTTCAAATCGCCTATTTTATAAGGTTCCATAATCCTACAGGGAAACCCTTATAGTTTCATCCTGTACACCCTAAGATTAACAAACTATTAGATGTGGAGACTTGAAGTTCTCCATGTTGATAAGACATGCTAAAATGCTCGTCGACTTTTTTTTTCATGCAACCTTACCGTCGGGGGTATTATAGGATAACTATTTTAAAATAAAGGCGAGGTTTCAAGCAAAATAATTAATTCAACCTGAGATGCAAATACGTACCTCAAAGTAGATAGCTCATTGCTCTTATAAATATACCATGGTATCTTTAAGAACGGTTATAGATATCGATACCTATAACAGTTGGGAAGGAAGGCGGTGCAATTTCCTGGAGGAATTAAGTCTCGAAGCAAATCTTGAAAGGCAATTGCGCTAACAAATAGGCAGTAATCATTTTATTAGGTCTAGCAGTGTCATTTTTTATGACAAAAATAAAATAAATTATAATATTTACACATATTACTTTAAATATTAAAAATATTTGTACGTATAACGAGTTTCTTATCTAAAATAGTCCCGATTTCATATGCCCCAAATTTTAAAAACCGATAAGGTACTTCACGTTGACCTAGATTTGATTTCAATTAAGTTCCGAATGAATGACAAAGTACATATAAAAAAGAAAAATGCTTAAACATTCCAAAAGGTTAGATAAGCTATGTTTTTTTTTCAGACTACTAGAAAGTCTTTCGGTATACCTACCTATATTTCCGTTTTCCGTCCATAAACTTGGAATTGCCTAATGCCGGAGCCAGACATAGATTCTTTTGAACGATCATTTCAATGATCATGTAGTGTGACCGGGGACTTTGTGTAACTGCACAAAGTTTTGTAGAACTTTCTAGACTTCAAGGAGAAAATGTACAAACACTTTTGAGCTATGTCTGTCTTCGGTATAATCGTAATTTATTTGTCTCTGGTGAACAAGACCATAGGGACATCCATATTTTCATGTTTTGTAAAAAAAGAAAGATCTGGACGTTTTTTTCATCCTTAATACACGCCCAGAGATATAAATTATTATTATTATTTTAATCGTGTTTAGATACGATATCATTACAGTATACTGAGTTTTTATTTTAACAATTGTTTGATAAGTTATCAGTTTATAAACAGTGTGATTCCCAACAGCGTTCCGCGGCCAATGAGGAAAAATATTGGTGGATCACAAATCAATATGAGTACTCATATATATAAGGAAAACAAGACAATCTTAATTAATAATTTGCCAAATAGCGGGCTAAACTAATAAAATATCGAACTCGATGCAATAGTTACGAGAATTCTTTAGAGATAGCGCCACGCTTGCAGTTCTTTTGGTCTGCAGCGCAATTTCTTTTAGTAAACATCCGCTAAGAACGGATTTTTTGATGGGTCTAGATTAAGTAAGTCTAACGGAACACACAAGTTTAATTTTACGTGGACTATGTCGTGGAAAACTGTTAATACAATAGGCATGACGTCAGTAATCAGAAATATTTAAATTATATATTTATCTGATAAAATAAGATGCACAAAGCTTAACAAACGTATTTATTTATTTTATTTCGAGCGAGATTAATAGGGGTTATCAAAAAGAGAAAACTACAAAATACAACAATCCGCCATGTCAGCTAAAACACCCGAAAGAGCGTATGACGTTACTGTATGTTATAATGCTCATTCTGATATTCGATATTTAACGACTCTGTCTGCGTGGCGCGGCCTATCCTGGGCAACTCCAATTAGCCCGGACTGAATATCTTCCTTTGCGGTGGTTGAGCATATCGACCTTCACTCCCACCTTTCATTCCTCGCCTATAAACCTTCCACCTTGATGTGCCTTTCAACAAACTTATCTTAAGATTGTAGGAGTTTGTTGCTATTTGAGTAAATTCTTACTTTACTCAAATATCAAGAAGAAGATTGTATTGGAGTACAATTCTTACTTTTTTTAAGGATAGAAAGGGTACTTTGATTTACATCGCTGTAGCGTCAAAGATTCGACACATGTGAGTAAAATCATTCGTGCCAGCAATATTTAGCAGGTAAATCGGGATGGTTTAACATGTCGAGTGTGTCTTCCATTAAAGACATCTCCTCATCATTTAGTATCGCCACAGTTTATGCAAAACAATTATATGAGAAACAAATGGTTGTCTGTAAACGTTGGTTTATGGACGACTATTTTACGTGACAACGCCGAGCATTTAGACCGATCGTGCCCCTCTATTGTTTGTTCCGCGCTCTCGTTTGCACGCTTGGCTCAGTAGGAACGTGACAATGAGTCATGATTTTTCGTCCGTACATTTCGGCGTTCATAAATTTATAAAACGTTATCACGTCAAAAAATTGAGATATGCATAATAGCGTGCAACACGCACGTTAAGTATTTGGTTTAAGGGGCCACGACGAATACCAAGCTTGATTCACCGAGCATTCCCTAATTTCATTACCGATCACCGATTACCGAATTTCATTCTTCATTCAATCCTCAATATACGTACATATAAGTTCAACGCACCTAGCATATTAATAAACTTAAGTTGCGAAGTTTAAAAGCCTATTTTGAAAATACATACAATTATTTCATACTATAGCAATTCAGTATTATGGTATATGTATTCCTATATACCTAATGAGGTGCAAATAAAAACATGATTATCGATAACTCACTTGCATTTCATGGAAAATCTATCAGAATTATCGACGCAGGTATAATAAAAGATATAAGAAATGCTATAACCGGGATATTCATTATCCGGGTTCAGCGGGCTTAAGATCGTGCCTAACCCGGCAAAGTTGAAAATAAACCAACACCGCTGACCGCCTGTTGCAACTTGCCTACTTTTATTTTGTTAGTGTTCACGTAACGATTCTCAGGGATGTGCCCTTGTCGACATTGTAATATAGAAGACATATGTACAAGAAAAATAGGATATATTAATGAAATTGAAGACTCTAAAAGTGTAATTTTATTTTTATGTTGTAAATATAAAAATACCTTTATTTTTTTAAATCATAGCGCCAACAAATATTGCTATAATATATAATAATATATTTTTAACGTAAACTAAAATAGGTGTAGATATAGTATTAAATTCACATTTAAATGTAATAATTTTGTAAGGTTTTTACCAGCATGTAAGTTTATCGATACAGTTGTATTCGCATCCCTAAAAACTACATCAAAGCGTGCGCCATGTGCATGACACGAACAAATCGTTCAAGATTCTTTAGCCCGCTTCCTTTGTCCGCTCACATAATCGATGTTTTAATATGCACCTCACTACGGCCGCTCGTGATGCACCTTTATACTTTATTATCTAGTTTTTAATTTCTATATTGTTTGAAAAGATTTATCGATAGGTTTTTAATTAAAATCTAGCTGACGTGTAATTGCAGTTTTAAAATATGTAGGTACTCGCATTATTTATATGTATTTACTTTTTTCTGATTGGCTTTGTTTTTCACTACGAATAGCCGTTTCCTAGCAACTCTCTGGGCGTTAGGTGAAAATCAGAGCAACATGTCTGATAACAATTGCCTGCATAATGCTGAGCTGAAATGCCCGTCACTGTAGGTCACAGCTTGATGTATACTTACTTGGCCTACAATTTTGTTTAAGTTTGTATCAAATTTGTTCTTTAGTTCTATATTTGTGGGAATAAATGATTTATATTCTATTCTTACAGATGTAGATATGATGGATAAACTAGTTTCGTCTAGGCCCAACCGATTCGTCCTTTTAAGCATTCCACTTAGAATTTTCTCCTTATCCTTAGTTTATCCAAAAATTCACAGGCATTTTAAAAATTGAATTATGTAGCAATATGTACTTTATGCATATTTATGTAGTACATAAGACAAGGCTTCATTATTTATCTGCAACATATTATAATTTATATATTTACGCTCGAAATAGATGTTAAAAACCTGATTATGTTAATTAATTGAGGCTCTTTCCTTTCCGTTAATAAAAAAGTATGTTTGACTAGTTGGTTAAGTTTTTAAATAATGTAAGATTTAAGCTTTTTACGTGCACTTTTTAAGAATACCACTAAGAAAAGATAATTATAAAAAATATTTTACAACCGAAAAAAGACATATGTATATAACTCTTGCTCATAGATTATTTAACGAAGCAGTGACAAGTATAAATTTTTATTTGATTAATGTATGTTAAAGTGTTAAAAGGTAATATAAAATTTTATCGATAAATTTGTCGGCTCGCTTAAACCACTAGAGAAGCGTGCTCACGACCGCTACTGTCGCTCATTGTTCGAGTGCAGTAATTAGCTGCTGTCGTGAGCTGCTATTTACATATACATCCATATTTTTACTGACTTTGTCTGCACGGAAGTGATAGATGTGTGTTTGGAAAGGTGATGAAATGACCGGAGACTTTATGGCACGAATAAACTCGCAATTTATTTATTAATGAATAAGCTGCATTTTTAAAGGGCGAAGAGTCTTTGAAAGCCTACTTAAAGGTCCCTAATTCGTATTGGATCAGACACAATGCAGCTGGTAACTGACTATGTATATATGTTTCATATTTTTTGACGTCACTAGGTATTAATAGCATTACAAGAAAACTGAAAAATATAAAATTAGAAATATATAGAATAATAAAAAAATATACGATAGGTTGTTGCTATATAAGAACTAAACGTTTAGCTCTTATACGATTCAAAATTTATTTTTCTCCGCCAACAGATAAAAGTAGTGTAGAAGTGTTGGTTTCCCAAATAGCGAAACTCCGTAGTAAAGCTCTAGTTAACTGCCGCAGTTTGATCTCTTCGGTGATTATTAACCTCAATTGCGAACATCTAAATATTTATAGAACCCGAATTCCTGTTAAAAGGCGGGAGTCGAGTTATAGCTAGAAAGTAGGTCGCTGGTATTGTAATAGATTTCGATGTGGCAGATTTACCAAAGTGCCAAATCATGCTCTACATTCCTCCTGGTTCAAAATTTTAACGGCCTCTGTCAAAGGGCAAAGCTCTTCCATCTTCTGACAAGTCAAAATAAGAGAAAGTTGAGATTTGTAGTAAATTTAATTTTGTAAATTCAAACACGCGAAAATTAGAGGTAGCGCCATGCTTGCAGTCCTTTTGGTCTGCAGCCGAATTGGGCCGACGCGTCAGGTACCAGTACCTCTTTCTCACATAGGGTCGGCGTGAAGTGGCGACATTGCTGTTAGATGAAGTGATGACATTGTTGCCGCGTTTCATAATTTTGTGAGATTTCCCGGTGGCCTATCTAAATCCTCTCTTTAAGGGCCCGCTACGCCTCCATGAACATATATTTAATCAACCGCCCCGTAATAATCATTTTGTTCATTTGATAAGTGCTGTGGTTTAAAAGAATGCACAGTTTGTAATGTAATGGGTACGGTTTAAGTAACAGAGTTGTCAGGTGGCACCACCCAAAAAATGGTTTCAAACTCAGCATAAATTCTGTATGCCTTGTGATTGATTGGATGCTGATTTTCAATTGAAACCCAGTTTTAGGTATTAAAGATTTTAAATTTAAGTCTTCGTGGTCTAATAGCATTATGGTCTATTTATAACGAGTACGTGGTACTAGTTTTAGGTGTCTGTTATCAATACTATTTTCTTGTGAATTTTGTTAAAACTATTCCGTGTACTTTTTTGTAGGATTTTGAAAACGCGATCTTGTTGGAGATGAAAGTTCGCGGCTGGGATGGCAATGAGAGCTCTTAGTTATTTTTCGAGCTGCACATTTTTACCTCGTTAAACCTTCCGAGCGCGGATAAAGTGGAAAAAAAAGTCTATGAGATCAAGAATTTCAAAACTTTAATGAGATAGAACTGATTCTTTATAACGATATTTTTAAAAGCCTTATTTTTGGGGTATGTTCTTGTGCGCAGAAGTATTGGCATGCCATTAAGCCACTCCTATTCTCAAAAAAAGAGTCCTTTATACCTCCTTAGGTTTACCTAATAAAGGGACTACAAAAGCCAACGGACAGCCGGCTATTTTTTTTTTTTTTAAATTGTCGAGGAGGAAAGGCGAGAAATCTTTCACAAATATTTTTATTATGCGGCGATCCCCCCGGTGTTGCAGTTGTCCATGGGCGTCGGTAGTCACTTAGGTGAACCGCCTGCCCGTTTGCCCCTTGTCTTAAAAAAAAAGCTTTGTAAATAGTTCATTAGTTTTTTGTAATATGTAAAAGATAAAAATAGTTAATCTGGGTTATACTTAGCATCGCGAACATTATTATAGATATTTTAAGATGAACAATTATTGCTTACGACACCGAGCAGCCGCTGCTGGGCCGTTCTGCCTCCGTATTTTAAATCCCTGACATCTTCTAAGATAGAGGAGGTCGTGGCCTAATCAGTGGTCGGCATTTGAGTCGATCGCTAAGTTAAGTTGCTCTGGCTGCGACCGACAGTTTGTAATGTAATGGGTACGGTTTAAGTAACAGAGTTGTCAGGTGGCACCACCCAAAAAATGGTTTCAAACTCGGCATAAATTCTATATGCCTTGTGATTGATTGGATGTTGATTTTCAGTTGAAACCCAGTTTCAGGTATTAAAGATTTTAAATTTAAGTCTTCGTGGTCTAATAACATTATGGCCTATTTATAACGAGTACGTGGTACTAGTTTTAGGTGTCTATTATCAATACTATTTTCTTGTGAATTTTGTTAAAGCTATTTCGTGTACTTTTTTGTAGGATTTTGAAAACGCGATCTTGTTGGAGATGAAAGTTCGCGGCTGGGATGGCAATGAGAGCGAGACGAAATTGATGTTAAGAGATCTTACGGCGAACGGATAGATGTGTATTGTAAATAGTTTTGTAAATAATATTATATTAGGGGGCCCGCGCCGGTTACGGCCGGCACGGTGTATGTGATGGTGTTCTTTTTCATCAAATACTTTAAGCGGTTTCTTAAGCACGGTTAAAGGATTTGTTTTATTTGATGCCTAATCATAAATGCTTAGGCTAAACATCTTTCTATAAGAATGTTTCGCGGCACGTGCATATCGAGAAATTAAAATATAACGAGAAACCTTTAGAGGAATTTACAAGGCATACCAGAACTGATACGACTCTAATTATTGCAGATAGCGACTTGGAAGGCTCGCCCCACAGCCACATCCTCTACAATCTAAGCGGACCCTGGTATTTAACCGGGATAACGCTATAAAGAAGAAGAAGATCAAATACAGGCCTAAAGTTTTTATGTAGTTTTTATATAATAAGAGACGAACGGGGAGGCGGTTAACCTGAAGTACAGGTAAAAGGGTTCTAAGTAGTCAATAGTTTATAGAATTATAAAAAATCACCCTTATCGTCATCTCCATGAAGTGCTTCGACAAATCTACTCATCAGTAGACTGTAGACTGGACCAATTTTAATAGCATTTGCACCAGTAGATTGCCGATTTTATAAGGTATAAGATAGGGCTACTTTAAAATTGATTTAATAATCACGGTCTGGTGTCGCGGTCTCGTGTCGCGGTCTCCTGTCACCGTCTCGGTCTCGCTCGCTAACCGCTACCTTATATGGTCGCAAAGTCTAAAATGCTCATATACATTCGACACTTCACAACAGCGATCATTGCGGTAAAACGACGACGCGACGCTTAGAGTGTTTTAATGGCCATGTTATACCATAAATTTAAAATATATTTTTTGTTTTGCTATAAAAACGTTAATATTTGCAAAAATATTATATTTAATTTTTTTTTTATAGTCTTTCTGATTCCCAAGTTTCATAGGAATAAATAAATAATACATTTTATTTCAGTACACAAAACCACGATTACTGATGTTGTTGCACCAGTGATATATGTAATTCTACGCTCCATGTAATGTCGTAGAGCTGTACAATAAATTTTGTTTACTGGCTGAGGCCCGCGAATTTATCCGCATTGCTCAATAGACTTTTTCATTGCACGCCTCATAATGGAAAGCTTTACACACGTTTACTAACTTAAAGTTTGGACAGTTGAGACTTTGTTAATCTACGCATCGTAAGTGAGAACAGCGGGGAAGCATGCGTTTGCTAACCTTCGTTTTAAAATACAAAAAAAAATGCAAATTTCAATTTAGAATACTTCAAATAGATGACCTTTTGACTGACGTGTTATCTAAAATTCGTAAAAATTTTCGGCCAGTGTCAAGAGGCGTAAAGAGAAAAAAAACACCAAACTTTTTATTAAGGCACCATCGAAAGGAAATCGTAGGCCTGACAATAATATATATTTGATATCCGACCTCCTCCGTGTTTCGGAAGGCACGTAAAACAGTGGGACACGATTAATGTCAATTTGTGATATTAATCGTAATTAGAGGTAGCGCCATGCTTGTAGCCGAATTGGGCGGGCGCGTCCTGGTACCTCTAGTACCTCTTTCTCACATGAGATCGGCGTGAAGTGGCGGCAATGCTGTCGCGTCTAGTGATAGTGTTGTTGTCGCGTTTCGTTCGGTTTGTGAGACTTCCCGGTGGCCTAAACTCGTCATTAAGGGCCGATTTAGTAGACACTTACTGATGTGCTGAAGTCGGTACCAAGCCAAATAGGTTCTCCGCTAAATTGATGCAGATGGTACCGACTTCAATACATCAGTAAGTGTCTACTAAACCGTATGAAAGTAATTTTTATTTTATGCTTTTTAGTTCCTCGCCTTTTTATTTTTGAAGTCGGTTTTCTTTTTATTTAAAAATAATTTATTTTTAAATTTTCAGTGGAAAGTAGATATATTTTGTCTATATATGATACGTTAATTTTTTGATACCCCAGTCGTATATATTCGCTTCCTATCGTTTATTTATCTCCTCTTCCACCACCAACAACTTCTTCAAACATAGGCTTAGAAATAAGTGTTGTTTTTGTTTGCCTTAAAGTTCAAGAAAAAAGAAAAAGTGAATAACTTAGTGTTCTTTACAAAACATTAAGAGCCATCGAAACTCGTCAAAATCTTTAAATTCCACGAGGACGAAATTGCGTTTAAAATAGCTAGTAAATATATAATTTTAAGAACCTACAAGAAAAAGGTACAAAAATGTAAGTAATATAGTGAAATTTACAATGGCATAGCCATGTCTCGTAAACAACAAGCATTCCCAATAGAAAACGAATTGACGTTTCAATAGTGCCCGCCCAAGGACCGCCATTTGTAATTCAAAGAACCACTTCAATATCATGCCATGCCAGCGGAGCGTATGGAAATAAGTGGGTTTTGAAAAGGATCCGATTTCAGAATGGATATCCTTGTAGCCGTGAGTTCATAGACGATACGAACAGAAACTATACATCTCCTTCTTTACATCATTACATAGTATAACATAAAGTAGCTTCCCAGCGTTGCGCAACTCTTTAAAAATTCGCAACGGATTTTATTGTGGTTTTCATTAATAGACGGAGTGAGTTAAGAGAAAGGTTCTTCATATAATGCATGCACATTGCACGGGACGACTAGTTAGCTATATAAATCTGGAAACAAAAAGTTTTTTTAGCACAAGCTTTGAAATAATATGGAATATCCAAAAGTGCGATACTCATATCAAATTCTGATGTCAAAACGAATCTGAAAAAAATACATATTTAAGCATTTTTCCTAAGCAATCGTAGTACTTACAAAGCTTGTTAATTAACGGGAAATGTTTTCGGTCTATTTTGATAATTTCTCCGCCTCTACTGCGTTAAATATTTTTTATAATGTAAGATTATTAATCTTCATTCAAATTATCTCGATTTCGTAAACTAACAAAGCGATAGCTTTTAACTGAAGTGGTAAAAAATGGCATGCCTCAAAGAGTTACCAATATTTTTGAAAAAAAAAGGAAAAAGGTGAATCGCTACGACAAAGATATCAAATTGTAACTGGATGAAAAATGGCGGATAAGAGGAACAATAGCGGAATAGAGGAAACGGCCGCAACGAATGACTTATTCATCCCCGATTCCAAATATAGTCTATGCCACGGGTTTGTTCACTAGCTTCGTTACCGTAGACAAAGCTTCCCGATTGGAAAGGCCAATCACTTTTTGTACGTACGCTCCTACTGTATTTTTGGATTATTCAAAAACTTCTAGCGAATGTCTGAAATTGTTTTTTTTACAAGCAGTTCTTTATAGGAAAACATTGAAAAATCTACTGAAATATAGTTACAGTCAAAGATTTAGCTTATTCGAACGTAGGAACGCTTCTACTGTATTTTGTGATTATTAAATCCATCAAGCAATTGGTTGGAAATTTGTTTTATAAACTTTGTAAAATAACAAATGATTCAAAAATCTACTGTAGATATATTTTTTAAAAGATTACTAAAAGTATCATTAATATTTGTTTAAATTTGTATGCCTCTATTATATATAATACGTAAAAAAGGGGCCTTGAGAGCGAACATGCTTTGAAAGGAATAACTTATGGGTTTTTCATTCCACCCTAGCTAACATTGAGAAATAATGACTTTTTATTAAATATGTATTTATAAGTTGCTTTACCCACCCAAGTTTATATTTAAATAGATTACTTTGTTCTAACAACAAGGGTGTCCATAATACCATATACATTTGTCACCTACTTATATGTATGTTATTGCCCCGTAGGCGTATTTGATACTCGCAAAGTGCATTAACGCGAGTGCTCTAGCCATAATAAATGTATAAAAGCGCCCCGCGGCGAAAGAGACCCCCCGCTAAAAGGCGCAAATTTATTTCGCTTAAAGTTAATGTTTCTCTTAAGATTTATACAATAAATAACTTTACAACCTACTAAGAAACCGTGGCTCGTCAAGAACTATCATAAGTTCATTATTGGAAAAAACATCTAAAGCCGCACTAGTAGGATCATGTCAGATTTGGCTAGGCAGGGAAGGGAACACTGGCAGTGAAGATGAATGGCAATGGCCACTATAGAGAGCGCTCTTAAACGTACACCTGGGTCACAAATCCCGGGCCCTGCTATAGTTCCTTCCTCTGCAACGCGATGGACACGGTATCCGCACATTGAATCCATGGAATGCTTAGAAAACGCCTCTCCGCTTTAGGTCCATTTTAACAGTATATCCGTGAATATAATTTTAATGTATATCATTTATATATAACTGGTTTTTACGCACTTCGCTGTCAGCTGACTGCTCGATTGCCACTTGTCCCGAAAAAAATAAAATTAATATGAGGTTGTCTTCTTTTCGTAAAACATACTGTCAGGGATAAAGAATCTTACAGGAATGAGTGTCATGACATAAAAAAAAAATAATTAAAACCAGCTAAGCGGGGGGTAAATGTAACAATGGAATGCAACCAAATTACACAAAACTTTAATCACATTTTTATTGATTGATGACCAATAACATTCAAAGAAATCTTTTATCACCAACATTCAGAATAATGAAGTTTAGTGACTTTTTTTAACAATAGAACAAAACCAAACTATCCCATATAAATCTTATCAGCGGAAACGAAACACTTTAACGTGTCGACAGCTCGAATTATTCTCATGTGGTCGCGTACACAAAGGCCATCCTCTCAAAAGCCAGTGTACATCGCGAGCATTATGACGTCACCGCTTTGTTAATGCTGTCGGTATGACAAACGACCTACTTAAAATTTGGAGAGTGGTACACTCAATCAAGTAGGATTCCGTCGGTGTTTTATTATAAGAAAACATGTTACTCATTTCTTCGCTTTTAATATAGTTTAAAAGCATTTCGATGTTGATTTCAAAACTATGGTAAAATTTACATACACACTTAGATCAACATATGTATGTAGATAATATGTTGACGTACTAAATATCTATGTATTAATTCTATCACTGGTTTTCAAATATCCGATCTCCTCCGTGTTTCGGAAGACACGTAAAACAGTGGGTCCCGTATATGTCACTGAGTGATATTAGTTGTGATATTCTAAAGACTGTGGGGATTCCGGGGATGATGTCAGATGGTAGTCGGTCTTCTTAACTCGCTCCACGGCCACTTTCTCTGCAATCTAAGCAGACCCTGCCTCTAGAACGCGTTGACGCTAGGAAGATGACGCTAAATATGTTGTATGTGTGATACTACATTTTTATCAAGAAACTAGCCATCTCCGGCCTGCTGATCTGTTTTTTTTCGGTTCATTCTATATTCAATAGCCGCATACATTGATTAGCATCTCTGATAGTTCTTGTATGGAATCATCATAATAATTGTATATACAATTAATGGTCCGGGATAATGTAATCCGCCACGAAAAAGCCCTGTATTAGTTTATAAGTCTTCATAAGATTATATTTTATAGAAAGTAACTACCGATGACGATAGAGACCAGTTCTGCAGCATCTATTTAAATTATTTATGACATTTATAATAATATTTCTCAAAAAAAAATAAAGATTTTCCAGCATTATAATTGTGTCAGAAATAATGGAAATTTGACATAAGTATCAGAGGAAAGAAAAGAAAACATACTTATTTATGAATTGTGCCACATACACTGTCATAGCGTATTATACCCCCGGTTCGCTTCCATCACTTGAACAGTTTGTAATGTAATGTTTACTGTTATTTATTTTTGTATATCGTAGATAGTTTACCCTGAAGAACCAGCTATAAAGTATACTTCTATAATTCAACGTAATAAAGTTAATTTAAAAGTTAAGTTTTTGTACCTAATTATGTATTTTATCGCTGTACGTACCTGCAAAAGTGTTTTACATAGCTTAAAGATTCCATAATGTACAACTATTATCTAATGTAAAATGCTATTAGTACGTCAAAATAAATAAACGTAGTTTCGCTGCTATTATGCACAGGATAATAATCGAAAGGTTCATTTGCAAAATCTCTTTGAGGCACGCCCCGTCACAAATAAAGCACCCTTCCTCCTTTGCGGCAAGGAAACGATTTTGGGCCAAGCGAAACCTAATATATAATATACATTCCACTTAAAACGCTTAATATTGTTGGTTGGAAGCTCCCCAAGAAAAATCCACCATAATATTTTGGTATATATATACAGTGTCTGCGACTTCATCCACGTTAAATTAGGTAAAAAAAATAGATTAAATTGTAGTGTGATGACATATATCCCCTCGATAAATGGGTATTAGTATAGATATAGACATTGTCTTGTCTGTTATAGAACTCTAATATATTATTAAGAAATATTTTTAAAGTAAATATTACGAGGTATGAATAAATATATTATGCAAGCATTTTAGGTGATCTTAGAGTAAATTGTGACATTCGGGCATTTCTATTGATTAAAGTGTAATTGGCGTCTATTATTTAGGGGGATTTGGTCCATTGGGACCTGTTGTTACTGCTAGCAGTGACATGTTCGGCTTTTAACTTATCCTGCAGAGTTTATAAACCTTACGATGGCCATCTCCAATAAAATACATACCTACGAGAATTCCTTTAGAGAAGAGAAGCAAAAACTTTGGGTACCGTTTTATAAAAATTGCGGGATCAGGGGATTATGAACAAAAAAAAATTATGACATTGAATGTGATTAAATTGTCAAATTTTGTTGTTCTATAAATAAACACTAAGTTTACAGAAATCTCAAGATTTGTAGCCAAATTTCGACAACCCCGCAGAACGAAATTATAAGGGTTCCTTGAAGTACTACGGAACCCCAAAAAAAGCTTGATACAATGACTAGTTGTTTCCCACAACTTCCTCTGCGTTGAATTGTCTTATATAGCGGATGTTTGCCAACTATAAGCTACCTTCTTTACCATTTGGTAAATGACATTTGTCATCTCCGTACTTCTCGCGGTTTTCGAGATTTTGTGATAGGTAATCGTAAAATCTAGTAAATTATCCAAAATAAATCAGTAAATTTAAAAAAAATATTTCAACTCTTTTATTTTGTTTTACGTGTATGCATTACGGAATCCATTAACTAGCATCTAATTGCAGTTCGTATTGTTGCCTAACTTCTCGTGTAGCTCCAACCGAATTTTACAAGTACCTGCACTTGCATTTTTAGTAGTCTACTACGGGGAGTTTGAAATGGCCACTTTTACGAATGTAATACAACCTCGATATTTCATTATGCCGGAGCCAGAGATAGCTTCATTAGAATGATCATTTCAATGTTCAGTGTGGCGGGGGACTTTGTGTAGCTGCGCAAAGTTTTATAGTACTTTGTAGTTTACAAGGACAAAAATGTACAAATACTTTTAGCTATGTCTGGCTCCGGATTAGATGGATTACCGTTTAAAAGATGTTTCTATACCTTGGGAAGAGTGCTTCTTTTCTAGGTGTAAAATATATTATTATGTATGCTGTAATAAGCATATTTAGACATATATGTCTAAATTTCGTGCGTAATATGGAAGGAAAACGAGCAGGGCATTTACCCTTAATGTGATTTACCCAAGCTCATGGATGTCTACCAGATAATTTGCCAGCTTTTGAGAAACACGTTTGTATGCTTTTCTCTTAAAGTCATATTAGAAACAGTATTAACATGTGTTATTAAATAAAGAAGAGGAGAATTTAAAAAAGTACTCAAATTTAGAAAATTTGATTGTAATTTGGTGGTTTTACAAAATACGAAGAAATCTCACAACAGGGACAGTACCTCAGATGTAAACGACTTTGCAAATAAAACTGAAGTAGATAAATTGTATCTTTCTTTTCGACCATATTCATCCTCTCAAAGGCATTAAAAAGCATGGGAAATATAAAATAACCTATCATAGTCTATGTTAAAATGCGCAAAACAAACATGATATAAATTGCAATGATGCTAATGTTGCACCATATTTTGGTTGATGGCTAGATTGTCCGATTGAGTTATTTTGTTTTGTCACTATGTAATTCCATCTACATAATTAATTGTATAGTAAATAACAAAACTAATAATCTATAAAATCACGTATGTTATAATTTATACAATATATAATGACGAATGAAAGGCATAGCTTTAGGGCGCTGCGCCAGTATGGGCAAAATTAAATCATGTCGGCAGGGGTTATAGAAACTAAAGGAAAGAGCTTCCAAGAGATTCAAGATATGCTCGGTGCCAAGTAAGTATTTCTTTTATACGTAACTACCAGACCTTGCAGACGTTGATTACTAACTTATTACTATTGACTAACTATTATTACTATATATTACTACTATTGACTAACTATTTACTACATTCTATTATCCTATAATATTCCCGTTCCGTTCCTGTTGCCGTTACGCATTCTGTCAATATTATGCCATACGCCATAAGGTTACATTGAAATGAAATGAAAAATGAAATAAAAAGCGTTTTATCCGGACAAAAGTTACAATTTTGTTTCATAAATACGGTTCTCTCATACAACAACATTTATATGACACAAATGACGCGAACTCTATTGCGCTATAATTGAGGTCCATTCACATTAATTGCATGTAGCCATACAACGCTGTTTAAGGGTTATAATTACTGTAAATTATTAATAACTTGCTTATTAAATTAGCCAGACACACTAATTTATTCTGAAGGTAGCAGTTAGTTTAAATTTTAACCTAGTCCAAGACTATGAGTTTACTTTGGACTGGAACTTTTCCATTATTAATAATTTGTATAAATACACGTATCTTTATAAAATGTAATAAATGCAATTTTATGTACATGGGTTCAAGGTAAATCACATTACAGTTCATAAAAATATTTTTTCGGGTAACAAATTAAAATGCCGAATAAGTGGTGGCTTTTAAATAAAACACATGACGATTCAAAAGAGGTATAAAAGTGAATTACTAGAATAAAAAGGTATTTGAATAAAAGATCTTTTGATTTTATTTAATAGATGTGATAAACCAAATGAAAATAAAGTTCAACTTATTAGAAAATGTCTCCTTTTTTCTTTTCCTTTGATTCTAATAACTTTTGTAATTTGTACTAATTAACACCGACTTGCTTACTGTTGTTTAATTACGATGAGCAAAAATAATTCAATACAGAAATAAAATACAGATAGGAAAATTGTTCAATACAGGATTGTCATAAAGTATTTAGCAAAAAAAGTTATTGTAATCTGAAATATATTTTTTTCTGAGCTGTGCGACGATAGTCTATGAAGGTCAGGATCGAAACAAGAACCAAACGGTTTTCAATCTGACCTTGTACTCATTCAGCAATAGAGGCTTTAAATAATAAACGGCAATCTATTGTTCTAATGTTTAAGCTCTGTTTAAGCCTTAATAGCTCAACGGTATAAGGTATGGACTGAAATCCGCAAGGAACCCGTTCAAATGCCGCCGCCGTTGGGGTATTGTCGCACCCACTCCTGATACAAACTTTTAATTTAAGCTTAGTAGGAGGGGAAGAAGGGAATATTGGACACACCTAAAAAGTATTTCTAATAATCTATTTAAAAATATATATATATCCCTTATTGTTTCAATAGATATTAGCCGACAAAGTTGTTACTACAGAGATCCTAGTACGAACATTCTCGATAGTTTTACTTACTTCTACGATCGAAACGAAACGGCAAATAAAGATTCGTGCTTCCATCTTACACGACTTACATCGCCGTTACGTCGAGGATTCGATACGTGCGAGTTCATATCATTCGTGCTAGCAATAATTAGCAACTAAGTTGTGTAAAACGTTTAATTATGGTTTCATTTGAAGTTCGGATTCGAATGTAAAATAAGTAAAACTATCGAGAATGTTCGTGCTATAGGCTCTCAAAAATCGCAGATTTCACCCATTATTTTGCTGTAATTCGATGTACGACTAATTAAATTGATTCGTAATATTTAAGACGAATTATGCGTAACTCTAGGGAGTATTGCATAATTGTTATTGTGAGAAAAAACCAGGCCGGTTACTAATTATTGTAGCGTGAAATTGTAAGACCAGATTTTGAAATTATAATCGTACAAATTGAAATGGGAATTTTTCTCTTAAATCCGCTACGTAATTCATAATTTACGTAATAACTTCAAAAACTGTATTGTTGACTTTAAATCTAAAGTCTCTTTAGAGATAAGAATAACTTATTTACTAGTACATTAACTTTCGCATGTATCTTGTAAAAACAATCATTCAGTTACTAACTTTCATGTTTGTGTTAATATTAAAATGAAATTTAATAGTACTCGTCAATTATGAAACTGCTGACTAGCTGACTTTAATTTCATAATGGTGATGTATATCTCCTGATGATGCTTTGGTGTTGAAGCGAAACGTACGTTGAGGCACATCGGAAAGTCAGTGTGGTGATGTGCTTTGTTGCTGGATTCAGTGGTGTAGCTTTCGTGTTGCACTATTGCACCGATTTTCCCTCATAATCATTCGCAGATTTAAGCAAAGTAGTTTAGTATTTAATGCATGCCATGGATTTCCTTAAAGCAACGCCTGATTCTATCAAAATATGTATGTCAAAAAGTTATATAATAATTTAAAGACATTAAAATGATTTCCATACAAGATCTAAGTACGTCAATCGACCTTAATAATGTTTTTACCGTGTTCGACGGCAACAATACGCACCCTACCGCAGTCAGTTAAGGTTACCAAAGGTTATGTAGTTTTTGTGCACAACCAATATCACAATCAGCCCCGAAATTAGTTTTACTCCATTCTTACAAACCTCATTATCTTTTAAACGTTCGCGTTCTAATTTCTACTGCGACCTTATTTTTTACACGTCTTGTTTTGGTTAATTAACAAGCAGCGCGACAATTTTTTTTCCGCGTCGCGTCGGTCGTAAATATTCACGATACAATAATAGCACCTGCTTCTGTGAGTTTCGGGAATTATTTCCTAATTGCCAGGCCTCGAGTTAATTAAATCGGCGAATTAAAATCAACTTAATTTCACGGCGGGAGGCGTGTTATTAAAGCAACTGGAGTAAACAAAATTTGAATAAGTAACGCGAATTCGGTAGCGTGGACCGCTTTACATGCCATCATTTGGCTATCACGACGGCCCGCGCAGGCGGCTTCTCTGATTTTAAGATAAACGATAAATTATTCACTCACCCCACGCTGCGCTTGCGAATATTAATGATAGCATTTTCCGTATGTAATTTTTGTAATGTAAGTTCTTAGAATTATATCTATAACATCTGTTGTAGTGAGTGGCTAACGAGTGGCTGACGAGTTTCTTGCTGATTCCTCTCGTGGCTCGACTCTTCCGAATCAGTGGTAGATTTTAAAATATTTGACGATTCAAAAGACCTTTCGAAAGTCTACTTCAATAAAATATCATTTGAATTTGTATATTGTAATCATTTCAAACACGTACCTATATATAGTAAAATATACCATTATTTTTCAAGTATTGCTAAAGATAGCGAAGAGTGGAAGAAGCAAAGGGATATGCCAAGAAGTGGGCGATGAAACGCTGATAGATAAATACATTCCATACATATCACCTTGACGCCCATTTTATCGCAGAAATGGCTGCCCCGAAGAGGAATTCGGATTGTTTATAATGGAACTATAGTAAAACGTAACAAGTGATAGATATGATATAACATGATATAATATCACGAAGTAAACCCCTCAAGAGCGAAGTCGATTATCTAGTCATCTAGTCTTATATATATAAAAAAAATAACTCGGAATAATTTCTATCCTTAATAATAAATACATGACGGCAATGAGAACGTAATACGGTAATGAAAGGGTCAATACCGCCTTATGTTGATTTTTCATGTGATGAATCATTAAAAACAATGGAAAAAACCCTATAACATTGAAGAATTGATATAGAATATAATAACTAAAACATTTGGCAGTTAATTTAAAAAATAAATATTCACGGTACTTGTATGAAATGTGAGAATTATCCTTAAAGGAAAATTAAGCAGTAGCTTCTTTATTTAACTAGTGTTAAGAGATTTGATTAACTAAGAATATAATTAGAGATAGCGCCATGCCTACAGTCCTTTTGGTCTACAGTCTAATTGGGCCGGCGTGTCCGGTCACCAGTACCTCTTTCTCACATAAGATCGGCGTGAAGTGGCGGCAATGCTGTCACTTCAAATGATGGTCTTGTGTAAAAAAATAGAAAGCGGTGTGAATTTTATAAAAGTCAGTACACCATTCGCTGTGAAGCAATCATATCACGAAGCAGGATGGGATTCCTATTGTTCCGGTAATAAAAAAGTTGGTTTTCTGTAAAGTCAGTTTGCTGATAAAAGTTTTACGTGAACGCTTAGACCGATCGTGTCTCGTTTTGTTCTGCGGTCTCGCTTGCACGCTCGGCCGTGAATCTGTGTTTGTTAGTCTCGCTAAAACTCGATAAACGCTGGATGGTGTTAAAATACTGTTTGTTTTGTTTCATTCTCGTACTTCAGGAAAGATTTGAATGAAAGGAAAGAAGGCAAAAGACGATAGATTATTATTAGGACACAATCCTATATATAAACTAGAATTGTGACAAATTTCACAATGCTCCGTCCGCGCAATTTTCATAAATGGGTACCTGAAAGTTTTCGCTTCACATATTAATATTATTGTTGATTTGTATTTTTAAGGTGTCGTTAAACTAGGTTCAAAGGAAAACCAAACATAGAAATGAATACAAGCACATAAATATCAAATAAATTTTCTACGTAAAAGGTTCGAAAACGCTTAACTTTTCTCGTGTCGTGATCAATCAAAATGGAGTCAAAAAAAAATGAAATTATTGGAATTAACTTTGAAAATTTTGTAATGTCGAATTAGATGTGCTGGATTTGATTAGATTTGAAAGGTAAGAAATACATATTATTTAGTTATAAATGCACACTGACAAACAGATGTAGCCGCCACTATTTAACGAGATGACAATGATGTCGAATGGAACAAGATTACACCAAAGCACACTAGATGGCGCTGTACGGATGACGACGACCGCAGTACAAACGCTGAAACTCTCAATACAAACCAACTCATGCTGGCGAAGTTTCTTCTTCCGATTACTATATATAGATCTTCCGAAGAACAACTGTCGTCGAGGTGTGGTCGCCCCGGGCAACTCCATCAAGACCGAATATGAAGATCATCCTTTCCGGTGGTTGAGTATATCGACCTACGCTCCCACCTTTCATTCCTCGCAAAATGCCTAAACATGCCCACTTCCATTTTAAGCGGTAAGATTTTACTCAAGAGTTCAAACAACAAATCCTCTCAAGTAGCGACGCGCAAAACAAAATTTCCAATTTTTTTTCAGTGTCCTGGGATTTTAGAGTGATTGTTATTTTATAATTTTTATCTTTGTTTTTTACATACAGCTTTGTATGTTTCTGATATTTTTTTATCTTTATTTGTTTGTTCATATACTATTAACATATGTTTAAGAGTAGTTTCATTGTCAGATAGCAACGGTACACTAAAATGTGCTCCCGGTCGCCTTTACGCTACAATTAGTTTTCTTTAAAAGTAGTGTAATTTTTTACAATTTTTCTGAAATCCGCAAGGTACCCGGTTCAAACCCCACCGACGTTGGGGTATTGTCGGAGCCACTCCTAATACAAGCTTTTCATTTAAGCTTCGTAGGAGGAGAAAAGCCATACCTAAAAACTATTCCTATAATATTCTTAATAAAAAAAAAAGATAGACAGAAGATCTTTTATAATTATATTAAGTAGATCTTTAAAAAGTCCACTGCAGCTCTTTGGGTTAATTTATGCATTTCGATCTAGCTTTGTGTGAACTACATCGACATTTTTTTTTCTTTTTAATTAGCCTATACTGACCCACTGCTGAGCAAAGGCCTCCCCCTTTTCTAACCACACCTTCCTTTCCTGACCCGTCTGTGGTTATATTGACTTTTGCGGTTTTATAAAAAACGTATTCCAGCTTCGAAGTTAATGGAAGACCCACAGCAACTCAGTTGACCATTCCTTTTCTGTTTGAATATAATTGCTACTTACAAGAAAAAAAATTATAACTATCCGATTAGAGTCGCAATAATGCAACCGTAGGAAGGTGAGCAAAAATCCTTAAAACATTTGATTCTCCCTTTAAAAAAGGCAGTAAGAAATAAAAAAGATTTATTTCCAATATTAATAGTAATCTTGGAAAAAAGCGTTAGTATTGCAGACGTAGTCTGTAGGGCTGATATCCTATCATGTCCCTCAAACGGCCCTCGAGCGTTGCGGTCTGCTACTATGAATAAGATCTTGTTGAATTCTTTATAAAGTCTTGTGTCCCAATGTATCCTATTATCGCATGTTCTTTATTCCTAATCTGGTTTCTACTATTTACTGGTATGACAATGTGCTATTAGTAATTGGCATATATGTCAAACACTTATCTCTTGTTGTGGTAAATTTAATTGGTTTTCTGACGACTGGATTTCGCTCTTTGGTAATGTGTCAAAATTTTAGTTTTAACTTCAACTTACACCGATCCATCTCCTCTGTGTTGGCGACAAGTAATGTGACATTGGCGAAATAAATGTGCCCAGTTGGTATTAAGGGCCATAAACCACGAAATTGTATTGAATGATTTTCATACTATTAAATTAATTAAATGTGATGTAATCAATCATAATTAACACTACTCTTTTATAAACAAGGTAGCGTACACAAAAACCTAGAGTAGAATTACTCGAGTTTCTCAGTGAAACCTAAAAAAAGAATAAGAAAGTAATAGCATCATCTTTTTCAAATGTCAACAACACATCTACGAACCTTTTGACAATGCAGGTATCTTTTAAAGTCAATAGTCAAATAAAATAATTTAAAGTTTGGTAAGCAAAGGTAGGAATATAAACCAAAATACAGGGCAACCTCGATTTAACAAATCGGAGGGGAACAAGGGAATATTCATTATATCAAGTAATTCGTTGAATCAGTGTTCGATACTCTATTTATCAAGGAAGGCCATATATTATCATGCTAAAATGTTTCACGTAACTTTACGCGGACAAAGTCGTGGGTAACAACTATTATTTTGTATTTTTGGGAAGAGCGAGTAATTCCTATTTGTTTGAATTGTATTTTGGGAAGAGCGAGTCCTTCTGGCACAGGTTTTTAAAAGATGGCCCTTGTGAATATTGTAAAAAATTTAAACAAATATAAAAATAAAATAAAAAAAATTATTTAATATAACTAGACATCGCTTGGTGGTCGAAATTCGGTCAAGAATTAAATATGCAGTATTTCAATTCATTGTATAACGACATTGTTATATTTGACAGTATTTGTTTAGCACGTTACTTTATACAAGATGCCATGATAGTCAGAGCGTTTTAGCGCTAAACATTAAGTGGATTTGTAAATACGCAAAATTATATTTTAGGTATAGTTGACTGTAAGCCATGATATTATCTAGTTTCTGAAAAACATAGCTTATTATGAATGACATTTTAGTTTTACTATTATTCCTATTCGACCATTCGTATTGTCCAGGCGTTCTGTGTTTTGAGAGAATAAATATTTAAAAAAAAAACACGCTTTTTTCAATATTCGATATACTACTGAGGATTTAAGTTCTTCGCCGTGACAAGGGCTCTTTGAGGCATATAAGGCAATATGCCGCCATTTTATCCGTACAGCGCCATCTAGTTTGCTTTGGTGTAACCTTTTCCACTCGACATCATTGCCATCTCGTTATGTAGCGACGGCTACAAAATATTTAATGAAATTTAATTTACTTAATCGATATCACTACCTAAAGTAGTATATTATTAATCTTGTTTACTGAAAGAGTTAATTCCGTGTTAGTTTTTTGCATGTAAAACAGTGGGACCCGGTTAATGTCACTGAGTGATGTTAGTCGTGTGGTTGTTGAGATTGTGGGGGTTCCGAGGATGACGTCAGATGGCAATCGGCCATCTTAACTCGCCCCACAACCAAATCCTGTGCTAAGCGGACCCTGGTACTAAACTGGGATAACGCTTGGAATAAAAAGACTGAAAGAGTTTATTCCAATATTACTTATATATATACAAGTTAAAGGTCACTTAAATATTACGAAATTTCGAAAACCGCGGTGCGAACAAATATGAAATTTGGCACGCAGGTAATTTATAATGAGTAGTCTAGAGGCTCTCGCAAGTTTATGCAGACGAATTCGGGGTAAACACCTAGTACATATAAGTAATATAAGTTAATTTTACAAAGTACTTACTTTTATACTAACTGTTTGTTACTCACTGCTTACTTCGAATGGAATACAACGATTTATTTCTCAATTTTATGAGTTGTTTTTTGCAGCAACTTAAATTTTATCATTGGCTAAAATTTATACAAATTTGTCGCTAATTGCAACATCATCAGTCAGGAAAAGTTTCATCAAAATCGGTCAACAAAAATCAAAATACAGTTTATTTTATTGCGTTTAACACGTCTTACACATTGAAAAAATAAAACTCTAATTCGATGTTACAAACAGAAACATTAATTATGTTCATTCGTATGGAATATAGATAGAAATATATTCGTTTGGAACTTGACCTGGGCGTTTTTATGGACATCGATAGCACTTTCTTGGTGTAGGTACGTATTAAAGTGCCATTCCTGTCTACTTTATTTTATATCGCTTATAATATAAATAAAAACTAGAGAATAATAGAATTTTAATAATATCATTGGTGGTCCTTAACTTTGAATTGCGAGTTTTATAAGTTTTTATTTCTACGCACGCCTAAATAAAAAACTACCTTCAAATAATTGGCACTTATTTATTGCACTCACACTTATAAATAATTGGGTTATTACACTTTACTAGTGCTATCTGTAGCTATTTCCTATAATGCCGGAGCCAGACATAGCTCAAAGTGTTTGTACATTTTTGTCCTTGAAGTCTACAAAGTTCTAAAAAACTTTGCGCATTTACACGAAGTCCCCGGCCACATTACATGATCATTGCAATGATCATTCAAATGAAGCTATGTCTGGCTCCGGCTTAAGACGTATTATACAGTCGAAGACTACATTAAAGATAAAACTGCTTGGAGTTGAGTCGCTCCAGCTTTGTGATTTAGTTTTACTAGCTGTGCCCGCGACTTCGTCTGCCTAAAGTTAGATAAAAAAATAGATTTAAGTTTAGCGTGATGATATATAGCCTATAGCTTTCCGTGATAAATAGGCTATCTAACACTGAAAGAATTTTTGAAATCGGACCAGTAGTTCCTGAGATCAGCCCGTTAAAGTAAACAAACAAACTCTTCTGCTTTATATATTAGTATAGGGTATAGATTTAATTATAATAAACTCATTTTTTTGTAACAACCGTTTTTAAAAGAGTGTCTTACGAGTTTCTTGCTGATTCTTCTCGTGACTCGAATTTTCCGAATCAGTGGTAGCTTTTAAAATACTTGCTGATTCAAAAGAGCTTGTAAACGTCTACTCGAATAAAACATCTTTTGATTTGAACCTTTTGAGATAAAAATTTAGTCATTTTCCAAAGGCCGACAACGCAGTTGCGAAACTTCTAGTTGTGCAGTGGTCCATGGGCATCGATATTCAAAAAGGATTGCTCCTTGGATCTATATATAAAATATGTAAAATGTATGAAAAACGAGAGTCCTTTAAAAAAAAACAATTCTTAAAAATGGCAAATAATATAAAGTACGGCAACGCACCTGCGAGAATTTTGGCAGTGCGTCATAGGCGTCGGTAGTCACTTATCATCAGGTGTTCCACCTTTCCAGATAAAGAAAGAAGCGACGATATTTAAATTAACAGTAATAGCAAATTAAGGGCTCCATTAAGCATTTTTCGATAATAAATTACAATTAAACATGTCCAGTGTTGCCATAAAGCGGCGGTGCAAGGTGAGCTCGTGCGCGGAAGTGTTTAAAAAAAAACACACACAAAATGGCGCCCTTATCTGACGGATTGCCACCGGTGAGTAAGTATTGCAAACTCGCGAAATGATACCGCCTAAGTTAATAAGTACTTTAGTGGGTAGCGATAGCAAAAAAAGAAATTTTTCAAATATTTATGAAACCGTTAGCAGTTTACCGCGTCTTCAGTCTCGTAAAAATTTGCGAGAGCCCTTAGAGCTTTTAACCCGGTTGTATTGAAAAATCCGTCCTTAGCGAACATCTACTATCTTCCGGCCAAATTTCATCTTTCTACGTCCCACAGTTTTTGAGATTTTGTGATAACCTTTCACTTTTATACATTTAAAATTGAAATGGCTGCTTGTTACCTTGTAATAACGTTTTTAATATATGGTATATATGACAAAAAGAAACAATTTCCACAATTTATGTCTGTTTGTCTGTGAGTGTTATTAGAGATAATATATCATAGGTATTTCAATTTAGCCTTTATGAATGGAATTGTATTAAGGAATTATTATTTTAAAGACATAATATTATTCTCACAGTACTTTTTTATTTGCACACTCTACAATTGATCAGTTTTTACTGATTATTACTGTACCTACAAATTTTGGCAGTAAATGGAACTGCTTTAATGCTTCATTTTTTTCTTTCTTTCATTTATAACTTTATTTGCAAACTCTACCTAATAATTAGCAAAATACCTACGGAACCGGGACAATATCCCTAGCTTTAGTTCAGTATCATACAATAAATAGGCATTAATTTATACAACCATCTACCATTTTATCTTGTCCCAGTCATTTACATACCGCGCCTATATTAAAATACCATCTTTTTGCGTTCTGTATTACGCAGCTGCAATAAATACGAAATAATCTTTAGAACAGTTTTTTTGAAAGAAAAAATATTCTTTTTATTTAACAGAAAACACGTTTTCAGTGTTACAAGGGGTAAAGGAGCAGGCAGCAGGCAGCTAAGTGCCTTTTTTTATGTTACAAGGGGGCAGACGAGCAGGCTGCAGGCACCGAAGTGCCTACCGGCGTCCATGGACATCTGGCTGGCAGCGCACTACCGTGAACCCAGATGCGGTGTTATTTACGTTACGCGTCTTGACTCACATTAATTTCCTTTCATAAGAAAGCGAAATAACCAACAGTGGGATATAAGGGCTGTAGATGAAAATGGTTATGAAGGAAATATTCCTATTATTATTTGTTACAAATACATCTATATTAAGTTACACGTTTTCTTCTCTACTAGACGAGCAGTCAAAGGTCAAGCTGAGGCAATGTTTATTTATAGAACCGGAAATGGTAAAAATCAAATGTAAATAATAGCGATAATACAACTGAGATAGAGAGGGTTAGTGGTTTAATGAGAGATTCACAAAATATGTTAAACTCGTTGTTACCGACGCGTCGGCATGGTAAGGGGTGAAGGGGGTCTTAAAGATGATGTCCTTACTCTTGACCACATTATACATAAAAACCTTTATGTTAAATTAAAAAAAAAAAAGGTTTTCGGAGGGAATAGAAAAACATCAGATGGGTTGGCGGGAAGACATAGTATAAAAGAACTGTATTAGATCTCCCGAATAAAACTTGTTTTTGGATATTTTAAGTTTTATTTCTTAAAAATTTATTTGTAAACATTTTTTTTTAAAGAATATTAGGAATACTTTTTTGGCATGTCTAATATTCCCTTTTCCCCTCCTACTAATCTTAAATTAAAAGCTTGTATTAGGAGTGGGTGCGACAATACCCCTGTGTTAACAAATGTTCGAATGCACACAATGTTTGGGAACTTCATCGTCTTTACATTATTTTACTAACTGATATTAACATACGATATTATAAAATGTACTTGACATTTTTATTTGATTAAGTAATCTAAGCCTTGACGTGCTTTGTTTTCTATCTATCCTATACTAGAATAAATCCGAATATTGCTACGTTTGGTGGTTGTTTCTTGTCATTGCTGATATTATGCTTTCTCTACTTGGCGTAAATTTGCGCATAGTGACGTTCTATTCTCTCGTCTATTTTATTTTTTCTTGTACCTTGAAACGTACGATTTAAATTATACATCTTTGAAATTAATATTAAGATTTCTATGTTCTTTAGTGGTGCTGTGTTTCGTAAGTAGGACGTCCTAGGTTCAATTATAGGCTGAGTAAAATTGAGAAAATAACTGCAATTTTAAAGATACGCTCGCAATATGTAAATCGAAGTTTTAATGTAAAAAATTGTAACTAAAAAGTAGGATTAAATACTTAAGATTTATTTTTAATTTCTGAAGGTTTTTTATTCTATCTTTGTATGTCTCTCATTTAATGCGTTTTATTATTGGGTTACAGAACTTTAATGGCGGCTTCACATTAGTGCCGTGAAACTCCGTAAACAGATGTGAATGTGGACGGTTTTCGCGATGTTCCGCTTTCATGCCTGGTCCCCGATCACATTTAAGGCTTCACATATAAAGTACAGAAATAAAACAAACAGCTCCATCTTACCATCAAAGACAAATTATTCAAGCAACATACTAGCTTCATGTGAAAATCTATACATATAAATAAAATTGAAGTGTTTTTTTTGTAATGTCGAAATTATGTCTTCTACTAATTACATATAAA
This sequence comes from Charaxes varanes, assembly GCA_024363005.1. Taxonomy (NCBI): domain Eukaryota; kingdom Metazoa; phylum Arthropoda; class Insecta; order Lepidoptera; family Nymphalidae; genus Charaxes; species Charaxes varanes. The sequence goes on from JANCMC010033613.1 coordinate 12,003,773, forward strand.
TATATAAGAAACCTAGAGTAAAATGGCAAATTAAAAGTCATTATTTGCTTTGAGTAATTTCCCAATACACTAGACCGATTTAGATGGTACTTTCACTGGTAGCTAGCTGATCTTACTAGGAATAACATAGGCTACTTAACTTTTCGAAAGATAATTAAGGTTCTGCAAACAATGAACTCGCCAGTTTTACGCGGACAAGCAAAGCGAAACAGCTACTACCTTATACATATTTTCGTTGTAATAAAAATCTGATTTATGCATATTAGTCATGTATTATGAGATACGTTATAAGGAGTATATACCCTCAGCTGTTTTGTATTAGTGATAAGAAATAAATGGTACATTATATCCACACTAATATATTGCAAATACGTGGCCTAGTTACATCGCGGCCTGCTAATAACAAATATTTAGATATTGCCAGTGAGATTACCGCCATGTGGAATGTAGACTCAACAATTATTGTTCCGATAGTTGTTTCCGTTAATGGTCTCATAGCAAAGAGCCTCGACCGTCATCTTAAGATTATTATTTTTGTATATCTCAAAATAGATACTGGTCCGATTTGAAAAATTCTTTCCGTGTTAGATAACCTATTTATCAAGGAAAGTTATAGGCTATATGTCATCACGCTAAAATCAATTTTTTTTACCGTATTTTACGCGGACCAAATCGCGGGCACAGCTAGTATATGATAACGTGTCAGTCTCCCTTCTCATTCGAAATACACTTATCATATTTGTCGAAATTAATCAACCACCTTATAACAATTAGGAACCTCTTGTTAGCTGATTAAATTAGCGGAAAATGCGAATACGCAATTCGCATTCTAGCGGTAATGATAATTTGATTAACGTGATTAACACAATATTATTTTGTAGCATGTATGCTACAAAAATGATTATTGAGAGTACCATCTCATTATAAAAATATGTTGTAGAGAATGTAACGCAGTTCGAATTTCTTTTTTATTTTACTGCAAATTTGGTTCTGACACCTATTTTGTGTGTGGGTCAATTTTATTAAACATATGCAGATGCCAGTTGTATGATTCACTGGCCTACATTAAACATCCGTATGATAAATAATTGATCACCAAATCAAACATGTTGTTATAACAATGAGCATTGCCTTTAGCATACACAAAGTTGGTATTGATATGATTCAGAGACATCACTTATACCATATGGCTGTAATTATTATTACATTAATTCCTATTCTCGCAAGGGATTTCTTCAAATCTATTCACGGTTTCATCAAAATTCACTGAAGGCAATTAATTAAAATTTAATAAAATTACTATGAACTATACGATGTAAAATAAAAGAAAAGTTTTCCCAAAATTAAAAATAATATTGTCACCGCACATACGTGTAACGTCAAAGGTTGTCTCAACGTTCCAGTGATATATTGGTTTCTACATCGGTTCTATGAACATACCAGCAACTCTAGATTTAGTTTTGATATATACACAGAACTGCTATTTACGTTTTAACATTAATATAAACTTAGTGAGTGAAAATATAGTAGTTATAACGATAGTCTAGTATTACTTGTACATATATATAGTTTCGCGAATTCGTTAAAATGGTCCTTAGAATTTATAGAAATGTTTCTTTTGCTTCAGTCGAGCTGTTAAGCTCTAAAATATAATATGTATTTTGACAACTGTCTTACTAATTTCAATCCCTTATTAAGAGTATGAACAATCTTTATAGATTGTACGGTGGCTACAGAAACGCAGACACAATATCTACGTATATAAAAACGGAATGTCACCTAACACCAAATTTCGGAAACCGCGGGACGAACAAAAATAAAATTTGGAAAGGAGGTAGATTATAGTTTGTAGGCATCCGCTAAGAACGGATTTTTTCCATAGTCTCAATTAAAGCAGTCTAAGTTAACGCGGAGGAGTCGCAGCCAGAGCAACTTAACTTAGCGATCGACTCAAATGCCGACCACTGATTAGGCCACGACCTCCTCAAAAATATATATATATATATATATATATATTATAATTAATGCGGTTTAACGTAACGTAAGACATTAACTTTCTCCGCTTTTTGCAGACTTATACAATATAACGCCTGATTTTTTGAGCAAAAATTAATGATTTTTTAAAAACTCAAGCAAAATTGATATAAATGTCGTGTTTTATCCAATTCGCCCTGTATTTTGGAAAGGTTTATTAATTACCTTAACCCGGGTTTGACATGTTACCCCTTTTTACCCCAAGGGACTACCCTCTGACCTTCATACTCCATTAAGGGCAAATCAATATTCATAACACAACTACAATACAAGATAATTGATACAATCAAGGGTTCCTTCTACGTCTTTCTTACATAAGATCGGCGTGAAGTGGCGGCAATGCTGTCACGTCAAGTGATAGTATTGTTATCGCGTTACGTTCGATTTGAGAGACTTTTTCGTGGCGTAAACTCGTCATTAAGGCCGGCAATGCATCTGCTTGCCTCCTGGTCGTGCAGATGTCTATGGGCGTCAGTTGTTAGTCGCTTAAAAGCGTGGCGTTACCTACAATTTTTTATCCTGATGCAAACAGATATAGCGTGGTACGCCCTTCCGGAATCTATGTTCCTGGATTAATATAACATGGATATCTTTAAGGCACGGACGAATAGGTTCATTCTAGGCAAGCGAGTTACAGCCTAGACTGCATCAACTATTAAGATAAGGTATGATAGCAGTCAAGCGCAGGCCTCTCCGGCATAAAAAAAATTAAAAAAAAAAAAATTGTTAGCTCAAGTATTACTGAACCTCTACGACTTAGGAATACGAATTAGGAACCTTCATCAATCTATCCATAAATATAAAAGCAAAAGGCCACCTATCCAGAAATCTCGAAAACCGCGAGACGTACGAAGACGAAATTGATAACCGCTTTTTTGATAGGGACAGGTTATAGAGGTGTGGTGTTTCCGCAAGTTTAATTTCACGCAGACGAAGTTACGGGAAGCAGCTAGCTAGGATTTCGTACTAAAAATAAATCAGAAAATCTATGACCAAAATTAATGAGTTCCCTGCGATGGAAGTTGAGGGTAATAACTAGTGAAAATAGAGATAATGGTTAGCGGGATAATTTCAATAGATAAATAAGTATTTTAGATAGATAAAACCTTCTTTGAGCAAATATAAGAATCAGAACTTGCTTGTCCTAACTCTAAAAATGCAGCAAATTAAAGAATTCCAGTACAAAATAGGTTTGTTGATCTCAGGACTTCTATAATAAATCTACTTCCTAACGTTATTCCATCTAACGCCAGGGTCTGCTTACGGGACGTGGCTATGGGGCGAGTTAAGAAAACCAACTGCCGTCTGACGTCATCCCCGGAACCCCTACCATCTTAGGAATAATATCACTCAATGACATTAATCGGGACCCACTGGTTTACGTACCTTTCTAAACACGAAGGCGGTCGGATATTAGATAACCAGTGTTAGAATGAGTCAGCCATTTATTAACCGGCTGCGGTAAGAACTGCTCAACCTTACGATCGACTCAAATGCCGGCCACTAAGTAAGGTATGACTTCCTCAGAGCTATAATAAATATTTAGTAACTGTTAAATTAAATACTTGCCCTATTCTTTCAGATTACTCTATGTAATTTTACTCTGTACGCATCTCTGCAGAAAACTAAATAATATTTTATGAATGCAACCACGTTTTTACATGAAATTCAATTTCCAAAAACAAAAAATAAAGAAGAAAAAGGAGAAAGCAAAAACTCGGTCGCTCAACAGTTTTCGTTCGAACCGCAAACGAACAAAGTTGTTAAACTACTTACTTTTTCCGTTCACAATCCACAAAGCACAAGTTAACTAAACATTTTTTTAGTTCACAGCGATTCACAGACGCGTTGGCCGATTGGTTGGTCGACCGGTCGACAGTCGGGAACGCGTGCTCTCCCGACGCTAGCCCGCGCCTTTCTGCTGTCCTGGTAACATTAGCCGACTCATTTCCTTGGGCTTTTCGCACCTTTTCCTGTAAATACATTTATTTTCTGCTCAAATTAATTACATTTTGATTTTTAATATAATAAATTGAAGCCTTAACGGACATATATATAGGGCTGACTGAATTCCGTAAGATTTCCTATTCATAGCCGGATGGACTATCGTAAGATTAGCCTAATGTTTTGCGCTTAATTCCCTGGGCTTATTCGTAAAACACATTATGATCTATACAAATTATTAATTTTTTTTTTAGACTAGACTAAATTCTATAACCACAAGGTAAAAAAGGATTGAAGGAATGAACTGCTGAAATCTGTTGTTTTTATCTTGGAATCCGATGGTCTATTGAAACATTAACATATCACGGAACACTAGCAAGATAGAGTTAAATCTAAGAGATGGTTTGAAATTTGTTGGTCTATCATAATGTTAAGAATGAAGGATAATTGACTCTATCTCTTCCACATTCGTAGAGTCTGGAAGTGATAGAGTTGTAACTCGTATCGTAACTCGATAGAGTCGTATCTAGTAGAGTCAAAAATGTTTTTGTAGAGTTTACTAGAAATTTACCTTCCCTGCTTATTTCTTCATTGATTTACAGAAAGTAAAGCCTTATTCTGTACAAGTCACTATGAATTTACTTTAGAACTCGTAAAAGAATCCAATAGGAAATTAAAAAACGTAACTCGGTGTTAAATTTTCGTTTTGTAGGTGTTTCCATCTATTCGCCGACGGCTCTTTCTTCGCTCTACGAAATTAGATTGGGACATCGGCTGCGGGGAATCGGGTTTTTTATTTTTTTCTAATCGACATCTGAATTTTTAAATCTCCTGGAACAGCTGCTGAGAGATGGACTGAAATATTTAAAGTCGTAGGCATATTTTGTCCCGTTTCAGTTCTTAATAAAAACTAAAACGGAATATTCAATAAAAATGTATTCTGCAAAATATTCAACAAAAATATTGAAAGAAGTGGAAACTTTTTAAAGTATTTTAAAGGATTTTATACATCAAAATTTGAAAGGCGGACAAAAATGTTAAGGTATTTATATAATTTGTAGAATCTCTTAGCTCAACAGTTGAGAGATGGGTGAAAAATATCCAAATATATTCTATTTATGATATCGTATTATATATTACATATGGATAATACACCCAGACTCGAGATGGGGAATCGAACCGACGGCCCCCAAAGCAGAAGACAGGGTCACTGCCCCCTGCGCCAACGGGCCACTCATATGGATATATATTAGAGGCGAAGTCCATGGGCGCCGGTAGGCACTTCGGTGCCTGCTGCCTGCTCGTCTGCCCCCTTGTAACATAAAAAAAAAATTCTGAAATAGCTGGCTCGCCGACGATTCTGACCTCACTAAGTTGAATAAGATATATGGAGGACAGTAACCAGTACGGTGTAGAAGAGACGTGAAGTAGTTTTAATTAAAAAGAAGCGATATAAAGAAGATTACAACTCAAACAGAATTTTAAGAATATGAACATAAAACTTTATTAGGAAAAGAGCATATTAGAGCACTGCAGTCTTATAATATATGTAGAATAACGTAAGCTTCTAAAGTAAACTCTAGGCTTAAAACTTAATACAAAATACCGAGGATGACGTCAGATGGCAATCGGTCATCTTAACTCGCCCCACAGCCAAATCCTCGGCAATCTAAGCGGACCCTGGTACTTAACCGGGATAGCGCTAGGAAGTAGATGGGAGGACTCCTCAATTAAGAAACCAAATAAAACTTTACCCGCTATTTTCTCAAATACTAACATATTCACTCCCATACAACCTACCAACTATTATGAACTTAAACGCATAAATATTATGGAAAGTAGCATAAATTAAATTATTATTATTAATCATTACTTCTTCTTCTTCTTCTTCTTAGCGTTTCGTTGGCAAGCACTAAATTGTGTCGGCCCAGAACTTAGCCACATCAACTGCGTTAAGACGATACCTTTATAACGCCTTAATATTATTCTACAATATATATTATAGTATATAAAATACTATATTATGTGTATTCGGGATCGTACATACGCGTTATAAGAGAAAACTCCTACAAGGCGTTTTTTTATAAAGCGATAATTCGCTTATTCGCAGATTTAATAATCTACCGTGCTATAGGGGGGATTAAAGGATTGTTTGAATTACACAGAGGGCTTCTTATGTAATCGGTATACATTTAAACCAAATGTTCAATCGGTAACGATATTCTCATGTAACAAACTAATTTAAATACATTAAAATTAGTCTACATACTTCCTTGATTGCAATGTGAGAAAAAAAAATTCCGCAGATGCGTTGCCGGCCTTTCAGAAATGAGTATGCTCTTTTCTTGAAGGTCCCTAAGTCGTATCCGTTCGGAAATGCAGATAAGCTTCTATTATACATATAAACCTTCCTCTTGAATCACTATGTTTGTTAATGAAAACTGCATTAAAATCCGTATCGTAGTTTAAAAGATAAAGCGTACAAGAGCGTCCATCTCTTCTACCGTGGAGTGAATGGCGATCTTGTCTATACTAATATATAAAGCTGAAGAGTTTGTTTGTTTACTTGAACAAAAGAATAGATTCAATTTTAGCGTGATGATAGCCTATAGCCTTCCTCGATAAGTGAGCTATCAAACACTGAAAGATTACGCGCTAGGTGTAAATCATTTTTTCTGTTATATCAAGGATGGGCATGTCACTAGAAGTTTATATTCTTCTTCAAGTGTTAGTGTCCAAGTCTCACAACCATACATAAGTATGACCATCTTATATATTTGGAATTTGGTTTTCCTACTTAAAAGTTTGGACACTAACAGTTTATTTAACTATTAATATTTAGTTCCTTTGCGAAAGTTGTAGAATATTAGAAGAAACGAAATACTAGCAACATATAGATCAATGGCGTCGGTTGTTCTATGTACGAAATGTATCCATTTATTCTAACAAATAAATAACTACGAAGATACAAGTTATTAATTTGTTCTCATATTCTTAGTTCGAATTAAGCTACAAAAGGTTAGTCTTTACAATTTAAACTTAAGTTTATTTTAAATTTGTACACAGAATCGTTACTATATCACTCCTTTCAAATTAAATTTTCTCGACAAACAGTAGCCTATGTCGTTCCCTAAGGTCCGAACTCTATACCGAAATTCAACCAATTTATTGGTTTAGCGGTTTAGGTGTAACAACGTCACGGATAGAGTTACGTAGGTACATAATACTTAGAATGTTTGTACGGGCAAAGCACCGCAGGGACATATGTTTCGATATTGTGCCTATCTAGTACTTAGCATTGTTAACGTATTTATTATAAATAATAAATTATTCAGTCCGTCACCATTTTGTCATTTATAATTTATTCTGCTTATAATTCGATAAAAACGGTATTATTGCAACAAATTGTGTATTATAATAATGGTTAAAGAAGCAATTAATGATATTAAAAGGCTTTTTACAAATATAAAATTGAAAGCGAAATGGAAGTAATATATTTAATTAATACCGATAAATTTTTAATGTGTAATATTAAAAAAAAATAATTGTTTTGGCTCTTATTCATAAAAAAATGTAAAATATTTAGTACCAGATATTTTTTTGTCAAAAGAGTAAAGTGGTAGTAGAATCAATATTTTTAGACGCAGTTCAAATCTACGCTTATACCAAAATTTGACCTGCCTGTGTGGGCGTTTTGAAATGGTTTATGGTACACTTTTTATTTTAACTTCAATAATATTAGACCATAGAGCCCTAGATGGATGTTTAAACGGTTTCATAGAAGTTACATAAATAACCAATAATAAATACATTTGTAATCAGTTAATAAACAATTATGTTAAGAATTCATATGATTATAAACACCAAGCTATCTGATTCTAAGGCAGGTAACTTAACACCTATGTAAAGCGTAGTGATACACAATTTTTTTTTAAATATAAAAAACATACTTATACACATTAACACACAAAATCGAAGCGGAAATGGACCCTAAAACAACGGATCGGAAGGCAGGGCCAAGTATATAATAAAAATATGAAAACAGGCTAATAAAAAAAAACAATTTTTAATTTTGAAAAAAAAATTATGTCAAATATGATTTAAAAGTATAGCAGTAGACCATGCAAAAAGCATAATAGAAAGCTAACCAACCATTTATTGATAGCAAATTAGATCCAGCATTAAATATGATTACATTTCGCACTGCCTATCCATAAATCCATTGGCTGGGGCCAATTTTTGTCTCTATAAGAATATAAAAGTACTATTAATTAAATATAAATCTGCAGATTCATTTTATGTACCTACTTTTAAAGTGCAGTAAGAAAGATTTACTAACTTTTAATTCTCATTATTAACTGTAATAGTTATAATATGTATTGAAAAGATCATTTAAAACTTTTTTAAACAATTTTAGAAAGTGCAATTTAAAGTATACTAGAGATAGCTGTTTGGTCGAAAATCGGACAGAAATCTTTAGATTTGCGTAAAGTATGCTTATTTAAAGATATTTATGAGTTTTATATTCTTAGTACAACGACATTTGACAATTTAATCACACTAAATGTCATAATTGACAAAATACATTGTTATTTTGTGATGGTTACCATCACTTTGACACCATCTTATAGTAAAATGTGTACATGTATGTGTAAATCGATTGGCATTGGTGTGCGTGCGGTTTAATTTAAATAATTTAATATGCTCGTAATGCGTATTTTATAACAATATTAGCACAACTTAGCAGAGCCCTAAAAAAACCTTTGTATATCCCACAGTTTACGAGATTTCCTGTTAAGTGACCAGTCTCTTTTATATACAAAGAACAGACGGTTCTCCTGAATGACTGATTGTATCGGTAAATAACGGAAATGGCAGGCGATCTCAGAGGTGTTCCGGGAGGAAAGGAATTCCTAGAAGATTAACTCTGTTGTGGGCTTTTGTACTTTGACTTGTTGAGGATGAAATTTCGAGTTTCAAAATTAGCTAAAATAGAGTGATAACAGGAGAAGAGGGCGTCGGCATTTGGGCCGATCTTTAGGGTAGGCAGTTCTTACCTCAGCAGGGTGATAGATAGGTGACCTAACAGATGTTTTCTAATATTCGACCTCCTCTGGGTTTCGCAAGACACTTAAAACAGTGGATCTCGTATATGTCACTGTGTGATATTAAACGTGATATTGTAATGATTGTGGGGTTCCGTGGATGAGGTTAATATCTCAAAAGCATTTGTATTATATTAAAAAAAAAAAAATTAAAAATAATTAAGGCTGGCTTGGTTGAAGTCACATGTTTTTTGTTATACCGGAGCTTGCTTCGATATAACGAAAACAATAACAACAATAAACATAGCTTAAAGTGTTTGTACATTTTTGTCCTTGAAGTCTAAAAAGTACTATAAATAAAACTTTGTGAAGCTGCAGAAAACCCCGGCCACACTACATGATCATTCAAATGAAGCTATGTCTGGCTTCGGCATTATGAATACAACATTAGTTGAACACTTTGAAAATTCAACGCTATAATTATTGGTTATTTGAATGATAATAGCGAAGATGGCAGGTGTTGTGGGTGAATTATTTATTGTAATGTGCGCATTGAATTCACATGCTAACTGTTTCCACACACTGATCTCACCGTCCTTGTGTCCAAGCTGAACTGACTCACTGTATAAACTATGATAAATACATATATTTGTGTAGGCGGAATTGCTTTGACTTAATATGGCATGCATTCCATTTAATCTGTTTTGATTTTAATTAAGTTTATTGTTCGATTATTGATTCGTTATTAAATTTATTATTTACTAGACGTTATGCGTCTTCTGTATCTGCAAATCCGCCTTGTTCAAAGATTTTATGATGATTTTCAAAGGTATCATTCGTATTTACCATCACATGCTTTCCATTGAATCTGTTTCAATTTTAATTAAGTTTGACTTGGCTATTATTAATCCGTTATTAAATTTATTATTTACGAGAAGTTAAGCGTCTTCTTAACCTGTAGATCCGCCTTGCTCAAATTGGAATAATTTTTATTTAATGTTATAAGTTAAATTCAATTTAATTTTATGTTAAGTATGCCATAATAGTTATTTTTAAGGCATGCATTCTATAAATCTTTTTAATTGATTGTAATTTACAATTATTACTTTGTTATTATTTATAAGAGACGTCTTATCTACGCTCGCGGATCCACCTTGCAAACAATTTTAATTAGGATAAAAGTATTCTATATTGTTTTTAGTTATTAAATTATTAAATAATCTTAAATTGCTAAAAAGAGAGATAAAGATTAAAAACAGATTACTATAGTATAATTAATATGCATTATAATTTTAAAAATTTTGTATGTATTTCACCTGTCGCTTCTTTGAATAATTTAATAGCGGGTACAGAAACGTTTCGATTGTACGAGGAAATGATTTTTTTGCGTACATTTGTGATACTTTCTCCGCAACAACATTGTGTTGTCCAGCCAAGAGCATAATAGCTGGAATGTGTTTGCTTTTTCGAGTACTTTAGTTTGTTACTTTATGCAAATTTTTCTTTATTAATCGAAGTTTTATACGATATATGTCTATACATATAATAACATCGTAATAGTCACATCGACAAAGTAATAGTGCCTGCAGATGATCCATTTATTTTTGATCTAGGTAATTATCCAGATTTTAAGTAACAGAGCCTACCTTATTAAAATAGATGTTATAAAAATCCTGAAAGCTTTGTTTAACAGATTACAACTTACAAGTTTATCTCCCTATCAAATTAAGTCACAACAAATCTTTCGAACACAGTAAAAGCGCTAAAATAGCTTACATATTTGCAAGTGGTTCTATCCGAAAGGTTTCACTCGTTATGTTATTTTCACTTTCATATATCGCATGTAACTTAACACTATATCACAGATCTATTTGGATGCACATAGTTTTTTGTGCGTGTCGCGGCCGGTCGAGCGATGTGGCCGCGATTCTCAATGTTGAATGACTGACTGTTTCGAGGCGCCTACGCAGTGAGGCGAGCGGGGTGCCGCCAAAGCCTTGCGAAAACCCGCGTCACAGTTGCACCCACTCTATGGCCAAGTGAGGAAACTTTGTGTATTAACATTGACTATATTTCCTGTACGTTGCCCATTAACGCTGATAAATAATCGGTTTTGTTTTGTTTAAACTTTATAACTCCTCTTGTTCTTAGCGTTTTGTTGGCAAGCACTATGTTGTCTCTGCCCAGAACGTAGCCACCACTGCTGTCCTGTTAGAGACAGCCATTAAATCGTTCTGCGTATAGATGTTAGGGCACGCAGGTGTAAAACACTCGAACTAAACCTATACCATCTTAAATACCAAGAATTCTTAAATTTTTATGCACTCCCGCCAATGGCCGCCGAAAACCAGGTAGGCCGAGGAACAGGTGGAGAGATGACTAAGACACCTTTGCGGAAAGACGTGGTTTGAAGTAGGGACGAATGGTTTGATAGGGAGAAGCCTTTGCAAAGAAGTGCGACATTATAGGCTGATTAATAAAGGCCTATTTTTGGGTATTTTGATTGTATCCGAACTATTGTTGTCATTCGCATAGATGAAGATGTCTTATCTTCGGGTTAAGTCTATGCTAGTTCTGCATAACCACTTCAAATTGCTCTTTCTGAGAGCAATGTCGGAAAATTTGGTTTGCCTCCATTATCTCCTGATGTCCGATCCTTCTGTATAAAATATTTGTCAAATTACGTTCCCTAACTGATGTCATAATTAGTATTAACTGCAAGTGTGATAGTATTTCAAAGAAATCGATTTATGCTCGAGTACCGTTCGATAGTATAATAGAAGCCGGTGGACGACCTTTGTACTGCATCATGCTATAACTGGTTACCTGAACTAACGTTGATGCATAGATGCATACATAAATATTTTAGTTACCTACATTATATTCAAAAAATCGTTATCGACCTTTAGCAGATATAAAAGGTTCATTATATTGAAAAGATTGATCTTCTATTTCTACATTCAAACAGACTTTTATAACGTCTTTTGAATCAACAAATAATTTAAAATCTAAATATGACGATTGGTCTTTTAACAGGAGTGTTTTGGTATGCATAAAATTTAGTTTCCTTGCGGGCCGTCCTAATAACGTTGTAAAATATTAAACATTGTTTCAGATAATGACCTCATTTTTTCACTTCACTTTTGACTATTGAAATTATCTTTCACTATTAGGTTTTAGAAATAGGTTCTTAGGGAGTGTCAAAACATATCATTAATAAGGAGAACACATATATTCAACATTTACCGATGGTCGTTTGCCCACAAATAGAAATGAAAAAGTAAATCACCTCTTTATGTCTACATCTTTGTTTATCAATCATCAATTAATATTTGTAAAGGCTATTTTGTAAGGTAAAGTCTATATGCAAAACTCACAGAGAAACAAAGTTAAAATATTTTGGTTTTTCTGTCCGTCTGTCTGTCTGTTTGTTACGGGTAATCTTCGAAGCGGCTAGGCCGATTTCAACGGGACTTTTACTGGCAGATAAATGATTACAAGGAATAACATCAACTACTTTATGTTTTATTTCCATAGTAGAATACTTTAAGTGCTAAAAAATCCTGCTTTACACAACTAGTTGCCAATATTTTCGAATCGATATTAATTACAATATTTTAGAAAAAAAAAACACTATATCTCTAAGGCCGTTGACACATCTGCGTGCCTTCTGGTAGTGCACTTGTATAAGGACGACGGTAATCATTGGAACCCTTATAGTTTCGCTTTGTCCGTGCGTCTGTCCGCCCGCGAGATGGTCCCTCTTTAGGATTCCAAACAATTTGACGTAGAGACTTGGAATTTCCCATGTTGATAGGACATGTTAAAACTTGTTTGGAAAATTATTATTAGCGAAATCCGATTACAATTTTGAAGTTTTATAACAATTAATGCTTTTATCGCGTATCAGATATATATGAACCCTTCTATATAAGCGTGTCTTGCCAAGCTTCTGGCGACTTTATTTATTATAATAACTTTTTTGGTATTTGATAGATGCTACGTTTATTGCAATGTAGTTGCACCAAAATATCGTACGCTTATTTATTATATTTGGTCCGTTTCTTTCAGTGTTAGACAGCCCATTTATCGAGGAGGGCTATAGGCTATATACCATCAGGCTAGAATTTTTTCACCGAATTTTACGCGAACGAAGTCGCAGGTGATAACTAGTTCGCTATAAAATTTATGTAGCTGTTCTGTATTTCGTCAATATATATTAAGAACGTACGCAAAGATAAAAAAGATTGTAATAAAACCGTTGTATCTACTTTTATTTTTAAACGCGCGTTTTAATATTGTGGTTGTAACTCGTTATATTTAGCGAAATATTAATAATTTAACATTAAAGTTAACATGCAAATACTATTTCTTAGATACAAAATCTAAATCTTTGCTCCAAACTTTAATCCTACATACATACTTAAGCCAAAAACTTTAGGAAACCGCTTTATATTATACACTGTGTTCGTTCCTCTTTTATTGGTATTAGCAGCACTCCAAATATTGATATTTATGACACTAGTATAGGTTTAGCCAAAATATATTTAGGATTATAGATGACGAACGTTCTGCTCCTAGTAACATAAGAAAAAAATATGGAAGGGTTCCGTGTCTGATAGGCGATAAACGTTTTTGTTAAATAACTTCAAAAGTTGTTGTCCGATTTCGTTCCCATATTTCATTTTATTCTTAAATTTACGTCTGTGAATTTATTTTGTTTATTGAGATCATTTTAAAGATTATATTAGTGATGGTATTGTTGTCGCGTTTCGTTCGGTTTGTGAGACTTCCCGGTGGCCTAGACTCGTCATTAAAGGCCGGCAACACATCTACTCGCCTTCCGGTCGTGCAGATGCCCATGGTCGTCGGTAGGCTCTTAGGTGCCTGCTGCCAGCTCGTTTGCTCCTAGTAACATAAAAAGATGACCCCTTTTTAGTGTTCCGTAGTACTACAAGGAACCCTTATAATGTCGCTCTGTCCATCCGTCTGTCCGTCCGTCTGTCTGCCCGCAAGATGGTTCCCCCTAACATTTCCAAACTATTAGACGTAGAGACTTGAAATTTTCCATGTCGATAGAACATGTTAAAAACTCATTAGACCGCCCATTTTGCTACAAAGTTCGTGATTTACTATGAGGTATGCTTCAGCGCTTTAAGCTGTTGCTGAAAGAAGTTGCTAAGTTCCACCTAATATATTATTATGGTTTTTACCCTTGAACACGTTTTTTGTGCTCTAAAGCGCTTTCCTTGCTCGACTGGGATGTAACAGACAGAAATGTAGTTAATTATTTGTAATAAGTTGATTAATAATTATAATAATATAAAAAAAATGTATTGCAGCTCCGACGCACGACTGGAGTTTACTCTCCCTTCCTTCTCCCTCTACTCCCCCTGCTTCCCTCTCCGTCGTCCTCCTTCTCCCTCAATCCCTCTCCTTTCCCCTCCATTTGAAATGGGACCACACGGGATGTACCAACTTTCAAATTAAAAAAGGATAATCAAAATTGGATCACCTAGTCGAAAGTTCTGAGGTAACACATAAAAAATATAGTGGGATTGAAAGGACTCCCTTATTTTTTGTATTCTCTTTTTAGTATCTATATATTAATATGTGAAGCAAAAACTTTCGGTATCATTTACGAAAATTGTGCTGACGGAGGAGTATGAATAAATAAATATGTAGGACTATATAACACATGGACGTCTGTTCCTAGGTAGACAACTTAATGCCTGTGTTATGGGTAACATTCGAGGCCTGAAGAAGATGCTCTTTCAAGCGATAATTGTCTTGTCGAAGTTCGCGTGCGTTCACGCCTGTTCCCCGATCAGAGTCTGTATTTTGTCCCGCAACAAGGGGTACACATCCACATTCACGGCCCCTTTAAATTAAATAATTTATATTAATATTTTTCTGATAACTGCTTCTTTATAGGAAGTCTAAAATGCAATTTTTATAATTAATAAAGACAGTTCTAATCATATAATAAGGCAATTCAAAAGTTCAGCAAGCAGCATCTTCCAAGACCATTTCGCGGCGAGTTCCACAAACGACTGTCAGCACCCCGTGAATGTAAAGTGCCTTTTCGTTCCCACTGCTGGGCAAAGGCCTCTCTCCGTTGTACCATTCTCTATGGGCTTGAGAGGCAAATTAACAATCATTATGTCAATACAAGTAAAAAAAGGTGTTTTAAGACGTTGCTTGGTTGTTGGATAAAGTGCTGAAAACAGTATGAAGAATTGAAACCCTGCTGACCTCCTGTTACAAAAGTGTTAAAAAGAAAATAAAACGTAGTTTGTTAATACAAAAGAAGTAACTTAAACCTCTTTCACAAACGACGATTTAACAAAAATAAGTTACATTGAATTTAGGCACAGAATAAATTAGAAGTTCATTGCACCACGTTGACCGTAGGTAGCTACATGTATTTTATATAAATAATAATGATTAAGCTGACCGTCTGTTTAGCGCGATGACTCGTCCATGTAGCAATGATATTCATTTATAAGTATCACAAAATATATCTTTACTCTTATATTTTTTATAATAATAATAAAGTCTATTATAAAAATTCTACAATCCTTTGACTAATATACATGATTCAATACCTAGAACACATATACAATTTTGACAATATGTCTGTTTGTTAGGGGTAATCAAATCTAACGGAAATTTAACTGCAAGAAAAGCTGAAGTTATAAAAATTATTTTTTGGCTCTCCATTTTTTTTGGATCTTATAATACGTGCTTTGACATGTACTAACTTGATCCACGACTCTTCATCAGCAATGTCCCTGAAGAACTGGTGCAGGGTGTTGGCCTCGTGCAGCCTGGCGCGGGTATAGTCCTCCGGCCCGGGAGACATTTTGAAAATTTCATTTTGGCCCGCGCTTTAAAGTATTTGCCCACCCCTGCTTTAACACATCCAAGGGTTAACAAATGAGATTCCTTATAATTAGTTCGGAACTTTATAATACGAAGGTAATAATAAGCATCTCGCGCCGCCACGGCCATTCTGAATTTGGATGTGTGCTCTGCACCAAACTGAAAATGAAATAAACATTTCGCCAGTAATTTGTCTTTAGATTAATACAATTATTTAGAGGCCTATATTACGCTACTATTATTACTGCAGGCCATAAAGGAGACCAAGCTGCGGATATCGACGGCGGCGGCTGACTACTGCACTCGATTTAGTTAAGGGTCTTAAAGAACCCCCCATATTAAGAGTTCATAGTTCGTGAGAGTACATTACAGGGTCCAAGGATTTTCCCTATATGGTTTTCTGACACGCTCGAGTATTGCGTAAAATCCTTTCATGGGCTTCGCTACTACAAGTCTTAAGCTAGTGTTTTAGGCAATCATCGTTTTGTCTCCTCGATACAATTTCACCTACTGTGATAACCACCATTAATTCTTCTTCTTTGTATGATAGATGGAACCAGTAATTTATTTAGCATTCTGTGAGATTGTCTTGTCACTGTCATAGGACGATGACAAGACAAGAGCTATGATTATAAATAAGTTGTTGTCTGCTCAATAGCTCAACGGTATAAGGTATGGACTGAAATCCGAAAGGTACCCGGTTCAAGACCCGCCGCCGTTGGGGTATTGTCGCACCCACTCCTAATACAAGCTTAGTAGGAGGGGAAAAGGGAATATTAGAAATACCTAAAAATATATATATTCTTTATAAAAAAAAAAAAAAGTTAAAATGGGACGATGCGTTAACTTAAAAAACGCCAGCTCACAAAGTTCTTAATATTTTAAGAATGATATGCGTACATTTCTTTAGAAATGAAAGGAAATAATAAATAAATATATAGGATTATATGACACACGGACGTCTGTTCCTAAGGTAGACAACTTAATGCCTGTGTTATGTTTACATTTCAATACTATTACAAAATCAGCATGAAATATGAAAATGGTGGAGTCACAAAGTTGTAAAAAACTTCCGCTCATCGCTTGCCAAATATTGGAACACGATATTTTTTTATTATTGTGAAGTGAAGATCCTTTAAGGATTATGCAGAAAATAAAATTTGAGGAATTTCTCAAGGCAATGTAGCTAAAACCATCAATAACGGCTGATGCGTACGATTCAAACAATCCAACAACATTATCTGAACATAACCTTTTTTATCGTCTTTCCACCTAATCTACGTAATCAAATACATCCCCACAAGGCTTTAGTAACTACAAATTTTGTATCACGGACTCCCCTGCTTATGACTGAGAAGCGCCTAGCAAAAAAATCTGAGCAAATTTTTAGATCTAAACATTTACGTAAGTAATTAAATATAAAATTCATACCAAAGGTAATAAATACATCATTTTTATAATTAAAGTGACAAAAATTGTAAAAATTTTTGTTAACCTTAATACCTAATAATTGTTATAAAAATATATAACAGCTATATGGTTTCCAACAAATTTTACATTTTCAAATCACTATAGGCGTTAGAATTTTTTTTTAATCAAATTAATGTAATTGATTTTTTGTGACATCGAAATATAAAGATTTTAAAATTTACCCACACTCGGGGCATTACGGGGGCACGTGGGGTCACGAACTCCTGCGATTGGAAAAGTTCGTACTAGGCCCTCTGTATACCAAAAGGTA
The DNA here is from genome assembly GCA_024363005.1 of Charaxes varanes. NCBI lineage: Eukaryota > Metazoa > Arthropoda > Insecta > Lepidoptera > Nymphalidae > Charaxes > Charaxes varanes. Next base: position 12,021,422 of record JANCMC010033613.1, read on the forward strand.
AGTTAGGGTATTTAATAAGTTTACAGCAATGTTATATCTGTGTCAGCAAATAAACGATTTGAATATCATACACTTCTGGATGGACTAGCTGTTTCCGGCGATTTCGTCCGAGTAAAATGGCAAAAGTCCTTAGAAGTTTTTTTATAGGTTTAGCTGGCAAATGAGCAAATGGATCAACAGAGTTTAGGTGATCAGCGTCGCTCATGGACACCTGCAGCATGAGGCATCTAATCATATTTTTTTGTTCTATCTCATTATTCTCAATCTCACTACCATCATCCTTATGGAGTAATTTTTATCGTGCGCTTAGAATGTGATCCGAGCACCTTCCAACAAATTAATTTGCGTTTAATTAAAAAAAGTAAAACACCTAACTGCGCTGAATGTAATGTAATTCAAGATGTCTATTATGTATTGTTGGAATGTGTTATTGGAATGAATCATTCAGGGCGCACTTCAATAATATCTTAAACATAAACTTAACCATTGTTCGTTGTACATCTTTTTTTGCCTGTGTCTGTAATTATTGAATCGAAATTTCTATACAAATTAGTTAATATATATTTTAATATTCCAGCTAATGTTGTTAGAGGAGTAACCGACAAAATAGGTAGATTACTGGAACTGCAATTTAATATAAAAACTATTTAACTGTATTGTAAATCTATCTGTTAATAAATTCATTTAACGACATGTTAAAAACATACATATTCTTAAGGTCTATTACGCACTCGAAGACCATATCTTACACACGTAGAACTTAGAACCTTAATGTAGTCACTCAAGCTTACAAAATCGTTTTGAGTGTCTTTTTAACCTGTAATTGAACTTAGGACTTGCGCTGACGCGTGCTTTAAATCGGCTTCCTGCAAAAGGCTTCAATTTTGCTTTATACTGTGTACTAATTGGTGTCGCAGTATTGATTGCAAACGATCGTGGCGCAAGGTCGTTGGCTAAAACTGGTTGTTATGTCGACTTAACTAAACTTTGAACGTTTAAATTACTTTCGTCTGTCTGGTTTTTGCCTACGGGTAATCTCCGAAATGGGTGGATCGATTTGTATGGGACCTATCACTAACACAGCATTTTACAAAAAATTACAAAGGCTACCTTACTTTAGGAAATACACGAAGAAAGCTCTTTTAACTTCTATCCATATAGAACTACAATATCATATACGTATTAATGTTTTGTTCTAACAATAATATCTTTAAAAAAAATCACTGTAGCTTTGTGGCTTTGTTCGCCTTTCCTAAATTTAGCAGAAGAATTTAAATGAAACACGTAAAGTTTGGTGAAAGTAGATCACTTAGAAATATGACCAACGCTCCTCAGTTGGTCAGTTGTCATCGACAATGGAGAAGTTTCGCAATTAAATCAATGAGTAAAGGGCCGGAAAATATTTCATCGAGATCTAAAACACCTCAATTTTCATCACAGGCTAAATGCCCATGCCATTTTTAAAGTATTATATCATGTTACAATCCTTCTTCTTTTTCACTTTTCCTTTCGTATTACTCTACTTGATCCATGATAAAAAATCCAGGTTCGTCTTCGGGACAGCCTTTTCCGCAATCCGAGACGGGCGTCACGAAGGTTTCACTCCTGCTCTAAGCATACCCATATTATAATGGTCTGGATACAGAGACAACGGGAGAACTGCCCAAGTATTTGCTGTTTGAACAAGGAAAAAAAGCATCAAAACGCTTCGTAGGGAAGACGGCATGTCAACAATGTAATAACAGACACCCGCACGCCTGTTGGTATGATTTTAAAAGGGGATGGAATTATAAAGTCCTGTAACTCCTGCGCATACTTCCAAAGAATAACATCTGTAAAAGACCTTTTAAAAGGGTCTTCCTACGACGCGTACGATTCAAAAATCACCATCATCGATTTTCAAGTGATGTGAACAAATTTTGGAGGAAAAGGAACAAAAGTGCACTTGGATCACCCGATCTTAAGAGAATACCAAGCCATAGACTACCAGAAAATACAATAGTAGTTTAATTTTATTTTTTATTTATATTTTCTTTGTATTTTATTTTTCTTTTTCATATGTTTTTCTCTGTTAAATCATTTAAAAGTGCTCAACATATTCGAAATAGTTGTACCAATGTTTGGGAAGGCACTGGCTCCTAAGATACGGTCTTACCTAGTTTAGGGGTCAGGGTTATATTGAACTATGTAACATGATTTGTATAATAAAAATTACTATTACTATTAAATTTTCCCTAGATTTTAACGGCTCTCATCTGTTTGTAAGAGTTGCTGCTGTAAGCTGTTGTCTAAAAAAAGAGGAAAGAGTTCCACTCCTTATTAGCTTTCTTGGTTCTATAGTAATCTATTATCTATATACTTAATTCTATAATAATGACAGGAGTAATGGATGTGGTCAATAAGTCAGCTAAGCTGAAGTAGGAATGAGCTGGGCGCGTGGCTCCTGCGTGGCGTGGCCTAAAAGTAAGCCAGAATTCCGACTTCTTGACGTTGGCCCAGGAAAGAGGAACGTGGATCGAGAATGGAGAGGTCTTCGCCCTGCAGTGGGACACGATCCCCCATTAAGACAAATTCAGGTCAGCACTTTAACCGACGTTCGTGAAAGTGGCCCTAAGATGGGTACTTTGACCTCAAGGAGCGGAAGTTATTTGATTTTGCTTTACGATCAAAACGGTGGACTCAGGCCCGTTATCTGAACATCTGAATATAACACGACGGCCTCTTAATGACAATTACTTTATACGCTTTGGGTTCCTTTAACGGAGGTTTAATTTAATCAGTCCCTTCTATCTCTCCTCCAGAATTGATAAATAATATTTAAACCGGAAGATAATCAATTTATCCTGTCTTTTTTTTAAAACGTTAAAAAATAAAAATAAAATTGTATTAAATTTTACAGCGTCTAAGAAATTTCTTGGTATAATCATATACTCATTTTAATACCATGAATACTGTTAAACACGTTTTTAAAATATAAACATTTGCAGCTATTTACAATTATCTAAATGTAAATAATAATAATAAAAAAAATCTATGCTCACTTACTGAAGCGGCTCAGTAACCCAAAATGAGTTTTGGCCTCCAATAGGTTTTCGCGCCACTTGTCTC
>JANCMC010033613.1:12024629-12080038 GCA_024363005.1 Charaxes varanes
CTATGCTCACTTACTGAAGCGGCTCAGTAACCCAAAATGAGTTTTGGCCTCCAATAGGTTTTCGCGCCACTTGTCTCCACCCAGCAGTATCTCTTAACAGTTTCAATCTCGAAGATCAGCATGTCCGATTCACCTACATCACGTCAGTGACACCTGGGTCACCCAATTGGTTGTCGGCAAATCGGTTACCCAAGATATCATGATGCCGTGATCGTCTCCCATTCTTGCGACCTGAAAAAAATACCTACTTTAAAGTAAAAAAATTATATAAAAACAATAATATAAAAGAGAAAAAACTTAAACGCCTTTGTAAAATTTATCCCTAAAGTAGGAAACAATTCATAAACAATGACAAATATAATAAAAAACAATGATCTTCTAAAGAAATTCGTATCAAATATTAACGGCTTATATACTCAAGTTAGATCTAACTTCAGTTTTTAACTCTTTCTACAGTTTTAGTACATATTTAACTTTATTCATGAATTAAATCTCACTACGGAACCGATTATCCAAAATTTTGCTTTCACCGTACATTTAGGGTTAAAATATAAAGCCACTTCGCTGCCTTTAAGAAATTTGACTCGTGCGTGATGATGCCTTTAAATGTCGAAAATATTGGCGTAAAATTTCCTTCATAGCCATCGAGACATTTAAAACACTTTGTAGCGGTTTATAGGATATCATCAATTTATACTCAAAATAACTATTGGCTTTGTAACAAAGATCGCGTATTGTAAATTTTTTTTCCAAAAAAAAAATTGTCTTAAAAGGGACCAACCAGTAGTATTAAATAGAAAACCTTGAAAAGATTGTATATATATCTGTTATGGAAAGGTACACCAAGGTGGAAAGTTTCGCGAGGAATGAAAGGTGGGGACGAAGGTTGATATGCTCAACCAACGCAAAGTTTCAGCAACGCAGAAGATCTTCGTGTCCGGGCTAGTTGGAGTTGCCCGGAGCGACCGCGCCTCGCCCGACAGTTGTTCATCGGAAGGTCTATATATAGTAATCGTAAGTAGAAACTTCGCTAGCGTAAGTTAGTTTGTATGGAGATTTTCAGTGTTTGTACTGCGGTCGTCGTCATCCGTACAGCGCCATCTAGTTTTTGCTTTGGTATAACATTTCCCATCTCGTTATGTAGCGGCAGCTACAGTCGTCTTCGAAACGGCTGAGCTTATTTTAGCGTTCTAACAGTAATTGTGTTACAGTAAGTGTGATTTATTATTGTTTCCAAGACTGATGACGTGTATGGACAAATTAATACATTATTGTCCTAAAAATACAGAATTAGTTGCATCTTAGAAGAAATTGCGGGCATATTATATATGGGAATATTATTATATAAGTGCATATATTAAACTAACCGATTATATATTATACAAGCAGCTTCCTTTCAACTTACTCTATCAACCAATGTAACAATTATTTCGATATCTGTATCCAATACTGAGATAGGTTTTCGATATTACATTTGTTTTAGATTACTCAGGTACTAAGAGAATTGGATAGAGCAATAAAATTAACTAGAGAACGCCTGATGGTCGAAAGTTGGCCACTAATCTTAGAATCTTGTAGTAAAATCTGAGCACGTATGTGTATAGTGGTAAATAGTTTTGCACTGTTGTGCGTGAGGTTTTATTTTAATAATTTAATGTATTAATGATGTATATTTTATAAAAATATTAACGTTCGCATTCCATCAAAATACAAAATACTTTATTTCTTTAAATTTAATCTAACAAAGATTACACGGGTTTGAGTATATATGTAGATATCTATGATAGAGGGTCTTGCTCTTCCGCATTAAACGACTATGTATCTAAACTAGGAGACAGGACTTTCATGTCTAACATACCTTCTTGAAAAAAAAATGAAAGAAAAAGCATTTATATATTCCTTATCCACTAAATCGTCGTGGGATTGGAATACGCAGAAACGAAAAAAAAAACAGATTATTTTAAGGTAGGGCCATGTTGTATATCATAACGCCAGAAGCGTGGTTTTATTGTAGCGCGTGATGGTTTTAGCCATATTGCCTTGAAAAATTAATCAGATTATATTTTTTACAATTAAAAAAAAATAATAATTTTGCTCGAATATTTGACAAGCGAGGATGGTTTTTTTTATAACACTTATCTTAATTTGACGAATTACTTAACTTATTTTAATAAAATTTGCACACCGTGTGGAGTTTGAACCAACTTGAAAGATAGGATAGCTTAAATTGACAGAAATTATAGTCACAAATAATAATGAGCTGCTAAAATGTATTTTTTGTTGTGTTCGTTATTGATAGGCGAAGGTTGGTATAATAAAAGAGTAATGGCAAAGCGAAAACTGGATGGAACGGAAACGGAACGGAGCGGGAACGGGAAGTGGGAACGGGAGCGAGAACGGGAACAGGCATGGGAAACAATGTCATAGGATAATACAATGTAGTAAATAGTAAGTAACCCAACGTTGGGGCAGTGCAACGACTGTCTGGTCCGCTAGTATAGTATAACAGGCGGCTGTTACCTATAACACAGGCATTAAATTGTCTACCTTAGGAACAGACGTCCGTGTGTCATACAGACCTATATATCCTATATTTATTAATATATTCGTTAAATCATTCACCTTGCTCTTGACTCAAAATAAAATTATACCTTATTTATGACTTAAAGATGTCCCAAAGGCCCCATTTTATAAATTGTCTTTTGCAAAATAACCTGATGTTCTGGAGTTAGTTTTCGATGTACCTAAATAAATAGAAATCAGTTGAAAAGGAGGCGTTCAGGCATAATCCCGCGGATGGTAGCTTCGCACCACCGGCCGCTCGGCCGAGTGCATGAACCAAATGTCCGAATAACTTTAACGTGATCATATAAAGCCTATAGCCTTCTTTGATAAATGGTCTATTTAACAATGAAAGAATTTTTCCAATCGGACCAGTAGTTCCCGAGATAGGCGCGTTCAAACAAACAAACTCTTCACATTTATAATATATTAGTAAAGACGATAGAATTGCTTAAAAACGGACCTTTTTGATAAATATTTTGTTATATCAGATAATCTATTTAAAGCTTGAGTCAGGAGTTAGATCAACAAAAGGTCCTCCACGGTTTGTGTCCACCCTTATCGCCATTGAGTTATTAGAATCTTCTTCCTAGTGTTATTAAGACACACTATATTAAAAAATTTTAAAGCATACCAGTTAACCGCATTCGAGATAGAGAGGTTAGACTCTAGGGTTTGTTGGAAAGATGTTTAATGAAATTTTCTAACTGCATTTATTATTTTTGAATAAGAAAACATTAATTTTTCTAACACCATTAACTAAGTATAAAATTATAAGTTTTCCTGTCTTAAAATAAATAATTATTATCTTTCATAATAGCGATTTAATGCGAAACCAATGCTAATTTTTATTTTTAAATATTAGTCAAGTAAAAAAAAGAGCCTCAATAGCTCAACGGCATAAGGTACCCGGTTCAAACGCCACCGCCGTTGGGGTATTGTCGCACCCACTCCAAATACAAGCTTTTAATTTAAGCTTAGTAACACAAACAAAGCAGGTTCTTTGTTTTTAAATAAGAAAGTTTTGGAAAGCCGAATAGAGACAAACTGTCTACTTTCTGAGCATTCCATGGGTTCACCGTGCGGGTGCCGGGTCCATCGCGTTGCAAGTACCTCTTGTCCTTGAAGACTACAAAGTACTACAAAACATACACAAAGTCCCCGGCCTCACTACATGATCATTGAAATGATCATTCAGATGAAGCTATGTCTGGCCCTGGTATTAGAAAGACAACCTACTAATAAAAAAAAGGGTTCCTAGTGTTCTTATTCCTAAAATAAAGTTTTCGTTTCATTAATAAGTAAACTAGAATATTAGTCATGTAAGGTAGCCCCATTTTAGGTAAAGTCCACCTATCACAAAACTTCGAAAACCGCGTGACGTATAAAGATGAAGTTCGGTGGGGAGGTGTTTATTAATTGTTACAAGTGGCAAACGAGCAGGCAGTAGGCACCTTAGTGGCTACCGACGCCCATGGACATCTGCAGAACCAGAAGGCTAGTAGATGCGTTGCCGGCCTTTAATGATAAGTTTAGACCACCGGGAAGTCTCACAAATCGAACGAAACGCGACAACAATACCATCACTTGACGGACAGTATTGCTGCTACTTCACGCCGATCTCATGTGAGAAAGAAGTACTGGTACCAGAACGCGCTGGTCCAATTCGGCTAAAAGCTAAAAATTGAGTTTGTAATGTAATTAAATGCATTATTTCAAATTGACTTGTCGTTGGATTCGGTGAACTTTATGAAACGTTTCGCTCCCGTTATTTTTATATTTCTTAGGAACTATACCCAAATAGGCGAATCTAACTAAAAAAAAGTAGCTCATCTGGATGAAAGATGCCCTTTTTATGTGCCTGACATTGTGAATGCAGAATTTCATGCTTAAGGAATCAAAACGTAACAAACAAAGAAATAATATTTGTTATACCGGAGCCAGACGTTGCTCAAAGTGTTTGTACATTTTTGTCCTTGAGATCCACAAAGTACTACATAACTTTGTTCAGTTGTACCAAGTCCCCTTTACAAACATCAGTGATTCTTAACACATTTATATTGTCGCTTTGGAAATATAGATAAAATGAAGATAGTTTCTAGAAAAAAATATTTTTAATAATCGTGCAAAGCGGAAGATTTACTAAAAAAAAAAAATTTGAGCCGCAATAAATAGCTCAACGGTATAAGGTATGGACTGAAATCCGCAAGGCACTTGGTTCAAACCCCACCGCCGCTGGGGTATTGTCGCACCCACTCTTAATACAAGCTTTTAATTTAAGCTTAGTAGGAGGGGAAAAGGGAATATTGTAAGATCGGCGTGAAGTGGCGGCAATGCTGTCACGTCATGTAATGGTATTGTTGTCGCGTTTCGTCTCCCTTTAAATTATTATCAAAAAGACATGTTTTTGATAAACAAGTGAATATAAATATTTGCCGAATTCCTTTTAATATAGTGGCGATTATTAGTTCAGTCAATAGATTATATTTTTAAAATCCCCTTAATATCTGGCGACTAACCATATATAAAGACGTATTTTACAAGGACTATATAGGATAACTGATCACTGACTTTTTCTCGTGTCCCACTTTCAGGAACATTCTAGAATTTTCCAACTACGTGATCGAATCTGGTGCAAGAAGTTGCACCAATAATTACACGATATAAAAATGCCCCGAAATCTGAAACTGTTGGCAGATGTACATACATATATATAGATATACTTTATGATATACTAGCTGTTTCCCGCGACTTCGTCTGCGTAAAATTGCGTCAGCCCTTCGACCTCCCTAATCTGGCTCTATCGAAAACTCCTTTCTTAGCGGATGTTTACTAACTATGAAGTGCTTCCTTGTCAAATTTCGTCATTACTGCGCGATTTTCAATATTTCGTGTTTGGTGATCTTTCGCTTTTACATATTTAGATAAAATCTCCATATGTAACTTTAACTCTTTCTAACCAGCAATATAAAATATAGTAATATATCATAGCGACTGTAATGGACAATAACGACGTTTACGATATGTTGCTAACACTGCTCCAGTTTAAAAACTTTGTAAAGGTTGTGTGACCAACAATATAAAGTGTACAACAGTGAACTAAAATGACCTATTCCTTATATTGGTGACCCACTTTCAGGAACATTACTGCGGTCAGGGAGTTAGGTGCAGCGCGAGCGATTTTATGCGGATACACAGATAATAGAATTAAGCCTCAATATGAAAGTTCATTTCATATGTAAGTAGGCAACCAAGCACTCGGTTTGGCTGATGTAAATAGACTTTAATTTAATACACGAACAAGATATCTCGTTACACCTTACCTGCGTCATAGCCGCTACACATATCGACAAATCTTTGCAATTTAACTGTGCGGTTAAATTAAACGTTAAAGCAAGCTCCGCGAGGAACTGCCGAAATGAACAATCGCCATTCAAACGCAACGATAAAACTGCGCAGTTCGAACTGCACAGTTAAATCGCAACGATGTATTAATACGTATGTAGCGGGCATTAATGTTCATAATTATTGTTGCGGTATCACTTGCTCGTCAAAACGGGGTAAATGTAAAAAAATTAAATACATATCTCAAGCAGACCCGGTCGCGCGTTGCTGTGGCTTCGTGATTTAGGAAACAAACATTTTTTTCTCTCAAGTTGGACCAAATTATAGATGCCAACGTTCATGAATATCGGTTCACTAGGTGAGGAGTTCACTGGGAACATACTGGATTTTCATATCTATACTTTAATATATAAAGCTAAAGAGTTTGTTTATTTGCTTGAACGCGCTAATCTCAGGAACTACTGGTCCTATTCCAAAAATTATATCAATGTTGGATATCCCATTTATCTTGGAAGGGTATACAAGCTATATTATCACCACGCTTAAATTTAATCTATTTTTTATCCAATTTTACGCGGAAAGAGTCGCGGGCACAACACAGCCATAATTATAAGATAAACAATTACTTTCCTACTTTTACTAATCTCCATACAAATTGAAGTAAACTTTGACCAACGCGTAAAAGTTAGAAAACCTCGCACTAAGTACTCTGATCGTGATTTTGGTTAGAAGGATAGTGAAACGGCCTTCAGATACGTTATTATCATTGGATCGAATCGTCCATTATATTATAATACCCTATAAGATTTAAGTTCAAACCGTAAATAAAAACCATTAGCTAAGTGAATGAAAACGTAGGCCGATGACGTGACTAAAACGTTATGTTGTATATAGAGACGTCTTTAATGTTGTTATACCAACACCTTTGATTTAAAATGGTAGGTAAACGTATGATTGGACTGTCCGATTCGATTCTTATACCAAAAATCATACAAATTTTAAAAGTAGTTTGTCACACAGCTTCGTACGGATGAATGAATGCAAGCATAAAAGTCGATATGTATATATAAAATGTTCACTTCATTATGTGTATAATATGTGTATGGTAGGGAGCCCAAGAGGGGATTTTGCAAATGTATGTGACATAAACGGCTATATCTTCTGATTGCGCACTCTGAAAGAGTAGACTTAAAGTGTGGGATCGCAGACTTGTGTATTTAGTATTACTTTCAACTTTATAGATCCACGCATTCCTGAGAAAAAGGGTCTTGACAGACAAACGAACAGACGGACAACAAAGTGATACCTTAATGGTTCCTTTTTTCCTTTTAGGTACGTAGTCCTAAAATCAGCGCAAAGAAGCGTTATTGACAACACCAAGAACGCAATAGCATAACCTTTTTTTCGTTTTTGCATCTTATCTACGTAGCCCAATAGATCCCCACAAAGCTTTAGTGACCGCGAATTTAGCATCACGGCCTCCCTACCATTAATTACTTGGTTGACAACTGAGTGAGATTGGTGGCCGCTATTTGCCCGTTCAGGCATTGATAACGTGAAAGAATGGAAGATAGAGTCTAGTATAGAAGTAAGTATAAGCTAAAAGTGCTAACAACTAGAATAGTGTAGAAAGTGTATGCCTTAAAACTATTGAGTACACACTCAATTTAACTCAAACTTTTATTCTATATACACATATAGAATAAAGTAATATATGTATCATAGCAAACAATAAAATCAATCAGATTTACATACGCGACGTTTAGCCGAGTTAGTCTAACACATTAGCTAAATGAATGAACACGTTGGTCGGTGACGTGATGCGAAACACTAGCGTTATTCATAATCACACCTTTAACACTATATTTGCGTTAACCAATCGATAATCGTTGGAAGTCGTAATGTTTACAGTCTACACCCCGCACCAGTGAGTCCTACACTTTATCGCTGTGGGCGTCGCGAAACCTGTTACGTACCTACAATTTGCATATTTAGAAAATCATTCAACGAACGTACGTATTGATTTGGATTTCGTTCATTAAAGCTTAAACACGCGGAACGTTAAAGCAAAGAGTATTTTTTTTAATACTTTCATTAATGGCAGGTTGTTTATCTAATTAACTACCGACGCCAATAGACAATGCACCACCAGGAGGCTTGATCTCAGATACGTTGCCACTTTTTTAAGAAGGGTTAGGGCTGCCGGAGACTCATAAACCGATTGAAACGCGACAACTATACTATCACTTGACGTGACAGCATTGCTAAGATGTACTGATACCCGGACGCTTCAGCTCAATTCGACTGCAAACCAAAAGGAATACAAGCGTGGTGTTACCTCTAATTGTACGGTATTATAAATGTAACGTATGTAATTTTCAGCACGACCTTAAAATCGACGCAGAAGGGTCAAATTTACGAGCAAACAGTACATTAAAAAAAAGCAATAACATTACACGTACCCTAGCATTTTAATCGGCTGTACGTGTTGTTGTATGGTTGTTTACAATGAAACAACAAAAAAAAACATTCCACAGAAGCAACTGAATGATGTTTGTGGCAGTGCTTCCGGCCGTAGCGTATACCTACGTCAAATAATTATTGTTTACATTCAGGTTACTATTTCAAATTAACGTATATACAGTCACTTAAGCATACAATGCTTACGTACGTAAATGACTAAACTCTTACTCGATTTACTAAAAGTTACAGATATGTAAGGCGTACGTAACCTTTTAAGTTGACTGTCCACCTCTATTTTTCTTTCAACGTTCGGATATATTAATTAATATTAAAACTAAAATCCACGGTAGAAGGCGTTTGTTACTCAGTCTATGGAGAAATTCTAATTTGAAAGATTTGGCGCAAAATATCAAATCTTATTTACTCACAGATTTATCCTACAGACACGGAAAAAATGTACTGATTGTGTACATGTTCTGGCTCGTAATATGGGATAATAGAGCGAGATTTTGTGACGAAGTCGCGAGTAAAAATTGAATAATTAAATACTGACCTGAAACTGCTATGTGAATTGGCGATCACTTAGTAATCCCAGCTGTAGTTTTTCCATGGTGATTACCTGAAAAATAGAAAAGAACGCTAAAAGAATGGAAAAATAATTTAAATATTGTTACATAGCTACGAATCGTAATTCCCTTTGCGTGTGCCTCGTGCTCTGTGCCGTTATTTAGTAGATTGGTTAAAGTGACGTAAAAGAACGTAACCGTGATACGAATATAAAAGGGAACGTAGATTGATGAACTGATGGACAATTTTATTTTCTTTTTCTTTGTATAGACCTGACCACTTTTATATGTTACTAACGAACGGGATGGCTCATCAGAAAAACGCACAATTTCTTCGTGCTATATTTGTGATTGATCGTTTGTGCATATATTCTTTTTAGATGTGCCTAATCTATATATTAACACGTAATAAAACTTTCGGCATTTTTGGACCAATTATAGTTTATAATATAAATGCTAGCATGCAACTGTTAATATTTTTATAAGACATGTATTATGAATACATTACATTATTAAAATAAAATATCAGGCACAGCAATTCAAAAAGATTTACAAACACATGTATACATTTTACTATAAGATAGTCTGACTACTGTAGTCAAGACAACCTACACAAAATAACGATGTATGTTGTGCTTTTAATGTGATCCAAATATGATAATATAAAGCGTCGATTTACTAAGAAGAAAAATTTGTACATAGCTTTTAAATAAGCATATGGTACAGAAATCAAAAGATTACTGGCCGAATTTTGAGCAGCCAGTCTAGTATATACTTATTTTGCAATAACTACTGCAAAATAATTCTAATTATTCCGCTTGCCACACAAAAAGTGACTGACTCTGACTCTTATCAAACATAAACACAGTCTGTCCAAGGCCTCGCGAGTCATTAAATCCAAATTAACATCGAACAAAAGAACCGGGTCGAGCTCGTAGCGGCCGGCTCGGTTAGATTTGGACAACCCTGTCATGACAGAGATTAGGGTGGGCTAGGGTGCGGCGGCACCGCGAAATGTCGCGCCATTTCGGCTTTGCCGCACAGTGACGTCACGGGCCACTCCTGACATTTGGGCTGAGGCAACAAAAAAGCCCTACCTTTCCCTCGGCACTGATAACTGGAAAACCTTAATAACTTCAGGCTCTTTGCTTTATTTGCACACGGTCGCCCGCAGTGTAACGTACTCACCTTGGCATTTATAAATATTACTAGTTCTCTCGAATTAGGTTGAGTAAAAGCCAACATAATATATATATTTTTTATGTATGACTATCCTTTATCCGTGGCTTTGTTCTGTGGAAAAAGTATATTTTCTGGAATAATATAGAATATATTACTCGTATCTTCCTTTTGTAGGCTGTATCCTACACATTACGTACACAAAATTTCATCGATTCCTCTTGTGCGTTCCCAGTAGATCCACTGCATCGCATCAACGTACACATTTTCGCTTACCTTTTTTTTTTATGTTTGGCTTTGCTTGTTCTGTGGATCCTAGCGTGATTTTTAAAACCCTATACGGTTAGCGGAATTGGAAGATTGTCGCGTCCAAGCACTATTACAAGCACAAGTAGAAGGAAAAACGGACATAAGAGGCATATGTAACATGTATATCCAAAAGTCTTAAAAAATCAATTTTGTCCAAGTGGTTGCGACAGTAGCACAGACAGGCTTCATTTTATTTTGAGATGATTTCAGGAATAAAATCGTATCGATGTCCAAGTAACTCTTGCAAAAACATTTAATTATTTTTATCACTGCATTGGTTTGAACAATGAGATAACCACGAAAAAACCTTAATCATTAAAGTATAGAATACGTTCTACAATATTTTTTGTTATATTATATACTTATTTTTTGTCCATTGTTAGGTGCATTTAACATCAACACGTCTTTATCATTTATTATATTGTTTGCCTTATAAGAAATGCATAATAAAAAGTACTTAACCGGTTTCGTATCAATCGAAGTCGTGCCAAGGTTTAGCAAAAAAACACATTGTTTTATTAACTGGATAAACTACATTGTAATAAATAATACACAAATCAGAAAACTTTGACATTTATAAAAGACAAATATGTAATCGACCTGGAGTCTGTTTAATTCTATAGTGAATTTATGTCATAAGCCCAATCAAACAGATCCATCTGGTTTAGGTTTGCATTTTATAAAGAACTTTCAGAAAGTATCTCTTTGAAATAGGCAACTATTAACTTCGTAATTTAGAGTACATAAATCTGTTGGTTAATAGTATGTGGCTCGCACTTGGCCGGTTTTAAGTAAAACACGACATAACTAATCGCGTTGTAAGTTTCGTGCGAGAATACTTTACGTACAGAGTAATTACACGGCGATTAACAGATTTAAAGACGTTGCAGACAAGACCAGTACAAAAGATGCTTTTAATTTTGAAGAAGCTTTTTAAAAAGTCTTTATAACAAACTAGCTGTACCCGCGACTTTGTCTCCTAAAATTAAGTAAAAAAAAAACAAATAACTTGAATTTGGGCGTGATGATATAAAGCCTTCCTCGATAAATAGGCTATCTGAACACTGTAAGAATTTTTCAAATCTGACCAGTAGTTCCTGAAATTAGCGTGTTCAAGCAAACTCTTCAGCTTTATATATTAACTAGATGTACCCCGCAACTTCGTTCGCATGGAACACTTTTGTCACTAAGGGGTTTGAGAAATTGGTTTTCGATAAGGACCAATATCATGTTTATAAAAACACCTTCGCATATTATATATTAATTAACTCCGATGATTTTATATGTGTTTCGAATCCCCGGATTGCTAAGATTCACAACTGGACCCGGTAAGTTTTAAGAATGCTGCTGGATCCGCTGCTTGTGCATAAATATTAAGGACACTAATTTCATTATATAGTGCACATGAACTAGCTAACTATTTACGAAAATAGTTATGGCAGGGGTGTTATGGGAAGATAATAACGCGAGTTGGTAGATATATGTTATATCCTTGTAAGCCCGCAATGCAGATCCGACCCTATTGGACGTTTCCGCCAGCCATACTTTTAGGGGTAAGCTTAAAGGAAAAGTTGACCTTTCCCAATACTGGTTCCATAAATATGCAGAAACTCAAGCATAATTCCATTATCAGCAAGTGTCTCGTTATTTGTAAGCTACTTGAGAGCCCTAATCTCGTATAGACTGACGCGTGGGGTTTCTTCGCTATAGTGTCAGGTTTAGTTATGGTGCTGAACGTAACAAGATTATAACTTCGCGTGGATAGGTGCCCTTATGTGACCTTTACACGGAAATCGAATAAATTATACCGTATGTAGGAGTTCACAAAATTTATAGTGTCATTTTTCCATAGCTTGTGACTGCCTTTTCAAAAGTTGTCTCTGGTATAATTATATTAAATCACGATTTCTTTTGGAGGCTGGTAGAAGAAACAAAAAATGAAAGCGAGAACTTTCAATTATAATTGACAGAAACAGCAGACAAAAATATTTTTCCCGGAAAAGATAAACCATTCTGAAAATAAACGTATTTTAGCATAGATTTATTAAATGTAGCTGTTTGTTTATGTAAAAATTATCACTTCATATAGACGTATTGATGCAGTCAAAGATTTAATTGCGAATCGTCATTCTAAATTTTATGAATTTATGTATTAATTAATTCGCATGATTATAGGTTGTTAGTATATAAATAGCCGTTAAGCTGAAGCCTGCCATACAATGGCGTGCGAATTTATATAATACGTCTTACGCGAATAAATAAATCATAGATAAAATATTGTTTAATTTGAGAAAAGACGTGGATTCAAGTAGCCCAGAATAGGAAAGAATGATTTAAGAGGCGGGATTCCTTTGGCTAGAAGTGAGACAAGCAGACATAATAGGCTAATAAAAATAAAATAATATGTAATTCGCGCTAGATCGAAAGCACTAAGTTGTCCTTTCAAGAAGTATTCGTAGGTATTAATTAGTATTATTTAAGAAAATTGATTTAGCCGTTAACTAGTTATTAGGGGTGTAAGAGAAAATAAATAAACTATAGGAAGCGAATATATACAAGTAGGGCACACCAAGGTGGGAGGCTTTCGGCGAGGAATGAAAGGTGGGAGCGAAGGTCGATATGCTCAACCACCGCAAAGGGAGATCTTCGAGTTCGGGCTTGTTGTAGTCGCCCGGGGCGGCCGCGCCTCGCCTACAGTTGTTCGTCGGAAGGACTATAGTGATCGTAAGTAGAAACTTCGTTTGCGTGAGTTAGTTTTTGTACTGCGGTCGTCGTCATCTGTACAGCGCCATCTAGTTTGCTTGGGTGTAACCTTTTCCATTCGACATCGTTGCCATCTTGTTATGTAGCGGCCGCTACAGCACATATGTATATCGGATGACAATGGAATAATTATGATGACATGAAACTGATATAATGATTGAGCTGGAAGGTGGCCATAGGAACTCCGTAATAAAACAATACAACCCCATTGAGTTTGGGCTCGTTTGATTTGTCTCGACGAGTACTTTGTGTACGTATGAATAAAATCTTTTTAAAAAGGATATTTATTTAAAATTTTGACATTTAATAACAAAATGAAGTATTATTGAATTAAAAGAAAACCGCTTTCAAAACACATGAGTAGGTGTCTAGTAAGTAACTGTAAGAAAGTACTAATTATTTTTTGCTTTGTAGTTCCTTGGTGTTAATTTTTTAAATTTTTAGTGGAAAGTAGATATATTTTGTCTATATATATGATTATGGTAGGCCAAGTAAATGCACTGTATTCAATCACAGATGAGGTTTCGAAATAATGGAAACATTATCGCTGTATACGGATATATTTTTTTAGAATGTTATTTGTCAAAAATCTTTGGAACTATTTCGATAAAATTTATATGGGACCACCTGTGAATTTGTGTATCGGTTCAAAATCTATGAAACTGCATGAAATGTATATTGTTTTCTCTCTACTTCAATATTATCATAAACTATGTTTACAAAAAATATATATCTAACTTACCAATAATGATATCTGGCTCAATACCAACCGCTTTCAGTAAATCAGTTAGAGCGATTTGAATAGCAATAATGCTTATATATGAATTCAAAATATTGTCGCATATGTTTGCATCTGTTTCCGTGATGATTTTGACAAGGTTGATACCTTTAGGTACTAGAGCTTTATGGCACCTAGTGATAAATAATTAGTTAGTACTTATTTCTAAATATTTTTTATGTTACAAGGAGAAAATGAAATAGCGGTTCATCCTGCACGACCAGGAGAGCAGAAGCGTTGTCGGCCTTTAATGACGAGTTTAGGCCTCCGGGAAGTCTGGCAAATCTAATGAAATGCGACAACAATACCATCACTTGACGCAACAGCATTGCCGTCACTTCACGCCGATCTTATGTAAGAAAGAGGTACTGGTACCCGGACGCGCTGGCCCCATTCGGCTGTAGACCAAAACTAGCGTGGCGCTTGAAGTAAATATAATATATAATTGAAATTAGGAAACACACATTTGATGTTTAATATTATTTATGTTGGTAGAATAGCAGAAACAGTTCAAGAACTTTAAATAGAAGAACTTATTTCCAAATAAACCAGTCTTAATTTCAAACCCAAAACATTGTCTTTCGGTTTGAAATTAAGACTGGTTTATTACCATTAAGAATAATGGTCAAAACACGAAGTAACAACCACATATAAAACACTTGGAATATCAATTTAATTAGAGGTAGCGCCAAGCTTGCAGTCCTTTGGTTTGCTACCGAATTGGGTCGGCGCGTTCGGATACCTGTACCTCTTTTTTACATAATATCGGCGTCCAGTTGTGGCAATGCTGTCACGTCAAGTGATGGTATTATTGTAGGTTTGTAAGAGTTCCTGGTTGCCTAAACCTATATTTAAAGAGCCTTAAAGCATCTGAGAGCCGTCTCCTGATGCAGATTCTATGAGCGTCGATAGTCACTTAGATGAACCGCCTGCTTGTTTGTCTATTGTAAAAATCATAAAACTTCAATATGATGGTTCATACTTTGCAAACGATGCCTGTGTAATAACGAATAATTTGTTACTGATATTTGATACTTAAGTTTCGATTAGCAACTAATTAGTTGACTTACTTCTGGATAGAAGAAGCAAACGCAGGTACTCTTAGAAGCTGTGCACCCATGCCATTCCACTGCGAGCCCAGACCGGTGTATATAAAACAAATGGGACGAGAAACGCCAGAAAAGTATTGGATATGACGATCCAGAGGAATGCTCTTCGATGGCGTTGAACCTAGTTCATATAGATTAATTAACATTTATTTGTCAAAATGGATATATTTTAAAAATTGAAAAAAAAAATGTAAATATACTTAAAATGTTTTTAAGTATATTTATAATTTTCATATCTAAATTAAAATCTAACACCTCTATTTAACAATATCCTGGTAGAAATGCCGCAGCATTTATTTTTTTAAATAGCACTGGTTATGCGTTATTCCAAATTCCAATCAGTCTTTATATCATGGCGACATTTTGGCATTATTATTTTGTGATATCTATCCTTAATTAATTAAATAGTACTTTAATCTATTCATACCTAACAACAGGTAACCCCGAAAAGCATGACCAGTGATGTCTTTATCATGTATCGAGTGGAACAATCTCACGAGATCTGCATCTACAGTTCGTGACTCCAAGTCATCGAAGATCGCTTCTACTGCAGATTCTGTACGTCCCGATACACAAACTAGACGGGGTAGGTCGTCTGAAGGTATACCGTTGTTGATCTAAGGAGGAAGAGGAAATTATTTTAGTCATATAAGATGATCAAGTAGAATACGTCAATAATGTTTGTTCCGTTCTATAAAGTTAAAAAAATTTACAAACTTGATTTTTATGAACAAGCAAATTCTAAATTATTGGATACAACAAACCTTTGGCCTCGCAACATCTCTTAGTAATGTATGAGCATTAGCACCACCGAAACCAAAACTGTTTAATCCAGACAAGCCTCTATTCCATAGTGTTTTCTCTGTCACGACCTTGATTTTGCCGTCTATTAAAGGTTTAACGCATACTCTTGGAGTAGAATAGTTGATATTTGGTGGAATGTAACCAGTATTATAGGCAATACACAGCTGAAAAAAAACAAACTTAATGGCATCCAAAAGCTGTAAGTATATATGTGACGTAAATAATATATGTGACGTATCTCTGACGCATCGTTAAGGCTTTAAAAGTCAATATTGAAAGAACTGTCTCAGTTAAAAATCTGACTGATCAGGAATGTTGTTACTTACTTTTGCAATGGAAGTAAGACCAGATGCAGGTTCACTGTGGCCTAAGTTAGACTTTACAGACCCAATGCAGAGAGGTTCAGCTCGATCTTTGCAGAAAACCTGGTGACAGTTCCAACATAACATATAGGCGACACGTCTTAAAGGCGTTGTATTTTATTTATGTGCTGAAATACGAAGACTGTGGCTTTAGATATCATTTCTAAAAGAGAATTAAAACGACCATATCTTTTAAGTTATGTGATTTCTGCTTCTGACACAGCTCCTGCTGAATTTTCCGTTACAATGAAGATAACAGTTTCAACCTAACAATACGCGACACGTCGTTAAGCTGTTATTGTTTTATTCTTTGGATAAAATTAAAAAAAAATGATGTCTGTATTTCGATCCAAATTACATTGATCGCGATAGCGAAAGTATCCTTTCGTATAAACAATAGTTCTTAACACACCCTGTAAAATCTAAAGATGGTACTTGATAGCGTATGAAATGCAATTACTTTGCTCTCTAAGAACTGATTTTTATTATTCGTTTGAAAGCAATAAACCTTTATTAATAGGTAGGTAGGTATTGGTATTGTGCCTAATATTCCTTACAGCCGCTACACATGTTTCGATAAATTGTTGCGAAAACACTGTATAGTGCACAGAAAAACCGTCTGTGGTTTATTATGCACTGACTATATTTTATATGTAAAATTGTCTCTAAATAAAAAATTTAAATAAAAAAAAATAGTTGAAACTGCGAAAATTCATCGATACGTGTGTATAAAAAATAGTTGTCGATTAAGCTGTACGATTTTTGTGTTACTTCACAAAGTTTCGTAGAACTTTAGTTCCTTTTTTCTTCTGCAGGTATGGAATGCTAAAAATAAATGTAAGTTATTCAGTGACTACTAACAAAAAAAGTGCATGGTTATGCTACTCTATCTTTTAAATTAGTCAAAGAGAATTAAGATTTACATGAAATAGAAATCAGAAAAGGTTAATTGGAGAAATTGACGAGAACGCGTCCATATCTTGTTTGGTCATTTTGATTATTCGCATATCATCCGAGAGGATTTTCAAAGCGATGCACCTGAGAACCTTCTTGAAAACCATATACCGCGATATGGTGCTGTATTACCCGTCGTCACCAACTCAAATGAGGTATATTCTAAGTTCATAGATTTATTGAAGAGAAAATTGGACCCGGTAGGTGGCTGTCTGTCTGTATGTAACCTATCCATGTCCTTCTTGCTATAACTCAAAAATGGCTTTGCCTATTTGACTTCTTTCTGTTTTGTTTTATTTTTATTATTTTTGAGAAGGTTTAATAAAATAACAAAACTTAAAACTATTTAAAATATACTAAAATATGCAGAGTTGGTTGCATCTTTGGAATACTTCCAATAAATGATGTTAGTACTAGTTCTTTCGGCTGATCGTACATTGGGCAAGACAATGTCTGCCTGGTCCGCTAGTTAAATTTATAAATTATTCTCTTTAAGAGGAAGACTCCGTTAGGTATTCGGAATGATCTCCTCATTTGTCTTTTGTACCTCTATTTATATAAGAATCAAAATGTTTCTCATTAAGGAATTCCAATATATTAATAGATTTTATTTATCTACAGCAAATTTTCGCTTTTATACGCCCAAGTTTATATTGATTTTGACTTATCTTCTCTCGTTGCCTTATTCAACATTATTTATCGAGAACTACTGTCCTGCCCCAACATGGGGTTGCTTATGTACTACATTATGTTATTCTATTTTTATCCCCGTTTCCACTCCCGTCCCCATTCCCATTCCGGTTCATGTTTCCGTTCCCGTTCTCCTCCTGAAAATAATAATTACAACAAGAGGTTTTAGTGGGTATTCTAGCAGAGCGAGTCCCACACTCCCGTTCGCAAATATTCCTACATCATGGGATTATTTGCGAGCGGGGTAGTGCGCAAAAGCATTTCTTAGCGAAAAAAAAAGTAAAAAAACGGGTTTAAAAAACAATTAATTAATAATTAATTTGTAAACCTTAATAATTAATTAATAAAGCGTAGAATATGGTTGTGGATTAGGTTAAATACAAAATATTCCACATGGTGTTCGTGAGAAGTGTATTACTGAGATGCTCGTTCCAAACTAATCTAAAAGTATTTCGTGCGCTTAAGTGGCTTGCCGAAACGATATTAAGACGATCCAACATTCGATAACTGATGAGGAGAGTGTCTCCCGTGAAAGCTATGCCCTGGAAAAGGACAACAAAAAAAAATTAAAGTAAAGTGTCTTTTTTTTTCGATATATATTAATATGTGAAGCAATAAAATTTTAGTCGTTCCATTTTACGCAAATTGCGCTAAGGAAGGAGTATGAAATTTGGCACAACTGTAGTTTGTAAAGAAAACGGTGTGCCAATATTAATATTTTTATAAAATATGCATTATTAATATTGTCTTCACGGACTGTATTTACGAGCACAATTTGACCATCTGGATCAGGTAGCGTCGTGTAATAACGTGCTTTGCCGCAATTAGGCACGACCTTAAGTACTAAAAGGAGGCCGGATGTAAATGGACTAAATTGAACAATATTTAATGACGCTACTCTTTAGGGTTCCACGCCGAAGCTTTTTTTAAAGCTTACGACGCCAGAGTGTCACAAAAGACTGGATTTTTTTTGCTGTAGCAAGCCGCCGATTCGAATGGCTAAAATGCTTATTAAATTCCATTTTAAATACGTTCTTAAATATGACATTTGCATATATTTATATAATACTCATACTCATAGACATTTAGGTTTAAAGATTAAGAATGTGGTTAATTTACAATTATTCCTCTCGTTCGTTCATAATTCACCCAATACATTCATAGTTTTGTGGTTAAATGTTTTGCTAAGAAAATTTTGAATGTATGGCTATCTAACACTGAAAGAATTTTTCAATCGGACCAGTAGTTCCTGAGATTAGCGCATTCAAGCAAACAAACAAACCTATGGTTTTACACACGTTGTGAATAGAATTGCTATTTCTGGGACCTTTAATTTTCGGGTCACCTTGTCCTATTCTCGCGTTTGATGTTTTAATACTATGTTATATTAAATATAGTATAAAATATATCACAGTTACAATGAATTTTATTTTGTTTATATATAAGCGACGTTTATTATATAATGCAACCGTTAGTGTTACACGTATATAGTATATGAAGGAAATGGTTATGTCAAATAGTTCTACAAAAATGCTCGTGACAGCATATATCTAAATTTGGTCTAGATTTGACATGCATGAAATACTAAACTACTTTGCTTAAATCCGCGAATGAAAACGAGGGAAAATCGACGCAATTTTGCAATCCGAAAGCTACACCACCGAATCCGCCACCAAAGCACAGCACTACACTGACTTTCCGATGTGCCTAAATGCAGGTTTCGCTTCGAGTGGATTTCCGCAAAGCACCTAACGCCTGATTCTATTAATTACTGGTTCCGACGATTTAAAGACGGTTTTTTTTCCATTTTGTTGTGAATATTATAGTGAATATGTGAATATAATAATTTCTGCTAGTAAAATTAACCATACTCAAAAAATTTACATCGTAAACTGACCATTGACTTGTGACCCAGGTGTAGGTTTAAGAGCGCGCTCTTTATACTGATCACTAACACTCACCTTCACTGCCAGTGTTCTCTCCCCTGCCTAGCCAAATCTGGTATGATCGTACTAGTGCGGCATCAGATGTCCTTTCTAATAATGAAATGATAGTTCTTGACGAGCCATGGTCTTTTAGTAGGTTGTACATAATCCAAAATAAATTGTGAATTTAACTCACAAATTTAAATTCAGAGACTTATCCCACATTTACGAAACTCATGGAGCATCTACATATTGTTGCCGATATCGTTTCTTGAAAAATGTCGGAGAAAACACCTCTCTTGTTGTGCTAATCCGTCGGATAAGCAAAGGATTAAGGATGAATAATTCGCGACCACAAACAAGAAACAAACAGGGAGAAAAAATAAAAGCCCACTGAGGGAGGGGAGACTAATTAGATTGATGAAGGCGATTTGTATTGCATTGTGTGGATTTCTTTAATTATTTGTCATAGTAATTAAGAAAAAGTTCAGCTGTAAGTTAAAATAATATTATGGCAGAGAGTCGTTCATCTGTGGCTGCTGATTTTTAGTGAAATCATTTGCAGTTTCACATTTGAGTTCCTTCTTTCGTGAAATCTCTTCCTAGTAAAAGCAGGCTGCTAATTCTTATATTTTTAGGTGGAAGAAACCCCTGGCGAATGAGATATGAGTATACTAAAGAATTTCTGCTAGCTAATTTGTAAAGAACAGCAAAAGGGCGTTATAAATTTCTCTATTATAAAGATTCAACTTTGTACTTAATTTGAGGGAAAATGGGAACATTAGACATTTGTAAACTTATTAGTGTCTTTTTTTAAAAAAAAAGGCACGTTTATTCGAAGGATTCCGTATATGATATATTAGTTGTGCTCGCCACTTCGTCCGCGTAAAATTTGGTAGAAAAAATAGATTTAATTTTAACGTGACGATATCTAACACTGAAAGAACTGTTGAAATCAAACTATTGGTCTGATTTCGCACCCGAGATCAGCGCGTTCAAGCAAGACAAACAAACTTTTCAGCTTTACATATTAAAGTATAGAAATATATATATAAGGTATTTATTAAATAACTTCAAAAGTTGTTTTCCAATTTCGCTCAAAATAATTTACCTAGTGAGTTTTTAGCGTGTACTATCAACATGGAATAAATTTCTAGTCTCTTCATCTAATAGTTTATGAAATTCTAGGAGGGGCACCACCTTGAGGGTGGACGGATGAACGAACAGACAGAAATTTTAGAGGTACTTTGTTATCTTAATTTAAAGGAGCAAATAATAAGCAGCTATCCATAAAATTTACATATACATAGCTTCACAATGAAGGTGTGTTTGCAGAGCATCACATGTAAATAGTGGAAAGCCCGCGGCATTTCCTGAACTATTTGCCGAGAGTCATTACAAAGTTCGTCTTAATATTCAATGTATCTAGCATTGTTTACCTCACCTTTCCAGCGTCCCTTCGCTCCTTCGATCCGCGACCGATTGTTATTTGTGAATCGGGATGCTATTATTATTATTATATTATTATTAATTGTTACCCCTGACTTCATCAACGAAAAACTTTAGCGTGATGATATATAACCTATAACCTTCCTTGATAAGTGGACTATCTAACACTGAAGTAGTTTTTCAAATCGAACGAATAGTTCCTGAGATAAGCGCGTTCAAGTAAACAAACAAATAACCTCAGTTTTATATATTAGTATAAATTTATTGACGTGATCTTCATTAAAACGACATAAAAAATACATTTTACGTGATTAAGTTTCGAAAAATACGACATTTTTGCTCATAATGTTTGTATTTGCACGCATTGTGAGGAGATTTTCTATTTCTAACCTCGGATAGTTTGACTTTGAGCTTCACTTCTAGGCTTAATAAAAGGAAAAAATATCATTATTGAACCGTTGATTCACTGAAAACAAAAGATTCTTACGTCTATTACGACGTCTATGTGCCTTTTTCCTTAAAATAATTATACCTTATTAATGTGATAACATGAAATATCTAATGATATCTCTGTATATATGATAAAACGTATTAATAAATAAAAAAGTGAAAAAAATTAATAACTTCATGAATTTATCTACATATATTTACATCACAAATTTTATATATACGACACTTAGTTGATACAACTACATAATTATTGAATTATAGTCCGAAGATATTAATGAAATACTTACTTAACTTTTACATTTGTTTATTAATTTTATCGCATTAGATATTTCCTATTATCACAATAATAAGGTATGTAAGAGGTAAAAATATCGCATCAGTTATTACCGTCCCTACTTTACGTGCGCGCACCGATCCCGATTGCGGTCTCAATTCGGCCTCACCCGGCTAATCTTGCCCGGTTATTGTCTAAGTTGGGCCGTTACCCGGGGCGGGCCAACTTTCCGAGTGTTAAACAGGGTGAAAATGGGCCATGATACCGCGTGTAGGTAACTACACGTACCGGTGTTAATGTGCAAGTGCAAATCACTTGCCAGTTTTACAAGTGTTAACATGTTACAGATTAATTATTTTACAGAGAAAATAGAGTGTGAAATTTTGAAAATCTGCTTTAGAAATAATCAGATTAAGGAAACAGATATTTAGAACTGGTTATAAATCCAGATAATTTCCAATTTAAAAAAAAATATGAAAAATAATTCCTGTATTTTCCTGTATTTACCCTAACGTGGAGACTACCGACGTCAATGTGCATACATCTGTGCCACCAGAAGGCTCGAAGAAGCGTTGCCGGTCTTTAAAGATGGTTTTAGGCCAACGGGAACTCTCCCAAACCAAAACGCGACAACAATACAATCACTTGACGTTTTAAAATTATCAGTCTAAATAATAGCCAATCAGTCTAATATAGATTTATCTATAACCGAATCGGCTATCGTCTATTCGGCTAATAGAGCTTCTTAATGTACGTAAAGTACCCCCTAAACTAAGTAAAAGGTTAAATACAGTTAACTGACTAATAATATGAAAAATATCATATTATGACTGGCCCGTTGGCGTAGTGGGCAGAGATCCTGCCTTCCGCTTCGGGGTCGTGGGTTCGATCTCGCCTTGAGCCTGGCTGTATTATCTATATGTATGTATTTATATATTTCTACAAAACAATATTTGTATTTAACCGGCGTCTGTTAGTTAATGATGGATTCAATGCACTAAGGAAAAGACTGCCAGCTACGGTCGTTACTGCGCTGTCTGGTGGCGCTCGTCGTGGATCTGGAAAGAAGCTCAGCAAGGTGGACACTTTGCGAATGGTCGTGGAATATATAAGATATTTGGAGTAGGACAACGTCTGCCGTTTCCGCTAATATAGTATAAAATAAGATGAAACTTTTGTGACAAATGTTAATATGATACCGATAAGAGGTAACAATTTGTTTGATTGTATCATGTATGTATTTAATTAAAATTTGATTTGATGAGCAGATATTTTAGATCTTGACGTGACGTGACGTTTGACTTTTTAATAGAAATCTAATTCTTATAAATAAATAATTATTACATTACATGCGCATTAAGTTTTGTCATGTTGTACTAATAATTGATAGAATCAGGCGTTACTCTACAAAGGTTTTTAGTTTTTAGGACTTTACGAATAACCTTTGTAGAGTCTATCTCCTGATGATGCTTAAACTTCTTCGCGCCCTTAAGCCTATACGGCTTGTCTGGGCACTGCACATTCTTCACAGATACCATCTATCTTAAATACCTAAGTGTGATAAAACACTACAAATGATTATCAAAACAAAAAATAAATAATTATGTAGTAGGGTAGTCTAGAGTAAACGTAATGACCACCAAAGACCGCAAAGATACAGACCGCTTCAAAATCGTTATATCTTTATTAGCATTCTTTTTATTGTTCAATATATATATTGTAATAAAATCATGGTTAACATACCTTACTTGTGACCTGAAATTATAATCAATGAAATTATTATAAAAGACATAGATACTACTTTAAAAAAAAAAAGATTTAGTTGCAGGTTATTTATGTTACAAAAAGGTTGCCTGTATTTAGATGAAATAACCAAGAAGTTTAACCTATCAGTTTTCTACAGGAGCATAAACATTATTAATCAAATTAACTTACAAATATGGTGCTATGGGGCACAAACCAATCGACACCGCACACGAAGTGAATTACGTTGCATGTTATTTCATAATTTGACAATGTCACTTTCCACAAGCTTTCTATAGTTTACTATCTTGTGAGATAGATTACAATCTAAAGAATTTTACAATTGAAAAGTGTCAAATACAATACCAATAACAACAATGCAAGCTAAAATATATTTTTGTCTGTCTATTTGGTTGCTTCAAGCAATAAAAACTGTTTGCGTTGATAATTTGCAGGGCTTTAATATATATTTTTGCGCAACCTTTATTAATTAATCTTTATAAATAAGTCTTTGTTCAATGATAGTTCTCATCAGAAAAATCGGAACACCTTGCAATTTTTAGATTATCAGAAAAATGTGTATATGTAGGAATATATGTAAAAAAAAAATTGTTTTTTTTTGTTTGGATTTTTTTGAAGAAAGAGAAAGAGAAAGAAAGAGAAATATATATTGTGAGCGATACGACTAGAGACTTCAACATGTCAAAAGTAATTCAGGATGCTCTCCTCTTAGAGTGTGAGGTCCTACGGACGGTTATTGGCAGAAAGTAGGTGGTGTGTTTTGGCGTGTATAAAGTATTATAATATTATGACGAGTGTATGTAAGGGTCACATTATACATGTTTATGTGAGTACGTGTGTGTATTTTTGTATATTATATTTATATTAATGTTTTTAGGTATATTAACTTTATTTATTGTTATTTTTATATTATTGTATATAATATTGAATCATTGTAATGTAAATATAATCGCTATTTACTAACTTCATAACGTACATCGAAATTTTCTGAACATTATTATAACAAATTATATCTCAATTGACTCAAATGTACCAACAGCTATTAATTCCAATTTATTGTTAGTATAATTAATTATGCTTTGTTATTTTTCAATTGTAAACTGTTTTCATGTTATGCAGTAGCGGTTTAAGTTTTTGTATACATTCGGGTAAGGTAACGTGTGCAGTTTCCAATTCTATATATAGTTACTTTTAATTATAATGCAAATTATTAAAGTAGCTGTATTGACTTATTTTAGTAAAAGGTTCATTGTAATCTGTGTCAAAAGTCTGTCAGTATTGCCAGCATGACAATCATGACGTAAGACGAACGTTATTGGTCGGTCGCAATGGCGCCATTACTGACATATCGTGTTTGCAGTGCTACCAGCATTGATAACAGTGTGATGAATATCTGTGGGTGGTGGATATCCTATTAAGTTTGTATTCGAGAAAAAATTACATAAGGCTGCATTAGTCCATAAAGTTGAGACTTGCAGTAATTTTATTAGGTCTATCTTTTTATGAACCTGCTCTAATGTCCATAGTAGGTAGTGGCCATAGGCCGTAGTTATTCAGGAGAAAACCTGCCTATTTGCCTCTTGTTTGTAAGATAAGCACTTTTCTGCGGCATTATTTGCGGTTGCAGAACCATTCCATGAGCAAAATATGATCTAAAAGACAAAGAAGATTTGAAGCACTTTTTGTAGCATTATTCAGCAGGGCCGCTTTACCCTACCATTAGCGAAGTATCATCTGAAAGAAATATAAGATTTGAAACACTTTTCTGTTGCATTATCCAATATTGCCATACCACTTTTTCCCCTCCTACTAAAATTATTATTATTTCATGGTTAAATTTGTTGTTAGACTTTTCTGCAGCCATTTTCTGCAAGCCGACCTTCTTTCTTCATGTCTTTTTGTTTTTCCAACCGGTACGACTTACAGACCAAGAAAAGAGCTTATTTTTTATAGGAAATGCACCAGCCAACCTTCAGTATAATACAGTTGTCCGTTGACATCGGTAATAATAGGTAAAACTAATTGGACCAAAGATCCGTTGGTTGGAAATTGGACCACAAATCTTTAGATTTACATGCCATATGCCTGTTTTGAAATTAGATACAAAGTTTTAACTCTCTGTGCAACGACAGCGCATATTTGAGGGCGATGAATATATCAATTTATGTAGCTCCTGGGCACACTCTTCAACGGAATCCCGTAGATACTGTAACGCCAGAAACTTTGCGACGGAGTTCCAAGCATAATGACGGTTTAATCTCCGTCCCGCAGCACGATTATTTTATAACGTAACAATATTTTTGTACGAGCAAAGCCGAATTGTATCAAAATTTATGTCGCATTTCATGCAATTATGTTATTGTAAAGGAATGCAAAATCAGCAAACCGTAAAGAAACACAACGTGAAATACGATTTAACGTTCTTTTTCCAAGTTAAATCAAAGAAATTGGATGCAAATTCTCTAAAAGACAAATATTTGTCAAAGTATCACCACCCTAGCGCCGCCCGCCGGCCGCGCTTGTATAGTGCCGATCACCATGGCGCCGTGCGATCGCGTTATATTCATCACCTGGTGATGTAACAAGAATAGTGGTTAAAGGTCATCACCCACTATCATTGCACAGTATCTACGCTGCAAAAAGAATGTAGAAGTAAAAAAAAACATAAAGGTCATCGCCCATTAAATAATACTAATAAAATATACGTTTATGTTATATTGCACACCTATAAGTGGTAATACACCGGATCAAGATGTTGTATTGTTAAACTATAAATATTGTGGAATCTGCAATAAACTATATTATTTTCTATAAAGGTCATCGCTCACTATCAGGGCACCCATTTATAAAGGATTATCCTTTTTTTAGAAATGGCTACATGATCAAATCTTAATTTTCAAAATAGAACTTACCCCCCAAGCAGCAGTGGATGAGGTAGGTAAGGTCAATTTTATACTACTTTATACTATCATATATTTCATACGATTGGAAAATAAATATCACTTACTTTAGTTTCATTTCTATTTAGGGCCTGGTATCAAATGAGGTATATTTTATTCCAGTTATACATATAGCCCAGAGATGATCGTATAAAAACAGAATTTTTAAATCTAACTATACTTGAACGTGCATGTTTTGATTATCTTATAAATATTGGTCTGTACACGTTCCTGATAAAACGTTTTCAGTGTTTTAATCGCAGATTCGGATCCGGTAGCAGATAGACTAGTTACTGCATCTAGGTTTTAGGACGATTTTGATGTTTTTCAGACACTACCATCTCTGTCAGGTCTAATAGTTGTCTAATATTATATTTTTTTATGAATATGTTATTGACATAGCTAGCTTCAGCTGTTCTATATATATGATTTCTTTCCTAGGGATCTATAATATCGGTGGCGCCAACTGCAAGCAGCCGCGCGGCAAATTGCGGCGTGAACGCAACGCGTACCGCATCGCAACGCAACGCAACGTACCGCATACAGTATTGCACACTACCGAGACGTCGCACTCCGCGACACGAACTACCATATCCGGCAACGCAACTTTTGCGTCATCGCCACAGGCAACGCAAATTATAGTATACCGCACCGCATCCATCAACGCAATTGTTAATTTGCGGTATGGTTTGCGATTATGTAAAATCATGTGCAAACGTGTCACACCCTATTGAATCTTTCTCTGTGACCCGGTTCCGATATTTTCAAAACGAGACTTTCTCGCTAACAAATAGTTGACATATTGCAACACAAAGCATAATGGGACTAACGTATGATGAATTTAAATATTTTTTACAGTCCAAAGATAAGGTTTCCATGTTTAACCGACACCTATCGATATAATATAAGAACTGGGTTAAATGTTGTTACCAACAACACTATGTGTTTTGGTACACGTATCGACTAAATACACTGTTTGGGCGTCCATTTATTTCAATATTATGGAGGGGTCGATAAAATGTTACCAAATTTCGTCTTAAAGGAGTTGAGGGAAGGGCCATGATATTTCCTTTTAAATATTTTTAAATTTTCATAATTATCAGTATTGACGCTTTAGATATTTAGTGGTGTAAAGCAATATGTATTTAATTATATAAAAGTTATATAGAGGGAATTTCACGTTAGCTTGAGGTGGTCCCGACCAAATTCTACAAAAGGGGAGAGGGGGAATTTATGTGCCCTTGTGCCCTAAATAAAACAAAAATATGAATGAACTTTATTACTGCAAGCGGCATTTCTTTATCAGCATATACTCTGCTAAAATCTACGTTCTTTGTTCTATAATTTAAATTACAAAACCGAACATGTTGAAACATGTTTGTTACATAAATTGTGGGTTATTTACCCAATGCATTATAGATGTATGTCGCAATATAAATAATGCGGCACTCGTTTATTTAGTTCTTACGTTTCTGATAAAAATTCATTGCAGCTGATATCCCATTACGACAATAGGCCTATTTGTCATTAAAAAATCGTAAAAAAATATATTAATTGTAAAAAAAGTTCCTGTTAGCAATCATTTCGGGAGTAAAATAATATACTCGTTTTCTCGCAACTAGGTAAATAACGGTTGCAATATTCATTTATGTTTTTCCTAACTTCCTACAAAACCTATGCTACTGTCAATGAAATCACTGATTTACTTTAAGATTTTACGACCCGAATTGTATTTATATGTGTGTGTTTGTGAATGTCATTCATTACATTCCGTTTACATAATACAGTGCCTTGGAAAATTCTTAAAAGTCTTTAAATACTTTTACCGTATCTTTTGGAATGGCTTTCCTGTTTCACTTAAGGTAGTCAATCATCACCATCATAAGAAAGAATTTAAAATGTATTGTAACATTGAAATGTTGCATTTTTTCCGTGCAACATGTAGACGAAGACCTTTACTTGCTTATTACTGTGTATATAATGTTTGTATAACACAAGTATTATTGGAATTCTTAAAGATTTTGCACCGCCAACAAGTGGACCACTTTTATGTACTCATTAGTGATATTACGTAAGTGCGCTTATTATAAAACGTAACCTTAATGTAAACCAACCAACGATATATGCCTATCTCCTTGTCTTTCTATGGAGGTAAAGTTACAATAAGTATATATTTACATGGAATACAAATTAAATAATTAAAAAAAAAAACATTATGTATGCAAAAAGATGAGTGCTCATGTCTTGTGCCAATATACACGTGATAAACTCACAAAAATGAGTAACCGTACATTTTCAATACTACAAGTTAAATTTAATCGAGTGCTTGAAGTAATGCCTTATTTTCACCCTCAAATAGAACGAATATAACCGAATCTGTTTAAAATTTACGAATGATGCGCTTATGTAGTGTGACTGATGACGATATGTATAAATTTTATGTGAATTTGGTTTGATATAAATTGTATTTCGTAAGCTTAAAATACGTGCTTCTAATAACACTGGGCCCTTTTGACTGCCTATTTGCGTAATATAGGTAGGTACCAACAAATTTTATTATAGAGAAATTTAAGTTTGCTGCTATACTTCTACTCTTTGTGTAACAGAACGCAACCGTCGCATGTGATCGCGCGACATTATTTTACTGATGATCGCACCTCTTTTACGTACATTCACAGATAATATCTTTTATATGTATGAGTACAATTCTTCGTTAAATATTTAACCCGACGGCTGCGATTGTTTTGAAGTTTTGACCCAATATTTCATTGGAGTACGTAATTTTTTGTTGGAAAAATTAGTGGCACAGGTCGTGAGTGATGTACCGATCTAACTAAATATCGATTAAGAGCCTTTGTTGTTTAGAACGAAAATTTACATTTACATTCGACCGAATGGCAAACCAATAGAATTAATATAAAAGTGTTGTGCAAGTGTCTAATTCTTAAATATGCCCTAATATGTTTGTAGTAATATATTTTCTCACGACAAGTGCCACATGAATGGGTGAGCCAATAGAGCCACTGCAAAGATAAATTCATTCGTGTGATTGATCGAATGCCTTCGCTTGTGAATTTACAATGACCTCCTATAACGTGGAATGTAATGTAATAAAGAGGCGAAGATGCGGTTAGACTCGGTAATACGTATTAGTGGTTAATATGAACTGCACTATTTAAAAATTCTAAAAAAGGTTAAGGGATATCGAAGCGATCGCGTATTTCTACACAAGATTTAATAACCCTTCAAAATACCTTTTGGAATTGTACTTAATGTAGGGGGCCTAATATTCCTGGTTCGTATTTCTATACAAAGTTAAACTCAAAATATTTGGGATGTGACCAATTGCCGAAATCTTTAGAAACCCGGTAATTATGGTTAAGCTCTACAACTACCAAATTATCAAATGAATTTAAGGTTAGAATTATTAGTGTTTTTAATATAACAAGGAACAAACGGGCAGGCATGTAAAAATTAAATTTAAAAGTACCTAACAGGGATAGTCAGTAGATCCAGAGGCAGACCCAAATCAAGATGAAAAGATGTAGTGACAGAGGACATGAGGATTCCGCTTGCGCCTTACAGCTCATAATTTCTAATTGACGCACAATAAAATCTGAAAATATAACGCAAAAGTTTTGTGCGACAAAGCCAAATTTAAACATATTATAACAACTGACCTTGCGTATATTATATACGCAAAAACATTAACTTTTTTGTTTTAATAAGGGAGTAAACAGACTTGCGGCACGCCATAAGACTCGGAGATGCATTGCCGGCCATTGAGGAATTAGTAAGCTCTTTTCTTTAAGGTCCCTAAGTCTATCGGTTTGAAAGCTCTGAAGCTGGTAACTAGACTATTAAATTATGAATATTATATATAATTACTTGTTATATTCTATTGGCACTATTATCACAAGTGTAGGAACAAATCCGAAAACTATTTAAGTATAAATCTTAAAATAATCTGGGAAAATATTACGTGATGGTACGGAACCCTTAGTGCGCGAATCAAACTCGCACTTGTCCGGTTTTATTAAATATAAGCTATCTATAATCAACTAGCGTGTTTGCGACTCCTTTCTTGTAGTGTAATAAAATTATCTCATTTGTATTTTTTTTCTGCAGTTATGTATACTTGAAGTTAAATACCTGATTGTTATTAATTAGTATTGTAATAAAGCTAACATTACCTTAGTCTTGTAACGAGTAAACAAACATTGGAATTACATCCGAAGTTTCCAACCGCAGGGGGTGGGGTGCTTAAAACCACAGAATAATAAAGAAAGAAAAACAAAAAATATGATAATAACCGAAGTATATTAAAGATAAATCGAAGGCGATAAATATACCGAACTTGATAAAGTAATAAAAATGCAAGTGAAGTCCTTTGCATATTTAATTATTGCGGACGTTAAAGTCATTACACAGAGTGTAGCAGAGGATACACAAGTGACCGCACATTAGAGCTATAATAAACATTTAATTTAATAGCATACAAAGAAGCGGTTACAAATAACTGGTGTAGTCGTTGCATGAATTTCTTATATGTTCAGCGAAGGTCTAAGGCATAAGCGTCGTTGACAAACGGTATTACGGCATGAATATAAGGAAGAATGAGATTAGAGGCGAAAAGGGGAGGTGTGAAGAGATGAGAGGTGAGGGAGACTGAAGCAAGGAAACCGCGCATTGACTGAAT
Source organism: Charaxes varanes (assembly GCA_024363005.1). Taxonomy (NCBI): domain Eukaryota; kingdom Metazoa; phylum Arthropoda; class Insecta; order Lepidoptera; family Nymphalidae; genus Charaxes; species Charaxes varanes. Next base: position 12,056,014 of record JANCMC010033613.1, read on the forward strand.
TTTAGGAAATTCAATTCCTACGCGACTTTTACCCTTGGTCACTACCATAGTTTGAAAACGAATGGACCAATTTACGGTTAATTTTTTTTTATATTGCTTGATAATTGAATAGGCCGAGGAAAATTATGCCCAAAAATCACCTAAATTGGACGAACTCATTTAATAAAATGCGAACAGTCTCTGATTTTAGCTAGTTGCTTGTTTTTTTTTTTATTACCCTATTGCGTCCCATTGCAGGCCAAGGTCTCCCCCTTTTTGGGAAAAAGGGAAGAAGCAGTACTTTAATCTGAACGTCACAAGGGTACGCTACACGTTGTTTCGATATACACTACGAGCACTGCTCAGTGCTTGCACTGGCGATAAATTCGTTCCGGTGTACACTGCCAGTACTGCTGCAGTTCCCTATGGAAATATATGACGTATTAAATAATCGCGAAATTTGTACTGTGGACACTGGCACTTTCGACCTACAGTGTTCTGAGTATTTTGATCACGAGATCAATCAAAGTCACACACAGAGTGTCTTGTTAAAAAAAAAACTATTTAACGATATTATATTATTAAAACTACTTGGAGACAAATCATGGCTTTGTAAAATTTTAAGTTTGGGGGGGTCGAAAATCTTCAAAAATTGCGTTACGTAATATGCGAACGCCCCCTTATAAATAAAGAGTATGGCCATTGAACTATCAAGTAATCAAATAAATATGACAATAGTTGAGTCTATTTAAACAAAGTCGAACCGTATATGGTATTTAATTTCCGAAAATATTAATTAGTGACATAATAAAAATTAAACTAATTTAATTACGTAGATTGCTTAAATAATTTTGAAAAAAAAAAGGGATACCAGGTACGGAACGTTATCACATATAAAAATGAAATTATTATCAATTAAGGTACAAACATATTATTTCAGTATAGCATTATGATGAACTAATAATATATGGAAAAAAGACAAAGATATTAAAGATAAAACTGCTTGGAGTTGACTCGGTCCAGCTTTGCACTTTGTAGTTAAAGCCGAATTTTTTGGCATAAGGGTTCCTTTTTCCTTTGGAGGCATGAAATCTTAAAAAAAGGCGTTGAATATGACTACAATTATTAAGAATATCATAGCCGACAAAAATAAACTAAAATAACGGTTTAATGGAGATCTAGATACTTCGAAGTCTTTAAATGTTTACATCATACTTATTTTTAAGACAGAGAGAGTTGAGCATGAATACACTTGAAAACGTTAAGTCAGTGCTCGCTCGCACTAATAGCGGACTTTAAAGAAAGTTGCGCTATTTTTAACGAATATACTTTATTTTTAGGATATTATTCACGACCCTGGGTGCGTCATAATTGCGTATGAATACAAAATAGGTCAGTTTACGATTAAGCATGCAATATTTCTCTAAGAACATTCCAGAGGCACTACAAAACAAGCCCTTTCAGTACTCTAAAAGTGTTATTATATTGGGAATTGTAAATTATATAACATAAGATAAAGCAAAATGTCAGAATATAGACAAAATACCATGGGAATATTAGGGCATAACAATAAACAAACATTTTTTCACTATTTAAAAAAAAAAATACTAACTTTACAATTTTAACTTGAATTGTTTAATATAGTGTACATAGCTAATAGTTTAATTTACATTCTTACACCAGCCATTAGCTGGCTAAGAGGCTTGCTTATGCCAGTAGATATTGTCTTGATGACACCACGTGTGAACTGTCCTGAAATTATTTAATGTCATAAATATCATGGAAGAAATTAAAGAAAACTATAATCTTTACTCTTTTGGGTAAATAATTATTATATTGTTTAACATATTTATTTATTTAGGTTATCTGGTAGCATAGTGCAAGAGATATGAAATACCGCAATCTGATTTAAAATTCTGACTTGATGTTGAAGCAAGAAAATATTACGTAATTTTGCATATAGTACCTATTCCTCCATTTTCTTCTCGACTTCTTAATTTTTCGGCTTCCAAGGCTTCACCATCTGACGTCATCCCCGAAACCCCCACAATCTCTACAATCTCACGACTAATATCACTCAGTGACATTAATCGGAACCCATTGTTTTACATGCCTTCCGAAACACACAGGAGGTCAGATATCTGGAAAGCAGTTTTAGTACGGGTCACCCATCCATCACCTGCCAGCGGCGAAAACTGCTTAACCTAGCGATCGATTCAAATGCCGATCACTGATTAAACTACAATTTTCTCCTTTACAACACTTCTAATATGTAATACTAGGAAAACATTTCATTACTGGAATCTGGAAACCGATTTTAGTATAGGTCACTCATCTATCACCTGGCAGCGGTGAGAGCTGCTTAACCTATCGATCGACTCAAATGTCTTTCAAATGCCTGCGAATTTGAATGCATTTTTTTTTTATTTATGTGTGTGTGAAGCTTTTCAGTTAAGATATTTAATTAAAAGAAAATAAAAACATTTTTTTATATATATGAAAATAAAAACACCTAAATATTTATCAGGAATATTTTTTTAACTATGTTTAATATCCCCTTTTCCCCCTCCCACTAAGCTTAAATTAAAAGCTTGTGTCTGGAGTTGGTTGCGACAATATCCCAGTGGCGTCAATTTTGATCCGGGTACCTTGCGTATTTCACTCCATCCTTTCCGCCATTGAGCTATTGAGGCTTTAAAATAATAAAATACAGTAAAAGCTTTAAAAATAATGCAATAAAACTTACATTTCAGCGTCATAGATAGCGACTGGAGTTTTGACACATACCAAGAGACCTACAGCCTCCCTTGGACGTGCGATAACTGCGAACTGACCACGTGTCTCTCCCCCTTAGAACGCCTACAGCACAACCAATTCGTGTGCTCATCAAAACCGGTTCAGGCGAAAGTGGAGACGGAGGTGAAGAGGGAAAATAGACCCAATACCAAGGAGTACAAGTGCGAAACTTGCAACGAGACGCTCTACATGACGCCAGTCGAAATATTAAAGCACAAGAAAGCTTGTAGAGTGCAGTAATAATGTACTATATAAGGGAATGTTCCGTATATCGCACCTCTATAATAGGCATGATGACTGGTGGGTTTTTGGGGGGAGTTCCCAATCAATATATTTAACGACTTTAATTTTAAGTGGACAGTATATAAAAATTAGGTTTTGCGGGGCCCTAAATCTCCCCTAAATTCACTTGCCTGTAGTCCAAGTTCGCGGTGTCCGGAGAGAAGAAAAAGCCTTCAGTGTTTGCGAGTCTCGGTCGAAATGTGGCAATGGCCTCCAAATGCACCTGTAGCGGCCGCTACATAACAAGATGGCGATGATGTCTAGTGGAAAAGGTTACACCAGAGCAAACTAGATGGCGCTGTACGGATTACGACGACCGCAGTACAGGAACTAACTCACGCAAGCGAAGTTTCTACTTACGATCACTATATATAGACCTTCCGAGGAACAACTGTCGGCGAGGCGACTTTCCCACACACAGGTACGCTGACTTTATTGTTAACTGTCAAAGGCAGCCATAGAGCGGCGGCGCGTACGCACATGGAAGTAGTAAGGGGAGGAGACCATCGACAAGTGCGTACAGATTATAAAATCTAATTTGAGTAACCAGAAATCATTTCGTGAATTTATCTGCTAAAATAAGGCACATATAAAACTTAATAAACGTATTTAATTTTAAAGCGCGTGATTAATAGGAATTTATAAAGAAAAAGACACCTCCAAATAAAACAATCCGACGTGATAGCTAAACAGCCACCAGAGCGTGTGACGTCACCGCATATTGTCAGTGTGTTCCAATAGTCTATCGCAGCGTTTTAAAATGCTCTTTCCATATATATTCGATATTCGACATTTCACAACCGCAGTCGTTACAGTTGCCGCGAAAACGTGGATATGACGCTCAGTGGAACGCATTGTTAACATAAAGTGACGTCACGACAGTTTCGAGTGTTTTCGAGGGAATGATCAATCCTTAAATTTAAGAGATTTTTTTTGTTTTTAAAACGCTAATTAAACTTTACTATACGGAAATAGTACATACTATAGAGCGCTGTAAACCTATTATTCAAAATATGTCATCGTGCCTATTGAAAAAAAAAAATTATCTTCGCCGGCGACGCATCTGCGAGAACTGTGTGGTAACCAACGCAGATAGTGTTTTGTGGGTTTCCAAAAAATAGTTACTATCTTTGTTCCTGACGGGGGTCGACTGGTCGCTCTTGTTTTTTTCCTTACATTTGAGTAAAAGTTCTTTAGTAGACTAAAAGACTTAATTAGTATTTATTAATCTTTAAGACTTATAAAATAAAGATTATTATTGGCATTTTAAAAACGTGTTTTACTTTACCTTATAAAAGACTATAAATTTCCTGCGATTTCGTCCGCGTGAAATTGGCAGAGCCCTCAGACCTTAATCCTGCGCTATCGAAAAATCCTTTAAAAACTATAAACTACCTCCTTGCCACATTCCTTCATTGTACGTCCGGCGGCTTTCGAGATTTTGAGCTAGGTGACCTTTTGCTTTTATTTATATACATATTCGTAAAATTGATTTATTAAAATATGAATTTTGTTTCTGATGCGAAATTAGAAAATATGTGTGTTTGGGACTAGGCTTCTAAACGGTTGGACAGATTTTGATGGAATTTTGTGTAATGACTCGAGTTCTTTGACGGACAATAAAGTATCGATAACGTTGTTGTCTTTTTTTCTATCTAATGAAGGCAAAAGCGAATGTTTTGAAGCGCCTACGTAATTATAATAGCAATGTGATGATTTGATATAATTGCTCCTAATAATTTTGAAGGTGTGTCGCCAAAATCGGTCTTCGAGTGACAACGAACAGGGGAGGCCAAAAGCTGTGTTCAAAATTTAAATATTCTATTAACGCACTATATAAAATAATAAAAAACTGCTTTTTTTCTTGAGTATGTGAGGTCACACCGAGGGTTTCACAAATTTGACAACCTGTGACACGGACAGGCGAGTTTAAAAATAGTAAAATTCGTGTGACGTGCCTAATTTGTGACCGTAGGACAGATAATATAACAATAAACCACTGGATATCTCTAAAAATATGTTGACATACAAAAGGTAGCATCTCCTACCGGTACCTTATTTCAAGCATTTGTAATGAATTTTTTTTTATGTTACAAGGGGCAAACGAGTAGGCAGCAGGCAGCTAAGTGCCTACTGACGCCAGATCTGCACGACCAGGAGGCAAGCAGATGCGTTGCTGGCCTGTAATGACGAGTCTAGGCCACCGGGAAGTCTCACAAACCGAACGAAACGCGACAACAATACCATCACTTGACGTGACAAGTGTATAAAAACATTTTCATTGCGGTTTTATTTTTTAATTGCGTTTTTGTGCTTAGTTTTACCCTAAATGCGCGCCTAAATACCTAAAAGAATTTCAAAAAAAAGCTCAAGTTGCTGCCACAATGTAATTCTTTATTTGTAGCTCTCATCTATGCCAATGTCACGTTATCTAACGACAAAACAGAAGAATTTACTATGGGTAAAGAGTTTAAAAGACAGTTTTTTTAACACACACAATTGTGTGAATAAATTTTTGCCTTGGATACAAGTCATAGGAGGCAAAAAAGTGTTAAGGCAAAACAAAAATATTGAATTGGCGCTCACCGCAGTCCGGAAACGCGTGCTTCAATTATTTATTATTATTATTATTATAGGAGTTTGAGTTTGTATGAAACTCGATAATAACAACACGGACAAAGTCGCCTGTTAAAACTAGATTTTTGTTTTACTGCAATTGATAAAAGATGAATATGAATATGAAAAAGATGATGATGCTGAGAAAGCAGGATAGGTAATATTATATTCAATACCGTACTTACCCAAAAAGTAACAGTGGAGGCCGTAGCTTAATCAGTAGCCTGTGCCTCGGCATTTGAGCCGATCCGAGCCGAGGTTAAGCAGTTCTCGCCGCGGCCGTGTGAGACATGGGTGATCCATACTAACACTGGTTTTCACAACCTCTGAACTCTTTCGTGTAGACGAGGTAGTAATTAAATTACAAATCTCTTAATGCATTTCGCAATAAAGGGTAATCGGCTTTAGGTAATCAATACACATTAACCAAATGACGTTAATTGCTTTACAACCCCCAAAATAAGCAATGCATCTTGTAATTAGCCCTGTATGATAGATTATACAACGTAATATTTCTCTACACTTAAAAATATATCTACCCATACCACTTATGAAGTAGAAATTAGATGATAGTTGCCAAAGGACACGATCACGTTTGGAATTCAAAGGCATGGCTGAGAGATGTTACAATTTTGATTGATTAGTCCAAAGCTCTTACAGTAATATTACCCTTTATAGACGAGGTAGTAAGAAGTAGTTAGAAGTAATAGAAAGGGAGAAGGAGTACAGAAAAGCCGTGAGTTCTCTTCATCGTCATCATCATCCATAGCCCTTTCTCTCCCACTACTGAGTATCTCTTATGCTCTTGATCCAATCCGGATTAGGTAATTGACAATGTCACATCTTAGTTCACTTAGTACTAAAATTTGACAGTCAATATCGCGGATCCGTTTAGCGTCAAAATTTTAAGTTTTCTCTGCAATACTAGTCACGTGGTAAGACCTTATTGTTCTGTTATGGCGTCACAGCTTACAGTGCTCGTAGTGTATATCGGATCACAATTAGAACACTTAGTTGCGCTTATTAAAAAGTTATTTACCGGGCGCAAAGTCATTAATTCACGAGTGCATTAATTACTCACTTCAGCAAGATGCGTAATCTACTTTTTCTTTCAACTACATAGCTGTCTACTTCAATTTTTTAAACTTTTCTTACTTAATATAATATAGTATCAAAGTTTTACAAGGGCATATATAAATGTGCGCCATTTGTTTTTTTTTCTATTCGGTCAATTTTTATTTTGAGCCAGTGACTTTTTAATCAAATGTATACGTTATATGAAAGTTAATGGGACACATTAAACCTCCTTTGTAAATTTATATGATAATAAAAAAGAGTGCAGTAATGAAATTTCATACCACATTACCGCACTGTATTTAATGTAGAATTTATTTTTAGACACGTTTGGATTTTTTTCAAGATGGGAAAAAACCACTGAATTTGCGAGAGTGTTACCGCTACCGACACGGCCGTATGTTCAAGTTTTTTCTTCTTTCGGCACTCCCGGAGTACCACTGTTTATTTTTAATTTTAGGTCTTACGGCCTGAAACACCCGACTAAAATCCACGCAAAAGCCAATAGATAAATAACAAATAATTAATCATAGGTATAGTCGACTAGGAAAGTTCTTTACCATTTTGGGTGACAGTTCCAACTTAAAGAAAATTTTGCTAAGGGTTATTGTTGGATATTAACGTAATGTATAACAAGCAAAAATGAGTCTTATAACTAAATGGTTAAGCCAGTTAATAAATATAAGGATAAAAACATCAGGCTTTAAGCTACATTCCGATAATATGGCGAAATAGTGGAATGTTGTTTATTACGTTTTAAATTTTTTTTTTCATTCAAATCCTGCCACCTGCTGACGTAGTTGAGAGTTTTGAAACAAACAGTTTTTTTCTTTAATCATTCTTCTTTTTTTATATAACAAGAGACAAAGTAGCGGGTGGTATTCACATAAGTGACTGCCGATGCTCATGGACAACTGCAACACTAGAAGACTCGCAGATACGTTGCCGGCCTTTAAGAAATGAGTATGCTCGTTTCTTGAAGGTCCCTAAGTAGTATCCGTTCGAAAATATATCACAAATATGTGGGCTTGGGATGATAAGAGGAATAAACAGCTAGGAAAAGAGGGAAGAATAATTACATTAAATAACACACAACAATTTTGAACGTGCGTAAAACCGATACAAAATACAAATCAGGAGGAAAAAGTAAAGAAAATAAATTAAAATAATAACACTAGGAAACCTACCAGTACATCATAGATATTATTAAAATAGTATTTACATATTTATATAAAAGAGCCTCGATTGGGAACACCATCATATATCATAACATAGCACAAGTCATAAATAAACTATGAAAGTGTTTAAACGGTATAAAGCGAATCGTGTGATGAAAGTCTCGCAAGCTGTATACGAGCCCAGCAGTGGGCTAACAGAATGAAGTTATAGAAATTTAGTGTAAGATTCTTATTTACATTTATCCAGTTTCAAATTCAGGAATACCTGTACATGCAGACCTGTACTTTTTTCAACTAGATTTTAATATTCTTCCCTTATACGATCTTGAAGGTAACAAATCACTTCTACTGGAGAATTCTTTTATCTGCGTTTAAGATTTCTCAAAGGATCTTTCTTTTTTATGATTTGCCAATTATGATTCAATAGAAACTTCCACTAAATTAAGGTAGCGGTTAGCGAGCAAGACCGAGACAAGCGCCCGAGACGGGAGACCGTGACACTCACTGATTGGCAATATCAATATGGATTTTTGGAAATTAATTCTAGATTTTCCAAGTAAACCGATTATTTTGTAATACAGATTCATTTTTATTAGCTCTAACCCGCCGGTGTGATTTCGGTGATTTTGTTAAATTGTGAGGTCTTTAATATTTTTGCGAGGAACCCTAATAATTTAGCTTAAAGTATTATTACTTGTAAAATAAGCCAATCTATCAGTGAAATACAGATTTGGGCTAAACAAATTGGGCGACTTTATTCTTTCTTCCGGCATATAATTATCAATAAAGAATTATTATTATTATTATTATAAACTAAGTAATTATGACCACAAACTATTTCAAGAATATCAAAAGACGACACAACTCGCAGCACATTATTAATATGATTATTTTTGCAAATACTTGTAGGATTGATATTCTGATATTATGACAGTGCGAATATTTTTTATACAACCTTAGGATAAGATCTATGTAACCATCCTAACCACAACAATGTCACCCTGTATACTATGTTAATTATGACATTTAATGTGATTAAATTGTCAATGCTGTGATACCAAAAATAAAAAAAATCGTACATAGCATTAAATAAGCATATGGTACAGAATTGTAAAGATTTCTGACCAAATTTCAACTAGCTGGATATGTCTGGCTTTAAGCAGTAATGGAGATGTAAAGTTAACATTGAAAGTCATCATGCAAAAATAAAAACGATTCACATTTGTGATCAACTAATATGGTACAACAATAAAAATAAAATATACCTTTATTGGAGCCTGTAACACACTTGTGCAAAAGACTCGTGCACAGAGGCTCAGAAATAGTTTGAAATGTCTTCGTAGTTTCAAATTTTTCTGTTTCCTGTGTGAGTAGATATCATAAGCATCAATATATTCAAACTAACATATTTCTACTACCTCTTTACCTCCACTTTTTCTCCACTCTTTGTCCACATACAATTGTGAGAGCCCTAAGGACTTCCTTAAACTGGCCGTAACGAAAAATCTGTTCATAGAAGATGTCTATAAACTATAGACTTCAACCTTGTCAAATTTTGTTGATGCATATCCCACAGTTTCCAAGATTTCTTATTGAGTGACCTTATGTTTATATATATATATATATAACACTGTTTTGCCCGAAGGTTGGATTGCTTACTAATTACTACATTCTATTATGCTATATTATTATTTATTATACCTATTCCCATTCCATATATCAGTATAGATAAATAACCCAGGTGCCAACTGCAGCACCATCTGCCGGTCTGATTTTCACTCAAAAAATTCACTTAAATTGGTCTAGCCGTTTAGGAGGAATTCAGTGACATACATGCATACAGTATAATTTATATATAAAGTATAATTTATATATAATTTATATAAATTATAAAAGCAAATATTTAACATGAAGATAGTATGTTTACAATAGTTGGCAGATTTTCAAACCATCTTAAAACAAATTTAAAACTGGACAAATTTACAGCAATAGTAAATCATTACCTTCATAATAAAATCATTTATATCATCAAAGACATGGTTCCAATTATAGCCAGACTTTTTAAAAAAGTTTTTTGTAAGCATATCAGGTACTGCATTTCGGGTAAGATAATCTTTTAATGTATTTGCACTTTTTCTTCTTTCTGTTGCACGGACAGATGTTAAAGTTGAACATGTTTCTCTTACACTGTCCTCCAAAGACATGTTTACAACTTTTATTATTTTTATTAATTAAATAAACAGATGCATTATATGCCTGAAAATTTAATAAAATATAATAAAAAGCACCCATATCTAAGTCAATGATATCATATGTAAAAAATGATTCTTTTATTGCTTATTTTCCTAGTTTTTACGTATAACAAGTTTTGAGATTGAATAGATACAGTTCGCCACAAAGTAATTATGAATAACCTTCGGTTGAAAAATCTGGTTTATGTTATTTAATTATTGAGACAAGTCTTCCTTAACACTTATGTAGCTGTATATTGATTAAATAATGTTTAGTAATAATAAAATATAAGTAATTCTCATATAAGAAAACAATATTTAATACAAGTACGAGAATGTTAGTTTGAAATCTCTAATGAACAATTTTTTAAAGAATAACATCTAAACTTCTTGACTGTTACATGTTTCTATTTGAAACATTTGAAGTTTCGTAAATTCGTACCAAATACCAACCACAACTTCTGAATTGACATTGACATCTAGTATCTATTAGAGCGTTCTACTAAGCGATCATAACGCCCGGTCGCTGCGAAAACGGCACTAATGACTACAGCTAATTGATAAACAACGTCTTTCTCATCTCTCATTGTTGTAATGATAAGAAAAGGAGTTAAATTGCGCAAATGAGCAACGTCAAGCCATTTTGAAAAAGAGAAGAATATTTTGAATAAGAAGTATTCCACTTGGCGGTAGTAAGCACAACCGTTACGTTCGATTAGTGGAACGCACCTTGTACAGGTTATTTCACGGTTATTTCAAGTAATAAACATAAACTTGGTAGCATTGGTCAAGATACATAATGTATTTGCAATAGACACAGATTATGTAAAAAAGAGTATAGAGATTTTAAGAATACGTGACAAACAGGCAACAGCCAACAGCTGTCTGCTGTACTAGTGTGACACTCAACAGCGAGTTGTATTTGTAATTCTTTCGGCGAAATTTTTGTTCAATAAATAACATGGAAGCTGAACCTGAAGTAATAAAAGAAGTAATTAACACCCAACCATTATTAAACGATCCACTATACATAACCTTATTAAGTGTTATCGTCCTTTTGGTCACTTTTCGTAAGTATTATTTTTTTGTTTAAAGTATTTAGCTGCGATCATTGGTTTTATAATTGTTTTCAATTCTTTTTCAGTTTCTTGGTGGTTGTTTACAAGAAGTCGGCATTTACGCCGATCTGTGCTACTTACTGGTTTATCTGATGCCGGCAAGACTTCTTTGTTTGTGAGGTTAGCTTATTCGCAATATAGAGACACGTTTACGTCAATGAAAGAAAATATTGAAGATTATGTTACGTCCAACAATGTAAGCTTTATCTATTTTTATTTTGTCAATATTTTTGTGTATTAATAGTTCTACGAGTTAGAAAAGACAGTAAAATACGAATTTATGAAAAACTGGTTTCTTGATACTGGATATTGGTGACCTGGCTCACTGTATGGGAGAGCTAATTTTAAAAATGTATCATAGATTCAGCTTTACTAAAATTCCGCAACGAATATGTTGCTAGCTCTAAAACTATAAGAAAAATAAGAACTAATGTGTTTGTTTTAACTCCCAAGATATTAATATGCTGTAATCTCAAGTGATGGTGTTTCAAAAATTTTTTTATAATTACTTAACAACAAAAATGATATAAAACTTCAAAAAAACTTTGACCATTTATCGAGTTTAACGTTTATATATTGCTATATACTTAATTTATTAAACTAACAATCATAATCAGTTATAAAATCAAATCATTTATTCATTTTGGACAACAAGGATCCGTATTGCATAAACTGAAATTATTGTAATTAATATTAATAGTTAGCTTAGAAATATTTTTAAATAAATTAAATTAAAGCAAGACAAGTTAATACTGCCAATACACCTTTAAATTATGGATGAGTATGAAATTTTCTGAAAAAAGAAAACCGCTTTTAAAAATGGGTCATTCAAACAAGAGTTTATCAATTGACTAAGAGTTGTAATATATAAAGGTATATTTAATACTAATAAATAGCGCCGCATGCCATCAAATAAATTTTGACGTTTTTTATCTTACAACAATGTTGCAAACGAGCAGGCGGTTCATCCAAGTGACTACCGACGCCCATGGACAGTTGCACGACCAGGATCGAATTTGTCTCTAATCTTCTTACATATTAATACGTGAAGCGAAAACTTCAGGTATTATTTTACGAAAATTGCGCGGACGGAAGAGTACGAATGACAATATCTTTTTATGATATGCAATATTTATATATTAAATTATTAAAATAAAACCACACGCACACCAATGCCAAACGATTTACACCGGATTCGGTGGTATAGCTTTCGGGTTGCAGCATTACACCGATTTTCCCTCGTATTCATTCGCGGATTAAAGCAAAGCAGTTTAGTTTTTTATGCATGCCTATGTGTTATCAGTTTGTCGTGTTTGTGTGTCTTTCTATAGTATTGTAGCTCGTAAACGGATGTACCGATAAACATGCGTTCATTTTGGAAGTTAACGTGACCCAGATGGTCCTTAGCTATTATATATGCATATATCTATTTGTTATAATAAAATACTAGTTATATCGGAGGTTTGAAAATAACAAAGGCAACTGGCAACCCTAGCGCTGATGACAGTAATGGTAATCACGACATGTGACGCGGCAGATCTTTATCTTTTATAATATATTTTCTATAGTTTTTTGTATTTACAACTTGGTCTTGTATACTTATTAGGAACCCTTCCGTTTCAGGGAATAAGTATCCCAACGTTAGCCACTTATTAGATACTACCGAATCAATATGTGCTTGTTCTAAATCGTGTGGATGACGGCCATGTATTGTTTTTCCTTTCCACGGCATTATTATTTTATCTTGAGTGTCTATATGTTGAGAGTTGTTGTTAGATGTGTCTGAAAGATTGAGTGGAGTGTGGTTTAAATCATGACTGACAATAGCTTTATGTAAATTGCTGGTAGTAGCTTTTTGATAAAAAAAGGATGCAAGATTCACGATTTGATGTGTTGAAGTCAGTATATAAATTTTTAGACTTTTGTTTATTTCTCGAAAATCGTTTGACCGGTTATGATAAAATTTATAGGGAACCCAAGGTATGGTCAATTAAACAAAAACAAATCCTCAGAACCAGTTCATAAATGCCAGGGTAATCGCATAACATAAAAAACATACAGTCGAATTGAGAACCTCTTCCTTTTTAGGGTTCCGTAGTGCTACAACGAACCCTTATAATTTCGCTCTGTCCGTCCGTCTGTCTGCCCTTAAGGTTGTCCCCCTCTAGCATTTCCAAACTATTAGACGTAGAGACTTGAAATTATCCATGTTGATAGAACATGCTAAAAACTCACTCGAGTACGCGGTCGGTATACCAAATTTGTCTAATTATTTATTACTAGCTGTTTCTCGCGAATTCGTCCGCGTAAAATTACACATGCATTATCCCTTAGACCTCCTTAATCTCGCCCTATCGAAAAATCCGTTCTTAGCCGATGTCTAGTAAACACGAAATACCTCCTTGCCATATTTAATCATTGTACGTCCTGCGGTTTTCGAGATTTTGTGACAGCGATCGTGTTTAATATGTCATCAACATCTAATATTACTACTCTCCAACATTTTCCAGTGGAAATTATGTTTCATAGTTATGTTGTAATTGCAGGTGATGCACGGCTACTTGGAGTCAGCGGACCTGACCAGTGTTAAATAAAAACATTACATTTCCTTAAAACAAATTTTACAAAAAATACCATTTCAATTCCTAAAAGCCTCTTTAGACTTAACCAACCAGAGGGATTTCTTAAGAATTCATCCACCGCGAAGACCCTTATTTGTACAGAAAAAGCCTCGAAATTGTCATCTGAAATTTGTAATAAATTATTATTTGTAACATGCTAGAGTTATTTCTCCAGGGACTGATAAAAATAATACAGACTAATAGAACTGAAACATTTATAAAGATACAAACTTAACCTCTATATGTCAACGGCTGAAATGGTTATAATGCCGGAGCCAGACATAGCTCAAAGTATTTGTACATTTTTCTTAAAGATAAAACTGCTTGGAGTTGAGTCGCTCCAGCTTTGTACTTGATAGTTAACATGCAAAAATGTGAAAAACTAAGTACTTCTGTAAGAACTATGTATTTTTAAAAGAGTGGCTAACTAGTTCCTTGCTGATTCTTCTCGTGGCTCGACTCTTCCGAATCAGCAGTAGCTTTTAAAATATTTGACGATTCAAAGGTGCTTGTAAAAGTCTACTTGAATAAAATATTACTTGAATTTTAATTTGAATTAGTCATATTTGACAACTACTAGATAAATACGGTTGTCATGATACCAGCTTACAGTAAAATGTTTACATGTGTGTAAATCGTTTGGCATTGGTGTCCGTGATAAATTTGAAAATAAATCGCGGACCTGATGAAGAGTCGGTTATATTGAACTACCTTTGAACTTATAATAAAAGTGGTCAAAAACGTGTCACACGCTTATATAGAAGGGTATCTGGTAAGCGAAAATGTATTTGTTAAATAACTTCAAAACCTATCGTTCGATTTCGTTCAAAATAATTAATGTATTTTAAATCTTAGTTTAGTTTAGCAACGAGCTATGGAGAGAGCAATGCTCGGGGTTTCGCTGCGGGATAAGATTCGTAATGAAGAGATAGGCAGTCGAACTAAAGTCACCGACATTGCTCTCAAAATAAGCAAATTGAAGTGGCAATGGGCAGGACATATAGCTGCGGAATTTACAAAGCTGAAATTTAGCTAAAAGGTAGTCTACAGTCACTAGACTCGACTAAGAACGGATTCTTCTATAGGGCCAGATTAAGGTAGCCTAAGGCCTAGTACAACATAAGTACCGGTAGAGCAGCACGTGCAGTGTGGACACGTGGCGCATGGCGCTCGGCGTGGCGATGCGGGGCACAGCGTGAGCTGGCTGGCCACGCGCCGGCCAGAACTGGCAGCGGCTCCAGCACCTTCACCCTCGCTCTCCGAACTGGCCCCGCTCGATGAGACCCCACCTAACAAAATTACCATCCAATTTCACCACCAAGCATCACGTCAAATCAGCCTTTTTTTAACAAGAATAACAAGAGTTTAGGTATGGAGTTTTGGCAACTTAGAAGGTGTTTGTTACAAATCAACATTATAACAAGAAAAGTAACTTCTAATTTTAAAAGGTTGTGTTTTTTTAAATTAGTAGTTACTTTTCTTTTGTCATTTAATTTTTTTACGTACCAATAAACTTCAACTTTTATTTGATAGCTTAATGTAATGTTCCAGATACAGATTTTCGATATTTAAACATTTTAAACGTCTCTTGGTTGGTTGGGTTTACTTTGGATTAATTTTGATTTTATTACATTTATTTATATTAGGTTGATTGAATATGACACATTTGTTGATGTTATTTTGGTGTGCATCATTTGTTCCTGTATTAAAGGAAAAGTCTAAGCTAGTCCTTGATTGCTAAATTACTGTAATGACATAATATAAAATCACAGGCGCATAAATCTCCGAATACGTTTAGAGTTTTGAGAATACTTTTTTATTTAAAGCATCGACATTAAAATCATGCCGCTATCTAAACTTAAGTCTAGCTTGCCTAAATGGCTTTTAGAAAAATGCTTTTACTATATAAATGAATTCTTTAAATTAAATGAAACGAAAAGAAAAAATGTATCGTTTGACATATTTAATTAATTTGCGTTTTTTATGCGTATTATTCTATTTATTAGTTATTAATTTGACTTTTATTATTATTATGTTAATGTAAATTGTATTTTTTTTACACAGTTTAATGGCAGAACTCAGGAACATCTAATTTCTTATATCATCTTAGTATTTATGTGTATGAAGCAAATAAATAAATCAATTAAAATAAATAAATGAATAATTATTCAACGACATTAAAATTTTCAAATCTTTAAGTATATAAATAAAAATGGCCATAAGAGTCTTAAGACACGCTTATAAGGAAGGGTTCCGTATCTGATACGCTATAAACGTATTTGTTAAATAACTTCGAAAGTTGTTGTTCAATTTCGTTCACAATAATTTTCATAATGAGTTTTTAGCATATTCTATCGACACCGAAAATTTTAAATCTCTACGTCTAATAGTTGTGAAATGCTTGGGGGGATCACCTTTCGGGCAGACAGACAGACGGACGGACGGACAGAGCAATATTATAAAGGTTTCTTGTAGTACTACAGAAACCTAATAAATGCAATAGTGTAAATGGTCGAAAAGACCGAGGAGGGTATCTTTGGTGTCAATTATACAGCACATAGTACAATAAGGTTAAAAGTGAACTATGCAGCAATGATCTAAGTACCTACACGTTGTAGAGGTGTTGAAACGCTATTTTTATTTCGCATTTTTCTCACCTGAGATATGCGGATGTCGATGGAGATTTATGTGACATTTAAAGATGTCTGACCACGTTTTTTTACCCTTGACGGACATCATTCTTAACCAACATTCGAAAAAAGGAGTCACTCAACATTTTTACTGCTAGTCCTCTTATGACGCTGCTGGTATTTTTACACTGATTTTGTTTATTAGTCAAGTAAATTCCATGCCCACGTTCGGACGGCACTAAAAGTAACTTTTACGTTTAAAAAATTATACTAAGAGAAATTTGTATCAGACATAAATTTTTGACAAAGATGCCGATTCATCGTCCTCATTTTCTTGGCATCAAACCCGTGCCAGAATTTCATTCAAGCTTTTTACTTGTATGTTTATGGAACAAACGCTACCAGTAATATCATTAAATAAAAAACAAACTCCACGTTATTGCAAATATTTAAGAAAAATACTTGGTCATCTATATATATCGGTAATCTTATATATAATATATTAAAGCGAAAGTGTTAGGTGACCACGAAATTTCGAAAACCGCGGGACATACAATGATGTAATTAGCAAGGAAGTCGTCTATATATATATCTGTGTGTGTGTGTGTGTGTGTGTGTATAGGTATCGATCGACTAGTCCGCAGGCGCAGTGGGCAGTGACCCTGCCTTCCGCTCCGGGGATCGTGGGTTCGATTCCCGCCTCGAGTGTGGATGTACTACCTATATGTATGTATTTCATAATTGCGTTTTATGCCGTCTACCTTAGGAAGAGACGTCCGTGTGTCATATAGTCGTCTATTTTTTTATTATTTATTATTTCTTGCCTCGCACATCATTACCGTGGATCCACTTGCCAGCTGCAGATGTTTACAAATCGATACGACTAAGGGACCTTCAAGAGAAAAGGCCGGCAGCGTATCAACAAATGGTAGTACATTTGCGCGTCGGCAGTCACAGCTAGCCTGTTTGCTTTTTCTTATAAAAAAAAAAAATTACAATGAACTAAAACAGCGTCCTTAACGTCCTCAAAATATGCTTTCGTTCCTTTTTTGGGCCGAGTTATTCGCACGTTTCTACGCGTATCTCGGATTCCAGGAACAGTTATCGGATCCAGCTAGTTGTAGTTTATCATGATGTCAAACTATTTCTGCAGAAATACCTAGATCTAAATATGGTAGCCCGACATATTATTATAATTGTATGAACATAGCATAGATGTTGCTATTTTGTATAAAACGCGATGTTGTTTCTCGCGATTTGTTCGCTCGGTAAGTCACCATTTATAATCAAAGCTGACTTTTTTTCGTTTCTTTACTCGCGTTAGTAATTTTTACTTATAGAATAAGGGACAAACGGCAGGCGGTTCACTTGAGTAATTATGCCACTTGAGTACCTAATTACTAGGTTGTCGGCTTTGGTTTTTTTTTTTAAATTTTTCTTAATATAGATTTCCAATAGATTCAAGGACACGATGCTCTTTTCAGCAACTCAGTTACATTAACAATGATAGTGAAGTATTTAACCAGTGGGTGTTCCGGGGATGACTTCAGACGGCTGTCAGTCATATTAATTCACCCCATAGCCATATCGTCTACAATTTAGGCGGAACCTGGTTCTAGGCCGGGATAACACTGAGTAGAAGAAGAGCTTAAGCAATGAACCTGTCAAAGTGAACTTTAAATGCCCAGCAGTGGGACACAACAGGATAATAAAATAAAATAAAGTTAATGGATATAGTAATTGATTTCTTTTTTAATGTATAAATTTCTTCTTAAATTGATAATTGTAATTTTAGTTCTTTGATTTATTTTATATTATCAATGTACGTATTTATAAGCTGTGCATCTGTGAGTGGAGTTATGTACATTTTAAAGATCCTAAGCAAATGCTTTTGACGTGTTTAAATTATACTTAACTTTGTAGATAGTTCATAAGTAAATAAATAAAAAAATATTAATAAAATAAAGTGTAGAAAACAAATAAACATACTTATAAACAAACACGATGATTAGCAACCTCTAGTATGAGATTAGTTAAGGAAATATGCCCGTTAAAAAATCGACGCACTAAGAAAATATTTATTAAAAAAAAATAGCTACTTAAGCCTTTCTGAAACCGGTTTCTTTTGTGTTTTATTTACATTTCAATTTGGATATAAAGTTGTGGATAGTCTATCAGGGATTCAATCACTGATAGAATCAGGCGTTACTTTGCGGAAATCCATGACATGCATGAAAAACTAAACTACTTTGCTTTACTCCGCGAATAAATACGAGGAAAAATCGGTGTAATGCTGCAACCCGAAAGCTACACCACTTTCCGATGTGCCTCGAGGCACATCGGAAAGCCAGTGTAGTGCTGTGCTTTGGTGGCGGATTCTTTAAAAATTTTAATGACGAGTTTAGGCCACCGGGAAGTCTCACAAACCGAACGAAACGCGACAACAATACCATCACTAGACGTGACTTGATAGCTCAACTGTAGAAGGTGGGACTTCAATTAGTTAGATTTCGTTTCGCTTGAGTCATGACCTGCTGGGATATCGTCGTGACAACTTCTGACATAAACTTTTATAAAGAAGCTTAATTGGATTGGTAACAAGAATATTATTCATATTATCTCATACTTAATCCAAATATATACATATAAAAGCCAAAGCGTAAGTATCACGAAATCTCTAAAACCGGGGGATGTATAAAGATGTAAGTTGGCAAGAAAGGAGTCTATAATTAGTTGAAAATGGAGATTTTACTAACGTCTGGTTCCACAAATATGTTATGAAAGAATTTGCAACAAGGTTCTAGGGTTGGTGGACTATTTGACGCAATTTTCGGTGGTAAAATTTAATTGCGGGTCTTAATTCAAACAATTTCTTTGAAGGCTTCTCGCAATACATGCGATAAAAGATTAAGAGTGATCCCGCATCTCTCCGCAATGCCAAATGAATTATAATGAATAATGAATTATAATACCTGGGAATAACGTCGTGCCCACTAGGAACAATCTCGGGAATGACGTCTTCCTTTGATTTAGACTCTTAGAAATTTGCTAAGTTGATTCATTAATCCAAAAAGCCATATTCTCGATTTACAATTAGATTAATTTATTAATGATGAGTGAACATTTAATAATTTATTATTACTTTTTTTACGTAAAGGTCTCTCTGTCAGTTTTCACACCTAAACCATTTAACTAATTTTGACCAATTTCAGTTTAGAGATGGATTTACAACTTGGAGCAAAACATAGGCTTGCAAAAAAATTTGAAATTTCATTTTTGCAACAAAAGTTTTTGAAATAGGGGTTAAAAGTTTGTAGGAATGTCAAACAAAACAACACGGACATAGTTGTAGGTTAATGCTAGTAAACAAACATATACAACTATTTGTATGTAGAATAATACTAATAATACAGAGATATAAATAAAATATTCTCACCTTAAGTGTTAAACACAGGCTGACACTCGTACACGTTGTAAGCAAGTAAACGCGAGCGAGATAGCGCTATTGCCATCCCGCCATGATGCTCCTTTGTGTTATCTGTCCGCAACAAATTACTTATCTAATTTTGATGGTATTTTCACTTAAACATAGAGGAATCTATGTTCCTAAAAATTTTCGGGTTTTCTAATGAATGTTCATCTATAGTTATTATAGCATCACGATATCGATAATGGCTCTGCACTATTGCATACTTCAGATTAGTTTGCGTAGGTGGTACATATTAGCCATAGTCTTATACTAATTATTAATTTTGAACATGACTTATTTGCCTTAAATGTCACCTTGCGGATTTCAGTGTATACCTAATACCGTTGAGCTTTTGAGGCTACTAAAACTTTTTACCCAGTAAGGGCACCAGTGGGACATAGCAGTGGGCTAATTAAAAAAGTGATTCCACAAATAAATTGGTCCCAATAAATATGTAGCACACTAGAGGCCAACCATAAATAACGTCAAACTTTAAACAACGGGCAGGTCGTTAAAAAGGTTTGTCAAAACACACGTCAAAATTAAATTTTTATGTATTTTATTAACAAAAGAACATAAATAATTAATAAAAACAGCCATTTCCTTGATTGTGTGACGTCACACCATTTCGGGTTTCGAGCATGTGACAATCCTCGACAAGTAATACTAATATTTCTTACATCAAATATTATTATGCCTATTGATAATACAAATGACCCATTTAGTTTCTCATATCACATATAACTCGATGCAAAATAATAATATGTAGATAAGAGTAAGTATATACAATTATAGGCAACAACTATTTCAAATATGAAATAAATATTCAGATTGAGTGATACTTATTCGGATAATGTTAGGCAATTACGTATCAACTCACAAAAAATCTTAAAAAATTGTAAAAATACATACAATTCTCATCAATGTAGATGAGAATTCCGAAAAAGACTAAGTATTTTAAAATAAAAAAGTACAAAAAGGTCATTTAGCAAAAAATCACGTACAAGAACCTTATATAATCGTAATATTTTATAATTATTATGTAAATCTATAAACATTGATGTTTAGCCTTCATTTGCACGATTATTTACGGCGCGTTAAAAAAAACGTTCAAATAGAATATAAAGATTCCCAAGTTAATGTTCACACGGTAGCGCTTTTATAACGCGACACTTACTGAACAATCTCCTATTTCTAATGCTATAAATATACATATAGGATATATTTGTATAGACGACGCTAAAAAAGCGCCAACGCCGAGATTTAACGCAACGCTTTTTTAACTCTCGTGCGAATGTGGGCGTGTAAGTACATATTAAACTATGTGATGTGTATGTATATAATTTTGACCTATTTGTTGTACAAAAAATTTAATTTTTGTATATAGCTTTAAATAAGCATATAAATAATAGAATAAGTGTGAAAAATTTGTGTTATGAACCTTTAAATTAGTTTTTATGAACCTTTTTACATAAAGATGATCGCCTACCTATAAACTACTTCCTTCTAACTAATAATTTCTATTTTTGAGTACAATTATAAAAATGTCTTTAGGAGACATATAACTATTATTATCTGTATCATATTTTCTCAAAATACATTTGAATCTGAATTAAATAAATAGGCGATATAAGCAGGTTTAATTATTTTCCTTCACTGCAAAATAAAGGTGCCTCTCATAACTATAAAACTAACTGCTTGTTATAGGTTAGGTTAGGTTAGGTTAGGTTAGGTTAGGTTAGGTTAGGTTAGGTTAGGTTAGGTTAGGTTAGGTTAGGGTTGTTAGCTATGAACTGAAATTGTTTTTAGTTTGTGGACTGACTGTTAAATTTATCTTCGGTATACGTTCGTCAAATAATAGCCCTACGAAAATAAACCTACTTCCATTCCCTACACATGAGTGCTCATGAACTTTATATAGCTTATAAATTCTATACCCCCTATATTCTTTATATATAAAAATAAACTATACGAGCCTATGTCACCCTATTCCTCCTAAACGGCTGAACCGATTTTAATAAAATTGTCTTTATATTCCAAGGGCTTCGTAGAAGATATTGTTATATACAATTTAATTAGATTACAAATTAATCCATGGATCTCTTTTGCACGCGGCAAGTTGAGCACTTAGTTTTTTTTTATGACAAGGTACAAATGACAGGTCTCTCAATTGGTAATAAATGACGTAACGTTATAAGTTATTAATAAGTGACAACTTTAAAATTTTATTCTAATGCCGGAGCCAGACATATATCGAAGTGTTTGTACATTTTTCTCCTTGAAGACTACAACGTTCTACAAAACTTTGCGCAGCTACACAAACTCCCGGGCCAAACTACGTGATCATTTAAATGAAGTTATGTCTGTCCCCGGCATAAACATAATATCATATTTACGTCTTGTGTATAACAGGCGGCTGTTACCTATAACACAGGCATTAAGTTGTCTACTTTAGGAACAGACGTCCGTGTGTCATACAGTCCTGTATATATTTATTATATTTATTGAAGTAACATCAAATACAACAGGAACTAACAATAGAAATTAACCAAAGCAATAAATTCCCTTACAAATTAAAAGTATTAAGCAAATCCCATTAGGTCTGTGACTCTTGAATACTTAATTACCAGTATCCAATTCACTTAT
The DNA here is from genome assembly GCA_024363005.1 of Charaxes varanes. Taxonomy (NCBI): domain Eukaryota; kingdom Metazoa; phylum Arthropoda; class Insecta; order Lepidoptera; family Nymphalidae; genus Charaxes; species Charaxes varanes. The sequence continues at coordinate 12,078,654 of JANCMC010033613.1, forward strand.
GAGCAAGTTGGCACTTGGCGAGGGGTTCGAATGTTTGCACTCGCTGACCCCGAGTCAACGACGCTCAAGAACTTTCAAGCCACTCGGAAATATGGCGCTGATATTTTTACTATTGGCAATATACATATTCATTATGAAGTTTAATTATAAACAGTATCAAAAAAATATAGATCAGAAATAGAAAAAACCGAAATACTAATACAAATTCGCGAATAAATACGAGAAAAAAATCGATGCAACCTACATAAGGATAACGCACGTTTTCAAGTTAGTAAAATTCATAAAGTTGGGATAGTTCATAATGTCTTTCGTAATTCATCTTCTATCAAATAAAAAAATGTTTTTTTTTTGTTTAACATATATTTTAAGCGAGATGTTAACATATAACTATGTGAAATTGGAAAGGATCGGGTGAAGTTACAGTGATTTAGTTTTGCGTGTTTTGGTATATTTTTTAACTTTATTTCAAAAAATACCAACACAATAGACTTTAAAAGAAGATTTATATTTCATTTGAAAGTTGAAAAAGTTAGCTCTTTATAGTTTTGGTAGTGATTTAATTAATGTTCATCCCAAAGACTCGGTGCAAAGTTGTAACAAAGTTTCGAAAGAAGTTTACAGTTTTATTGTAATTATTTTGACCAGTTGTTTCGCGAGTTGGAATCAAGAATGAACTTTGAACTTATTATAATTATATTTATATCATAGTCATAACAACTACCCACGTTTCGATAAATCGTTGCGAAAAAACTGCGCAGTTTGGTCGATATGTGTGTATGGAAAATTGTTGTTGATTAAACTGCACCGTTTTTTGGCAACGATTTATCGATACGTGTGTAGCGGCTATTATTACTCGCTTATATAGAATAGAATTTTTTAGAATAGAACCTTTATTAGAAAAACAAATTACATGGTACATATTAACTCAAAGTTAGATAGACAAAGTTATATAACTAATATCATAAATGTAAATGTCTTAAGTGTATCACGACTTAATAACAAAACCAATCATCTTGATTTTTTAATACGACGCTAAGGATAAAGATAAAGAAAGACCACAGGATCAGCCATGGCATCCAGAAAAAAAGATTATATCTCCAGAAAAAATAATCTAAAAGCCAGCGATTAAAAATAAATTTATTTAAATATTCAAAAAAATTGTCTTAAAGTAAAGAAGAAACAATTAACTATCAATATCGAGATTGGTTAAATCGCTGTAACTAATTATGAAAAACAATATTACAATGATAAAGAAAACAAACTGTAAGAGGAAACATTAATTATTTTAAAGCTTTAAGCCGATAAGACGCTTAACAAAGACATAAAATTAAAGTGCTGCATTACTATCGAAGGGGTAGTGATGTCAATTATTCAGCTGTCACCTA
>JANCMC010033613.1:12080138-12279283 GCA_024363005.1 Charaxes varanes
ACATTCTTTGTATCGATCGCTTTACTACTTATAGTTTTAGTCTAGTTTTTCCTTTATAATTACTTTATTGTATCAATGAGACGCATTAATTTTACGTCTTCTCTAGACGGTCAAGCCGAGGAGTTCAGCACGTTGAATTTTTTATTTGTTTTTCCCTATTCCAGTAACTTTACTCTTTATCAGTTAGTGTTTCGTGTTCTATCCATTACCGCTTTAACTTGGTTAAAAGCAGTGTATGTAAGTATATTTTATCGGCAATGTATGTTGTTATAGGGTTGCTTGTCTTAAGCACTTTTACTTTATTGAATCAGTAGACACTAATTAGATTTTACCTGACTTGAGGAGGTCGTAAATTAATCAGCGGTTGGCATTTGAGACTATCGCTAGGTTAAGGCGCTCTCACCGTGGACGGGTGATAGATGAGTGACGAAGTCTAATACTGGTATTTGTTTCAAGTATCCGATCTCCTCCGTGTTTCGGAGGTCACTGAGCGGGTCGTGATTAATGTCACTGAGCCGTCAAATTTAAGAGACTATGGGGATTGCGGGGATGACGTCACATGACAGTCGGTCATCTTAACTCGCCCTAGAGCCACATCCTCTACAATCTATGCAGACCTTGGTACTAGGCCGGGATTACGAATGCTTGACTCTTCAGATTTTTTTTAACACAGGGGATAAACGGGCAGACAGCACACCTAATTAAAAATCAGTACCAACACTCACGGACAGCATTAACACGCAAAGAATAAATAATCCAATAATCGGCCCCGTCATCTCGTACATTAACTAGAATTGGTTTTTGCTCAATGTGTTGTGTACATTACCGGGAGTGTTGACGGCCGCTCTTCGCGACAGGGTTGTTCCATTACGGGCGGTGCTTAAATAATTGACGCGTACTACGGATGGTGGATGCATCACTCCGCCGTGATTTATTGTCTCGGTTGAGTGTTTTTTTTTTCATATCTAGCATTGTTTATATATATTTTACCGAAATAAATTATTTTATAGTTACTCTTATGTATCTTTTTATAGTTTATAATATATATATATATATATAGTTTTGCGTACATACGTGTACCATTGAGTACTATAATCGCTTAATTAATTGACGCGTACTGGATGCCGGATGCATCTCTCCGCTGTGAGTTTTAGTCTCGGTTGAATCTTCTTTCTTACATTATTATTTGCATTGATTATACATGATTATACATTGGCATTTTTACTTTTACTGAAAAATATTATTTATAGTAAATCATATGTTTTATAAATCCGGCATTTTTAAAAATCTTTTCACGCATTTTTTTTGAAAGAACATTGAGTATTTTTTTTATGCCGTGATAAATATTTATAATTCTATTTTTAGTACGAAAGATCACTTCCAATTACGCCAACAGCAAAACTCAACTTTTATTAACAACTTTTATAAATAACTGATTACTATACTTTAATGAGTCTGTTTGAGCTAGCTATATAATGCTATATAAAAAAAAAAAAAAAAAAAAAAAAAAAAAAAAAGTTTTTTTGGAGAAAAAAAAAAAAAAATATATAAAATAAAACTAAATGGTTTTCGATAATTATATACAAAGCACCTTTAAAGGCAAGCGCACATTTCATTCAAGCTTGATCGATCTTCCTATCTTACTTAAGGTATTGTTACACGATTCTTTTTAAATAAATAAATAAGCCTTCATTACAATTTGTTCAATTTTACAGGTGTAATATAGTTTAATACATACACGTCAAAGGATTCAAAATATAATGAATCTTTTGATATCGTAATACGTGTCCAAAAATTCTAATGGTCAATCTAATATATAAAATTCTCGTGTCACAGTGTTTGATGCCAAACCCCTCAGTAACGGCTTGACCGAATGTTACAACATCTAACTTATTGACCAATCAGAAATAAGAACGTCATTTGATAGACTTTCATCATCTTAACTCGCCCCACAGCCAAATCCTCTGCAATCTAAGCTGACCCTGGTACTTATCCGAGATAACGCTAGGAAGTAGAATAAATAAATAATTATGATTAGCGAATATAAAATACTTAGTTATTTTAAATTGACGTTCTTTTTTTGTATTTTCCTTAACTTTATAAATTTTTGGTATTTTTTACTCCGACATTATGCACAACATTTATATATACTTTGATTGTCGTTTTCTTAATTTATTTAATTGACTATATTCAATTTCCACAGGCCCGTGTTGTCACAGTGGGCAGTGACCTTGCCTTCTGCTCCAGTGGTCGTGTATTCGATTCCCGCCTCGAGTCGGAGTCTCAGCTGTCACTTTGACAGTCGCTGAAAAGAGGTCCATCAATGCATGGATGCAGAACTTTTGAGTCTTAGGTTTTTTTCGTGCCGCTTTTGATTAATTGTTGAAAAAAAAAAAAGGTTTTTAAGGCAGTCGAGATCGTTATTATGTCTTTTCATGTGCTTGATTGGGTGATATTTTTACTTCTTTATGTTGAAAGGTTATTATTATTTGTGAATTTTTGTATGGTTTCTGTTATGTTGAATTATAATGGGCGTGGGTAATTGCTTAGTTACTCGAGAAGCGTACTGAGTTGGCGTATTTACAAAGTGTTTTTTGATCGTACACGTTTATACTAATTGGCCGTACATCAGTTATACGTAATTGTACACGTCACAAGGCAGCAAAATGGCCGACGGGTTCAGTGAACTCTGTCGACACCCCAAACTCGAGGCGGGAATCGAACCCACGACCCCCGGAGCGGTAGGCAGGGTCATAAATAAATGAATAAGTCGTAAATGACAAAACGTTTTTTTTGCGATCTCCAAAAAAATCATCTTTTTTGAGTTAGTTCACTTTATAATTAAGCGTGCGATATACATAATATATTGTTTTTCTACAACTGTTAGATTTTAGTATGGGTGTTATGATATATTAATGTTTTTAAATAGCTTTTTTTTTATTCATTATTGGATACATCATTTTTTACTGTGGTTGATTGCGACTTAACTTGACTAGAGGCGTTTTGTAAAATGCTATTTTTAATACTGTTCTTTTGGTAGCAATAATATTGATACCTCCCGCGTAAGTTGTAGTAACCCCAAATTCCCAGCGGTACAGTAGAGCGTTACAAACAGTTAAATTGTAATATAACAGTCGCTAATTAATATATTGTTGCTCACAATAATAATAATCGTCATTATTGAATATATAATTGTATACACAAATGTGTTATTTAATGGCGATTCTATTTTAATTTATACGTTTGTAAAGCTCTACTGTGAAATTGGGAATTTTGGGTTACAACAATTTACGTGGGAGGTATCGATATATACTAGTGTTATAAAGATTCAATTGAACTTAATCATTATGTTCTTTTAAACTGTTAACTGAATTATACGTCATATTTGATTGCAAAAATATGGATGCATTCTTCCTCGTATTTCGTGCAAGTTACGGATTTCTGAAATGGGATGAGTTTTTAGCAATAATCATTTTGAGATTAACAGTTGTTTCGACTAGATCTATTCAGAGGTATTTCGTCTTTTTTTAAGGAAAAAATCAGGTTGAAACCTTTTCAATTGGATCATTAAACTGTCTTCAATCACTTTACTTTGCCCCATTTCTATAGCAGTTTTCGTTAATCCTTCTTAAAACCGTAGTCCATCCATCAATGCGAATTAATTAATACATCTAATATAAACTTATGTACTTTTTAAATCTGAAATCAAGGTGCTGAATGTTATGCCGGAGCCAGACATAGCTTCATTTGAATGATCGTTTTAATGATCATGTAGTGTGGCCGGGTACTTTGTGTAGCTGCGCAATTTTTTGTAGAACTTTGTAGACTTCAAGGACAACAATGTATAAACACTTTAAGCTATATCTGGCTCCGACATTACTGCATGAGGTATAACAATAGTAGAACTTAACACGCTTTCAGTTAGACAATTGACACTGTTCGCACTACCTCCACACGTGGTTGCCGAAAATTATAGTTTCAGTGAGTCGAATCGATACAAAGCGACAGTATGAGGCAACAGAGACAAATTTGTAGGGTCAGTGCAGTTACGAAGTGTAGAGTAAGGGCGTGTAGAGTTAGATGCGTTGCTCTAAAGGAGATCTCATAAGTTTTTGACAGTATGAGCCATATGGCCTTATTGTGGCATGAAAATGTACTTAATTGGTATTTCATTAACTCATGAACTGTATCAGTAATGTTTTTGAATAGATTAAATTACAGTGAAACAAATTAACAATGTTATGTTTAATGCTATTTTTTTTTTAAGTATATTAGGAATACTTTTTAGGTATGTCTATGTGTCTATATGTCCCTTTTTCCCCTCCTACTAAGCTTAAATTAGAAGCTTGTATTGGGAGTGGGTGCGACAGTAATTTTATCAATGAATATCTTGTTCAACTTTAAATATTCTACGTTTTAATTGAATAAAATCTGATATAAATTTTAAAGTTCAATTATACATATATAAATATATATTTATACATACGTATGAGCTAAAGAAGTTGTACTTCAGTCGTTTGGTCTTATGACTAAACGACTGAAGTAGAACACTCGTTTTTTTTATGAGTAGGTCATTAAGTAATATCATTTTGGTTTCAAGTTACAAACAGACAGTAATTTTTTATTTATTTATATGTATATATACATCGTCGGCTACGGTGCGGGGATGGTTTCACCGTAATAGCAGGTTTATGACGAACGCGTGGGAGGCCAGAGAGCACAGAGGAACCATTTTAATCTCCTAGTTACGGGGAAGGTTTAAAAAAGGATAGAAAAAGTCAAAAGATAAGTTTAAAATACTAAAAAAAGCAGATTCGCTACTTGAGAATTTGAGAATACTACAAATAGATGACATTCCTACGAGACCATTTGACTGACGTGAAACGTAAAATTTTTATGTCTTAAAACATACAGCCAGTATTACGTTTTAGGGAATAGACGTAAGGGAGATTGATTAATTGGCTGATAGCAGACGAGCAAAATTGGGGTAAAATAGCTCAACGGTATAAGGTATGGACTGAATTCCGCAAGGTACCCGGTTCAAACCCCACCGCCGTTGGGGTATTGCCCATTCTAACACTAATTTTCCAATATCCGACATCCTTGGTTTCGTAAGGAACATAAACAGTGAGACCGAATTAATGTCACTGAGCGACATTTGTCCTGAGATTTAGAGGTTCCGTGGATGACGTCAGACGGCAGTCGATCATCTGAAGTCACTTCCTCCGCAATTTAAGCGGACTCTGGTACTAGACCAGGATAGCGCAAGGTAAAGGTAAAACACATTATTAGCAATATCAACATCGATTGACTGGTCCGTTGGCACAGTTGGCAGTGACCCTGCCTTCCGCTCCGTGGGTTGTGGTTTCGATTCCCGCCTAGAGTCTAGGTGTATTATCTATATGTTAATATTTATATTTAAAAAATGTGTATTACAGGCATCTGTTACCTATAACTCAGACATAATGTAAACTTATGTTGGTTTCCATTCCTTTATTTAACATATATGTAAAACAATTTGTACACTAAAATGCTATTATTACTCAAAGTAGAATATGGACAATATTAGAATATTTATTTAAATTAAATTCGTCATATTTTATTGATCATCTGTCAAACCCATCTCCTCTTTGAACACCTCCATTTGGTAGGAACTTAAACGATAACCAAAACGCTCCGACCAATTAAATGCCACCTGGTGTTGCCACCATTAAGTATTCTACCTTAGGCACAGACGAGCGTGTATCATATAGTTGTATGTATTTATTTATTTATATTTCTCACCTGATGCAAAGTGCTGATGCCATGGGCGGGCGCAGGCAGGGCGCAACGCCCGCCGTGCGCCCTCACCTACGGACTTCCATTTGATTTCCTACGCCAACCTGGGAACAATAAAGAAAAATTTCTCTATTCAATTTATCTGTTAATAATATTTAAAAAGAAGAAAACTTAGTGAGCATATACTTACATTTACGAACGCATTTTTTCTTTTTTTTCTTACATTATTTTATTATGTTAAAGTTATAAAATATTCAACTTAATTAAGGGTACAAAGACGTATCGCGTCTTGATGTGCGAAGAGTCCAGAACAAACTCGGTCAGTTTTTCTTTTTTTTATCGCCATTTCATAAATTTCGATAAAGAGTCAGAGCAATTCGTTCTGGGATATGTTTCATCATATTACTGTTGAACTCTTTAGACCCTAAAGTCTATGAAAAAGTCTGTAACTAGTCCTAATAATTAAAATTACAGCGCACATACAATTTGTCTCCAATTAGTTTCTATTTTCAAGCGGGTTTTGAAAACGCGGCCATTTTGAACTTTCCCCGCCATCAACTGTATGAGTGGTAAACCGTGTCCATACTTAATGTAACGTTTGTGCCACCCACTGAAATTAGTTCCAGCCAAAAGTACCCAAAAACGAATATAAATAGCCTCAAATTAGTCTAAAAGACCCTGACGTTTTGTGCTAACATTAGATACATGTTCTCTTAAAGTACATAATAATTGTAGTCTAAGAGCCGGTATCGTTATAAAATAGGTCTAATTTTAAGAATCGTGTTTAATTGCAAGGGTAGACGCCCGATTACCGTACAAAAGATCTCCAATTCAATGCACGTACCATTTCACACAATTAAGAAAGAAAGAAAATATTTATTTGTTTCATCACACTAAACAGATACTAATTAAACAATTTCTAATTATGTTTCTAAACTAGTAGTTCAAACCATTACATAGTGTGATCAAAAAGCGTATGTATTCTCAACAGTCAGCAGTAGTCATCACAAAACACTTATTAATTATATTTATATACATGATTTTCTCTTAACATAGCAATCATTTTATTTGGAATTAAAAATAACTATTTTGTTAAGAAAACATTGTAAGTAATATTTACATAATTTCTAAATTTCAGTTGGTTATTTTTTGCTTGCTTTACAATTATTTTAAAGTTGCTACCTCTTAGACTATGATGCCCGCTAGCTATACGCTGTTTATACGGTGCCGTTTATTTTGCTCTTTACTTTATGTGCTATATAAATGCTAAGTACTCTCTTTTCAAGTAACTAAATTAAAGACATCGTAGTTTTAAGTCTATATGTATGTATATATATGTATATACACGTAAAATTTCAATGACTTTTCTACGATTTTATGATATGTATTTATATCAATCAATATTACTGTTTATCGTGAAACGGGTCGAAAAGGAAATAGTCAGAAAGGAGGTATGTATTTAGTGAGGAGTCGAAAAGGAGGTAGGCAGAAAGTAGGTATGTATTTAGGTCGTAAATCGATATTAAATTGCCTTTATAAAACATTCCAAACCACTATTTTTGAACCGAATAACTGAACTAGTGAGAATATATTAAAAATTAAATAACGATTTTTTAAATTTTTTGTGTCTGTCTTTAAATCTCTACTTTCCGACTAATCTCCGAAACTCTCTCTCTCTCTCTCTAACCTTTTGTTCTCTACCATATAAATAATAACTATTATTACAGTAAGAAATTTTTCTTTAATTCAGATAGTTTTTATCTTTGACATTTAAATTAGTCTGAAGGAATTGGACGTCTGTGGAATATTAACGCCCGTCTTTTACTTATCTTAAATTATATTTTATCTGTCTCCAGAATCTTTATTCGAGTTTGAGAAGGAGTATATTCAAGAGTCCCGAGTGAAAATTTAATAACTGTCTCAAGTTATGCGGTTTTTTTAAAGATATTTAAATTACAAAGATGTGGTTAGATTAAATATTATTAACCACACTTTTGTATATATCTACATAAATGTGGTTTTGATGTATTGGTTGGTTTATATCTTGTTTTTTAATATCCGTAATATTTATACTAAACTGACGCGTCAACTGATATCTTTTATCCGCATTCCGGACACACTCCGCCAAAAAGTGTTGTATGTCGTACTTACGTACCTTACGTATTTGATTCTATCCCTTCTACCTTTGAGCTACTGTGACTCTGATTGTAAGTGACTACCGACGCTTATGAATAATTTTACACGACTAAAACGTTCGCAGATGCGTTGCTGACGCTTTGATTTTCTTATTATTCCTATATTTAGCGGAAATATTACAGAGTTGTAAATTGAGTACTTGCAGTCTTCTGAATCGGTTCGCCGCCTCCATGATTGATCGTGTTGCGGAAACTAATTAAAGTGGTCCACTACAGCTTCCCATAATTTCATAAGATTAATTGGACGCCCACTTTATGACGAGACGACTAATTGAGAACTGCAGCTTTGGTTGGGGATCGAGCTGTTTGTTTCTGAGAATAATTGTATATTTTTAATTTTTTTTTTATGTTACAAGGGGGCAGACGAGCAGGCAGCAGGCACCGAAGTGCCTACCGGCGCCCATGGACATCTTATTCGTAAAACTGATCGCATGCTGGCATCTGGCGCAGCCCCGGCTATTATTTATGTGCCAGCCCTATCTAATACTGGCCTAGTCGCAGAGCTAACTGTAAAATCTATTAGAAGGTTTTTGTATTTTTTTTTATCTAAGGTCCAACCCAATAAGTTACAGTTATAAAATTTACTTATATTAAATGTAAATAGCCATTTGGATTAGAAGGATTCTAACTCAACAGAATACTTTTATGCACATTTTTCGATTATTTATAAACGTAATGAGTATGTAATATTTAAAGAACTTTTTTACAGAAGTAACTGGACGAATCAAATTCCATATATATTTACAATTAGCTGTACCTGGTATAAGAACCAATATTCTTGACAGATGGTGACTGTCAATTGACAAGCTCTACAAGTGATACGATTTCTTCTTTGTACTACAAGAAATATTACTTGTCGCGACTTCTGGATTTTTCAAACTACCTACTTAATTATATTGTTTATTTTATAGCTATCTGTAAATTAAATAAAATAAAAAAAAATAGCAAAATGTAGGAGGCGATTGTAGCTTCATCAGTGGCCGGTATTTGAATTGATCAGTTATGCAGTTCTTACCCTGGCTGGGTGATATAGGGGGGGTTTCCGGGGATGACGTCAGACGGCAGTTGGCTCCTTAACTCGCCACACAGCCATACCTCAACGCAAACAATTTGGTCAAATTGTAGTTCATATAGAGATGGGTGTGCGAATGCTAATATTTTTTTTATTATATGCAATATTAATATATTAAAATTTAACCACACGCACACCAATGCCAAGCGTTTTGCACCATTTACACACACATGTATTGGATGACGTCAAAGCATAATCGTGACAACCGTATGCTATATTAATTGTCAAATTTTATTTTTCTGTGAACAAAGTTTGTGGGCGAATTTCGACCAGCCAGTGACATCTAGTTTTATTTAGTCTTTGAAAAATTCTTGTAATAAATGTATAAAACAATGAAATGACAGAATAACAACGAAGAATTATACAGAAGAACGATAGGTATTATTGTCTTGTTGGATATGAGTTTCGTCAACACTTTAAAGTTAAGAAGTTATAAAACAAGAACCATAACATTTTGTATAAAATTCGTATAGTCGACCAAGAAATTGGTTGTTGTGCGTTACGTTCATTTCTAACAATAACCCTTAGCAAATTTTTTTTTGACTAGAATCTGTTATTCCAAATGGTAAAGCACTTTCTGGATGGACTATACAAATTGAACGTCAGTAGCTGTTTGCCCAGTTCAATATTCTTATCCGTAATTGTCTTTTGGTCAGGATGCCGACGAGTGGGGCAACGAGGATGCTACAGCGGCGGCCCATCAACGGCCGCCGTGGATCAGGTAGGTCGAGGTTCTATCCTAAAGCTATGCGGCCTGCGGGCGGTCGTTGCTTTGCCGCCAAGTTGAGATGACATATGAAACATTATTGTTTTTATAACCAACTTTAAATACAAGGAGGTTTATTCATAAATAAATATTTATTTATTTACAGGACTATATGACATACGGACGTCTGTTCCTAAGGTAGACAGCTTAAAGCATATGTTATAGGTAACAGACGCCTGTTATACACAAATAATTTTTTGTGGGTATATATAAATATATACATATAGATAAAACACCTAGATTCGAGACGGGAATCGAACCCACGACCCCCGGAGAGGAAGGCAGGTTCACTACGCCAACGGACCAGTCAACTTTTCCGTGGAAGAGTGTGAAACATACATCCATACATCCATGTGTACAAACTTTCGCGTTTATAATGTTAGTAGCATATACAACAAAATTATGAGATATTCCATACTATTTAGGGTTCCGTACCTCCAAAGGAAGTAAAGGAAACTTTATAGGACTACTTCGTTATCCGTCTGTATGTCTGTTAAGACCATTTTTCTCAGAAATGCGTAGAAATATAAAGTTGTAATTAATACCAAATACTCAAGTATATGGTCCCTTGAAGCTTAAAAATCAACTCTCTAAGTTTACGATCAAAACCTATGTCCATATTATAACACATTTCCCATGCGTTTTCAAGAGAACCAAAACCTGGCCACCGATGTTATTTTGAAGTTAACACGATTTGCAAAAAATCGAATATACTATACTAGTTAAAGCCCACGACTCACTCCGCGTTGAAATTCAATGATGGTTTTTAATTTTACGTGAATTTTAAATGCGTATTTCTCTTAATAAGAAACTCGCAATTGGACCTTCTTCGATCAATATTCTACACCACAATAAACAGTAATAAAATATTAACAATTGCAAAATCATTTTTATCGCTAAAAAGCGACATCTATTGCCCAAAAAAAGTGTAAGAAAAAACTATATGACGTTATTCAATTTTTAAAATATATTTTTTAAAACAGCAATTGCTAGTTCACTAGTTTATATATTTCCCCTCCTACTAAGCTTAAATTAAAAGCTTGTATTAGGAGTGGGTGCGACAATACCCCAACGGCAGTGGGGTTTGTACCGGGTACCTTGCGGATTTCAGTCCATTCCTCAGACCGTTGAGCTATTGAGGCTCTTATTTATTTACCTATTAATATAGAAGTAATAGGTGAAGCGTAAAATTCAGTTACCATTTTGCGACAATTGCGCAGACGAAAGTTTACCAAACAATTATATTTTATATGGAGTTTTATCGTTATGTTATCGTGTTAAGATGACTGATTGCTACCTGACGTCATCCACGGAATCCCCACGATCTCTACAACCTTACGACTAATATCACAAAGTGAATAAATGGGCTATCTAACACTGAAAGAATTTTTGAAATCGGACCAGTAGCTCCTGAGATTAGCGCGTTCAAGCAAACCGTTCAAAGATGAAATTTGACAAGGAAGTAGTTTAAAATCAAAAGAAATCCGCTAAAAACTGATTTTTAGATAAGGCCTTATTAAGGAGGTCTGTGGGCAAGATTAATTTTACGCGGACAAAGTCACGGAAAATAGCTAGTTCCTCATAACATATGCTATCTAACAGTATATTTTCTATGACAATTAGATCCGTAGTAGTATCCGAAAATTTCGGATACTACTCGTAGCAAACATTAATCAAATTAAATTCTATATAATATATTATAAAAGTAAATCCTTTAAATACCTACTAGGAAATTCTCTTCTATAACCCAGTAAGGGTCGGTTTTGATAAATTATATAATAGTTATCGGTCAAGAGCATTTTTCTCGCAAAAAATCGTAAATTGAACGTAAGCTATGGTGGCCTAAAAGGCTGTATTCTAAAAATTTCAAGGGAGTTTTTTCCTCCTATCGAGTAACTGAAAGATATCTAGCTCTTCTGCCCTTCATTTTACATTCGCACGGGTATTGACATTATTGAAGTTTTCATAAGGATTCCTAATTTTTTTGAAAATATTCTATGCCTATGTTCATCAGGGACAATTTAGGTGCAAACCGGTCCAGTAGTTTCAGAGCCTTAAAGCAAAGTAGTTTAGTTTCTCATGCATGTCATGGATTTCCGCAAAGTAACGCCTGATTCTATCAATTAACAGTTTTTATTGCAAATAATATAATCTACATCCTTTCTCGAGTAACTTTTATTAGTAAGATCAAAAATTCAAAAATTTAAGACAATAATTTTTATTTGTCCGTGTAACTTTTAAAAAAAAATGACATCAGACCATTTTTATAGATGCTGTTATAAAGAACAATTTTCATAATTAACTTTTAAATTATATTCATTAGTTAATGTTTTACAGTGCTGCGAAAGGGATGCTAATGTTCAGTATTCATTAATATAAACTAGTCATAAATATATTATATATGTATTGCTTTTTTGTAAAATGATTAGAAAAATCAACCATTAGAAATTTCTTTCTCGAACTTTCATGGATTTTCGCTTATAAGACCTCATTCGCACGAGAGTTAAAAAAGCGTTGCGTAAAATCTCGGCGTTGGCGTTTTTTCAACGTCGTCGATGTGACTGTTCATACGAACGCTTTTAAATCACTCTTGTCGATTTCGTAGTATTGTGTTCGTAGAAAAGGAAACAAAAAGGATATTGGGTACATTCTCTTAAAGAACAAAAATACTTAAAAGGGCAGTTTGTGACACTATACAAAGATTTGCACTATCCCAATATTTTTATCAAAGTAATATTCGAATACCTTTGACAAACTGTTGGGTATGTATGAAAAATTTGAAGTAGATTGGACCTAGGAATCACGTTGTCCCATACAAACTTTGCCCCTTTTTTTCACCCCCTTAGGGGTAGAATTTTGGAAAATCTTTTCTTACCAGAGTCATACAAAGAACATTTTATATGTATAGACTACCTGTACGCTGCGACATCCTCTGCGTGAATTTAGTAATTTTCTTAAATTTTGAGGGTTTCTTTTCTTTTACGCGGAACCCTAATTTTTTTTAAACTGGTGCCTATGTTACTTATTGCGTATAATATCAGCTATATGCCAATGAAAGTCTCGTCGAAATTGAGAGATTTGAAGTAATTGAATGAAACGTTCATGTTACAAATGTAACATTGTAAAAGAGAGATAGCGCTTGTTAAAAGATACGGTTTACTCCCCCACGTAATACGATAGCTCATTTCTAGCCTATAGAGTAACAATTGACGGTCTTTTACTTCGCTATCACTATCTCTGGTCTTCTTCTTCTACTTAAACATAGCGTTATCTCGATCTAGCACAAACTTCTCCAACCGTAGTAAGTCGACGAGTAGACTTTACTTAGAATGAAAATATTCGCGCTAGACCCACAGCTGACCCTTCTTAGTGTCAACGCGGACTGCTTAGCATTGAATAAAAGCGTGATTCAATAAAGACCTATGGGCCTAGCACGCACATTTTCATCCTAAATAAAGTAGACACTTCGTTAGCTTGAACGGTTCGAAATGTTCGTGCTAGGGCCTCTGGTAATACAGTTGTTTCTTGGCGTAAGTAGTCACAAAAAATAAGAAACAATATCACTTATTTACCTCTGATGTCTAATAGCGGCAGATAAATTGTACTGTACATTTTTCTCCCTCTCTATCTCTCTCTCCCTCCCTCTTTCTCTGTGGTGATTTTAATCTACTTTATGTCAATTTGGGCATTATGCTAATGTGATTATGTTAACGATGATTGCTGCAATAGGAGAAACTGTGTAGCATTTATTAACATACATAGCTTTGATAATGTAACATTTTTGTATACTAATGTATTATCTAATAAGTAATTTCATAAGTAGGATATAATATAAAAACGTGACCTATAATTTACTTTATATTATTATTTGAACGGCACACCTCTTAGGAGAGTTGAACAATTTAAATATTTGGGGCACGTGCTTATCCTCTAGCTTGAAAGAAGATACAGATATAGAGAGGGAACGCAGAGGGTTGTCTGTTAGGACTAATATGGTGGCACGCAGGTTTGCTCGTTGCTAAACAGTTGTTAAAATAACTCTTTTCAGACTTACAGCAGCTCGTTTTACACAGGCAGCCCGTGGATAGATTACACCCTAAAACAGTACAACGCTCTGCGTATACAGTACAATAACGCCTTCAGGATCCTAATGGGATTGCCCTGATTCTGTAGCGCGTCAGGGATGTTCGCCGAATTTCGAGTAGATTGCTTTTACGCTACTATGCGAAAACGGTGTACGTCTCTGGTACGTAGGGTTCGGGCCAGTTCTTGCAGGATCTTGAGAGCATTTACCGATAGGATCGATTGTCAGTACTTGAACCACTGTTATATGGTTCATGTACTGACAGTAGGAAGTTAATGTTCAATTTTATGTTTTATGTGTCTATATTTATTAATTATCTTGTTTTTACTAACAATAGGTTAAGTTTCTTATAATTACTAACACAATGATCCGTTGGATTGAAATAAAAAGATTTATTATTATTAAATAATTGACACCATGTTCACACAATATATATTCGCATGCAACTGAATCGACTGAAGCTGTACATTGGCATACAAGGTTGTTTTTTCCCAAAATGGCTTTCCCTGTTTTGAATCCATGAAACTTTTATTCAAAAGCGTCTTACAGTCTATACTATTTGCATTTATCTAGCAAGGAGCTTTTT
This sequence comes from Charaxes varanes, assembly GCA_024363005.1. Lineage (NCBI taxonomy): Eukaryota > Metazoa > Arthropoda > Insecta > Lepidoptera > Nymphalidae > Charaxes > Charaxes varanes. Next base: position 12,094,620 of record JANCMC010033613.1, read on the forward strand.
TGGCTCGGTACCAAATTCAACAAATGAGTAGGTGTCTACTAAACTTGTATGGTACTAATTATTTCTTGCATTTTAGTTCCTTGGTGTTTTTTTGAAGGCAGTTTTCTTTTTATTACAAAATAATTTATGTAAGACAAATTGTTTAACTAAGACACTATCTACAATGCTATTTCTACATTTCCGATCAAACTTCATTATGTATCCTTTGGCTTGTTTTGCGCAATGAATGATGTACAGAAGCAAAAGATTAAGGTCTTTAGAGAAGTATAAGCATCAAATTGTAACTAAATCGATAAAAATTATTTAAAAGGCATATAGCTAATGTAATTAAGGCTATACGTTGAAAAACATTAATAAAAGGATGTTGAAATGTTATTCTTATTCAGATAGTCATTAAGGAAAATCTAACCATTGTGGTCTTCTTGGTTATTACAGCCTTCAACATCCTACTAACAGGACACAACCAGATAATGCCTAAGGGTCATTCATAAATAATGTCACATGTTAAATAGGGGGTAAGAGGTATCACCTAAATGTGACACTGTCTGACAACAGGCAGGGGGAGATCAAAGGCTTTGTAAATGAACATGTCAGATTAAAAAATATTATAAAAAAAAAAAAAAAAAAATAGAAACTGCTTTTTTTTATTTTTTTAAATACTGGCATGAAATTGAAAATGTATGTGTGACCTAATATATGGATGGGAAGGGTACATATAAGTAAATACTATCGGCATAAGCAAGGATCTAGGAGCGATGAATTATTAGACAGACGGCAGGGCATGTTATAGAAAAAATGGACGCAGCATTTGTTATAGTCTAGCCAAAATGAACGAGTCATTGCTATTGCATTATTGTCTATCCTCAGTGGAATTACAATGGTTCAATATAAGAATTGAATCAACAATCTCCTAATTACGAGATAGTTTTTGACCGGTAGTTTCCCTAAATATGAAATAAGTTATTTTACTTACAAGGTATTAAGGGTTTGTATAAAACAGTGTACGCCTGCCTTAAAATAAGCGGTATTTGACCGCGGTGGCCGAGGCGAATGTATATAGCGTTGAAAATAGAACACTGCCCGAAAAGCGTCGCGTTATAAAAGCGCTGCCGTGTGAATAGAAACTCGGCAACCATATATATGTTATATTTGAACGCTTTTTAACGCACGTTTCAAGATCTCATATTTAATTTACTGCTATTTTGCAAAACCGTAAATTACGGTTTTTAAAAGTAATTGACTCACTCAGAATAGAGAAACAAAAATTACGATAGTGAAATTAAAAAATCCTCATGGATATGGCATTTTTTTAGAAATAACAATATAAACTGAAAAGTAAAAATCAATATATAAGACGAGATAATTCTTATTCCATGTTATGTATTCATTAATCTATTTAACGCGTAAAAGTTAGAAAACTCGCACTAAGCACTCAGGTCTAAAACGACGTTTTTTCACTTAACGCACATTATACACAAAAACATGACGTAATTGTTTAATCATTTATTTATCATCAAATCATGATATATGCACGCATTCACCTAATTCTGGCGTGCAGCAAACTAAAATTATACATTATAAATTTTCAATTAATCATATTATTTTTTATTCCATTTTCAAATTCAAAGTTTTTTTTTTAAAGTTCATTAAATCTCAATTGACTTTCAAGAGTTTAATGAGTCACTTCTCTATCTGCTTTATGAAGAAATTTCGATATGTAAATTATGCGCGCCAATTTGATGACCTCACTTAACACTGTGTGTTCCGATATACACTGTAAGCTAAGACGTCAATTTTGTATACTGTAAAGGTGTTCCTTTTCCGTTTGATATACTGGTTACAATTTAAAACGGAATGCGGTCCAGTATACTGTCATCCTCATTAAATTTTTCCATTTTTAATTTTACCCACGATTTTTTAATAATATAATATTGCTTAAATTAACTTCATTTTTTTAACAAGAGCCTCTCGGTTTTTGATTGGCATTGGGAACAAATAATTTTTTTTAAATACGTATTTATATTAAATACGATTATGCATTCGACATCTGTGATTTACTTCACAGAGTTAGTATGAGTTTAAATTGACTATCACAATAACCCAATGCCGGCGATTGCAATACAAACAGACACTCTTATAATAAGCCAGTTATGTTGTTATGGAAAAAATGTGGAATCGCGAGTATTAGATTGTGACCGTTAGATATAAATAGTCTCCGAATTTTTAGATTTAGGTTTCACTATTAGCGGTAGCGCTCGAACTAAGCTGGTGAAACTAATTGACATTTTAATTTAATTAAATGTTATAAAATATTTGTACGCCAAACTGTTAAGATACACTCGGATGCATTGATGTCGCGCATGAGAGCTTTCTTTTGGGAAACGTTTTTATTTATTCTTCTATTTAAAAAAATATGTTTTTAAAATATGACATTAAAAATCACGGTCGCAGCCAGAACAACTTAACTTAGCGATCGACTCAAATGCCGACCACTGATTAGGCCACGACCTCCTCAACTTAGTGATATTGGATATCTACATCAAATTCACCACAGGACATCCCGTCAAAATTTGAAATTCCACCCTCATCACCTCGATGTCCTAAAGTCTACAACTGTGCACTTTTCTAGAAACTTTTTGGCTCGCACAATTTCTCCGTGGAATCAGTTGCCAGCTTCGGTATTTCCGAATCGATACAACTTAGGGACCTTCAAGAAAAGAGAGTCCCGTTATTATTAGAAATAATTTAATTTGGTGGTTCAGTATTCTTAAATTTTCTAATTTTATTTACGTCGGTAATATACTCCTGTCAGAGTGAGGAAGTACCTTCACCACACAGAAAACCACATCCAAACAATTCTTATTCGGGTAGCGTTCCTGTTGACGAATAGGTTGCCAAAGCCTATTGAGAAAAACAGGTATAGCAACGGCTGAATTATTACAATGATATTTTCAACTGTCTGTAGGCTTCAGTGGCTACTAACAATCAGGCAATTAGTCTGTTTGTTTACCACCTTATATATACGCCCCGTTAACCTTGATTACAATACCTTATATGGAGGTACAATAAAGATATGTCACCCATTTTTATAGACGCCATATCTCAATTATATTTCCATCGCTGACTCATTATAAGGCAGGGTTCAATTCCCACCTCGAATCCGGGTTTATTATTTACATATTTATACAAAAAAATATTTGTGTATAACAGGCGGCTGTTACCCATAACACAGGCATTAAGTTGTCTACCTAAGGAACAGACGTCCGTGTGTTACATAGTCCTGTATATAGTTATTTATTTATTTAATAGGAACTTATTTGTATGAGAACATTTCCATACTGTCAAATCTAGAAATAGTATTACTACTAAGAATCTTTTTCTTCCTAACGTTATCCTGGTTCAGTACCAGTTCACATAAATTGCAGAGGCTGAAGCTGTGGCGGGAGTTAATATGACCGACTGCCGTCTGAGGTCATCTCCGAAACCCAGATGACTGGCGTTTTGTAAGGGAGGAACATAAACTCGATTTTTTTCATATTATATACCATTTTTATCTTTTTTTTAAATTAATTTAGAACTTATAAATCTATGGACTTTTGCCATCTCACGGACAGTTAATTAATCCCTTTACTAAAATACTTGAAATAGCCAAGACCGTGTCAAGACACGCTTAAAAAGAAGAGTTTCGTATCTGGCGGTCAAGCATGATATAAGAATAAAAAGTATGCTAATTGAAGACCGATGTGATCGCGCGATGTCAATATGGACACATCTTACATGTCAATATATTTGATTGCACGATATAGTAGTTGCATACATTCGTGATGTCTTATGTATTGGTCGGATTTGAAAAATTCTTACCGTGTAAGATAGCCCATTTATCGAGGAAGGCTAAAGGCTATATATCATCACGCTAAACGTTTTCACCTAATTTTACGCGGATGATGTCGCGGGAACAGCTAGTATTAGAATAATATGTATGTTATGTAATGATATTTAATAAGTTAAAAAAGGAGTAAAACTTAAAAAAGGTAATTAGGTACACATTCCCAACAGTAACGCCTAGTAATGAACTCTATGAATATTCTATTTATCCAAATTTCACTTTACATAACAAAATAAAAGAACGTTTATAGCGTAAGTCTGATAAAGGTAGATATGTAATTAAATTTTTAAGGCATTCCAATCTCATCCATCCGGGTACCAGTACTTCTTTCTCATATAATATCGGCGTGAGGTGGCGGCAATGCTGTCACGTCAAGTGATGGTATTGGTGTCGCGTTGCGTTCGTTTTGTGAGATTTTCCGGTGGCCTAAACTCATCATTAAAGGCCGGCAAAGCATCTGCTAGCCTGGTCGTGCAGATGCCTATGGGCGTCGGTAGGCTCTTAGGTGCCTGCTGCCTGCTCGTTTGCCCCTTGTAACATAAAAAAGTCACCTCCTGCCACTCTCCTCACAGCATCCGCTCGTCGAGCCATGGACGGATAGTGTGAGGATAAATTATTAAGCATTACCTTGAGTAATTTTTGTTTAGATTTTACAAATAGACGAGAAATTGTATCTATTTGTATTATAAAGTATTTTTAAATAGAAGGAAACCGCCTTCAAGATACACAAATGAACTAAAAATCAAAAAATAATGAGTACTTTCTGACGATTACTTACTAGATACCTACTCATGTGTTGAAGTCGGTACCAAGCTAAAAAGTTTCCCCGTTACACCGATGCAGATGGTATCGACTTCAACACATGAGTAGGTGTCTAGTAAGTAATTGTAAGAAAGTACTAATTATTTTTTGCTCTTAAATTCCTTGGTGTGTTTTGAAGGCGATATTCTTTTTATTTAAAAGTACTTTATTTTAATTTTTTTATTTTAAAGTAGATGTATTTTATCTATATACGACATAGTTAGGCCAACTAAATGCACTGCTTCAATGCCAGATGAGGTTTCGGAATAAAGGAAAATATCGTCGATGTATATGTATATAATTTTTAGAATTTTGTTGATTTCTTAAAACCACTAGATTGATTTTGATAAAACTTATATGGGACTGCCTTTAAAGTATGTTTTACCCAAGAAAAAATGAATCATCAAAATCGGTTGATAAATAGCGGAGTAATCGCGTACTATACAAATAAAAAAATCATAAGCTCAAATTCAGAATCTACTCCTTTTTTTGAGGTCGGTTAAATAGTTTGCTCGTTCCTCGTTTCTACCAGATATAAAAGAGGAAAAAAAAATTAAATCTGGACACTTCTCCACACATATTTATAAAATTATTAATGCAATTAACGAGCGTCGCAAGCATATTTCACATTTACACATTTCAAGTTATTAATTTAAAAGGAAAAAAATATATATGTCAAACTAATTAAATTTAAACGACTTTCAGGCGATATTTTCGTTATTGACTCGCTGAAGTTGGCTCTGAAATGAATGGATTTAAAATTAATAAAATTTTTCGTGCCACCCTTTTACATGTTCGGAGCGGATTGGTTAAATGTTAAACATGGTAATTCAAAAATAAAAATCCTCCTAAATCCCACTCGGGTATGTTTGTTGAATGCAGAAATATGTCATTCCTTACGCCACAACACCCCCCTCCTACCTCTTTAAATATCCAATTTATAATACACAAATCCTGTCATTTGATATCCCACTTGTATATATTCGCTTTCTATTGTTTATTTGTCTCCTCTTTCACCCCGAATAACTAGTTAACGGCCAAATGATTTTTCTTCAAACTTAGATTTAAACACTCTTGATTAAGGAATCTTTCAAATAAAAGAAAGGGACAGTAAAGACTCATCTTTAAACCATATTAATATATTCAAATATTTTACAATTACTTCACAATTATTTACATTATTACACCGACGTCAAACTTATAAAACCCCTCTCTTTGCTTCGGGGGTAAAAAATTTGAAATCGACGGCTGGTGGAAATTAGGACAGAAACCGTTATTTCCGTATCACAAGCTTAGAACAACGACATATATATCTATTCGACATTTAATATAACATACGTTCGTCATGACCACGCTTTGGCACAATCTTACAGTAAATTTTATACATGTGCGTGTAAATAGTTTGACATTAGTGTGCGTGGGATCTTATATCAATAATTTAACCTATTAATAATGTAAATTTTATAAAAATATTGGTATTCGCACACCAACTTAGAACTATGGTTCTGCCAAATTTCATAAACTTCCGTCCGCGCAGTTTTCTTAAAATGGAACCTAAGGTTTTGCTTCACGTATTAACATATACAGTGTATAAATGGGGTGGTCATTTAAAAAAAATACTAAAGTTGTTAAGTAATAGGAAAACGCTTTCAACAAGAAGAATGAAGGTGATATTAAAGTATAAACACGTAACAATAAAGGAAAAGATTAAACCATTAACGCAACAACTTTCGTGAAGAAAACAATTTCACCGTCCTACTTCAGTCAGGATTAATTTACACCGTTCTGTAACTCATAACATTGCGATTACTTATTGGACATCAGTACATCTTTAAAATACATTTTTTACGTATTTGTTGTCTATTTTTGTAAAATGTTATGTGTGTGCACTGTTGGTGTCCCTTGTCAATAAAATGAAATAAAAAAACCTCATTTTTTATAGATAGCAAACAAAAGCCTATAGATGCAGTGGCATCTATATCATCTCATGGCTTAATTAGTGAATTAACCCATGCTCGTGCCTTGCTGGCTCTATGATCCCCTCCCCAAAGAGAAGAGAGAGTATCATCCTCATAAATAGCAATATTACGAAAAGTAGGTACAATGTTTGACTGGTTCATTATCTACAATAGAATACAAGTTGCCAGAAACAACACAGGACTGCAAGAAGTGAACACTTCTTGTTTCCCAGGCCAAGATCCAGTTTGGGTCGCTGCGCCATCATAAGTAAGTAATTTCTCTTAGAAAGTTTAAAAATGGAAAAAATTCCGACGTTTTTTCCGTTTAGGGGGATAGTACGTTCGGTGCGGTGTAATGGGTGGCCCATAGTTTATTCTCAACTCGTTCCGTACTTCCTCCTTACTTCAAATGACATATTCATATTTAAATTTATCGCGGAAGTTCGAACAGTTAAGGCGAGGCCAAGCAATATAAGTTGTTCCTATTATTTAAGTTCACCAAGTCGCCAATTTATTATTCGCATTGTTGTGCCCTAGCTTTAAAAGCGGAGGTCTTCAGACGAGATTTTTCTTAACTTTAATTTATATTTTCATGATGGGAGTTCGTGGCCTAATCAGATGTCTGCATTTGTGTCGATCTCTGGATTAAGTACCTCTTGCTGCGACCAAGTAAAACACGGGTGATCCATTCTAACTGTGGTTTATATTTTATATTCGACCTCCTTTGTATTACAATATCACTGAGTGATATTAGTCGTGAGGTTGCAGAGATCGTGGAGGTTCCGAGGATGACGTCAGATGGCAATCGGTCATCTTAACCCGTCCCACAGCCACAGCCTCTGCAATCTAAGCGGAGATGAATTTAAAATGAAATCTGAATGAAACTGCGCCGTTCAAGTAACTTCCTGTATGATATTCTGCAATTTGATCAAACCTGCATGACCTGTTCAAAGTTTAAACAAAGGATAACCAAAAAGGGTACCCTACCTGTTTTCAACAGGAGTACATTGTTTAAATCCAACATTCTTTTATTATACACTTTCTGTATAGTAAATTAATTAGTTGCAATGACGGCTGAACATCGGAACGGCGCCGTTTAGTAAAGGGGGTAGACATTTAATTAAACGAAAGAAAGAAAGAAAGAAAGAAAACACATTTATTCCAAAAGTGTTACAAACAGTACATACTAACAGAGGTAATCTTAAATGATTGCATCATGATTTTCTGTAAAAGAGCTTCGAATGTCCACGCTCCCATTCCCCATGATACCGCTACGTTACCCAGCCATACGATTTTCAAAGCTACCGCATTTTGTATCCCATTTCAAGCTGTTAAAGTTGAAATTGCCTAACATTCTAGCCAACTTTTGTTGCTTGCTAAAATAGCTAGGGTTGACGACTGTACAAATCATACATTATTTGTTAAAAATACAAAACCCTTAATCCATTTTCGAGATTCTAATTTAAAGCGTTAATAAAAGTGTCATATACTTGGATTTCTGAAGCAATGTTTGTGCCTAATGGTGATTAAAAAATTAATATATTCTACTTAATTCAATCAGAAACTTACCTCATAGTAAAACTAAATAACTTACCAGAAAACAGCCGAACGGGTTGGTGGTTGGTGTATTAAAGCTTTGTTCTTAAATTCGTTCTATAATACCCGAGGCGTTTTTCCTTCTTCTCCACTGTAATTCTAAACTTCTTTCCTTCTTCCTCAACACCACAATCTCAGAGCATCTATCTTCCTTTTAACTGATTTCCAAAGAATATTGTAACCGCCGCTACATAAGGAGATGGCAATGATGTCGATTGGAAAAGTCAGCCTGGCAAAATCGACACCTCCCACGTAAGTTGTTGTAACTGCAAATTGCCAGCTTTTCAATAGAGCGTTATAAACACACGTCGTGGGTAATGTTGCCATAATTTTAAATAAATTAGGACGTGTGTACAAAGATATACATTTTATAATCTATAAAAATAAAAATAAATTTCCAAAATGTAAGCAATCGCACCAAATTGGCTAATTCCTTTTTTGTTGACTTCATTATTGGTAGTACGAGTTTTGTATACTTAAAAATGTCTGTCTGTTTATTACGGGTATTTTTGAAAATATTAGGAAAGGGACGGGAAAAGGAACGGAACGGAACGGGAAAGGGAACGGAAACGGTAATGTTCTTATTGAAAATGGAATGTATTTAGTAAATGCCGGTTCCAGTAGTTAATAAATAAAATTCTTTATTTCGTACAGTAACGTCTCCTGAGTATCTCTGTTTGACACCACCTGAGAACAACATGAATGTTGCTGAATGCCAAGATACGACAATAAATGGAATGGTGAAACATTCCATTTATGTCATATCCTGGCTTGCCTATTTCGTAAAGAAGGAACTGACAGAGAAAGATCCGATTAATTGCCTTAGCTTTTCTTTTATTTTTCCTATTGCTCAAAACTCAATATGGTTCTTTTTTTTGTTGGTAAGGTTTACACACAAACATCTCGAATTTTATTAATATTTTACTTCCAATTTTAGTTTGTTTGAATTTCCCGTTCTTAAAATAGTGCAAGCAAGGGTCATATATTTTTTGGTATGTTCCATCGTGATTCCAATACCCACGTAAAGGGTCAAGTTGTTCTTGTAGAGTCCTAAAATGCAAGGACTAGCTAAAATTTATGTTATAATCTAACCAGCACTTAAATTTATCTAGACGCATCATCATGGCCGTAATATTTGATTTCATACTTTTTAAACAAATTTGAACCTTTCCTTTATTTTTTTTTATTTTTTTTATGTTACAAGGGGGCAAACGAGCAAGCAGCTGGCACCGAAGTGCCTACTCACGCCCATGGACATCTGCACGATCAGAAGGCCAGCAGATGCGCTGCCGGCCCTTAATGGAGGTTGTGAAAAAATCTATCCTCTAAGTATTCGCAATGAAAAGAATCGTGGGTCATATAGTCCCGTATATATTTATTTATTTATAAAGATTTATACGATCACTTATGAACGACAATTATTACTATATTTAAATTATTACATGATTGTCGACGGTTGGTAGCGAAGTTGATGATTTTATGAAATAATCCTAAAAGCTAAGCTTACAAGGGTACCTCGAGATTTGCTTTGAACAATTTCCAGCAAGCTCAGTCGGGTGTTTTTTTTTCATATTTGTCAAGGACATAGCATTAATATCTCTTCTACCTAGCGTTATCGTGGTCTCGTACCAGGGTTCGCTTAGATTGTGGAAGATGTGGCTGTGGGGCGAGTTAAGATGACCGACTGCCGTCTGAACTTTGATAATCAAATATAAAATTCATTTTAATTTCTATACATCGGCAAATGAGATTAAATTACCTGGAAAGTTCAGCTCCCAAGGAATAGACAAATAATATTTGAATATATTTCGTATACGCGATGAAACGTACCTAAGCATTAGCGAAGTTGGGAACTTAGCATTAAATGTATAAATATCATATATCCCCGATCATATTTCCAATAAATCGATATTGGACCTAGTTGAACTACGTGATCGTATGAAATTGAAAACTTGCAAGCTGTATGATCGAAGAAAGTGGGTCTTAAAAACGATTTATATTCACGACTAGATATCCTTTAGCGAGATTCCTAGGTTTTATGAATTCACGCCGATCTTATGTGAGAAAGAGGTACTGAAACCTAGACGCACCGACCCAATCCGGCTGCAAAACAAAGGGATGGAAAGTGTGGCACTACCTCATCTCCTTCTTAATGACTTAAAAAATTAAAAAATGCTTAAATACATTTTAATAAGTTTGACCTTTTCCAGCATAGCTTCGAATGGACCAACCTTGCATCACTAACATTCCTTTGCTACATACGAGTATCAAAATTTTTAATCCACTAGTCTCTTTGGCTTTGACTCTTAAAAGGCTAGCATACAAGTGAAACTATAACTAGGTTTTGGGCTCCCAACACTTTGTGAAACGTCACAAGGCTTTGATGAAATCTTTAGTACAACTAAATGTGTTCGCGAGTGTACGTGATTAAGTTGGCCAGTTCTGTAACACTCAGAATAACAAATGAGGAAAGTTTGGATGCGGCGAGTGTGCGGCCGAGTAATGCCTCATTTGATATTGGGACGTAGTTTTTGTGTGATTGTACCTTATTATATTACACTTAACTTTATATTTCATAAACTAGGGGAGCCGGCAGACATTGTCTTGCTCAAGTTTTGACTTGTCTGCCATTAGCCAATTAAGTTATCTCCCTTATGTCTAACGTGATAACGGCTAGAATGTTTTATTAAATAATAAATAATTTATACACGTCAGTCAAAAGGTTCAGTACGAATGTCTACACGTTTTTCTATAATGTGAAATAAATCTACCGTGTTAAAGGGGGGAGTAAAGTACTACTACTTTATATCTGCCAAAAATGGATTTTTATAGGGTCGGATTAAAGAGGTTCCTCGCAAGTTTAATTTTAACGCTGACAGTTGCGGGAAACAGTTAGTAATCCATGTATTTAATCTATAATACTTGTAATATAAAGCTGACAAGTTTACTTGTTTGTTTGCTTGCTTGAACACACTAATCTCAGGAACTACTGGTCCGATTTGAAAAATTCTGTTAGACAACCCATTTATGGAAGGTTCTATATTGTCACACTAAAACTGAATATTTTTTTTTTCTTAATTTTACGCAAACGAAATTGCGGGTACAGCTAGTATTTAATAATTTGTAATAGCTGATCTTCAGTACAACATTATTACAATGGTGTTAATATGGTTACATAATTCTTTAAGCAAAACTTAAACATGTTATCTTATTATATAACAATAATTAATATAATTACTTGTTTATTCATAAATGTCCTTGGAAATTTATCACATATTATCTGTTGCGAAATAACTCTTCTGTTCTCTGAATTGAGAGGGCACTAATTTTGTGTTTTAAAGAGGATGTTATCATTAATATGAGTCTGTTTTTAATGTGACTGTTTAAACTTATTGTGTTGTACTAACACAATAAGTTTAAACAATAGTACAAATTTGGAACCCAAATCCCTCATTATAGGCCGGCAACACACTGCGAGCCTCCTGGCAGTGCAGTGCATGTGCATTGGCGTCAGTAGTAACGTAGGTTTACTACCTTCCCATTTGCCCCATGTAATGTTAAAAAAAAAAAAAATTTGTATGTCCCATGGCTCGATGGATGGATTATGTGAGGAGAGTGACGGGAGTTGGCTGGATGAAATTGGCAAGGAATAGGCGAGAATGGCAGAAGCAAAGGGAGGCCTATGCCCAGCTATCTATTATCAAGGGCTGTGAATGATGATGATAAATGTTAAAAATTCTGAAACAATGCGATTAGCTTGGAATTTCTTGCCTTGTACAATAAGTGTGTAGAACTAATTGCAAAATTCAGTGATGTGATGCCAAATGCAACATAAAGCAGCTCACAATCAGTATAGATTCAGCTCAACTTACAGAGAATTGCCCATAGTAGCAATCTTCGTCCTAGCTCAACTTTTAGGAACTTATATTATAATATAAAATTCAATATATTTTGCATTTATAATGTGGTCACTGGAAAAAGATACAGATGAACGCAAGAACTGAAAATTTGATTGATAATTTATTTCTTATCCGCAGGCATGGACAATTTTTGTAAAGCATCTGTATCGATGCTCCTTGGAGAGGACAATCCTGTGATTCTTGAAGGCCGCGTAAGTTTACACACCATACATTACACTACAATTGACAAGTAATGCATTTCAGACGTGTTTCTCGGTGGAGTCATACGATATTTAGAAAAAATTGGCAGTACGTGTGGATATTACGTCATGGCGTGGAATTTTTTTTTATATCACAAGGTCTAAACGGGCATGCGGTTGACTTGAGTGGCACCGTCGTCCATGGACAGCCGCAACGCAAGACGGCTCACACATGCCTTGCTGGCCTTTAAGGAATGAGTGTGATCTTTTCTTGAAGATCCCTAATGGCAGAGCCAGACAGCTCAAAGTGTTTGTACATTTTTTCCTTGAAGACCATAACTTTGTGCAGTTACACAAAGTCCCCGGTCTCACTACATGATCATTGAAATGCTCATTCAAATGAAGCTTTGTCTGGCTCCGGCATAAGTCATATCGGTTCGAAAATAATGAAGCTGGCAATTGATTCCACAGGGAAATTATGCGAGGTATGAAGTTTCCTCAGAATGGCACGGTTGTGGATTTCAGGACATTAAGGTGGTGAAATTTAAAGTTCTGGCGATAGATATGTCCTGTCGTGGAATACTGCGATGATATGACTTCAGCGTCAAATAGGGGTGATTGTATCTGAATGATACAAAGCCATCAGGCGCAAATGAAGGGCAGTGTGATGATGTCAATTAGGGGAGCAAATGTGTATACCTAAATAATAAAAAAAAAATGTGTATACCTGCCAGTATATAATTTTTTGATTACCTTCGTAACACACTGTCCCCTGTCTATCTGTCTTTACTAAGGGCTTTCGCAAAACGATGGGACTATGGTCAAGTGCTCTGTTTATAATGGTTAATGGTCTTGTGTTAACTTATTCAGAAAGTTATTGCTTTGCAGGCATTCGGAGTACAAACACTTTCGGGTACGGGCAGTCTACGAGTGGGCGCGGAGTTACTCAATAAGCACCTGAAATATACCACCTTCTACTATTCGTTACCGACATGGGGTAAGATTGGTTATTGTTTATAATTTTTTTATTTTATTTTATTTTATCTTATAATGTTATTTGGCGGATGTCACCGCGTTTGTGCCATTAACCTTTCAACTTTCTTGTAACCTCTCAACTGACTATATTTTGAGTTGAGTTGCAAAATTCTAATACTTGCACCGGTATGAGGTATGAGCTGTGAGAGGTTTTGTACCACAAATAAATTTTATTTATTTGGCATAGACTTTTTTGTTTACTTGTCAGTAGAATGTTGTATCTTATTACCGTAACCAAATATAGATTATTGCACCGAGCGGAAAGTCATTAATGCCCGAGTGCACGCGAGAGCACTAAATAAACACGAGTGCATTATTTACGCACTTAAGCTAGGTGCGTAATCTACTTTTCTTGAAACAATATTACCGCATTGATTTAGTTCTAAGCAGAAATGGCAATCGATGATAGCATTACTGGGTAGTTGGAAGGAAAAATACATTGTACTATCGATTCATTATATCATTTTGATAATATACATTAATCTCCTTGTACCCCATTGTTTATCAAGTATTGCTTATTACACTTTATCATATGATAACGTTAGTTTATAATAAGTGTTGTTATGGCCTTTTATCTACTATAAAGCGAAAAGCGATAATGGAATTTGATACGCAATAGTATGTTTTAATCTATACTAATATATAAAGCTGAAGAGTTTGTTTGTTCGTTTGTTTGAACGCGCTAATCTCGGCAGTACAGATCGGATCTATATATCATCACGCTAAGTCCAATAGGAGCGGAGCACCAATGAAGAATGTTTCAAAATCGGGGGTTCTTTTTCTCATTTGATAGCTTCGGCTGCGTGCGCTGCGTAAATGGTTAAAGTTTCGCAAAAGTCATGTATTACAAAATTGTACCCCTTTAAAAGTTCTAAATAAAAGTCCGCGACAGCATATGTCTATCTTTTAAGGTTGGCTCAGTAAATCGTAGGAGGCACTTTGACGCGGTCACGTGCGATAGACGCAACGTGTTCCCGAATCCTTTCAAACTTCTCAATTGCTTCTCAGAAGTGTTTTCCTTACCTTTTGGCCGTCTTAAAGCTTGGCTGTACCGTTCTTAATTGCATTTCAATGGGTTTTGAGACACAAAAAACTTTGCCATTAAAAATATTTTGCATGTCACTAGAACTTACGCAATTGCGAAAATTTAACCTTTCCAATGGCGTAACACAAAGAAATACAACAATTGATTTTTAGATTAAGCAGTTCTCACCGCGGCCCCGGGCCATAGGTGGGCGCTGCCGGTCTTAGGTTATTGAGTATAATTTGTTAGCTTTCAGAAGCATGCTTACTAACTATTGTGTACTGAAAGCTTTTTAAATCTTAAACGATTTCAGGCGCCTTTAGACTGCATTCTTTGATCGAATATCTAGAAGTCTATTTATTTATGTTTTTTTTGTCGTCTTACTATATTTTTGGTTTTGAGGTGAAGCCATAGGGCATGTTTCCTTGTAGATGTGTGATTCAATCCTGTGGTGATGAATTATGTTTTTGATATTGTTTTAAAAATTGATATATTTTCATCGACTTTTTTTAAGTATTACATGTTCAAATCGAAGTCAAAATAATTTTGACTTTGAAGTTAAAGGTCAAAAAGTAGACCCTTATTTTGACAATATCTTTCCGAAACACGAAGGAGGTCGGATATCAAATATTAACCAGTTCTAGAATGGGTCACCCATCTATCTCCCGATCGCAGCCAGAGCAACTTAACTTAGTGATCGACTCAAATGCCGACCACTGATTAGGCCACGACCTCCTTAATATAGCTGATAGTGACGATTCCACTGTATATAGAATAAGTATGTACATGTAGGTGTTCTTCTTATATTCTTTAAGCAATAGTGATGTATAAATTTTGTGCCATTATTGGAAATAGCGGTAAAACGCCGTGACGATTTTTTCTGTATCCAAATGGAATATTTTTTCTCAGAAAAAGTGAAATCGAAAAAAGTTGAGACGTAATGACAAATACGGATAAGTTTAGTTCAGCATTGAAATCTATGTGGAATTAATATAACTTCGAAGTCATATAGTGTTCACGGATTTTGGAGTTTTCATATGTGCGCGAACTGAAAAGACCGAATGTTTGAATGTTTAAAAATCTTCAAATTATAGACCAGAATTTGGAATGTTCTATATATTTTAATTCTTCCTTTGGACTTGATACAAAATTGAACGTAATATGATGTGAAATTTTAAAGAAAAATGAAGATACTATATTATTCTCGAAGGTCGTTTAATTCAGCATTAATAGAAAGATGAATAGCACAGTCGCCTTCGCGTAGTAATAATATTCTCAAGATTAGTTTTATATCATGAATTATTTAATAGCTATCAATCAATAAACCACTGTTAATTAATTGAATTAAAATTCTTAATGAAACGGGCTTAGTTGTGTATTATTTTTCAAAGGATGTCTAAAACACCTATACATAACAATGTGAAGATTTTAGTCTACAATAAGACAAATGATATGCATTGTTGTAACTCATATTTGTAAAGTAAATATATATATCGATACCTCCAACGTAAATTGTTGTAACCCCAAATTTTCAGCTTTACAGTAGAGCGTTACAAACAACTACATTGTAATATAACAGTCACTTTTTAATAGATTATGGAAATGTGTTATATAATGACGATTTTACTACAATTCACGTAGACAGGAACGGGTTTTAAACTCGGTTCAAAAATCTTCAAAAACTCGTTTCAAGAAGACACACTCCCCATAAAAAGTCTATCGCAGAAGATCAGATTCGCTACATTGAAATATCATATGTGTAGCAAGTTCTGCGCACGCTTGGGACATGCAAAACACGGTCCTACCACGTAACCGCCATAAATTTTAATGCGGGGTTGGCACTACATCTATTCGGAGTCGCATAACAAAACACGAAGCGATGCGTAATCGGTTTTGAATCATTTTATTTGGTACAGTTAAATTTATCACTTTTTAAAGAATCTATCATTAAGTTCCATTAGATATTTGAATTTAAAATATTCGAGTATGATCACAAATCTTTATTTCACTTGTTGCCACTTTGAGGTTTAATACAAGACTGTTCAAAATAATTGAAAAAAAAAAATTAAATGACAAGTTCAAAATGACGCGAATGAAAGGGAATTGGGAAAGGAATGACTGACGCATCGAAGTGTGACAATGCTTCCCATTCGTTCGACGTCATTTCCGGTGTATCCGGTTCTTCATTATTAATTGATACAATAATGTACTTCCTATTATAAAATAAATCTAAAAATATTATATTATATCTAATAATCGTATACAATAATATATTTATCTAATTATATGTCCAATAATATCTAACAATATTGAGTGTTAACGTGTGTGAACATTTATGGTTTTCGCTTCGCAATGGCCAAGCGAGAGAGGTTACGATACAATAAGTCTCTGAGCACTCGATATATACATACACATACTAGCTTTACCCCGCGACTGCGTCCGCGTGTGCCACTCTTATCACTTAGGGGTTCAAAAATAGTTCTTGGATAAGTATTAATATTATGTTTAAAAAAGACCTTCGCAAATAGTGCATTATTTTAGAACAAATTTGGTTAGCATAAAAAAGTCTATACTGAGCCAACCCTAAAAGATAGACATATGTTGTAGTAAACTTTTATTTAGAACTCTTAAAGGGAAACAATTTTATCATACATGACTTTTGCGAAACTTTAACCATTTACGTCAATTTGTAGCTAGAAAACTCAGCCACGAATATCGACGAAAGAATGCAAAGTATGGAAAATGCTCCACTAACCTGATAGCCGGTATTACGCCGCCGAAGAACTCCAGTCTCGAAGTAGACTGTGACCTTTCGCACCGAATTACACGGGGTCCAGCTTCGAACACTTCGAAAAGAACCTTTTTTGCTGAAAATTGCACGGGCCGGCCGGCAGTTGAATCGAACGAATTACACGAAATTGGTGATTATATATATATATATAATCACCAATTTCGCTTTTTAATGAAGATCATTTTCGAGTAATACACACTTGTTATAATGACAAGCGCGTTATATCATATATTGTACATGTTGTCCATGGGCGTCGGTAGTCACTTGGGTGAAAGCCGGCTGCTCGTTTGCCCCTTATTATATATATAAAAAAAAACGTACTAAATATCAGCGATTAAATTACGCTAAGTAAAACGTTTCTATTCGATACATAATAAATGCTCGTAATAAGTCTCGCGGTTCCTTGAAAGCAGAAAACCACAGCAACATCGGACAGGGTATGATCTGATAGCGAGCTCCGAACTCGTATATCTTCGGGAGCTATTCTGGTTACTTAATTTATTGCCGCAGCCTCTAAAAATGTTATTCGTAAATACTTATCCTGCTTATACTGAATTTTTGCCAAGTTACGTCTGATCCCATCAATTAATAAGGTTGGGAAACAATGATTTAGATTTAAAATTTCGAACCCATTGTGCTAAGTTAAGTATGTAAGACTTAATCTTGTGCTAAAAGTAGGGCAATGATGGTACAGTCAGACGGTGTTTGAACCATGTTCTTTACGGATTCTACCGTTGAACTATGGAGGTTTATAAAAATGACACGTAATAATTGGCATGTATCTATGGAAAGCTCTCGAAAGCCGATAATCTCATATCTACATTACCCGCAAATGATAAAACTTTAACATGCAAACATCAATACGTACTTTGCTAGCTTACGTTGCTGATTGTGGAAAAAGAAAATTTTTATTGAAAATAAAGAACCCAAAATTAACAGAGTAAAGTAGTTAAATTATGATTTCCAAAGATAATTTAGGGATTTTGTTATTGTTAAAATACGAATATCTTATCAAATCATGCAATCTAATATATAAAATTGTCATATCACATTTTGTAGCCAAACTCCTCCAAAACAACTTGACCAATTCTTACGAATTTTTTTGCCTTTTTGGTAGGTCTGAGAATCGGTCGTAAGTGATACGAGTAGCCCATGCGGACCCAGTCGAGGAACACAGCTAATAGTTAAATCAAAGTATATTGGTTGATTATAAAACATCCAAACTGTATAATTAGGTTATGGTTTCGGCTTCCCCCATGACTTTGATTATAAATTGAGGGAATCTCGTAAATTATGTCATTTTCAGTAAACCACTTTAACGAAATACGGCCCGCTTGATATTACGACGCCCCTCGGGAGGAAATCCATTTACTTGATTTGTGTTTCCACGCTTAACTACTTTACAGATATGTCTATCCATATACTTTTTTGATATGATATAATAACTGCATACTTTTTAGATTAAGCTATAAACCAAATTTGTTTACAGTATAAATTTAATTAGAGGTAGAGCCACGTTTGCCGTTCCTTTGGTCTGCAGCCCAATTGTTCTGGCGCGTCCGGGTACCAGTACCGCTTTGTCATATAAGATTGGTGCGAGTTGGCGGCAAATCAGTCACGTCTCGTGATTGTATCATTGTCGTGTTTCCTTCTATTTGTAACACTTCCCCGTGGCCTAAACCCCTATTTAAGGCCGGTAATGCATCTGCGAATCTTCTGATGGTGCAGGCGTCGGTAGTCACATACTGCGTGTTCGTTTGTCTCTTGTAACGAACAAAAATAAATAAATAAAAAATATAACGTCTGTAACTCTAGAGCTTGCTTGTTAATTTATGTCATAAGTTTTTTTTTATGGAAGCAAACAGTAAATCATAAAAATCAGATTAACATTAATTGAACAACTAAACTTTTTATTTTTATGTGTTAGTACTACGAACTTTCTTTAGATTTGTTGTTGAAACTCCATTCTTCGTCATAATCTTCGGAAGACATGTCAGGTCTTTCGAAGATGCAAGGTTTTAGCTATTGTAGAAAAAAAAAAACAGAATCCATGTTTCCAGAATCACACGATGAATATATTGTGGGTATGGGTGGTGGTGTTTGTTGCGGTCAGCGTGAGCGCTAACCGTGGCGGTTCCCTGCGTGGAGCCCTGGAGGCCCTACAGCGACGCCAGCGCGGCCGCATACACTCTCAACTGCCTCAACCAGACTACGATGCGCTGTACGAATTCGTACCTCCGCAAGCTTATCCGGGTAAACAACAATTTGCTGATAATCAATAAAACGTTAGAATAGGGTGGTTGTTCAGATCCCTAGGTTTTTTAGATAATATGGATATATAAGCTACCGGGTAATTTATTAGCAATAATTACTAAATCGATAAAATACTTTGTCATCTTAGAGAATCCAAATTTTTCAAAATCTTTTTATATTTTATACTTATTGTATATTGATTGGCCCATTAGCGCAGTGGGCAGTGACCTTGCCCTCTGCTCCAGGGGTCGTGGGTTCGATTCTCGCCTTGAGTCTGGGCGTATTATCTATATGTATGTATTTCATATTAGTACAAAAAAAAATGTATATAACAGGCGTCTGTTAGCTATAACACAGGCGTTAAGTTGTCTACCATAGGAACAGACGTCCGTGTGTCTTATAGTCCTGTATATATTTATTTATATTATATATTCACTTCGATATTTTACCTTATTCTGATTACTGGTCTCAAATTCATAAGAAAGAAGAATAAATTATATTAAAAGACTTGTTATTAATATTATGTGACCACAATAAGCCCAAATTCGTAATTTATATCCAATTTACCATTGTTATTTCTCAACTTTATTCACAGAACCTGACTATGGCGTTGATGTGGAGGACATAGACGAAGAACCAGAGCCAAAATATGTCGTGAAGCTATTAGGTGCAAATGAAAGACCTGCTGAAGCATACGAATATAAAATTATAAAGAAAAATTCTGCTCTTAGTGGTCCTTCTAATAAACAGGCATCACCATTTCGGGAACGTAGCCAGCATTCAGATAATGATAGGCTTCGTGATATATTCATGGAAAGGAGTGAAGACGAAGAAAACAATAATGCTCTAGGAAATGGAGAAGAAAATGATGCCGAATACGCCCTACTTTTGGGTCAGCTTTGGTCAAAGTATAAGAATAATAAAGGTCGCACCAATGTTGAGAATGCACCTCAAGGTGTCGTCAAGTTGTACAAGGAAAAAATAGTAAAGAAAAGGTACCCAAATAATTGGGGACCGATAGCATTTAAACGCAAGAGAAGTTCTGATACAGATATGGATCGGTCAATTTTAGCTGATAATGATGAAGATAAAAGTTCAGCACAAAATGTAGGCCCTATTGACCCAAACTATAACTCATATGAGGTATCTGATGATAATAAAGATGATATGCGTGAAGAATACGCCATTGCCTTCCAACCTTTGGATGACGATAGTCTTTCAGATTTAGCTGATGAAGATCAGTATGCATATGAAACTGTTGAAAAACGTTTTCCAGTAACGAAAAGAAGCAGTGGACCGTACAATTTTAACACTCAAAAGAAAAGATTTGCATTAGATCAAGGTAAACGCGAAAATACTAAGTCATTTAGGGCCAGCACAGGAACGGATCCAAAAATCATTAGAGATTTATCAAAAATATTTGGTGATCCTGATCATGACATTATAAAATCACCTGTGAAACGAAGCAGTGATCACGTTGAACATGCTGATGACGTACACGAAACTAAGCCCCCAACGGTTTTCACAAATAGTCATAATCATACCAAAGATTTAAATGAAACTACACATGATGAAGGTAAGCTGAACTAAAGAGCTTAGCTTACTTTAAATTTATGCTAACAGCTATTTTGATTAAACTAAGTCGTTTTTTTAAGGCAAACTGGTTTAATTCTTCCGACATTGTGATTTATTGTTTTCCTGGTACTATCATCAATTTATTGTTTTTGAACGTAACATTATTGTTATGATGCCTCTATGTTTAAATGCATTTTATTTTTGACGTTTCTTATAATCATTAATTCATAATAAAATACAATAAAAGTCACAAAACTCTTAGCGTTAGGGTTCTTATGAAGCTAAATATTTCAAAGACTATCAACGCATTAAACGAATTTATATTACAGGTGTTACATAATAAATGTATAATTTCCTGACGGAATCTCACAATCGTTGGACTAGTGTCAAAAAATTAAAAAAAAAAAAACTAAAAAAAATAAATTATAGTACGTACATTCGAAGGGAATAAAAACCTATAGGACACTTCCCGTTGACCGAGAATGATCTAATTTGGCAAGAAGTAGAGTATGTCTTCAAGTACAAGTATAGGAAAAATTCCGAAAACCGTAAATTTGTAGTTCCATCATAAATAAAACTGCGGTGAAATTAAAATAAATCTCAAAAAAAGTATTAATCTTAAATATAGTATAATAGTTCCTGACCTTGGCTTGTAAAGAACTATCATGAGTTCATTATTAGAATAGACATCTAAAGCCATCAATTTTTTAAAATCTGATAAGTCATTCCACTCAAACAGTGACTAAAGTCACCTCAAGGGCATCGAACGATCGAAAAAATATATTATGATTTATACTGCTTTTATATTACTAGACTAGGTATTGATATTACAAGATTTAACCCGCTATTTTCTTTGCGTTGTTTTCTTTCACTTCATATAAACTTTCATACCCTACTTAACCCCTTTCAAATTTTAATCTTGTAACAAAAAGTATCCTATGTCCATCTCCATAGTCCAGTCTACTTCTATACCAAAATTCATCAAAATTACATCAGCGGTCTATGCGTGAAAACGTAACAATGATAGTCACTTTGGCATTTATAATATTCGTAATGTCGGAGCTACACAGTAGTCTTCAAGGAAAAAAAATGTAAAAACACTTTAAGCTATGTCTGGCTCCGGCTCTATACTTTAGGCTTATACTATTTTAATAATGTAAATTCTCTCTTTATACAAATCCTCTTCTCTAATTAGAAATTTCCCGATAGCTTGTCACTCGCGATTTTTCAAAACCTGTTGGTTATTTAGCGCGAATATATAGGATGGGATTAATTCTAGCTTTACTTGACAGTACAATATATACAGGTTACTATGTCGTAATTTATAATATTGGCAGGGACCCATCGTTATTAGTTTGGTCAGGGTTTCTTCTTCAAGTTATAGAAGAAATAATTGTTCACGGAGACAGTTCATTCCCACGTCTTCATATGCTCAGTTCTTACTGATTACATTCTCTCTTTAGATCTAGCCTGAGGATGAGAGATAATTGAGGAGGTTGGTTCGCACATCCTCCTCTATACAAACTATAATATTGTGCCCAATTTTCGTAATATTGTGCAGAAAGTTTTCGCTCCACGTATTAATATTTAGATAACGTGACGAACTATACTGCCCTTATCATGATAAGCAACCTGATGGCTACAACAGCAGTTTTATATAGCAAGTGGCAAACGGACAAGAGGTTCACTTCAGCGACTGGATGACGCTTAAGTGCTCACATGAGGCTGGCAGAGACGGTATCGGCGTTGAGAAATTAGAATGCTCTTTTCATAAGAAGTCCTCCCTAAGTCACATCAGTTCGGAAATACACTTCTATCCGAGTATAAATTAAAATGAATGTTTCTAACCGCAAAACTCAAGAACTCAAGGCTCGACCAATTCGGCTAATTTTTTTCGCATGTTCCTTGATGTACACGGAAAGTTTTAATAAAAAGAAAAAATAACTTTTGACAGAACAAAGTCTGTCCGAGCAGCTAGAATTAAATAAAAGTGATAATTCTGTTTATAACAACATAATGTTCAACATCCAACAACATAACAAAATCCTTACGTAACATGCGAAACTTTAAGTTTCTTTACAAAACGACTTCGCAAAGGGCCCTGTTTGACAACTCTCTATGGTTTTGAATCTGGACGAATTTGGACCCTGAACAAATAATATATTGCTTATATGTATGACTAGCCTTCGCACGCTATTTTGGCCGTGTTTCTTATTAAATTTATATTTTAAAATTTATATTATGACTACTACTACTATTACTACTGCTACTGCCACGACTACGACTACTACTGCTAATGCTACTGCTACTGCTAATGTTACTGCTACTGCTATTGTTACTGTTACTGCTACTGCTACCGCTACCGCTACCACTACCGCTACCGTTACTGCTACCGCTACTGCTACTGCTACTGCTACGGCTAATACTACTGCTACTGCTACTACTACTACTACTACTATTAGTATATATACTAGTGACTAACATATGCCAATATTTTTATTGTCATTAATTTTTACAAGCTTTTAATTTAAGCTTAGTAGGAGGGGAAAAGAGAATATTAGACATACCTAAAAGTATTCCTAATACATCATCAGGAGATAGACTCTGCAAAGATTATTCGGTAATTGTTGAAGTTATCCCTAATTGTACTACTTAATGCATAGCTTCTAACACTATTTTCTTTTTTTGTGTCTGTACTGATCTATGACCGAAATTTAAAAATTTTCCTTCGGTTGTAAATAGCTCGGTGTTACGTCTTCTACGTATTGCTTGCTCTATGAGATAGGAGCCTGGTTACTAACAAAAACGACGAACAATAAGCTATAAGTGTTTTAGATGTGGGTGCACCGGCGGATGCCACACTTATCAGAGCCCTCTCGCTTGGTTGCTTCGTGTGAATGCGTCGAATTTATTGCAATGCTGCTTTCACTGAAGCGAAGAGAACGAGTCACTGTCAGTCAGGGGAGATTTTGTATCTACGCCAATAAATATTGCAGAATGTTATTTGTCAATGGACAGGAGGACATAGCTCGAAAAACAAATAACCGAAAGGGACTTAACATACTAGAAGGGTTTACGTATCAGAAGAGGAAAGTTGGAATGGTTCCGACGCGTTGTTCTGACGATCTAGTTATGTTAGCACGAGATCATAAGACCGTTCTTGGGAATCCGTCCTTGTAGAAGAGCTTTATTCAGAAATAGACGTAATCTCCCTCCCAACCCCTACATCTACTAACCTAAAATTATATTTATTATATCCGTTCCCATTCCGTTTCCCGTTCCCGGTGCCGACCCCGTTCCCATTCCCGTTCCCATTCTTGTTCCTGTTCAATATATTAGTATAGATAAATAACCTAGCTACCGATTGCATCGCCATCTGTCGGGCTGATTTGGGAATATAAACCATCCAGGGCGCAGCCTAAATGCATACAAAAAATTCTTTCAAATCGGTAAAGCCGTTTAGGAGGAGTTCAGTGACATACACACGTACAGTAGAATTATATATATAAAGATAATAGATATTATTGAATAGTTGATATTCTATAAATCGGGACTTATTCGGCATTTGAGTCGATTGCCAGGTAGCTCTTGTTGCGAAAGGGTGATAGATCGGTGACCCATTCTAGCACTGGTTTATATTTGATATCCGACTTCCTCTGTTTTTCTGTATAACCTTGACGAAATTTTAACGGTTTTCCCATTTTCATGTAGTTTTTTTTAGATAGATTGTGTTCTTGAGGATTTTTTTATTTTAACAACTTTAAATTTTTTTTCTTACAATAAGTAGCGAATGGGGGTCTACGAGTAACGCAACTGAGTTGTTGATTTTAAGACAAACGACACAACTAACCTAACAGCCAATTAAACATTTAGCGACTATACTAATGAGTAATGTTCTTGGACCATACGTCATAAAGCGCAGTGTATTATAGTACAATACGCGAATGCGCCTATGAATATTTAATGGCTGACCATAACCATGACCCTTATTTCGGCCTATCCTCTAGCCATTGTTCTCCGGATAACCCTATATACATGGATACATAAACAATACAAAACAACATATACACGGGGGTACTGTATTGACATCACCTTCTTAGCCTTTAATTTGTATATCCTCTCAATTCATTCTGTGATTTTGTGTACTAAACCTTTTTAGTGGTGGTGGTTGTTAAAGAAAAATTAAGTGACGAATTTTGAAAATATCATGATTGGCTTTAGGTCACTTGTAATGTAATATCGTCCTAATTAACATTTACTAGTTGTTACCTACGACTTCGCGTAAAATTAGGAGAAATTTTTTAGTGTGATGATATATATATTTAGCCTACAGCCTTCGTCGATAAATGGGTTATCCATGACTGAAAGAATTTATCAAATCGGACCAGTAGTTCCTGAGATTAGCGCAAGGAAACAAACTCTTCAGCCTTATATATTAGTACAGATGTAATACAGAAAACGCGGTGTGGGTTTGTCCTAAAAATTTACATCTCGATTCGACCTAGGAATCTTCAAGATAAAATACTCTTCTCACGAAAGTCGATACTCAAATCAAGAGATTTGATAGTCGCTTTCAACCAGGCGAATTGCTTATCTACTTGCCTATTGTCACAAAAAAAGTACAATCCACGATATTTATAACTGTTCATAAGACTGTACTGTACTGCACGGTGACTGCTTAGCATCAGTATACTTATAGATAAAATATGCGGTATGCTTGTTTTCCCCCATAGCAACACCAAAAAAAGTCGTATAATATCTAGTATGGAACATAATTGTGTTATTGACAGCCGCTTGTAGCGCAAAAAGCGACAGTATGTTATGGGAGTAATTTTTTTACAGGCGATTGTCAATAAAGCATCAGTCAAGTTACTCTGTACCGATCCCTCCCGTTCTTTGTTCGAAGAACGCGATATGTTCTGGCACAAAAAATATATTAAACTTAAGTGATGCAAGTGATATTAAAATTGATAAATTATGCTGACTGTGCTTTTTGCAATTTCTTTGTATAAGCGCTGTCTAGTATCTAATTTGGATTACTGCCATTCCTGCATAGTACGTGGATGTACTGCGGGTAGGGATGTAAAAATGTTTAGAAATTTGCTCTTTCTGCGTCCTCTGACCCGCCGTCCAAATGTCTTTATGGATTTCCGTTTTTCTATTATAAAAATAATTTGAATTATTATTAGAATGCAATAATAAGGGAGGTTGGTCTGGTTTAAAGGTCCATCTTTAATAGGGGCATCTACTCTCGAAGAGTATTTAAGCTAACCTACCTTTAATATTTTTAATCAACACATGACGAGTGAAAAAATTGAATAATGCTATGCTGTGCTTCTACTACTGTTAACCCCACCAAAGTCACATAATCAGGATTCATCAAATTTAAAACTGAAAACAGTATCCAAATTTTGTACACCATAAGCACATCTTTCTTATTTTGACTGTCAGTTAAAGATATTCCAGCCGATAGCCGCTGACTAATCCACGATTTGCATAGGCATGTCTCCATACGAGGATGAGTCGTCTTTTTCAGGGTAGGTATAGTTCATCGACCTCGCAGGAGTTAGGTCCGATAGTTAGACAGTTGTGGTGATATAAAAAATCCATTAGTTCGACGGTGTCGTCACCGGGGATTGGTTTTTTTTCGTCGACGTCAACGGGGCGTCTTCCTTGTCGATCTTATTTTTGATTAACGACTCCTAAGACGATAAACGCCTCTATTTGTGACAAAAATTGCGATACATTTATGTGTGTGTGTGTGTGTGTGTGTGTGTGTGTGTGTGTGTGTATGTGTGTGTATGTGCGAGCGGGGGTGCGTGTATTCATTTATTTAGAAAGAGGTACATTATAATTTTTTCCGAGTCTCAAAATTAATAAAGTAGCTTCTTTCTTCAGCCGCGCAATTTTTGAAATACGTCATTATAAGTGTAGTGCCATATTTCCACATTGCCACATTAAATTTATATGATATGAGTTTTAGCAAAATACCAGTTAATTCTATAGAGTGTCCTCAATTTCTTTCAGCGTTAGACACTAATTAAACAACAACAAATTCCAGTTTACATTGTTTATAGTGCCACGCCCATTGGTATTCTAGTGCCGCCGGTGGGCAGGATAGCAAAGGTCGTTTATATTCGCCATCGCCGGTCTCAATTTCCTGGATACCTGATTAGTGGAATATTCATTTCGTCCCTATCGATATAGCGGTATATTCAAATGATTACGCGGCCGGAAATTACATTCGATTGCTCGGGTGCTCGGTGCTCGCCCTGATTAAGTTATGATGATATTGATGAAACGCGATGTTATCGTCGCATACGATATCATTGTGTGAAAACACTTCGTAAATAATGGTCCTACGAGTATATATTGTAAGCATAGTGCACCTCTCAACACTTATTGGATCGTCTGTATTTGCCTTCACTTTTCTCGCCCCAACAGATAGAGTCTCCATAATTCACCAGAGTGATTGCCCATACATATAAGCGTTATGCGTCGTTGGTAATTTGATAAATCAACAGCGACGTTTGATCCGTCGTATTAAACAAATTACGGATGCCATTACGCCAAATGTGCTTTTGTCTGGCATCTCGCTCTGTTTCATGCTGCATCCGTCCCTTTCTCCGGTCGTGCTAGTCGTTTTTGGGCGACAAAGAGTCACTTTCTATGAGCATCGCAGCGTCAAATGAAGTGTGTCGCGTACGCAGACAGCTGCGTAGCTTTGGACGGATTCACTGCTCCAATGTGCGCCGGAAACCATCAATTCAGATAGCGTTAAGATTGCCTCCGCAAAGTTTCTGTAGGACGCAACAAGTATTCGCTCGGAGGAAGCGGTGATTTATGACCTTCATTGTTTCGTTGCTGTTTAGAATCAATCTATGCAAATAAATAAAATTGTATAGTTTAATAAAAGTTTATTAGAAACGCGTTATGACGCTAAGCCCTCATTCACACGAGAGCTATTTTACCGCGCGTTAAAAAAGCGTTCAAATAGAACATGTGAACTCCCAATTTTGTGTTCACACTACAGCGCTTTTTTATCGAGCAATTGTTTGACGAACGCTAAAAAAACGTCAAAGCAGGGATCAACGCAACGCTTTTTTAACTCTCGGTGCTAAGGGACACTAATATCAAGAGACGTATGTTTTTTAAATTCCAACAATTTAGATTTATTTCGGATGCTGCCGTCATCGTCAGATATATCGGTAGATTCCGTACTTAGTCGCGTACCCGTAGTGGATCGGACCAGTATCGGACAGATAAAGGAAGATCCACCCCCTGGGAGAAATCAAAAAGGGCACATAATCAAACTGTGACTTCTGCATAGCCATTATTCACAAGTGATTTATAGATTTTTTTTTATTGGTTGAGTTGCTTTTTCCCGAAAAAAGTTTCGACCCGAAAAAGGTCGTGTTCATAAGTACAAAATAAATTAATATACCTATTGCATGCTCATTTCATGCAGCTTCATATTGAAATATGTTTGTTTCATTAAACAATCCATTTGATGAGGCCTCCATACCATCAAAAACAGTTAATTATAATTTCACTAACTGTACACTTACTAATGTGCGATTCTAGAAAGTTCTTTGTGAAATCAGTTAGTAGCTTCGGAATTTCTAAACCGATACGATTTAGGCACCTTCAAGAAAAGAGCATGCTATTTCCTCAAAGGCCAGCAACGCATCTGCGAGCCCCCCGGCTTTGCCGTTGTCCATGGGCGTTTGTAGGCACTTAGGTGAGTACCAGCTGCTCGTTTGCCCCTTGTTATATATACATATATTTAAAAAAACCTTGTAATAATTAACGGAAAAAGAAAATTGCATTTTGCCGTTTATGATTTTTTTCATCTCACAAAATCTTATACCGAGTCCTAATTCATCGCCAAATTATCGAAATTTTAGAGGCGGTCCGTTGTAGGGCCTCTGCTAAGAACGGATTTTTCGATCAGAGCGGATTAAGTTGGACTCACGCAAGTTTAATTTTAGCACGAACATTTTCATCATAAGTAATGTTGACGAGTCGACTTACTGCGTTTCGAAATGTTCGCGCTAGGGCCTCTGCTAAGAACGGATTTTTCGATCAGAGCGGATTAAGTTGGACTCACGCAAGTTTAATTTTAGCACGAATATTTTCATCATAACTAAAGTCGACGAGTCGACTTCCTGCGTTTCGAAATGTTCGCGCTAGGGCCTCTGCTAAGAACGGATTTTTCGATCAGATCGGATTAAGTTGGTATGTATAGTCTCTATAGTATGTATAGTCGTTCCGCAGTCACATTGTGGTGAATTTATTAGTCCCCATTTGTATAGGTGGTGATTCGATTTTCCGTGGTTGGTCCGGAATCTGTTTAGGGTTGTCCACGCCTTTATTTGATCAATTAATTAATACACTTTTTAAATAGTAATACATTGTAATACTTTGAGCAAATTTTCTTTTTTAATATTGCGATTTTCTAGGAAATTCTTTTCCCGCGCAACTTCTCTGTGAAATCAGTATTCCGTTGCCAGTTGTTCAAAGGTGATTGTATGTGTCAGCTTACAGGACTGGAGTTTACTCATTGGGGAGCGTAATGCCGGAGCCAGACATAGCTACATTTGAATGACCATGTAGGTACCAGCGCGGGTTGATCGCTGATCACCCATCATACGCTCGTCAAACGCAGGGTCGCGTACCCTGGTGCGTCTAGTGGACTCGTGTCCATATCGCACCGCAACAGTGGTGATGAGATAAACTACAGGTGTTACAGACTTACATGGTCCTCAAGATACAGGGAATCCTAGTTTGGGGGCCAATACTATTCTGATTTATTGTAATGTACATTTTGGTGAAATAAACGTTATTTATTACTTACTTTAGTATTGGGTCAACATTTTCAGTGTTAGTTGTTTCGCCCACTAGATACCGCAGTGACGCGTCGATATTGGCATTCTGTGACATGCTATACTGAACCAGTTCACTCGTGCATACACCAATTTGTTGAGTTATAATTACAGTAAATATATATATAATAAATATAATATTTACGTAGTATCAGGGGATGCTACAGTAATTATGCTAGATCTGAGACGCATCTTTTTTTTCCGCCCAGCTTTACTCTGGCTTCTATAAGCACGAGGTGGAGGCGAACATGGTTGGTGCTGAGGTCATGCTGCAGGCGATGGGCTACAGGTCCATAGGGTCGGGTCGCTTGGCGCTGGAAGGGCCCGTTTGCCCCGACATGGCCGCCGCCATCTCACGGGACGCTCTCATCGCTCACTGCGAATGTCAGGTAATTTCTTTTTTTTATCCAGAGCTAAACCAATCCACCTCACATAAGATCGGCGTGAAATGGCGGCAATGCTGTCACGTCAAGTGATGGTGTTGTTGACGGGTTTCGTTCGCTTTGTGAGATTCCTGGTGGCCTAAACTAAACCCTTTTTGAAGGTTGATAACGTATCTGCGAGAGTTATGCCCATGAGCGCCGGTAGTCACTTAGTTCATAAACCGCCTGCTCGTTTGCCTCTTGTAATATAAAAAAAGCTCTGTCGCTTCAGGGTACCGGGCTTAGTAGCAAAATATCTTTCTGGTCCAATTTTAATAAACACGCAGGTTTGAGTTTTGCAATAGCGAAAAGCTTTTTTTAATACTAGGCCCTTGAAGAACTTTCTAGTCTTTGACACTTGGAAATGTTGGAATACAACAGTGAAACGATTCTTTTTTTCGTATTTTTTTATGTCGCTCCACAATCCCTGGAAATATTTGCTAGGACGGTTTTTCCTGTGATAATCATGGTAAGTCATAAATAAAGTATAGTCTAAAATGAAACCCAGAACCCATTAATTACGAAGACTATCGCACCATTACTTGAGAAACATTGATATGTGGACATATTAAGTATATAAGAATGTTTTATGTATGTATGATACATACGTGGATAAAGCCTTTATTCACTGAACATTCACTTGAATATTACAGTTATGACAATTTAGAAATCACAATGTACAAAAGCAATAAATATATATACGTTCATATTATTTCAGTGACTGTTAAATATTGAGGGTTTTAATTTATTTTGTGCGGAAACCTAATTACTTTCTAAAAGTAAAGTATTCTATGTTATACCGTGTAACATCAGCTATCTGCCAGTGAAAGTCCCTACAAAATCAGGGCAGCCGTTTCTGGCTAACAGTCATATGCATAGTGTTAATTAGCCTATTTTGTCCGACTATTGGACAAAAGCCCTTCTCGGTCCACTTTCCTCTTTCTTGGGTCAACAATTTCCCTACGAAGGCATACTTTGCGGTCTCTCGGTATTGGACGTCAATGCATCAATACTCCTTTTAAACTTGACATTAACGCTTTGAACAAACAGTTATAAATAATTAAGAACCAAACATGTTTAACACCGATTTCACAAATGCAACACATTTGTGAAATCTATATATATATAGATTTCACAAATGTGTTGCATTTGTGAAATATAAGCTTGAAGGCAAAGTCCCGTGCCACAAACAGTGATCAAATAAGTGTTCAAGTATTTCAAGTGTAGTCTGTCGCTATCTTTAAATCAATAACAGTACGTACCGGTTTGCCTGGCGGGCCGGGAACCCCTGGGTCGCCGGGCCGTCCATCGATGCCGGGCGGCCCGCGTGGACCCATCGTACCCTCTGCCCCTGCTGCACCTGTAAAATCCGCAATAATAGACATTAATATCTAGTCTTTTCCATTACCAATTCAAATTGTGTATACTTTATTTTCTAACTTTTCTTCACATCATCGAAAGTTAAGTTCGACCGGGAAAAACCATTTGTGTAGTTTTATTTGGTTATACGAATTTGACACTATACAAGACTGACGTCCATAGAAAACTACCAGATGGCCCGCAGATTCGTTGCTGGCCTTCACGGAACGATTATGTTTGCTCATTTCTTCTGAATCCTAAATGTAACCTGTAGTATCTTCAGTTGCTTTAATAAATATACTTTATAATTATCATTTTTTTAAATATTAACTTGTGAATAAAAATGTATAAGAAGTTACCTTTTGTAGGCTCCGGCAAATTTCTCAGCACGTAAAAGGCCACAGCAATCTCCGATGATAAGAAGCCGCTCAGCGAGGTTATCGTTAGTCGTCACTTGTACCACAACAATGTATTTTTCGACAAAACTATTAGTGATGAAACCAGTGTTACATGCAAGATGCTAGCGTGCTACATGCGCGTGCTTTTTCTACTTAAAGACCCAAAGAACTAACAGATGACGGATAAAGAACAGTATATGTTTCATAGTGAAGGCGAACTTCTAATAAAGAAAGTAGACGCAGTTTAGTTCTGCGGCTTACAGAATAGTTGCATCGAGACGAAGGTCTTTTAGAAGACAGCGCGTGCTACGTAGATATGTCAAGAGAGAGGTGAATATTTAGGGTATAGCTGGGTATCTACTGGCAAAGACTTTGCGCTTCCAATAATGGTTTACATCTACTCGGCAATTAATTTATTGGAATTTCTTTATATATATCGAGATGTAACTATATAAAGTTCCACATTAGATAATAGAAAGGAATTATAGTAAACGCATCGTCGGCTTGCCAGTAGTAATGAAGAATTATCTATAGTATTTCTAATCCAGCAGCGGTACGACTCGGTTATGTTCTTAAGATTGGGAGAGGATCAAAAAGTCGTGTCTATAATACGTGGCCGAGACGTTATTCGTATAAAAGTTAATAAGAAATTCTGTTATAATAATCCAAAACAAGGACGATTTCATCTGATCTCTGCCGAAGTTTATTCCGGTGACTCTAACGTTAGCAAGTTGTTTTTATGCTGGCTCTACACTCGCGGTGTAGTCTTCCATCGTGTAAAATAAGGGAAAAACAAGTTTCGATGATTTTACATAACGTTGGTACTTGGCAGGTTTCTCTGGTTGGTTATGTGCTTTAGACCCAACAAAGTAACTTAGCGAGTGTATAGATATATTTTTTGTACAGCTATCATGACTGAATCAATCAATCAATTTGACGCTGCGATTCATCGAACAATGCGGATGTATGGCACCGTATTTTTCGCGCAAAGACGTGCGAGACGCGACAACAGGGCGCTGCTGTAATTTATAATCGAGGGAAGAGCCAGTTAAAAAGTATATTTGTGCAATGGTAATAAAGGTCATGTTGCAATACATGACCGAGTCGTTCGCTGTGCCCGGTGCGTACCCGCTTGCCACGCTTGCCGCGCGCGCCACGCTCGCCGGGTGGTCCGGGAGCCCCAGCCGCTCCTCGCTCCCCGCGCGAACCCTCCGCGCCTTCAAAATATCGTTCCCTCACTCATCACGAAAAGAGGAAGTCATACTACATAGTCTACTGCTGTCAGTACAGACTATCCTCATTATTAATCTGCGTTCACCTTAGGCGCCCTCAAACATACCGTCCCCTCACTCATCGCGACTAGTTGAAATCGGATGACATTTTTTGTTGTAGTCAGTAGAATATTTTCTATTGTCCTTACATATACTCTCCACCTTCAACAAACCGCTCCGTCGCTCATAACACTAGTGGCGATCGTTATCCAGTAATCAAGGACTAAACTTTATTATACTTCTTGACGTCCTTAGAGCCCAATAGTCATTCTTAGGCCAGTTCATAACCTTTCTTTTGTATCAAAATTGGGAATATATTTGACTAGCTGAATGAGATCATTATACTGATATGTGAAATATGTATATAGTTTCAAGGGTTTGGTAACGGAAGAGCGTATTAGAATTAGTTTAGGGTCTGTGTAATCTTTATCGCTCGACAAAACGATAATCTTGAAAACACTTAAAATTATTTCCATTATTAGGTCTAAAATTCCATATAAGCTATCCCATATTAGTAATACGTAACAAAATAAATTCAATACAGTGAATAATATAATAAAATATTACTGATTTTAAATTTATACCTTATTTACTTACAATTATTTGTAATCTACGTAAAAGGATAATACTACTGACCTAATTAAAGTGAACTACAAAAATTCAACGTGTATTAAAAGCCACACCATTAGCAAAATTAAAAAGCCCATCAAATTCAACATTATGAATGTATTTACGCCCGCTGTGTGGTTAGGCAAATGATCTACTTCTGACGAAGTTACGGCTAAGCTACCGACCATGCTCATAGCTGGAGTCATATGTTACCGGGAGGTCCAGGAGGTCCGGGAGGTCCCTCGATGATGCCAGTGGGGAACGCGTCGCCTTTTAGGGTAGTCGTGTAACCTCGTTCGCCCTTGTCGCCTTTATCGCCCTGGAAAATATAACAAGAATAAAGTTTACTTAGACCTTTAGTCTGAATTTCCGTATGTATTGGAGATGGCGTCTATTCTTCATAATGTTAAATCAGGGAATCTTTCGACAGACTTGCAATACGAGCGCCTAACAGTGGCCGTTGATAGCCACGACAACGAAGAGATGGCAGGAAGAGTGATTTATAAGGGGATTATCTTTGTCCAACTATACATTATAGTCGAATAAAAATAACGAGAACAAATCTGGTGATTGAAGTCGTAAATTTCTTATCTAAATGTCGTACTACCTTGTGTCCGATAGGTCCAGGAGGGCCGACAGGTCCTATGGGGCCTGTAGGGCCAATAGGACCAATTGCCCCAGCAGGACCGGGGGAACCGGGAGGACCCACTCGACCTTCAGCACCAGCAACTATATGCTTAGCTACCTGTTGCCTGCTCGTTTGCCCCTCGTAACATAGAAAAAAATCATAGAATAGACCGTGTGATAGGGAGGAATGCAGTAGGCCTTTGACCGACGTACCATGTAAAATGATTTCATAAAACATACGCCCAGTGTTACGTTTTATGGAAAAGACACAAAAGAAATGTGTTAATTACCTAATAGGTAATAGCAGACTATTTTTTTATATTAAAAGGGGCAAAAGAACAGACGGTTCATGAGCTACGTGATTAAAGACGTCCATAGACGTCTGCACCACATGAGGGCTCGCAGGTGTGATACCGGCCTTTCAAGGCGGACTTATGCACCGGGAATTCTCGTGAGAAATGGGGTCCATGATTCCAAGAGCACCACCGTCAGTATGAATGCTTTCCACATACGTGCCAGAGTTGCGATTTAAAGCATTAGAGTTACCACCCCATTGCGGGCCAGCTGGGTCCATACCTTAAACAAAATAATGTGTAATAAATATCTTGAATCATTTCTGCTTTATTAGACGGGAATTGTAGAACAGTTGTATATGTATTGGTATAATTTTACAGGTAAGACTTATTAAAGTTAATAGAAAATTTTAATATAATGTGACACTTGCTTACCAGTAACACGGACAGGGCGACTTGGAGCAAAGCGGCCAGTATTATCCATTACATGGGCTCCCACGCTATGGGGTCCAAGGGCATTTGAAATTTACGCGCATAATACGCATAAAAATTTACGCGCATAAAGATGCGGGAAACAGCCTGTTGTGTTGACAGAGCGTATTTTCGTCCGTTTAAGGAAGTTCCCGCCAAAAAGGTCAAAGAGGCGTTTTCACTGATGGTCAATTAAATATATGTACATATTTTTAATATATAGAACTATATGACACACGGACGTCTGTTCCTAAGGTAGACAACTTAATGCCTGTACTTATAGGTAACAGCCGCCTGTTATGCACAAATATTTTTTTGTCAATATATAAATACATACATATGGACAATACATCCAGACTGGAGCCGGGAATGGAACCCACGACATGTTCCGGCAGTTTACCTTCAGATTTTTCTTTTTTGTTCGACAAAGTTGTTTCTTGTTATTTCCTGTTGAAATTTTTGTTTAGATTGTTTAGAGGTTCAAATTTCCGTTTATTTAATAATAACTTCTGTATATCTTTGGTAAGTTTCAACAGAAATTTATGCGTTTCGATAGCTCATCGATAGCAGAAAGGTCTTTATAGGGGTCTTTACGCTTTATGGGGTTAGAGTATCATTAAAATGTGACATTGTGTGACATCAGAGAGGGGGAGTCAAAACTATGTTATTTCACATGTCAACATTGAAAAAAAGGAAAATTATTAGAAAGGTCTTTATAGGGGTCTTTACACCATGTCCTGGGTACTGCTATGGTTCCTTCTTCTGCAACCTGATGGACCCGGCACCTGCATGGTGAATCCATAGAATGTTAAGAAATTCGTCAAGGAATTTAAAACGATAGATATAGTTCTCGAGCTTTAGGGAAACTTACAAACAACTATTGATTTAGTTTTTTTAGTCTGATTTATTTAAGGGTCTTAAATCTATTTAAGATTATGCCAGACCCATCCAAAAAAACATATACTCCTTACATAACATATCTGTATTGATTTACAAATGTGATAAACGAAATGCACTACATATTATTTCAAATACGGAATAGGGGTCCATGACAATTTGTTTTATGGGAAAAATATTTTATTTTGACGGGATGTCCTGTGGTGGGATGCAGCTGCCGGTGTATCGTTATATTATGCAAATGTTAGGAAATACTAATATGTAATTATATGTATTTGTTTGCAATTAAATCGACCTGTTATCTCGCGTCCTACACCGATATCAGTAGACAAGTTGTATTACGTAAAGAATGTAGACATTTTAATCATTCTAAACTTTTTAATCATTCATAGACGATAAAATTATCGCTGGAAGAATTAGATTTTCGTTTACGTAATGACGACTTTTATTATCTCTAAAGAATTTTAGCCACACTTCATACGAATTTTTCAATGGCGAAGGTCAATATGCTCAACCACCGCAAAGGAAGAACGACCCCTGGTATTAGGCGCTGTAACCAACTAAAACCATTAGTACGTGTCACCTAAATAAAAGTTTTTACTTCCCTAATTTCATTGTCACATTGATTAATCTATGGTAAAAAAAAATACTGTCCTATGGACTACAAGAGCCACTTTTAAATTTAAAAGATATGTACTCTATTCTTAATTACTTTATTATAGTCTGGTAGCCATCATTATCCAAATATCAGAAAATGAACCATTTTACTGTGTAATTATGATTGATTGATCCCTTTATTGTACACATAAAACAGGCAAAATACACAAACTAGACTATTACAAAAAAAAAAAAACTTGACTGACTGTTGACTGCCGGCTGCCGTTTTATAATATGTATAGTTTAAAATAATAGAAATAAACATTCCTTCTAAGCATTCCACCTCTTAAATATCTCAGTATTATAACGTTAAATGTCAACTACATTAAACGCGGACAAGTATCACCCACACACACGATAATTTGAACAGATTAAGTAATTCCCTTCAAATTGCGGTACAAACAGCCGCGTAGTTTTATTGTTCAGCGCGATATTGTTCTTTATCTGATGGGCGGAAATAAAATTGCAAAACGCTCGTCACGTAACAAATAAAAATAGATATTATTTATAGTTAATAATTACTAAGTGGATTTGGGCAGGACACGTGGCCAACCGCTGGTAGGGACTCCGCGGTAAAATATGTCCTTAGCGTTGTAGGTATTTTTAAGAACCTTGACCTAAAAAGTCCCAACAAGCTGGTTATATCGTCTGGCGATCTACACTGACAATTTTTCAGTTAAGTTACAACCGAATAAT
This sequence comes from Charaxes varanes, assembly GCA_024363005.1. Classification (NCBI taxonomy): domain Eukaryota; kingdom Metazoa; phylum Arthropoda; class Insecta; order Lepidoptera; family Nymphalidae; genus Charaxes; species Charaxes varanes. Next base: position 12,132,223 of record JANCMC010033613.1, read on the forward strand.
TTAGTATGAATTAGAAATTTAGAAAGCAACTAACAAATGCAACGGCTAAACAAACCCTGCCATGTGTGTGTGTATATAATTGCATCTCTATGAAATATTTTTGCCACTGGCCACCTAATATGCGATCATAAAGTATCATTGGTCACACCGATGATACAAAAGAATAAATACCAAAATGTTTTATAGAATGAACCAACAAATTAAGACGTGCAATATAATATGAATCGTTTCTGCTTTGTGCAGCGGTAATGAAGTGCAAATTGACTCTTTGACTTTAGGAATACACCTACATTGCTTAGACAACAGTGAGTGCTTGTAATTTAATATTAAATAACTTTATTGAATAGCTATAAAGTTCAAATTGACTCTACATTTTAGTAATTTTGTATGGAAAAAGAAAAGGGCTGTTTTTAGAGTTTTCCCGGCAATCATACGAATTTTTATCGCCGTAAAAACCATCCTTGAACTTCAACGAAAATTGGTAAAATTGGCTCAGGCCTTGTTGAATTATGCGCTTACCAACACATTTTGTGATTCATTTATATATATATATACATATATATCTATATTAACACAGACATTAAGTTGTCTACCTTAGGAACAGACGTCCGTGTGTCATATAGTCCTATATATTTATTTATTATTAATTATAATAAAAACTTTAAGACACTCGTATATAATCGTGGTATACAAAGCGATCTTCGCCTCTGTCACCCTTCGATCACTGTCTGGCTAATAAAACTAAATGGACGTTGAAAAAAAACCTTGAGAGTACATACATGAGTGTGAATGTTATCGCTACGTGCAACAAGTGAAGCAAAAGAAGTGAAGTGGTTTAGCTTATATATCCGTTCGCAATAACGAAACCTAGCCGGGTCGTCAGTCGCCCTAAATGGCGGACGACTCGATTCGCACTGCCGATATTGCGGCGTTTCCATTGTCTTCGCAAAATTTCGCGACAAATCGGACGTCTTTCATCGGTGAGACTACTGTTTGATACAGCAAGTTGAGGGGTAGCTTTATTGTATACATTCTTATTCTACCTAACTTTATCCCGGTATAGTACAAGGGCCCGCTTAAATTGCAGAGGATGTGGCTGTGGGCCGAATTCAGACGACCACAATCTCTACAATCTCGCGTCGCGAAATTAATCGGGACCCACTGTTTTACTTGCCTTCCCAAACAGGGGGAGGAGGAGGAGGTCGGATATTTTAAAACTAGTGTTAGAATCGGTTACCCATCCATCACTCGGCCGCGGTTAAAACTGCTTAACCTAGTGATCGATTAAAATTCTGACTGCAAGCTTTGTTGTATACAGTCGGTGAAACCTAGCTGGGTCATAAATGGTGTTTGTCTCGTATCCATCGTATTTATAAAATTTGCAAAAATTGGATGTCTTTTTCGTATCTTAATTCTTAGTGACCAGCCTGTGACTGTGATTTTCGTTGCTGGAGAAGGAGGAGGAATAGGGTAGGCAAGGTGAGAGTAACTACCATGGGCTATTTAAAAGAACCAATTATGGTTGCGTATTATAAGACGAGCCGTAAGCCATTCCCGTCTTACTTAAGAAAAAAAACCTATTGAACTACGCCTTTATCTGCTACGCTGCTATATAGTAGATTTAGGAAACGGTTAATAATAAAAGAACAGATCTCAAAGACCTAAAATTAATATCGGAACAAAATTAACGTATTAAACAATTGAGTACTATCATTTCTAAAATTCAAATAAATGCAAAACAATATAAAGGTAAGCACAACAAGATGCAATTTGACATTGAGCAGTCCAGGGTAGCAATGCCCATCCTGAATCCTCGACTGAATAGCAATCTCCTGCGTATGAAAAGATCTGATCTGCGCAGGATGAATACTATCACCGGCCACTGCCTACTAAACAAACGTTTATTTAACTTAGGTGTAAACGACAGTCCACTTTATAGGGGATGCTTGGACGCACCAGAAACACCTTCTCAAATCCTACTGGTCTGTAAAGAGATGGAAACGCACAGGGTAAAATCCTCGGGACATCGAGGTCATTGCGAGAAGCTCTGAAGAAACCCATGCGGATTCTTGACTTTTGCCAGGAGTTGGGCTGGATGGAGTAAACGCTAACAAGCCTTCCCACGCACAATGGTCGCCCTATTGCAACTAAGTGTGGAAAAGCAGCCCGTGTAGAAGAAGATGCAATCGCGCCGAAGCAAAGAATATCCTCTGATTGATTCACTCGTTCTATTTATACCCTCATAGAGCATACATCACGTGTTTATTCGCCTGGTACAAATAACCTCTAACTATTATATACTAGCTGTGCCCGAGACTGAATCCACGTAGAATTAGCGTGATGATATATAGCCGATAGCTTTTCTTGATGAATGGGCTATCTAACACTGGAATAATTTTTCAGATCGGATCAGTAGCTCCTGAGATTAGCACGTTCAAGCAAACAAAGAAAGTCTTCAGCTTTTAAATTAAAAGTATATAGATTTAGATATAGATTTTAGATACACATGGCAGACTTCTGTCAGGCTGTAGGGATAAGAAATGGTACAGACAGAAATATTGAGCAGATGGGAGTAACCTAGACTTTAACGGTCATGAAACATGACAGACGTTTTAATTCTTCACCATTAAAAATGATTTAGTTCTTTTCATAACCTTCGACTCTCTTTAAATTTCTTGTGACTTAGGTTAGGTCCCTAAATCAAAAGTTGACAACGAAGAGCGACAACGTATCGACGCTTACGGGATGTGGTGCTGGAGAGAAATACTCCTGATCCCATAGACAGCACACAGAACCAACTCATCAATACAGATAAAATTAACAAATATACTATTAACTATCTGTCTATAGAGGATCCTCAAGTCCAAATTGTCTACAGGGAAGGTGACAAGCGTGATTAGGGTCAAAGTGGATGGACAGACAACTCGTGACCGCAGCCCGATGCGTTGACTGGACCAAATCCACACCACATTCGACACCAAAAATAAATAATGCTATCCACGTCTCAACTAACCGAACTACATGACACCATCGTGATATCAAAACTTGTAGAACCTGGAAGGGGTCACGACCCTCAATAATGGGGGCTCTAATGCCGGAGCCAGACATAGCTTCATTTCAATGATCATTGCATGTAGTGTGGCCGGGGACTTTGTGTAGCTGCGGAAAGTTTTGTAGGACTTTGTAATCATCAAGGCCAAAAATGTACCAACACTTTGAGCTATATCTGGCTCCGGCATAAGGCAAAGAGCGAGAAGTCACAAGAAAACACTGCATCTTACTATTTAGAGATTACTTCAAAGTAATAGATTACATATGATCCACGCACATTGACGTAGATTCGCCAATCGTTGTGCCAAACAAATATTTGCACTTTCTAAACGTGACGTGCGCGAATGGGCCCGCGACCTCGCAGTGGCCTACGTGCCACGGCGCACGTCTAGCGCCAGGTTCAGTTCCCGACTAGCGGTTCAATACCTCTTATCATTCGCAATTAATATTTTATTGCCAACGACGTTTATAGTGCAAATAAAGTAGGCGCAATCTAATGCATGCGAAACATTGTTGAAGCGCGTGCAATGCACATGCGATTGGAGACACAGATGTTTGATTTCAAGGACGGTGCGCTGAAGTCGCTTTATAATCGCGTCTAAGTCAAAGACAAATAATTATTATCACATAGTATTATAGTCTTTTAATAGAGGAGGTCGTAGCTTAATCAGTTTCACAGCGGGCATTGGAATCGGTCGATAAGTAGCTCTTACCGCAAGCGGGTGCTAGATGAGTGACCAATTCTGACACTGGTGTTCAAATATCCTCAGCGTTTCCGAAGGCACATAAAACAGTGGGTCCCGATTTATGTCACTGATTGATACTCAGTCGACGCTATTTTTTTCACATCTAACATAAACTTTTAATATAAGCATAGTAGAAAACGAAAGTATTAGACATACAAACCTAAAAAATACGCTTAATATATTTTTCTTTAATAAGCAAATGTAAAGGATACGTTGGTGCCTAATGAGAGTTGTATTGATGTAGGGATCAATAAAATACCAACTTTCCAATAATCTTCTGGTAGACTGTATTTCTTAGACACTAGTACACACCCTCAATGAGTAAACAATTCGTATTTACTCTAGCGAGATAACATTTTCTCCGTCTTTTTCAAACAAGGCGGCAATGCTGTCACGTCAGGTTATGGTATTGTTGTCGCATTTCATTCGATTTGTAAGAGTTTGAGTCCGTAGACGCAATCGATCGCCGTGCTAGGAGGCTCATTGGATACGGTCCAATGGTGCCGTAAACTTGAATGCCTCGCACTCCGGCGTAAGGTTTCTGCCTCTCAGTATTTTATAGGATATACTTCGGAGAGTGTTCTCGGGGATTACACGACCTTATCCCTGCTTCGCCTTTCTACCACCAAACCGCCAGACAACGTGAGAAGTTCCACTCATTCGTAACGGCCATTCCTGCAGTTCGTACGAAGCGCTTTGCCTCTTCGTTCTTGACACGTATGGCAGTACTGTGGAAGTCTCTACGGTCATTTGTTTTCCCAATTAAGTACAACCCTATTATCTTTAATTTGTCTAATAAAAATCCACTTGAATTCTTTTCACTTAAATTTTATTTATTTTCACTAAGAGCACCTTCAGAGGAAGGCAGCACAAAGATCAAACTGTCGAATCCCGGCAGCTGGCGGCCAGTTTTCATCGACAATTCCCAAACTTGCGCGGTTCCCAAATTTGGGAACTGTCTTGCGGTCTACTCGCCCCTATCTGGCTCGTTAATACAGTTTATGCTTACCAAAACATAAATTTAGTAATTACTATATTGTGCTGTATTTGTTATCCCCTGATGTATATTTAACAATGAAAAGGGAAGGTTTCGGTAAGGTCTCGCATTGTATAATTTATTTATTAATGTTTTAACCTGTCATGCATATCACAATTTTTTTTATAGAGGTGAATATTTTTCCTAACAAACATAATATTAGCAAATATATACTGTGAAGCAACTAAAAGTACACCTATCTCTTCAAATTTTTCGCGCACACCCACATTGCACACGTTTTTGGGTGAAATAGACAAGTATGAATACATACGAACATGGATGAACACTACCGTTACTTACATATATTTGTTTAAATACATTTTTGTCTAGAACTCTTCTTCCTAGCGTTATACCGGTCTAGTACCAGAGCCCGCTTAGATTGCGGATGATGTGGCTGTGGGGAGATTTGAGATGACCAAATAGCGTTTGACGTCATCACCCGAACCTACATTTCTTGGACTCTATTATTATCCACTAATTATTTCCATCCATTTCAATTATGTACAGGTGTGAAAATGTGTAGTGACGTAAGTTATAACTCCTGTCCGCCGGGTCTTCTCTGCGTCTAGGGGGATGATTCCAGTCGTGGCACTGAACCCTGCCATGTGCCACGTCATCTTCTGACCCCTGAGGACAGCTAAGGTGTCATTGTTGAAGATGGTTCCCTCAGCCTCATCGAGTAGGACCTTTAGCAATCCCTCATCCCCGTGATGGGATTCTAGGATTTTGCTACAGTTCTTTTTCTTCACGGCGCTTGAGGCTTCTGTTAGCGCAACGAACTCGATGATTGCGTCTACAAAACAGTAGTATCTGTGTATAACAGGCGTCTGTTGCCTATACCACAGGAATTAAGTTATCTACCTTAGGAACAGACGTCTGTGTCATACAGTCCTTTATATATTTATTAGTTAAATAAGTTTAATCTGGTGTTATTATTCTAAACTATATAAAATCTTTGATATTATTCGATCGTATCAGCTCAATTATTATTGTTTATTGAAAACGGTATAATGAACATATCTTTAGATACCATTCTTCCTAGCGTTATCCCAGTCTAGTACCAGGGTCCGCTTAGATTGCAAAAGTATTGGCTGTGGGGCGAGTTAAGGTGACTGATTGTCATCTGACGTCATCCTCCGAACCCACTTCACGCCGATCTCATGTGAGGAAAAGGTACCCGGACGCGATGCCTCAATTCGGCTGTAGACCAAAAGGACTGCAACCGTGGCGCTATCTCCAATTAAATAAATAGATAGGAGTAGAGGAGTGCATGGAGTTACTTTAAAAAGCATATAAAGGTAGATGGAAAAGAGAAAATATGATGCGGTTGCTACTGTAACAGACGGTATAAGGGGAGTGACAATAGCAGCTACGGTAATCTGCGTTCGACGTGGTCCTATTAAAAAAGTCCCTTTCCGGGAGAGACCCTCTGTCGTCGTCGTCCCCCCCCCCTCCCCAACTACCGGTGACGCTGTCGGGACAGGGCCAACAAGCTCATCGTGCCTTTATCGGTTGTTCTGCGTGTAAAATCATATAATCATAAAACCGCAATTTCTTTTAATAAGTTTATGTAGTATGTTAATAAATGACAAAAATTTAAATTTTTGTGTGTGACACACAATGTCACATTCTGGTGATTTCCTCCCCCCTTCTTTAAAGCACTTCGTAATTAATCTATCGCCTCTCAGCAGTTTCAATCTAATAAAAAAGTATTATTTGTCACATACCGTGTTCATGATGTTGCTTAACTCTTGGATGACGGGTGTGTTTGAGTGGTCTCAACGCGGGGGCTACCAGTAGTGCGTATCGCTCGCACAGCGGTTCGGTGTCAGTAGTACACACTTGACTCACATAATATGTAACGACTAGCTGTAACCCGCGACTTTATTCGTGTCGCCACTCGTATCACTTAGGGGTTTGAAAAAAGGTTTTTGGATAAGGTTTAATGTCAGTTTAGAAAAACGCCTTCACATATATTGCATTACTTTAGAACAAATTTGGTTAGCATAAAAAAGGTTATAGTGAGCCAACCTTGACATATAGACATATGTTGTCACGGATTTTTTCTGAAGGACTGATATATTTTAAACATTTACTTTTTATTTTTTCAGTTTAATTTAATTTCTTTAGTTCCTTTAATTTTTCATGCGTTAAATCGAATAGCGGGAGCGTCGATCTTTCTTGGGTGCACGAGAGATTTTTTAACGTGCGTTAAAAAAGCGTTCAAATAGAACTTATGCATTCCCAAGACTATGCTTACACGGCAGCGCTTTTATAACGCGACGTTTTTTGGAGCAATATTCAATTTTCAACGCCTATACACAATGTAGATTGGAACTACATTTTCTATGTTTTTTCCATATACTTTCAACGAGATGGAGTGCTTTTTGGAATTCCTATAAGGAACGTTTTTAGTTTCGCTTTAACTGTACGTCTGTCTCGCCTCCGTCGAGGTGGTTCCGCCATAATTTAGTGTAGAGATTTGAAATATTCCATGTTGATAGGATATGCTAAAAAATTATCAGGAAAATTTAGTTTCGGGAGGCACATAAGACAATTGCTTCCGATTTATATCACTGAGTAATATTAGACGTGAGATTTTAGAGATGGTGGGGGCTTCCAGAGTTGACGTCAGACGGCAGTTGGTTATCTTAACTGACCCCACAACCCCCACAACCACATACATCGCAATTTAGGCGAATTCTGGTACTAGACTGGGATAACGCTAGGTAGAAGATATAAGTAGCTATTTAGTTGAACTCCGAAAGTCCTAAATCTTCATATGGTATTAATGCCTAGGTATGTCATTAATATCGGTAGTTTTTGCATAGTGTCGCATTCAAAGTACTAAGCTACATAACTCGTGGTAGTTGTTGCAAGTAATTGCAGACGAGGAACACAAGAACTAAAGCCCATAGCTTAGTACTAAACAAGAAATAATTGTACTATCCTTAATCACAAGTTCACTAGTCTTAGCTGCATCCTTGATTCAATTACGTGTTGTGATTGGGGGATAGAGATTGATAATCTCTATCCCCTGTTACTTGTAAAATATATATCACAAATTTTGTGTCTTTTATAAAGCTACATTTATGTTTTTTGTAAGTATAACAATTTTTTTTTAAAGTGTTATAAGGGGCAAACGGGCAAGCCATTCACCTGAGGGACAACTGACGCTCATAGACATCTGCATCACCAGAAGGCTTGTGTCTCGGGAGACCAATGCGTTGCAAGACTTTAAGGGACTGGTAACCGGAACCGCTCCATTCAAGGTGCAGACCAAAAAGATTGAAAGTAAAATAAAATCAAAGAATTAATCAGTAATCACAGGTTAACTTAGTAAATACTTTAGAAGATACTTCACACTGAACTTCTAATTGTTGCTTAATTTTTGCTAGGAAAACTAGGTTTTAATGTAGGATAATAGCTATTTTAAACAAATTTTTTTTAATATTTCTTTTATGAAAATATTTTAAATGAATAAATGTAAAACTGTTTTTTCATGACTACTTAGGCAGACGGGCAGGCAAGGCATCTGCATGACCAGAGCCCGCTCTTTTTATTCTTTCTATGTCAATGATTCTTCTTCTATTTTATTATCCCGGTCTAGTACTAGAGTCAGCCTATATTGCTCAGGATGTGACTGTGGGCCGGGTTAAGATGGCTGACTACAGTCTGACGTCATCACCGGAACCCCCTATAATCTTTACAGCCTCACGATTAACATCATCGGGACGCACTGCTCTACATGCCTTCAGAAACACGAAGGAGGTCGGATATTTATAAAACCAGTGTAGGAATAGTTCACCGACCTTTCCCCCACCCAGTATAAGAACTCCATAACCTAGCGTTTAACTCAAATACCGGCCACTGATTAAACTACAACCCCCCACATTCTATCTGTTGATTAATATACATAAAACTGTTTGTAATTAAGGAAGATTCCACACGTAATAGTGTCACAGCGTGCAGCTTCCACGAATGTCTGATTGTGACAGTGAATTACACGCTAACGGAGCGCCACTAATTACTACAGCGCTAATTGTGAACCCTGAAGTATTAACCGTAGATCAAAGTTCAAGTACTATTACATAAAGGGATTTCCCGTCCTTGCTTTTACTCTTTGCAAAATATAGACAGATATATAGACAGATCTTAATTTTACTTAGGTATTACACATAGTACTATTTTATATAGTACAAATAGCAAACGACCACCACCACCACTAGAAGACTCGCAGTCTCGTTGCCGGCTTTAAAGGGGGGGTTTAGGCCACTGCTAGCATTTATGAAATCAGAACTTGCACGTATCGAATCCTCGACGCTATGGTCATGTAAGACGTGTGAAATGGAAGCACGAACCTTCATTTGACGTTCAGTTTCGAACGTAAAAGTAAGTTAAACTATCGAAATGTTCGTGGTAGGCCCTCATGTTGTCTAATAGAGAACGCTAGTTAGCGATAAGGCCGCATGTATTATTCTCCAGTTTATGATTTTACTATATAAGAAGTGTTTTGTGTGCACAATAAATATTATTCTATCCGTCTACGTACTTTACTAAAATGTATATATATACATATACATTTTAGTAGTAGTAGTAGTAGGTTTGTCTAGAATTTAAACACATATTTCATTTTAAGTTAAGATATTATGTAAAAGTTACAAGAACAATAGAAATGTCAGAGATATTATCGGTTTATCTATTTTCAATACATCCATAGAAATCTTAAGCAGCTGTCTACGCAAAATTCAGCCCAAAAGAATTACGTAACATCAGATTACAGGCATCAAGCGGAAGAGCCCTAAAACGTGACGTAATAACGAGGTGATCGTATTGATGGCCCCCACGTGAATACGGCTTTGTTTTACGTCAGTATCGAATACTGGCAGCTGGTGCCGCTACCAGCTGTGTATTGGTACAATCTTCATTCTATGAGGTTTTTACAAACGTGACGAAAAAACGAGGTGATCATATTGATGGCCCTCAAGTGACTACGGCTTTGTTTTACGCCAGTATCGAATACTGCCAGCTGGTGCTATTACCAGCTGTACATTGGATCCATTGGTTCATTGGTTTTTCAATACCAACGTAACCCAATAAGGACACAGGATACAGTTCCGTATAATGCATATAACGTTGAAGAAATGTATACTAAATATTAGGAAAACATAAAAAGAAGAAAAGTCATTTCAAGTATTATTTATTTATCGAGACGACAGCATTAAAAATACGGCATGCATAATGACAAAGCGAGAAAAGCAAAACACCTAAGTGCCGCTTCAGGAACTAAGTGCTCTGCGCTGTAAGCCTCAGGGGCTCTCACGCTGGTATAACACCCCTTCTTAATTCCGTAAACAAGAATATATAAATATACATCTTATTTTTTACTGCAAGGTGGCAAACAAACATATAACCCGCCTAATGGTAGACAGCCATCTTAGTTTCGAGACATTTGTAATGCAACCTATAAGGGTAAGTATGTCTTGCGCGTTGTCGATTGTATCCCTTACCATCGTCAACCTATAGTGACCCACTGTTGAGTATAGTTGACCTTATGCCATAAACGTCTATTCTGAGTGAATCCCAACATATCCCTGTTATGGATCTTATGTCGCTGTTCCCATCTGACTGTATTGTTATTGCTTGCTTACTACAGCTGAAGCTTGCTTTAGGATAAAGATACTTCTCCAGTCAGAAGAAGTGTTGAAATAATATCAGGTTATACCTCGCATAAAATCTCTGGAACCACCATAATAAGGAACTACCGTGGGGTTTTAGTCGGTTTGAATCCGAAATACCCCACCGTCAGCCCTAGCGGTGAATGGGTACCCACGCCGAGTGTCCGTACGAAATGACTAATAGAAAGATATCATTATAGGATATGATTAGACCGAAATTAGCAGGGAAGATAACACGGGCAATGTGTAAGTGTTAGTGGCCTTTTTAAAGAGATCTCCAAAACCTATACCTGGATGGTAATTCTCAGGCAATGCCTTGGTTCGTTCCTCTACAATGCAATTAAACCGATACCTGCACGTGCTGTCTGGATTAACCCGGATATAAAAGATGATAAACGAAGGAGAACACTTATGGAAGTACGGCCCTTTCTGGTGAGCCTTCATCATACCGGAGCCAGACATAGCTCAAAGTGTTTGTACATTTTTGTCCTTGAAGTCCACAAAGTACTACAAAACTTTGTGAAGACCCTAAAACAGCCCTTTTCTTTTTCCCATACAAACGTATTATAACTAAAATGTAGAGTCAATTTGAGCTTACGGGGACGGGAACGGGAACGGGGATTATATAGGAAAATAGAAGTAAACAATAAGAGGCAGAACATAGTCTGCCGGATCCGCTAGTAGCCTAATAAAAAAAAAAAAACTCGTATTCACATCGGGAACGGGAACGAGCACCTGAACGGGGATGATATAGGATAATAGAAGTAAATAGTGAGTAGCCCAACATTCGGGCAGAACATTGTCTGCCGGGTCCGCTAGTTTAATATATTTATAATGCATATTTTATAAAAATATTACAACTCGCACACCAGTAAGACAAAATAAGTTTTTCAATTAAGCCCTTATTAAAATTTTATAATATTCTTCTTAAATCGCAGCAGATTGTGTAACAGTGTAAAACTCAACCTGTTGTTAAACCTGAGGAAGATACTTTTGCAATCTGTTATAATTGGAAACTGATACTCTTGATGTCGCTAATGAGTACAACAATAGATATAATCACAGAACTGTGCGTATTATAATCACATTCACAGTTGTACGTGAACAATATGCGAGCTTGAGTTCGTGACGGAATACGCGATATCGATATCGGAATCTATTCGACATTCTTTTCGCGTCTGAACAGTAAAAAACATATACAGGCACTACAGAGTAATTGTCGTCCGCGCGCACGATCGCGTCACATAACAGCCGGCACTCGCGCAGTCGGTGCAGCGCCTGCATCGCCGCCACCGACATGCATCGTCCAGTCTCGCGACCCGCCGTCTGATAATTATCATATATTAATATGAGATCAATGTGTTTTGCGACGATGAGATCGTAGCCTAATCAGTGGCCGGCGTTTGAGTAGGTCGCTAGGTTAAGCAGTTCTTACCGCGGCAGAGTGATAGATAGGTGACCAATTCTAACTCTGGTTTTCAAACACCTGACTTCCTCCGTGTTTTGGAAGGTACTTCGGACAGTGGGTCCCGGTTAATGTAATTGATCCAGGGTATAAGAAGAAGTGGTGCCAACGTTCAGGAGGCGCCTCAGCTAGGGGTGACTCTTAATATGAGCTTATTTGAAATATATTGTACATTAAAAAATATAAACAGGGCAAGTAAGAGGAGACCATAATTGGATCTGCCTTCGTTCGAAAATTCACCTCGAGCTGGAACTGCTTCTTCTTCTTAGCGTTTCCTTGGCAAGCACTAAATTGTGACGGCCCGGAACTTTGCCACACCAACTGCCTTATCAGTGGCAGCCATTAAGTCCTCTTGCGTGCAGGTGGTAGGGCACGCAAGGCACGATAAAAGACAGCACATTGTTTGAGTTGCACCGCACAAACAGCTCAGGTTAATGTCATTTTTGAATGAGGACAATGGAGTCTGGGTGGATGGATGAATAAGATTGAACTCCTTGATCAGAAGTACAGCAACAAGCTTGTCGGCGAGTTTGCTCTCTTGATGAGAAATACTGTCCGAAATTTTAACTGATTGTTTTAGGTGTTTTTTTAGCGAAAATTTGGCACATTTGCATTACAAAAGCGCTAATGGTCTGCTAGAACATCTGTAGTTCATTGGTCGCAAGGTTGGAGTATATTCTGTAAGGACCGGGTTCAAGTCCCTACCCTGGCTATTGCCTCTTTACGCTTTATGTTGTGTTAAGTATATTTTTGCGAGTATTAATACCAGGTCGTTGACAACTGGATTGGCATGTTGGGTTTATGAGATTTCGTGATAGGTGACCTTTCTCTGTCATATATTTATATATGTATATAAATTAACGCACCTTAACCCAAAACAACACGGAAAGATATAGTGTCAAAGGACATGAGGAAGTTTAGAACTTCTGAAGACGATGACAAGAATAGAGGAAGATTCAGAATCAGAAGGCTGACTTCGCCATACACAATAAAGGATTATTAAGAAGAGATTATTATATTCTTTGTCGCTTCGTTCCCTGTGTGTGACGCAAAAATAGGTTGAGTCTAAAAAGCAGCGCTGCAGCATTCCTTGTGAATTCTGCAGAATCTACGCTGAGACGGCGACCTTTTCTAATTTAGTAACCGGCGTCGATATTATATTTCTCTCATAAAAACCTTCTCTTGATAATAATAAACACAACAATAAAATAATTTGCGAAATCGGTAGAGCCGTTCATGCGTGATGTCGTGACTAACAAAATAGGGATTCATTTTTAACACAAGTTTCACATATAGCGAAAAAGCCCTTCTTGATAAGGTGCGCGGTTCAATTCTTGATCTAGTGGCCGATAAGACCCGCTTTTGCTAAAAAAGATTGACTAAAAAGGTAACAGAATTATTAGATATACCTAAAATTATTCCAAGTATCAAAAAAAATTTACTCACAGCTATTTTACTTACAAATGAAGGACGAAGAGCGTAAGTCGGGGAGGAACTCGCACTTATCGAATCCTCGACATTACCACCACGTATGTCGCGTAAAATGGAAGTACGAACCTTCAGTTAACGTTTCATTTCGAACGTAAAATTAAGTAAAACTATCGAGAATGTTCGTGCTAGGCCCTCTGATTCGCGATAAAGGTATTTGTTAAATAACTTCAAAGGTTGTTCGATTTCGGTCGACTAATTTTAATATTTTTTTTTTTTGCATTTCGTATAAACATGAAGAATTTCAATTCTCAATACTTAATTGATTGGAATTCTTAGGGAGGGACTGAAACCGCTCTGATCGCTTAGGACACACACCAAGCCTTAACTAAAATGTATGCTAGCCTTAAATCCTAACAATTTCATTACTAAGAATTAGACCTCCAACGGTTTCGGCATAGCGTTACACACAAACAAACAATCAAACATATCTTCAGTTTAGAAGTGTTTCAATCGGCCGACATGCACCCGCTGGTAGAGGCGGCTCGATGGACCTACAAAGTAATTGTTTTAACTTTGTTGGTGCTTATACAAAAATGAACCCAATATTTAAGGTTGCTAAGGTTTATTTTTTTATATCTAGAGTAAAAGAAGCAAATGTCTTAAATGACATTGGAAAAGTATCTTTGTAGTTAACGGTGTAAGGTTCTATTTTGATTGCAATTTCACATTTGTCACAAAGATGGTGTCAAGCCACGATTGGTCCATTTGGGTCATATGCCCAGTCCATTCCCACTTCAGCATTGCTGACTTCTTCCCTACATCCATTACCCTAGTGATGGAACGCATGGTGTTGCGAACTCTATCAGTTTTTTTACACTAATTATGCTGCGTTTCATGGCTCTTTGGAAAACCTTGAGTCTGGACTTCTGCTCTTCGGTTAATCACCAACTTTGTGCACCATAGCTTAGGACACGCAGAATACACATGGTAGATTATTGTATAAGATATATAAATGCCATAAGATTTCATTTCATTTGACAAATGCAAATTCAAATTTAAAAGTTTATTTATTTACAAATACAAATTCAGTTTAGTACAATATGAATTACAAAAATTTGTGTGAAACACCTTGAATTTATGTATCCCTGGATATCTCATTAGGATAATCTGTGGTGAGATATCCAGTGGGACGCGCAATTTTGTACAATTCGTTTAATTTAATGACATCATCATCATCGACAGCCTTCTCTCCCACTGCTGGGCAAAGGCTTCTCCCCGCCTGTACCACTCCTTACGGTCTTGAGCCAGTCTGGACCAAGTTCAATCCGCGACAAATGTCGTCGACCCATCTGGCTGCTGGACGACCAATGCTCTGTTTTCTTATCCTCGGCCACCACTCAGTCACTGCCGAGCTTTATTTGACAGAGTCACCGTAATTCTCTTTTTGACGTACAACAAATTTACAGTTTTCAGATTTTCTCCTATACGATATATCTTCTAGTAGAGGGTTGATTTTTTTACAGCTTCAAGGAGTCGTAGACCTCAGTACATGGTATTAATATCAACTTTATATGTCTACGCGTTCCTGTTAAAAGGGTCCTGAAGTACAGACTGACGGACAATGAGGTGATAGAATCACTTGTGAAATAATATTTCTGCGGAAATTAATGTTTTATAGCAAAAAAAGCATAAATTTAATGATTCAAATTCCCTTCTAAACACTGGAAGTTCTCATGACGTCACTTTATGTTAACAGTGCGTTCCATTATGCGTTATCTCGACGTTTTCCCCGCGACCGTTACAATCACAGTCGTCAAATGTCGAATATCTGAATGAGTACATTAAAACGTTGCGATTGCTTATTGGAACGCATTTATAATATTCGGTGACTTTATACGTTCTGCTGGGTGTTTTAGCTATTCATGGCGGATAGTTGCATTTTGTCATTTGAATCCTTTTTTTGTTAATCCCTATTAACCTCGCTTGCAATATAAGAATAAATACGTTTGTTAAGCATTATGCATCTTATTTTATCAGATAGATATATAATTTAAAGCATTTCTGATTGCTGCCGTCATGACTAATATTGCAAATACGCAGAAAGATCACAGTCAAAAGCTGGACAATTTTAAAATAAAATAAATATTAAATGAAGCCAATTAAATCATAGTATTTTAATTGCTTAACACTTGACTTTTAATTGTCATGCTTTTCTTTTGTTTGTCTTTAAAACAAGCGATGAATTTCGTGTTCTACCAATATACGGGTGGTATCAGACTGTCTCCCACAGTGATGTCTTTAACTATTTTTCATTATCAGGAAGTGTAGGACAGCCTACAATTTAATAAACACATAAATAACGAAGATAAAATAATTTATTACACAACTAGCAGATCCGGCAGATGTCCTGCCCAAGCGTTTGGTTACTCAGTATTTACTGCATTCTGTTATCCTATAATATTATCCCCGATTCCGTTCCATTTCCTGTTCCCATCCCCGACACCGATCCTGTTCCCGTTGTCAAAAACCTTTATAACATTAGAAGTAACTTAATATTATCGCAAAGTATTCGTATATTTTCTTATATTTTATAATTTTCGGCGCAGTTTTCTTAATTTATTTCTTTCACAAGAACCTTCTTCCGACAATTACAAACACAATAGAAAAAGTAGTTAGCGAAATCTTAAATATATATATATATATATACATATAACATGTGCCCGTCATCCGTCATCATATCAACAAATATAATTATTTCACGGCTGCCGCCTCAGTTTGCCAATATATTGATGGCTCCCACGTAAATTGTCGTAACTTCAAATTCCCAACTTCACAGTACATCGTTACAAACATGTACATTGAAGTAAAATCGTCATAACATATTTTCTTATACAAATATATAGTCAATAATGAAGATTACATTATTGTGTACAAAAATATATTAAGTAGTGAATATCCTAATTTAGTTGTTTGTAACGCTGTACTGTAAAGCTGGAAATTTGGGGTTACGACAATTTACGTGGGTGCCATCGATATAATAGAGACCACTAGTAAAACAGTTACCGACAAAAATAACATACAATCTGGCTATCTGTCATAGCCTTCATTGCAACAAAAATAAATCCATATTTTAGCCGGCTCTTCTCTATTATTATTATTCTGAACCAGTGGTTCATTAAAAAAGTGATGACTAAAAAATTTAACACAGCTATTTCATTACGGATTTGATTGAGTTGACAGATAAAACGCATTGCCCTTTCCAGAGTAATTAAATTTGAAATCTGTCATACCATCTCATTGTATCTGAAAAACGTTTATCCAATTAAGGAGTGATACTGTATCAATTAAAACATTAATAATTCTGCGACCATTTAAATTTTGGACTCGATGCATCTGAACAAACTTGTTACTGCCATCGAGGAATAGTATAAGTACGTAATGAACGACTCTATTCATACGGCGATAAGGATACATTTTAATTTATGTAGAGCTTTCATAGCTGCACTGATATGTTTGTCGGAGACCCTGGACACGTTTTTAGATGAGTATTATTCGGTATAAAAAGCAAATGTAGAATCTTTATACCATCAGTGCGTGGAACTCTGTCATTGTAGCGGCATCCCACTGGATATATCATGAATTTGGTAACGTTTTACTTTTTGACATATTCAGGACTGCCAGTGGATGGACGGAAGTGTGACAAAGTTATAGAAGTGAATGGTTAATTTTTTTTTTCAAATTTTTCTTTTAAATTTTCTCTTGAGCAAGGTCAAACTATCAATAAGTGAAACTGTACTGTAGAAATGAAATTTTGCAATTTCTTTAGATATATTCTAGGGCTTGTGTGTGCATGTACTTGAGTGTGACAAATAGGTGAATGGTTTTTTAGTCTTATTTAACCTAACTCGCGATAGTTCAATGGAAGAAGGATGGATTTCAATCTTGAAGGGGTAAAAATTCACCTCGCACCCGTTGGGCTGTCCCAATGGCCACTTCTAACAGAAGCTTCTAAAAATAGCTTAAATAGTGAAAATATCAATCTTAACTGTGACTGGCCCTTTGGCGCAGTGGGGTCTGGTATAGTTTTAAGAGCGCTCTTTATCGTAGAATAGTATACTATCAATCCGTACAATACTCAGTTCATCATACCCTTCGTGCTCGGTCGTCGTATGCTTTTTGTTTGAAGAAAGCTGGGAGTTTTA
Source organism: Charaxes varanes (assembly GCA_024363005.1). Classification (NCBI taxonomy): domain Eukaryota; kingdom Metazoa; phylum Arthropoda; class Insecta; order Lepidoptera; family Nymphalidae; genus Charaxes; species Charaxes varanes. Next base: position 12,149,832 of record JANCMC010033613.1, read on the forward strand.
ATTGGCATTTCTTTACAGACATAATATAAAAGTACTCTTTAAATTGGCCACTGACACTCATTGTCAGTTAAAAGTTTCTTTATTGCGGTTTCCCCAATAAGTAGCATCGGCTCAGGTTTTTTTTATCCCTCTTTTCCCGTTCCCAACTTCGATCAAATCCGTCTACCTGTTATTTGAACAAAATAATCTATTTATTTAATTTCAATAAATATATGACTGACCACTTATTTATCTAAATACTTATTTGTAATATCTATTTTCATTTTGTAATAAACCGTACAATTGTGTGTCAGACTCGCACACTAAGGGTTCCGTACCATAGCGTTATACTTTACTAGGTTATTTTAAGATTTATACTTTTCATAGCATTTTTTTTTTGATTTGACAAAGTCACCACAATATTTTAATGATGCTTTGAACTACTTTACGCTTTCCAAATTTTCCCTCTACTTGTTCTTCAAGGTACAGCTTCTTGCCAAATTGTATGATTCTAGTTCCGTACCATAGCGTTATACTTTACTAGGTTATTTTAAGATTTATACTTTTCATAGCATTTTTTTTTTGATTTGATGCACCTTACATTTTACGATCGTCCACAAAGCTATACCGTTCGAACAATAGTAACAAAACCATTAATTTGTATTACCTTATTTTTATTATTGAGGAGGTCGTGGCCTAATCAGTGGTCGACATTTGAGTCGTTCGCTAGGTTAAGTTGCTCTTGCTGCGACCGGGTGATAGATGGGTGACTCATTGTAGCACTGGTTTATATTTGATATACAACCTCCTCCGTGTTTCGGAAGGCACGTAAAACAGTGGGACCTGATTAATGTAACTTTGTGATATTAGTCGTAAGGTTGTAGAGATCGTGGGGGTTTCGAGGATGACGTTAGATGGCAATCGGTTTTCTTAACATGCGGTCAGTGCAAGCCCCAACTCGTTCTGCTTTTTTGACTTCCGATGCCTCAGGGATTTTGAAAAGAAAAATTCTACCTTACTAACAAACACTGCAACACATTTGATTGAAAGTTTAATTTATATCGCGATGTGAGGCAACGTGCTGGTGCAATGACCCAGGCCGCCGAATCTTAAGATACGCCACTGGAGGTAAGTCCTGAATGACTGAGGAGTTTGCCTGCTGGGCTTTGCGAGGCTGATCATTCGGTCAGGATACGGCTATTAACGCACATTTACTTCAAAACCGAAATATCCCCAAACGAAAGTGGGTCCCGTTTAATGCCACTGAGTGATATTAATCATGAGAATAATGTGTCCGAGGACTTTGTGTAACTGTACAAAGTTTTGTGGACTTCAAGGTCAAAAATGTACAAAGTCTTTGGCAATATACAAACACAAGCTCCCTAACAAATATACAGCTCTCTGGTTAGTCTCGGAAACAATCGCGATCAATTCAAACACCCTACGCCCCACCTAGGGCCTCATTCAAGGAGCAAAATTATATTCACAGTAAAAATAATATTTTGATTTTTTTTTTTTTATTTCTAGCGAGATCAAGCAGGGTTAGCCGCTTTTTCGTTCTTGTAAAAATCGTTTTCAACCTGCTACTTCTCTCCGCAGCTCGGGTGCGGCGGAGATGGCCGGTCGTCAAGCTAGGACGCCCGTGTGTCATGTAGTCCTATATATTATATTATTTAAAATAAGGTATCGCTCCGTCTGTCACCCTCTTTTGACATTTTTAATTTTTGGTTGTAACGTTTTATAAGCTTGCGAATTGGATCACCACCCGTGAAGAATAAACTCCTAATTTATTCAAAAAAGGAACACATTTTACCCTTAATGCAGGAAAGGGATAAAAATATTTGTATGTTTTGCAAATATCTAGTAAATTTTAATAATTACAAAAAAATTTAAAAGACATTTTTTTTACGTTTTGCGTGTTATGTGGTATGTCTCAAACGTCACCAAGTGTCGTTGCGGATAAAAATCGAGGGTGGCTAAAGTTTGATTAAATCTCATTTCTCAAAGGCCGGCAACGCATCTGCGATCCCCTGGTGTTGCAGTTGTGCATGGGCGTCGTTAGTCGTTTAGGTGAACCGCCTGCCCGTTTGCCCCTTGTTGTATATATATAAGTCCGAACAATTCCTCCGAACACTCCCGATGGACCCCACTGCCTAACGACTGTTTTGTTTTCTTATTGTCTTGCCAACTATCGTCTGGATAAACCGATTTTTAGGTTTCTTTCTTATTTGAAAGCTGGTGCTTCCCGAGTGGTCCTGTTGTTTGATTTAGGTTTGACAATATGAAGTCGGTCTATTTTTCCTTTAAAATTGTATAATTTCTCACCTGCGAGATAAATCCGCGATTAGGTGAAGGAATGTTTGTGCAATGTTGTTTAATAACAATGTACTAATGTAAAGAACGTTTTTTTGTCGGGTCTCGAGTCAAAAAAACCCGGAGCATCTTAAAGAGATAGACAGATCTACAAAGGTGTTTGTATAGTTTAATTTTCCTACATGACCTGAATTCTTTCGGTCATTTATGGGCATCTATGTTCTCTTTGAACTAGCGTTAAAACTTATTTTATCTAACGTTATACCGGTCTAGCACCAGAATCTGCTTAAATAGCATACGATGTGTCTGTGGGGCGAGTTAGGGTCTGATATCGAGACATTTCTATCTAAAGTCTCGGTATGGGGTAATCAGGCTATATATGCTTTTTTTCCTCAATATATTTTAATAGCTTTTTTATAAAAACAAACAGAAAACATCATCAGGACATCTATTACGTAAACGAGTGGCAGATGAAACAGCCAGGTAATACAAAGACTGGGTATACAAGTAGTATATGTAAGTACTATAGAGGAAAGTTGCGGTTTTGTATTGTGGTATAATGGCTATTTAAGGGTACCGTGGTTAACATCGCCCCGAACTTTTGGCACATTTACTATGTACTTTTGCCACAGACAAGACTAAATAGTATCGTTTCTCCTAATAACAGCATCATTTTCTAAGAAGTTTCTTGTTGTTTCTCTTAAGTTTGTAGCTAGTGACGGATTATTTTTCATACGTTCCGTAATCCCGATAGATCTAGATGTGAATTAAAAGCGAGAGTTTCAAAAGCGTTGCGCTAAATCTCGCCATCGGCATTTTATTTAGTATCGTCGATACGAAAATATAGGGTATATATATTGTGTTATAAATATCATACCGGATGATCATCTCATGGGTTCAGTATATGATTCTAGACTCCCCAGTGGTAAAGTTTTAAATCAGAAACGAATTTCTTCAATATTTTTACATCAAACCGCAATGTAAATAAAAATTAAAAGTACGTAACAAGGGCAGCGCGGCGCGGGTTGTTGACTTGTTTTACGCGTCAACATTTTGTTGACGATTGTTTCCCAATGTTCACGATACATTGCGCGCTCAAGAGTGGGATCAGGACAGCATATTCTGTAACTTACCTTTTCCGAAATGACTGATTTTATTTAGAACATTAAGTGCAACCTTATCACAAAGTTTTCGGTAGGATGTGTTTTATATCCTGTATATATAATTAGATAGCCCATCTACGCTGAAGGCTAGCGTCTATACATATATGACCATGCTCTAATTATTTTACTAATTTTACGCGGACGCAGTCTCGGGCACAGCTAGTTGCACTACCATATAAAATATCCACTGGAGGAAATATAAAGGGTTATTCAAATCTGGATTTAATAATACTGGTTCTGTAGGTTTCATTGAAACGCAAAATGATTCCCTGAAATGAAATTCGTCCAGGTTCAATCAAGTTCCAATTCTTAGCTCTTTTGTTAGAGAAATTTCTTTATTGACGTCGCTCTAATGGAAAGCAAACTATTTCAATGCAATTCCAAGTCAACCCCTCAGATTTTATACACCTCTCACGTAAGATAGCGAGCGATATTATGTTACGAATATAGATTTTCAAATTGAAATTTCCAGACTACAAAGATCTAAAATTACGTAAAGTGAAATTATTCTAATTAATATTAATAGTTAATGAACATTTAATCTATACTTACTTTAAAATATTTATTTATTTATTTATTAGTAATTAACAGCGTTACAGAAAACATTAACACATAGACAATAACAGGTAAATAAGGCCGAAAATGATTACATTTATAAATTTATGAAATAGATTAACAGAGTAAAGAATATGCAATAGGAAGTAAAAGAAATAGTACAAAATATGAGTTTGTGTACTTGTCCGTGTTGGTGTGTATTTGAATGTGGGTGTGTGTGCGAGCGTTTATGTGTGAATGTGGGTGTGTGTGCGTGCGTTTATGGCTGTGTGTGGGTGTGTATGGGCAACTTTAGTATCTCTTTTTGAATAAAATATAAAGCTGAAGAGAGTATCAAAGAGATGAGATCGCACATAACAAACAATAATAGGGTATTAAGATGGAAAAATCGTTTTTTTTTTATCTACAAACTGGTAAGAGAAATATATATATATATAAGCCGGGGGAGTGGTGGGTGATTGATGAGCGACCCATTTTAGCACTGGTTTATATTTGATATTCGCGCGTCACGTGCGGCGTGGCGACTCGCGGCGTGTAAAATATATGGAAACGAAACTCATACATCGCCACATGTTTGAATTCGGTGCAACCCGCGTCGCCACACGATACGCGCGACGCCCTGCGTCTCCGTAAATGAATCCTAAGATCCACGTACACGCAAATTTTATTTAAATATATTTATTCAAATAAAAATGAAGCATTTGAAAAACGTAGCCAGAACTATGTAAATGTTAACTTTCTAACATTCGATTTCCAATTTTACTTCGTTCGGTGGCAGTAGAATGGAAATTATTGCTCAAAAAGAAGTTTGTTATTATGATTCAACGCTCAGACCTGTTCCAAGTATTCGTTTGAAATCGAACGCCCGTGAAAAATAACTAATTGGAAATTCATTGCTTTTCATCTTCTGCGGAAGTGCTTTAAAGAATATCAAGTGCTCCATAAAATTGATCTCAATGTTTATACGAAATTGAAGATTTGATTTATTGACGCATGAGGTGAAAGAATCGGGTTTTTCATGTTGTTATATTACTTTTCATTAATAAGCTTAACCTTTTTTATTTACGAGGATTGAAAAAATTTTATTGATGTCCCATCTTATGTCGTGAGTGCTCTAACATCTGCACACAGGAGGGTTTAATGGCTGCATCAGAAAGAGCCATTGATGTGGCCATTTTCTGGGCCGCTACAGTATAACTGTATAACGACTAATTTTATGAATTTTGTCATTAATTTTTTAATGAATCGATAAGAAGAAAATTTCATTTTGCAAAGATTGGTATTGTCTATTGACACGTGTTTACTTATTAATTATTGAAAGGTCGTAGTTTGTACAGTGGCCGCCATTTAAGTCGATCAATAGATTAAGTAGCTCTTACCGCGGCCGCGTGATAGATGGGAGACCAATTGTAACACTGGTTTTCAAATATCCAAACTCCGCTGTGTTTCGGAAAGCATGTATTTAAAAACCTTGTTACAGAATTCTATTTGTCGTCACAATCACGCTAACTAGTTGTTGGCGTGATTGTGGGGACAATTTTGCTCGCATCACTATTTGTTTGACTTTGACACTTTTCTTTTCTCTATTATTGTTTGTACCTACAGACGATGACTAATTTAAAGTATAGTTTAGTTTGTTCATTGTTTTTTTTTATATAGTATTAGTTAGCACCACCTTAGTTACTTTTAGTTTAATTATTTTATCTGTATAATCGGTTGACTGGTAGAAATCGCTCTGAAGCGATAAGACCGCCGATTATACTGCAACATTGTACATATAATAATAATAATAATAATAAGAACTTTATTCAAGGACACAATAAATTTGCATGCCAATGAAGAGGTCATGGACTCAGCTTATAGCTGCTTTTCAGTCCATGCCCTTTACAAATGCTGCCAACATAATGCTCTACAAAAAATGTTTGTGAATTTAAAAAGAGAAACAATACTAATGGGTACCAAACAACAGAATAAAAAGACATATAAACAATACAAAAATTACATATCACATGAGTCGCGTTATCAAAAATAACAGTATAATAAAATAAAATATATATTTGTATTGTCTATCCTTCTGTTTGTACTTTGTGTTGTAGTATAATAAAGTGTATCCATTCATTCATTCATTCGTTCACGTAAAACAGTGGGACTCGATTAATGTCACTGAGTGATATTCGTCGAGACATTACACAGATATAAATAAATATATACAGGACAATATGACACACAGACGTTTGTTCCTAAGGTAGACAACTTAATGCCTGTGTTATAGGTAACAGCCGCCTGTTATACACAATTATTTTTTTTTAGAAAGTGTTCAATAATATCGGGTGACTTCTGAAAATCAGCCTTGGAAGTGGGTACATACCTGCACACTCACTTCCAAACTTCGCTGTCATGCCCTTTTGGGGGATACTATATATTATTGTCTAACTTAAGTATTGTTAAATAAATTATAATGTTATTAATATAGTGTGATGTATCAAATAAATATTTCTTTCTTTTTAAAGTTCGAACCCCCCTTGATTTGACAACATGGACTAACCAGTGGCAAGGATACCCTTTACACAACCCTGCCACGCTTGCGAGTCTTTCGGAAGGTGGAGGCTCCCAGGCCAAACTAACACCGGGTAGATACGGATGCTCGTGAGACACTAACCCGCTGGGTCTGTCGCATTGCAGAGGAAGGAACCATATCAGTGCCCGGGACTTGTGACCGAGGTGTTGTTTTAAGAACGCTCATTATAGTGGCCACTAACACTCACCTTCACTGCCAGTGTTCCCTCCCCTGCCTAGCCAAATCTGATGTGATCTTAAAAGCGTCGCTTTAGATGTTCTTTCTAATAATGAACTTGTGTTAGTTCTTGACAAGCCAAGGTTTTTTTAGTAGGTCGTGCAGGGACTTTGCTGGTATACCCGTCGTAGTGAGGGGTAGAGGCTCTACTGCATATAAACAAAATACCGTAAAATAAAACGCAAAAAGGCATTAGGTAAGTATAATTTTCCCTCGTTATTATACTTAGTGTATAAGCCTAGTAAGTCACGTGTCTATGGGCGTCGGTAGTCCCCCCCCAACTACAACTGACGCCCTACAACCCACCCCCAGCTCCGGGAGACTCGCCCACTGCTGACATCAGGAGGCGACTACAACAGTACGTTCTCTATTGCATTTCTACTATAAATATTGCCATTGACTTTTATCCAGATTGCTAAACTATAACAGTGAAAAAATTTTCTTCTCAATTTCTTCTTCTTTATCCCGGTCTAGAATCAGGATCCGATTGAATTGCAGAGGATGTGGCTGTGGATTCAACCAATAAATAAAGTCACACGAATTTTACGTTTTTTTAACTCCCCCAATGAGAATTTCAAGAAACAAAAACATCTCGACAAACAAGATATTTCAAGACCTTAAAATGATTCTTGAATCTGCCATTAGTGCATTGGAATCATTGCAATTAATAAAGATTATAAACTTAAGTCCTCGTGGTCTAATAACAATATGATCTGTTTATAACGAGTACGTACCACGATAATCAATTTTGATATATTGATATTTCGACCCAGTTACATGGATGGTGGTCGCGACTGGACTGCGGAGGCTGCGGTGTGTCAGGTTGAGTTACATAACGTAACATTGCAATTATTCGTCCAATACAAAAGGGACGAGTTTGATAAGTAAGATGAAGCAGATAAAAAAATATCTTTTATATTTCTGTGACTACGTAGGGTAAATTTTCAATTACTAAATTTGTGGGAAGGCACACCAAGGTGGAAGGTTTTCAGCGAGGAATGAAAGGTGGGAGCGTAGATCGATATGCTCAACCTCCGGAAAGGAAGATCTTCGTATTGGGGCTAGTTGGAGTTGCCCGGGGCGGCCGCGCCTCACCGACAATTGTTTGTCAGAAAGTCTATATAAAGTAATGATAAGTAGAAACTTCGCTAGCGTGAGTTGGTTTGTATGCAGATCTTCAGTGTTTGTACTATGGTCGTCGTCATCCGTAAAGCGCCATCTAGTTTGCTTCGATGTAACCTTTTTCCTCTCTACATCACGTGAATTTTGAGATGAAATCCAGACAACCATGCAACGCACATCAAAACAACACAAGTCTTAAATTTCAGTTTTTTTAACTTAAAAAGTAGTAGAGTGCGTACTGTCTAAAAATGCACGCCCTTCCAAAGTATCCACCTCTACATTAGTAATAGCGTGTAGAGTAAACCGTCAATATCATTGATTACAATAAAAACGCTGCACATACACAGGCAAGCGTTGCAGTGGTTAGTGGAGGAGCGTGAATTTTTAGACTGTAAAATCTATAAGAAATTTTCAGTGACCATGACTACGTGCTTGACGGTGGTAGTACGTTTCGCAGTAGTACCACTACAGTGGTCAGCAGCAGCCCCTTGAAGTCAAGAAGTCCAGCGGTCCTGATGGTATACCCTCTTTAATGCTTAAAATGTGTGCTCCTGAATTGTCCACAGCACCAGCTTATTAATGACCGACGTATGTCATTCGTACGGTCGCAGTGCTGGTGTCTTTAAGTATTCTTTACCCTGAGATGCACAGCCGCCAATAAGAGTAATATCTCTAGTGCAGAAGTGGACGACAACAGAAAAAGGCTCGTGTGTCTATAGCTGTAAGTTCCTTGGAGGAAGTCTCTGAATGGGGTGGACGAAATCTTTTTCTTTGCTTTACAAAGCCCAGGTCCGTCCCCATATGGAGTACTGCACCCACCTTTTGGCTGGCATCCTTCGGTCCCAACTTCACGGGCAGCGACGAGTCGTTCCTGTTCACCTGCGCCCCCAAAATGACGGTGTACCCGGCGACCAACTACAACGATCACTACCAATATATGAACCATCACACGAAGACATTACCGAACGGACTGGTGAGTGACCCTTGTTGAGTGACAAAAAATATTTAAACATATAATAGACATCAATCAGATTTAGGCCAAAACTCATGTTGGGTTTCTGAACCACTTCAGTAAGTAATCATCAGATCCTGTGACCCAAAAACTGTTTAAAAAAAATCAATTATCTGTGAACTCTAGAGGAGATCGTGGCCAAACCAGTGGTCGGCAGTCGATTGCTAAGGTCTCAGTTATTTTTTTCTTTGTTTTTATTTAATTTTTCACATACATCCAAGAAACTTCGGGAGGTCGAATCAAAGCAAAAGTAATTAAATATATACGTAATAGTCAGTAGTTATAATTTATCAGTTTCACGTCGATAGTTTATAGTCTACCGAAAAATAATACATTAAATTGTAGTCAGTATTTTCAGTTCTAAATCTTTTATCATGTAATCTATCTCGCGAATTATCTCGAGATAGATTACAATATAACGGTTTTTACAATTTAAAGATATATGTTACATACATACATATGCATGCATACATATACATGTTTAATATGTATATAGACACTAATTATAAAGGACATCCTCGGTGAGGTAAGGCCATTTTGTGTGTTTTACGTAATATTTTTCGGGACAACAAAAAAAAAAAGGCTCTTTACTGATAAGTTGCTCTACAGCTAAGTGACTCTAAAGCTAGGTTACTCTAAAGATAGGTCTCTCTACAGATAGGTTGCTCTACAGCTAGGTTATTCAATGTACTAGGAAAAGGGTATGCTCGGTATTTCTCCAAAGGATAAAGTCGGAAACTTCCGTTCGTGTCTGTAACCGTAATACACAGACTTTTCCTTAAACGGATATCTTATTATTAGGGGGTAACATATACGTATTTAAATGTTTTGAATTACCAAAAAGTTCTACAGACAAAATCTGGATGCGCCTGGCGGCCGCGCTGCTGCAGCCCGACCCCGCGCGCCGCCTGGCCGCGCCGCGTGCGCTCGCGCACGACTACTTCGCCTCGCTGCCGCCGCGCCTCTCACACCTACCCGACGGTGAGTGTCCTCGAACCGTATACGGTAGAAGTCGAAGTGTAATCTAACGTTGCGTTTGCCTTGTTGCAGAGGTGTCGATCTTCACGGTGGAGGGCGTGTGCGTGCACCCGGAGGACTAAGGCGCGTCCGCGCCCGACCCGCCCCCGGCCGTTCCTCCCGGTGCGGCGGAGCGTGCGTTAGTTAGTACTTTCAATTCCTATAGTTTTTAAACTGCTGCGGTCGAAACCCTTCGCGCGTTTCGAAGGACCAACGTTTCGTGATAGACTCTCTCACTTAGTTAAAATAAATGAACCAACCTCGAGCGAGCGATGACGTCGCGCCTGTGTTGGCGACCGCCTTGACCACGGAGTAAAAAAGCACGAGGAACCGCCCCTACGAAGTCACAATTAGATAGGCTAACATCGGTTATGACACGGCATCTAAAGACGTTAAGTTATTCAATATGTACGAGGGTAAACGTAAGATTGCTTACGCTGTTTAAAGTTATGTGAATGACGCTATTTAAAAAAGGGATTTACATCGATTTTCTGTTGGAAGTTTGAGAATTTACTTTTAATTGCGATTTTAAGACTCCAATTTATGTTTAAAGACCTTGATTTTTTTCTATAACGTTACAAATTACTAATTTTTATTATTCCAAATTTATTTATTTTAAAATCGTTAGAAATTAAAAGTAAATCATGTGGAGTTTATTTAAATTGGCTATTTACAAACAATGCCTCATTAGTGAAATGCCGAATTATACTGTATTTTTATAAATATAATTTATTTCATTCTTCAGTTTCGGATCAACTTTGGTCAATAATTATTAAATAAATGATCTTTTTATGAACGTACTGGTTTGTGTCGACATTTATTTTTTACCTGTCTTTGGTTGATCGTGTATTATATTTGTGTTTTTTGAAATAAGACTGCATCTCTTGTGGCAATAATACGTTGGCTTATCTTTATAACGACCGTAGGTAGATTAATTTTAAGTGTGTAAAATTGTTATAAGATATCTAGCTGTAAAAATAAACGTAATGCCCTTTCCGCTTTCTCTTTTACTCCGTGGTGTGTGATTGCATCGACACCTGTATCCGTCTGTCTGTCGCTTTGACTTTAATGCTTCGTTCTGGATGAGAGATTTGGTGAGATCTATATACTGTATATATATTAACACTGTCTTGCAAGCCGGTTAACACATGACGAGACCGTTACGAAAAGTGTGATCGGGCGAGGCGGTTTCATTTTTTTCTTGAACAAATTTATAAATTAATATTTTGTTAGTTACATTTAACATTACATTTAAAGTTAATCCATAAATGTAAATTCATTATCAAGTTCAATTATACATTAACATATGGAAATAAATGGTTTGGTTTAAATGCTTAACGTTGGGGCTGTGGGTGAAATTTTTTTAGAAGTGAAATAAAAAAGAAGTATGATCATAACTTTGTAATCGTAATCAATTGTATCTTAAATGTTTAACAAAGATAAAGTACGTTATTTTGTATTGTACTATCTTTTTGGAATCTCGTCGTAGAGAAAGCGAGAGTCGATGAGGAGACGAATGACGTCACATTTAAAAATAAAGCAGACGACTTGCCCTCTGAAAAAATCAACTTGACCTTCGCGTAATATTCATCATGCCGCGTTAATAAAGAAGTGAAGTGATCTCGTCTCGGCCCCGGCAAAGCAGAAATATTACAATAAAATCTCTTTTAAAGTGCGCATCTTCAGTGTCTTATTGCCTCAGTCTGAAGACATCTGTTGATTTTTTCATCTTTTATATTTTGTCTTATTATTTGGTTTACGCTTTGTCATTGTTACGTAACACCCTATGAGTTGACAATCGGTCCGGTAACGCGCTGTAGAGGCGTTTAGCTTTCATATTTTTTTTTATCGTCTTTACTTTTGCTTTACAATTTTTTGTCTCTTTATATACATACATACGAATGTGTCGCAAAATGAATTCTGTCGAAGTAACGCTTCTAAAATCATCATTTTTGAAAATTCAATGTTCGAATTAATTATGAATTGTTCCGAAACAAGTTTTTTACACCCGCGTAACAGAGTGAGTTCGTAAAGGTGTAATGTACCTAACATCGATTTTTTTTTGTATATTAGAAACTCACCAAATCTCCCGCTAGGAACATACAATTGTTATATATTAGCGCTTGTTAAGCTTCTGATGACATCCATCCATATAATTCAATTATTCTATGGTGACAAGGTATACAAATAGGTATCAGATGTGTACCCATTTAATTTGTATAAATATATATATAAATAGAGCAGCGTGCCATGTATATGTATTACGGAGAGTATGAGTTATTTTAAAAATAATAAAATAAATAATACTTACTATAATAATAATAATAATGAATAAAAAAAAGAAAGATTTTTACGCTGGAATATATGCTCATAATTTTTGGTGGAATTTTGAAGATGTTTATTTACATTTATTATGAAATATACGAACTCCGATGCGATTGTGAGAGCGACTTTGTTTGATGCCTTGTGCCGAATTGGTTTATTTATAACACGCCGTGCAAAGAGTTTATCGATTTGCCTTATTAATTAACGAATAATTACTGTGGTCTAATAACTTTCCTTCGACACGTCACCTTAAAGGGTAGAGTCAACTATCAAGTATTCCTGTTCTACTACAAGTAACCAATACAATTAAGCAAAAAGAAAAAAATAATTTGTGTAAATCGCGAATAAAACCAAGGGAACATTCTTTGCAATACAATTGCGCAGATTTTCCGTCGTTTCATTTACGTTCACGGATTTATGCAAAGTGATTTAATTTTGCCTACCTATTAGTATTTCAAAGGCTTTCACTCGAAAGGGGTCCGAAGTAAATAAAGAAAATTAGAATCAAAAATATATTAAGCATACTAACACCAAAATGAAACACAAAATTGACTAAAATGCATTTCAAATGTAAATTTAATATTCGGAATAAATAAAGCTTAAATAAATATATTAGTATTTCAACGCGTTAAAAACAAATATATATACTGTACGCATTCCGAGACTTACATTAGATAAACCTAATATGACCGCTGTCCCTCTTAGTACCTATGTCTGGTGCGACTGCGAAAATTCTTTGGTTACATCTAAAAGATTTTCGCACCCACTCCAGTACACCTATTCTACAATAAAGACTTTAATGGCATTAAAAATTAGGTAATACTTGATAGTAGACTTTTCAAAAACAATCTCTAACCTAGGTGGACAACCGTTACATTCAATATACCAAGTATGCTTAGATTCGTCATAATTCATCCTCTAATCGCCCACTGCTGAGCATCGGCCCTTCTTTTGTGCCAATTTTTCTTGTTTTATGTATACGTATTATGTAGTAACTTACTTTTATGAAATATTATAAAATCGAATGGCCCCGAGTGTGTCAAGACACATTTATAAGTCGTATCCGTCCGGAAATACCGAAGCTGGCAACTGATTCCACAGAGTAATTGTGCGAGGCAAGAATGTCTAGAAAAGCGCACAGTTGTTGACTAAAGGACATCGAGGTGATGAGGGTGGAATTCCGAATTCTTAAATGCTAGTCGGGTCGAATTTTTTTTAAATCAAAGTCTTAGTTTATATCAGATTTTTTTTTTTGATATACGAGCATATTAGACTCGCTTACCTTTCCATAGAGAATTTAAAAAAAACGACGTATTCTTTTTTAGGTTAAGTACAGAAATATATCTTACATACAACAATTTAAGTAAAATACAATATTTTTTATCAATAAATATTATATTAAAGGTAGCATCTTAATAGTACACATGAAAATACACGCACGCACGCACGCACGCACGCACGCGCGCGCACACACACACACACACACACACACACACACACACGCCGGCATGGCCCCACCAACGCACCGCACCCCGCGATTACTGCCAACTGCGCCAACGGGCCTGTCAGTTATATATGCCTCTCTTTTTCCTTCGTCGATTTGGGTATTACTGTTTCGATGCATAAAATACTGATAATTCGTATATTAACACGTGAACCGAAAACTCTAGGTACCATTTTAAGAAAATTGCGAGGACGGAGGAGTATGAAATTTGGCTCAATTGTAGTTCATATAGGGGAAGGTGTGCGAATGCTAATATTTTTTTATAATATGCAATATTAATATATTAAATTATTAAAATTAATACACACGCACACCAATGCCAAACGATTTACACACACATGTATTGGATGATGTCAAAGCGTAATCGTGACAACCCATGTAAGGACGGACGGATAGAGCGAAACTTTAAGGGTTCCAGGTACGGATCCGTCTATATTGCACGAATCTGTCATTTAAATACACAAGTTGAAGGTTATGAATTTACAAGAAATTCTGGTGTCTTAGTACCAAATAACGACACGACCTAGGACCTTCTATGAACTTTCTAGTAGTGATATGATTAAAGGTAGGGCCACGCTTGCAGTCCTTTTGGTCCGAATTGGGACTCCGCGCCCGGGTACCAGTACCTCTTTCTCACATAAGATCGACGTGAAGTGGGGGCAATGCAGTCACATCAAGTGATGATATTGTTGTCGCGTTTCGTTCGGTTTGTGAGACTTTCCGGTGGCCCTGCATTTTTGAAGTGCAACTTCTTCAGCGCGGTTTTGATTTGAATTGAAAATTATCCTTGTTATTACTTATCTCGTAAAACTTAAGGAAGAGTAAGGAGGTCGTGGCCTAATCGTTGGTCGGCATTTGAGTTGTTCGTTAGCCTAAGTAGCTCTTGCTGAGACCAGGAGATAGACAGGTAACCCAATCTAACACTGGTTTATATTTGATATCCGACCTCCTCCGTGTTTCGGATGGCACGTAAAACAAGTGGGACCCGATTAATGTCACTTTGTGATATTAGTCGTAAGATTGTAGAAACCGTGGGGTTCCGAGGATGACGCCAGACGGCAATCGAGATGTTAATTTATAAATATAAATAAAATTTGCCAAGAAGGTTGTTTATAGTAATGTCAATGTATGTATGTATTATTGTCACAAATGTATTATATAATGGAGATTTTCTTTCAATTTAGATGTTTGTAATGCTCTACTGTGGAGTTGGGAATTCGGAGTTACAATAATTTACGTAGAAGATATCGATATAGGCTAACTGAAGGTAAAAATATTTTCAATGTGTTCATCTGAAGGCAGGAAACACGCAAAGTTTTAAACAAACTGAGATGTTTTCAAACATCTACATCGGGGAGTTGGTGTTATTTATTGTATTAACAAGTCCCGTGAGGTAATTATAAAGTAAATCTAATGATTTCCTTTTTTATTTGTACAATTTTGCTTCACATTACACACACAATAACACGGTACTCTTATAACGCGTTTTCTACTTCACCTATAACACGGGTAATCCCAAAGATAACGCGGGGATTTCCCACGTTATATTTATATATTAATTTAATTATTTTTTTACTTACACATGCAAAAGTTTTTTATTAAAAACGTTCTCAGTTTGATTTTAATATAACACGCATTCGATACCCTTTCACTATCAAAATCAAACGTGAATCATTTGTACATAACCCGTTATTAGGGGTCGAACAAGCGCGTTGTACGGTTACGCTCCCACAATGCGTTTAACGCGAAACAAATCTACCGTGTTGTAGGAGGGGCGAGTTAAGATGACCGACTGCATTTCACGTCAACCCCAGAATCCTCAAGATCTCTACAATCTCACTCAGTTATATTAATCGAGGCCCACTGTTTTACGTGCCTTCTGAAACACGGAAGAGGTCGGATGTGGGGCGAGTTAAGATGACCGATTGCCGTCTGACGTCATCCTCGGAACCCCCACGATCCCTACAACCTCACGACTAATATCAGCAAGTGACATTAATCGGGAGCCACTGTTTTACGTGTCTTCCGAAACACGGAGGAGGTCGAATATATGAAAACCAGTGTTAGAACTGGTCACTTGTCTTTTAACGGCCTCGGCAAGAGCTACTTAATCTAGCAATCATTTCCCTTTCGAATTTGAGTTTGTACTAAGGCTCTGCACTTTCTTTTGTTTTTCGGCTATTTATCCCACATGGTGATGGGGCCAACCTACCTATCTTCTCTCCATTTCGCTCTATATTTAATATCGACTTCTAACAGCTGAGATTTCCTTATATCCTTCATCTTTTCATCTGGTTTTGGGCCTGTCTGTATGTCTTTGCCCAGGGATGGGAAGTTGTAGTACTATGTTGCTAGGTGGCCTCTTTTTGACATGGCCATACCACGGCAACATACTCTCCTCTCTCCTGGATTATTTCGGCACCATACTCTTGGACTTTAATCAACTGTGGGATTTCATCACGTACCTGATAAATATTTTTATTTATTTATATGGCATGGCTGTTTTTTACGCGGCTTTAACGTGATGGGTACTATGAGGATACCCACCCCCCTAATAGACCAGTGACGTCACACTTTTATGGTCTATTGAGATCGAAAAGCTGATTATGTGATCCAATACGTTACTTACAAAAACAATGTATCGAAATCATATATTTTATAGACGCCAAATCACATTAGGGCGAAAATTGGCTAAAATTGAATGGTCGTGCCAATCACCTTTTTTGAAGGCTAGATCAGCGCCCTACGAGAACACTACCGAGACCCCACGTGCATAAGGTACGTAATATCTTAGAAACTTAAAGATGGGACCACTACTGCCCGTTGTCACACAAAGTCATATTCGTGATACCCTTCAACGTGTGACGTAATTAATATATGATCCCTTAGGCTTAAAATCCGCGGGAACAGCTACTTCCTTATATAATAGAAATTGCAAGATGTTTAAAAAATAACTATCAGTTCACTACGTTTATTTTTAGAAGCTGTTTAGAAGCGTTCTAATTGAATACATCTGGCTTACAACTGCTTCTGTCGACGTCACAAAGGCTTCTGGCCTTGGGTGTGTTAGCTTAAAAAAAATCAGGCTTTGCGTGTTATATTTAAAAAAAAAAAAACTTGTTTGTAGTTCGTGACCAAACCAAGTATCCTCGTCCTTAAACTTGGAGCGGGTAGTCGGACGCGGGTGGCGCGCGCGTTACGTCTTGCGCAACGCGTTCCAATTTTAAAATTAATAGATTAAAAAAACACGCATTCCTATTGAAAAATAATAATCGAAAAAGTTTTTAACATCGTTTCGATTTTGGTGATCAGTGTGCGTTGGAATTAAAAAATAAAAACAAAGTGTCTAGCTTTCCAATTTTTAAATAATAGACTTTTAGAAATAGAAAGGCATATGTAATAAATACATATAATCGAAAAAAGTTTTTATTTTGAAGCGTTCTAATTTTAAAATAACAGATTAATAAAATAGACACGCATGCGGATTTTAAAAATCGAACAAGATTTTAATAGTACTTCAATACCTGCAATTAGTGCGAGTGTGTAATAAAAAAAGAGAAACATATATAAAATTTATAAACGTATAAACCTCTTTCTTAAAATACCCTTGCTATCATATTTACCAAAAGCGGTGGAGAACGTTTACCTCGAATCCCAAGTTTGAACCTCGAATTTTTTTTATGTTGTGTCAGTTTTTACAGAACATAATTCGATAAGGTACGTGTTTATGATGTTACAAGTTGCCTAATTTAGGTAAGGCTGTGAAATCGTGGATGCTGTGAAAGACAACTGAAGGTATTTTTCTGCATGCAGCTTATAATTTTTTTTTTCGCGATCGGAGCTTAGGTTTCTGCATGCCATGCATAACTAAAGTTATTCAGCCATTGGAAACTCCTCTAAAAGATGTCATTATTATGCCGGCCAAACATAGCTCAAAGTGTTTGTACATTTTTGTTCTTGAAGTCCACAAAGTTCTGCAAAACTTCGTGCAGTTACACAAAGTCTCGGCCACAGTACATTTTTGAAATGTTCATTCAAATAAAGCTATGTCTGGCTCCTGCATTAAAGCAATAACAAATTTATTGGAACAGATCAAACAATCTTACACCATCACTGTTTCTTCTGTTCTGTGAAAAATTATTCCTCAATGGAAGGAATTTTTAAATTAAACTATTCTACTTGGTTTTTTTTTTGGTTAATAGAATATTCGGAATACTGTTGAGATGTTTAAAATTCCCGCTTCCCCTCCAACTAAGCTTACATTTAAATTTAAGCTTAGTGGGAGGGGAATTTTTCAAGAGTGGCTGTGACTATACCCCAGTGGCGTTGAAATTTTAACCGTGAACCTTGCGTGTTTCAAAAACTGATCTCCTCCTCTTGTTTCAGCAAAAGTCAAAAGATTTTTTTTAATACCAGATAGGCATGCGCTTGAATGCTATCACATATGATCTTAAGTGTTGATACAGTCTAAAAGTCCTATTAAAATAATTCTGTCATTATTAGGTCTTTTTTAAATTTCCCAGTTTATCGATATAAAACTCGTAGCATAATTAATCTTCAAAAGGCTCACAGCGCTTTATTTTCTCACGGTCGATATTTTCTCTCAGAGTGGCGTTATATACAGTTGTAAGTAATTAAGACACTTTTTACTTAATTCACTTATCACAATCTGGCACCTACTTAGCCAGTATCAATCTAGACTAAAAAAATTCTAGAATTAATCGGCAGTTCCAACTTTTAACATTCAAGTTCAAATGATATTTTCATATTCAAATTCAAATGATAATTTATTCAAGTAGATCTTTGCAAGCTCTTTTGAATTTTCAACTATTTTAAAAGCTACCACTGATTCGAAAGCGTCGAGACGTACGAGACCGTTTGACTGACGCGTCGCGTTAAATTATTATTTCATAAAATATTCAGCCAGTGTCACGTTGTATGGAAAAGACTTTTTTTTAACGTGGGGAAACCCGGCACGGGTACCCATCCGCCACAAGGGCCGACGGTGGGTTATGTCGGACTCCAACCTACTAAAACCCCACGGTACTTCTTCCTTACCACTACGCGGCGGAGACATGGGAACGGTCTTGCAATCTACCACATCTCCGCATGGAAAAGACTTAATGGATATTGGTTAATTGGATAATAAGAAAGAAACTTGAATTCGGGCAAAACAACGTCTGTTGTGTCCGCTAGTCGTAATAACAAAATTAATAACTTATTTCGCTACCTGCCACGTAAGTTGTTGTAAACCCAAGTTCCCAACTTTACAATAGAGCGTTACAAACAAGTGAATTGTAATATAACAGTCATATCTTAACATATTATTGCATACAATCATGTAATCGTCATTATGGAATATATAATTGTATAAACAAATGTGTTATATAATGAATATTTATTTCACTTTACATATTTGTAACACTATTGGGAAGTTGGGATTTTTGGGTTACAACAATTTACGTTGGAGGTATCGATTTGTGTATCACTAAAGATTGAATACAATTGCTTAAGTTTTTAACATCTGTAATATATATGTTGTATCTATTCTAATATATAAAGCTGAAGAGTTTGTTTGTTTGAAAGCGCTAATCTCAGGAACTACTGATCCGATTTGAAAAATTCTTACAAAGTTAGATAGCATATTTATCGAGGAAGGCTATATATCATCACGCTAAAATTGAATCTATTTTTTTTACCCAATTTTACGCGGCCGAAGTCGAGGTCAGAGCTAGTTTTGTAATATGTTATATTTACAGATAAACGGTTTGTTTTGAAATCATTAAAGAAAACATTCTGTCTTTATTTGTGGTTATTTTCAAATTTAAAGATTATAAAATTCACGAAAAATTTTAATGCGTGTGACAATGCGTGTCCGATAAACCTGCGTTTAAGCGCGACTTTGAAATAACTTTTCCCATATTTTTTTTTATTTTATTTAGATTAAGGGAGATCTTTTAAATTGTTAAGTGTTATACATTCTAAGGTTGTTTTAAGAAGGTTTGAACACATCTCGCAAAGTCTCCGTCAGTTCTTTTGGGATTAAAAAAGAAAAAAGTATTCATTTCATTTTTATTACATCAACTTGTCTATGCAAGGTTGGATAGCATTTAAACGCAAGGTATTTAATATTTGCGTCCCTAATTTGAAATTAAATCATTTGAATGTTTAACATGTTTCATTGTTTCTTAACCTTTTAATGATTCTTCACCCTCGAGTCTGGGTGTTTTGTCTATGTTGTATTAAGTATTCTACCTTAAGAACAGACGTCCGTGGGTCATATAGTCTTATATATTTATTTATTATTATTTATGTGTTTTGAGGTGTACTTTAATTTTTAATTAAAAAGAGGCAAGGTTTTTTTTCAAGAAAATAACAGTAAGCTAAGGGCTTGGCTGACGGTTCACCTGAAATGTGACTTCCGATGCCATTAAATAAATAAATAAATATGTAGGACTATATAACACACGGACGTCTGTTCCAAGGCACCAATCTCCAACAATATTAATCGTGCCATTGTGGGGTTCCGGGGATGATGTCAGACGGCAGTCGGTCATCTCAGCTCGCCCCACAGCCAAATCCTCTACAATCTAAGCAGACCATGGTACTAGACCGAGATGAGGCTGGGTTAATAAATGGATTACCTGGATGAGATAGTTGGCCTTGTCAATGTCTTTGGTGAAGACGGCCGCGGCCAGCCCGTACTCGCTGTTGTTGGCGCGCGACAGAACCTCGTCCATGGAAGAGAACTTCAGGATCTGCTGTACGGGCCCGAAGATCTGGGAATCAGCTAGTGCTTATTTTTAAATAAAAAGAAAACCGACTTTAAAAGATCATCCGACATGCGGCAAACATGTCCAGCCCAATCGTACTTTAACTTGGCCGCTGTTTAGACAACATCTGCGATTTGTGTTTTTTGGAGCGTAGTGTTGTGTTCTTTATTCTGTCCGCGAGCTTTACACTCAGAATGGTACGCTCCATAATTCGCTGGCAAATGACGAGGACGGACTTCTGTGGACGCTTTTATACTACAATAAATATATAAAGTCAAGTGATGGTGTTGTTGTCGCGTTTCGTTCGGTTTTCGAGGCTTCCCGGTGGCCTAAATTCGTCAGTAAAGGCCGGCAGCGCATCTGCTAGCCTTCTGGTTGTGCAGATGTCCATGGGCGTCGGCAGGACGTCTGTCTCACATAAGACCGGCAGGAAGTGGCGACAATTCTGTCATATCCAGTGACGGAATTGTATTCGTGTTTCGTTCGGTGTGTGAGAATTCTCGGTGGCCTAAACCCTCCTTTGAAGGCCGACAACGAGACTGCGAGCCTCCTAGTGGTGCAGGTGTCCATGGGGGGAGGTAGTTACTTAGTGAACCGCCTGGCCGTTTGCCGCTTGTACTATAGAAAAAGAACACTGTTATAAGGTATAGAGATGCATTAGATGATTTACATCAAAAATTCTCTTTGGTCACTGATTAAAATTTGATTGCAACGACACACTCAAGGGCGGTTTTTTAATTTTTAGCGTTCTGACCCCAATTTGGAGCCTAAAACCACTTTGGAACCTGAAATCACTTTGGAATCTGAAACCACTTTGGAACTGGCAAACGCCTTGGAAATTGAACCACTTTGGAACCTGCAGCCACTTTGGAACCTACAACCACTTTGGAACCTGGAATCACTTTGTAATCTGAAACCACTTTGGAATCTGAAACCACTTTGGAATTTGAAACCACTTTGGAACCTGAAACCACTTTGGAATCTGGAACCAAATTTGAATCTCGAACCTCTTTGAATTCTGGAACCTCTTTGGGTACTGCAATCACTTTGGAAATTGGGACCACTTTGGAATCTGGAACCAAATTTGAAGCTGAATGCACGGGACTGAAGAAGTCGCGGAAAACAACTAGTTCTTGATATACTAACTTCTCACCTTTATCATCAGGCTATCTGTAAAACTACATGAATGCGAAACGTAGTTTAGGCCCATACCGTAATGTCGGGGATAAGCGGAATAATTAAATCGTTAGTGTTTTTATGAGGTAATATTTTTAGTTATTTATATATGTAAGTAGTAGTGATATATGTCCTAGCCTTATAGTAGAATTGACCACATCATTAAATGCTCGAGTGACTTCATGAAGCGGACAAAGTGTGTGTGGAAAGTGCATAAGTTATGTCATAGTGTATGCGTATGCATAATATAATAAATAATAAATAAATATATACGTCATCTGTCTTTATATTCCCGCATTTACGTATTTTGGCGTACCTCTTTTAACTTTATATTATCAAAAATATATTAAAGTGCAATTTAAGTACAAAATTAAATTCGTAGAAAATTGAAAATAATTAGCAGATACATATGTACAAATATCTACTGTTTATAGAGAATGTTTTTTCTTATGTTACAAGGAGTAAACGCGCATGCAACAGGCAGTTAAGTGCTTACTGAGCAGACTGAGTGCTTACATTCACTTAAGTGACTACCAACGCCCATAGACAACTGCAACACCAGAGGGACCGCAAATATACTGCCGGCCTGTAAGAAATGAGTATGCTCTTCTTTTAAAGGTGTGGAAAGGTTTAAAACAATATTTGCAAAACACTGGCTCCTGTGATATTTGAACATTTTGAACAGATTCGATCACTGAGAGTTGTCAGGGACTTTGAGTATGTGCTTATATTAAGGTAGCCGGTTCAGAACCCGATCCTGGCGCACCCACGCCAGACTAAGAGTAAGAGAGGTTAATGGAATATCACGTAGTATCTAGGTCCGCTTAGATTACAGAGAATGTGGCTGTGGGGCGAGGTAAGATGACCGATTGCCGTCTGACGTCATCCCCGGAACCCCCAGATTATCTTCTAATATAGCAGCACCTCCTTCTTTAAATCTAATAGGTGAAATCAGTTTAATTAATAGTGGATTAAACTTTATAACTAATTAAAGTTGATATCTAGAAATTATGTACGGTGTCTAAAAACAAGATTTCTTTTTGGTTGAGTGTTATAGGCAAGTAATTGTCTTATGTTAAATGGAACACCCTGTATTTATGACCACATTTAGATTCTAATTTCAATTGTTTTTAAAACTGTACTAGGGTTCCCTATACCCATCTCTTCTAGTTTTTTAGTAATTCATAGTTTTTGATTTTAAACATTAATTTGCTACCATTTAATTCTGAAACATAGATTTTGATGGAATTATTACTCCAAATGGCTAATATCTATTAAACTAATCGTTTGATTGGTTTTGTTTCATAATACTGAAATTAAAAAAAAAAAAATCTGCTTTATAGATAGAGAGATGGAGTGAATCTTATGTATTAGCATTTTATAGATTTAACTTATCCTTGAAAGGAGGTGAGGTAAATAACTTTTTTCTATTGTTACTGTACTGTAACTCAATATAATTAAATATTCAGGAATTTATGACACATGGACGTCTGTTCCTAAGGTAGATAACTCACTGCCCGTGTTGTAGGTAACAGACGCCTGTTATAGAGAAATATATTTTTTTGTAGAAATATATAAATACATATATACATATAGATAAGGTTTGTCAGTAAATTGTACCACAAAACTGCTCTCAAATGTACACAAAAAGTTTCCCGAATCGATGTATAACAGGCGTCTGTTACCTATAACCCAGGCATTAAGTTGTCTACCTTAGGAACAGACGTCCGTGTGTCATATAGTCCTGTATATGTTTATTTATTTATTTAATTATTATTAATTTTATAGCAAAAAAATTATAGACTAAGTTAAACTTGCGAGATCCCTTATTTAGTCCACTCGAATAATCCGTTCTCACTGAATGCCTACTAAATATACACTACCTGCTTGATCTAGTCCTATTTTCAACTTTGAAACTGTAAAAGATTTAATGAAATAATAAGAATGTAAAGATTAATATAATTATATTTTTTACAAAAAAAAAAACCGACTTCAACTTGTCAGAACTGGACCAGACTGGATTACACGGGAAGCACCAGCTTTCAAATAAAAAAGAATTATCAAAATCGGTTCACCCAGTCGAAAGTACAGAGTTAAAAAAAAAAAAATGCAGCCCAATTGACAATCTTCTTTCTTTTTTGGAGTCGGTTGAAAATCACTTTTAGTGACTTACATGTTTTATTTAATTACAGAAAGCAAGACAAATGATGCATCAGACACTACTGGAAATAATCAAAGATGACTGTTACAACAACATCAAAAGCTGCGCAGCCATTAACATAGGGTGCACCGTTTACGAATTTTTCAGCGTATATGATAAATATGAACCAGATGCGTTGAGTTGTCGCGAACAACTGGCTCCACTACTGAAAGATTTAAACAAAGGCAATTGTTCTTATTTAATTCAATCTTGGCACCAAATTTATTTGTCCATTCATTCATTCATTCATTCAAATGATCAATTTATTTGCCTATTCATTTATTCATTCAAGTCATCAACTTATATGTACATTCATACAAATGAATAATAAATATATACTGGACTATATGACATACGGACGTCTGTTCCTAAGGTAGACAACTTAATGCCTGTGTTATAAGGTAACAGACGCCTGTTATACAAAAATATATATTTTTTGTAATATATAAATATATACATAATACACCCAGACTGCAGGCGGGAATCGATGCATAACTTCTAAAAGACTGCACCAAATTGGATAATTTCTTTTTAGTTGTGTTCGTTATTGTTAGGACAAGGTTTGTACAATAAGGAAAAAATTGCAAAGCGAAAAGGAAATGGAACGGATACGGGAACGGGGAAAGTGTTGTAGGATAATAGAATGTATTAAATAGTAAGCAACCCAAAGTTTGGGCAGGACAACGTCTGCCAAGTCGGCTACTTACAGAATAAATATAAAGTGTCCTATACATATATACTATATGTTACTATAATATGTTACTTATGTTAGCTATTCTTATATGTTACTTATGTTGATAGCTTAGCTGTTTTTAGTTTATAAGTTACATAAAAGGCCACTAATAATGGATGAAACGCATTTATTTATTAAACAGACATAATGTATGATATTAGTTTTTCTTTACAGATGTTTGGACTTATTACGTGTTACAGTTTTAGTAAACATATGTAAAATTTTTATTTTCAGTTCAAATGGAATGCAAAATTGTCAGTG
This sequence comes from Charaxes varanes, assembly GCA_024363005.1. NCBI lineage: Eukaryota > Metazoa > Arthropoda > Insecta > Lepidoptera > Nymphalidae > Charaxes > Charaxes varanes. Next base: position 12,174,759 of record JANCMC010033613.1, read on the forward strand.
ATTTCCTAAGCTCGTCTGACGACCAAAAATACGATGTCAAAAATGTACAACGTTTGACGAACGTGACTAAGGAGCAAATGATAAAACGACTAAAATTATTATACACTTTGGTCAAAAGGATCAATCTATTGTTGAATCCGAGGGAAAGCGACGAGGAATTTTACGAGGAGCCACACGAAGATAAAAACGTAACTTACACATTTGAGAAAAACTTAACTTACTTGAATTCACCTAGGAAAAACAAAAACGATATCTCTCGAAGCATATTCGCTCGAACCAATTTGAGATCTTCAACGGGAAAATTCCCTTTGGCGGTGCTGACGAAGCATTTAAAATCGAGAAATCACAAGGATTTAAGTTTCTCCATAAAATTGGAGGACATTTGTAACATTTCAGAGATAAAATTATATCGGGAACCGTCAATTTTGTACCATTCGCCGTTAAAATCAAGGAATTCTTTGAGAAAAGCCGTTTTGTATAAGCGAAGCGTTTTTCCCTACGAAAAGAATGATATGAAAGAGGAGTACGAAAACAGTGTCATTTCGGAAAATGAAAGCGTCATTGATGATGCCACTAGTTTGCAAATTACGGGTTAGTAATACTATTTTTATTTATTTTTTAATGTTACCGACGCCCATTGACACCTGGACGACCAGAAGGGAAGCAGATTGAGTCTCTATAGCTCAACGGTATAAGGTATGGGTATACACACAAAATGTTGTCTAAACCTGTCCAGCTTCTAAGGAGGGGTAGAATGACAGGCTTGTAAAATCGATTTTTACACATAAAGACAATTTACAAAATCACACATCAACTTACTTTATTTACACATATTATAATTGTTACTTAAAGAATTTAAAAGCATACTTTGTATGCTTGCTGTATGGTGCACTTGAGGGAAAATATATTTTGTACTTGCATCAAATTAAACTCAACCAAGGTTTCGAAGATAGAAAAATGGTAATGATATATCAATTTTTTTAGGTACATGCAATGCACTTTTGAAAAGATTATTCATTCATTCCATCAAAAATAAAATGTGTTTATTTCATTTAAAAAAGTAGATAATGTAGCAAAGATGTAATGGAAAAAAAAAATGTTTTCTCTTATGATATTGATGGGAGATATTTGTCATTTTTAGGGTTCCGCAGTCCTACAAGTTATGGTTTCGCTCAGTCCAACCGTCCGTCCGTCTGTCCGCCCGCAATGTGACCCTCACCTAGGACTTCCACCAAACCATTACATGTAGAGACTTGAAATTTTCCACGTTTATAGGACACGATACAAATTCATTAGGAAAATTATTTTGAGCGAAATCGTAAAACAACTTTTGAAGTTAATTAAAGAAATACTTATATCGTCTATCAGATACGGAACCCTTCTATATAAATAAGCGTGTCTTCACACGCTCGTGGCCATTTCGTTATATCTTGTATGGATTCCATTATTTGGTAAGTAACTCATGAACACTCATCTTGCCATTGCATGATCTCCTTGGGTGGTAAAAGTGACACTTGGGATTACACTATTTGGTAAGTAACCCGTGAACACTCAACACATCATCTTGCCATTTTATGATCTCCTTGGGTGATACGTGGAAATTAAATGACTCAATGGTTATGTGAATATCTTGTTCTGACTATTTCGTCTTCTATCGTGGAGGCGGTGGCAGGGCAAGATCTTCTGGAGCACCTCCATAGTATTCGATGGCCGGCCTGATATCCTCGTCTAAACGTATAGCTTCCCATCAGTAAACACCTATTACCACGCCGGTTAACATCGAACTGTATATCTGGAGCAAAAATACATGTTAAAAAATTATTCTTATTCTTCTACCCTAGCGTTATAACGCGGTCTAGTCTAGGGTCTGCTTAAATTGCAGAGGACGTGGCTGTGGGGCGATTTAAGATGACCGACTGCCGTCTGAACCCCCACGATCTCTGCAATCTCACGACTAATATCATTGAATGACATTAATAGGAACCCACTGAAACAAAACACTTCAGATCACGTTTAACCGTTCTATTTCTCATTTAACTTACCTATTATTTAATGTAGTTTGTGGTTAAATATGTATAATACATAAAATATAATATGCGACATCCTTTTCTTTAAATAAACTAAGGTCTTACTGAAAGGAAAAGATGTCACAAATAGTGTATCTTATTGTCGGATCAACCGCCCGCTTTATTCCTGTCATATAAAAAGAGCCGTATATATACCCCACAAAGGGTATTTATTTTTAAGGTATAGAAAAGATAGTATATAAGGGTTAGGGGTTTTCTTACCTTAAAAAAACACGATGTACTTTAAAATAACAATTATTTAAAAATTATAGACGGACACTTCCATAATATCTATGTGTTATAGTTTTGAGAAATACAACTTTCCACCTATTCCTTGAATCGCCATCGGGCACGACTAGTGGTTGTGTTCATTTCTAGTAACAATTAACTCCCCAGCTATAGTCCTGGCAGTGGAAGGACATCCTCTCTTATAACACCGCCAGGAGATCCGATCTCCCGTTTCATATTCACGCCTAAATTTATTCAGACCTATATATAAATAATAATTTCCGCGTTTATTTTTACGAAATTCCACACCTGCAATGTAAATATTTTTTTAAAATATTAATTTTAAGATCTAACAATTCTCAAGTACGTGTGTGTGTCTATATGTATTAAACGGAGCCGATTAAAAAAAAAATTGTTTGCGTGGATCCTATATGTTTTTTTTTAGTCAGGCAATCCTGATATGTCAGACACGTGAGTTTAAAAAGCCATTTATTATAATAATTATTGTTGTATTTTTCATGATATTTTTTTTGACATCTTTCCTTTAGACCGTGAGTCAGGTCCGCTAGCTCAGTAATCATATTCTAGAATTTTCCTTTAAAAAAATAGACAAAAATAATACTTTAAGCAAAATTTAATTCATATATGTAGCAGTCTATAGTAAAACAATAAAATAAACATATTCAAACGATACACAAAAATAACATTTGTAAGTAGACAATCATTCTAACGAATGAATATAATAATATAGTAAGGCTCAAGAATTACATACTAAAAAATATCACCAATATTACGTATCGCGAGATATCACCGAAAGCTAGGCCTAACGAATCAGACGGCACAGCCGCCAGAATTATACGCATAGATTTTTAGAGATCATAAAATAGTTCATTATTACGTGCTATATAACATTCGTCGTATCCGTTCGTTTATAATTATCAACAATATCCAATAAAAATCTGCACACTTAGGCGGGATAAAAGTTACGAAAAACTTACTTCTAAGGCTACGTTTACACGACGTCGTGTCTAGGTCGCCATCGGATCGCTATCGCTATCGTGCCTTAAAACCGTATGCACGTGTGAACGCATTTCAGTATGCAATACTGGTGCGACTGGACCGGATGGGGTTAAACCCGATCCGATAGCGGCCTAGATACGACGCTCTGTGAACGCAGCGTAAGGCTCAGAACCGATTCAAAAAGATATTGCTTAGGGATTTAATTCAACGAAATATCAACGATGGAAAAGTATCAACAATTTCAAAAACAAAGATCAATTTCTCTCCTTAAAAAAAGTGTAAGAAAATTTTGAAATAGGTCATTGGTTGGATTTTATCGTGCCTAAGTATGCTAGCGTATACGACATTATTGGATTCAAATATGCACCAATTTTTACGAATCCACAGTGAGATCGCACAGAGCTGGATTCTTGCTTCTTTACTTAACAATAAAAATATTTTAGTTACCTATTTACCCATAATACTAATCTTTTTTCTCTTCCGTAGGTCTAGGCCATAGATCCGTTTTGGGCAAAATTCTGGGGAAGCTCAAAGCGTGGAGGGCTAACGAAGCCGCCCGAGGAGATGATATAGGAGACGGGAGTAAAGCAGAAGTGAGCGCCGGGATGCTGGTTAGGACTTGAGATCTTGGCCGCAGCTTGACAAAGGCGCCGTTACCGCAACGCGCATATGAAGGCGGAGCGTGGTTGTGAGAATCTCCTGACGCTATCAACTTGCCATCCATGTACCGCACCCTCGCTCGGCATCCCATATGTTTGGATGAACAGTAGAAAAACCTTCCCCCGACTTGAGAATAAGTGAAACCCTTTAGCACCAGTATGTACTTCCCCTTTTCGGTCGGTATAAACTGCACGTCTGAAATACCCAACAATTTTAATACCATGTTACTGTAAACCAAGGTTTTTTGGTTATAAAACAGTGCAACCAGGTAGGTAAGTGACTGCTGATTTCTAGGAACACCTGCAATGCAACCAGGAGACTTACAGATGCGTTCCGACCTTTAAATATTATGTATTTGAATAATGTACTCAGATGCTTGAAGACTTGTCATCTTCTAGGACCAAGGTCTGGATATATAGAAAGCACACTGCATTTCTTGCAACTTTGTCAGGTATATATATATAAGCAGATTACGCAAAAAAAAATTACAACCTTTTGATTCCTGTAATGTAATGTAGAATCAAGGTACCTACAAATCGCAAATTCTTCTTCTCACGTAAGTTACAATTTTGCATCAATCTATTTTTCAAGCAAATAAATCTTAATTGCTCATATTTGGAAAAATATTTATAAATGAAAACATGTATTTTATTTTTTTAAATTTATTTCAATATCTCTTAAATTATAATAAGATAACCATGTACATATGTTGCACATAAAATGATAGGCCGAGTTTAAAATTATGTAAAGTGCGGACCAAATACTTTTGTACAAATAACAAAAAAGCGTATTGATTTGAAAAACACATTATCGAGCTGAGCATTAGGTGAAATTTAGTTAATTAGTAAAAGTACGAAAACATTGTAAATGAACATAGAAAGGTCATAGGACGTTTTACCAACCTAATTAAAAATAAACTTAATAATTAAAAAGTAGAACAAAACATTGATATAAAATACATCTCCATATGAGAAAAGAGGTAAATTTATTCAAATTATATCAAATGACAAGATTAAAATAATGTTTCTTAATAGGTAATAAAATTTCGAGTGTTGGCGCGATTTTCGGTGGCGAAATTCAGCTGCCAAATAGCTTAATTCTCGAGAAGTTTTGAAAATGGCATTAGAAGACGATAAAATCTGTGCCTTCGTGAGTTCAAATGGTATTATTCCGCTCGACTGTACAGTTATAATTATACATGGTAAAAGAAACTCTTACACTTTTACTTCTCCGTACGGAAAATTGTCGTAAACTGGTACCGGATGTTTTCGTTTCACATATTAATACAGATAATTATACGTGGTAAAAGAGACTCTTACACTTTGAAATAGGTACCATTTTTAATGATATACTTGGGCGGTGGATGGGTGTGAACAGTGTTCACTTTTATAACTTCACCCTCTGGCGTGCGTCGGATGCGAGCGCTGCAACCCTGGGCCTTGGAAGAACAGAACCAATGCATGCTGTAATTGATTTGCGAGTATGTATATCCCTCCAGCATCAACAAGAACTTCTTGCCACTTCTCGTTGGTATCATGACGGCCTCACCATCTAAAATTAAAACGTCCTGAAGGTTACACATCTGGTACAAAAAACCATAGGTAATTCAAATCAAACAGTAATAAAGTAGTTATATCCTTATATGCCTGTGTATTAAATTATGTTTTTTTATTTAATTTTAATGTTACAAGGGGCACAAGAGCAGGCAGCAGACAGTTAAGTGCCTACTGACGCCCACAACACCATCACTTGACGTGACAGCATTGCCGCCACTACACGCCGATCTCATGTGAGAAAGAGGTACTACCCGTACGCGCCGACCCAATTCGGCTACAAGCATGGTGCTACCTCGAATTAAGTAGTGTCTATATTTGTTATTATTCACACAACCAACTTTACTTCTTTCTCTCTTTATCTATCTGTCTAAAGGTAAAGCCAGCTGAAGCCATTAGACGAATATGCTTCAGCTGTAATGTAAAAAAAATATATTATATTCATTAAATAACTCTGGAGCTCGTCGGCTGGTTGATATTTGGCCACAAATCTCTAAATTTGCGTACTTTGACAGATAATTCCGTAACCCAAAAGCGGTCCTGGCGAAATCGCTTACAAGAGATAGTATCATCAGTTATAAACGTATGTCTCTATCTATCTCTAAAAGAAAAATCTTTACATCTAAAATCATAAGAACAAATATTCTTCATAATTTCAGTAAATCAAAATAAATACATATATAGAGGCCGTATGGCCGTACACACGGACGTATGTTCCTAAGGTAGACAACTTAATACCTGTGTTAAAGGTAACAATGTATGTATAACTACATACATATAGATAAATAGAAATCGAGCCCACGCCCCCGGAGCAGAAGGTAGGGAGCCCTCTAGTAGTTTAGTTGTCCGTGTTTTCTTTTTTTATATTACAAGGGGCAAACAAGCAGGCAGCAGGCACCGAAGTGCCTACCGACAGGCGCCCATGGACATCTGCACGACCAGAAGGCCAGCAGATGCGCTGCCGGCCCTTAATGACGAGTTTAAGCCACCGGTAACTGACGAATCACCAATCAGTTTTCTTCCAAAAAGTTATAACTTATAAATCTATGTCCATACTATTATATAAACTTGAATAGTTTGCTTAAACGCTCTAATCTTAGGAACTACTGGTCCGATTTGAAAAATTCTCTTACTGTTAACGCCTAAAGTCTTCATCGATAAATGTGGGCTATCCCACATTTATCGATGAAGACTTTAGGCTATATCATCAAATATATCATCACGCTAAAATTGAATCAAATTTTTTTTTTCACCTAATTTTACGGAATTTAATTTAATTTTGCGGATCAAGAAGGGGGAGGCCTTTGCCCAGCGCAGTGGGACACAACAGGCTAATAAAAATAAAAATTTTACACGGACGAAGGCGCAGGCACAGCTAGTTAGGTAACTGTTAGAAAGCCCACATTTATCGATGAAGGCTGTAGTTATCGATGGAGGCGTAGGCTATATATCATCACGCTAAAATTGAATCTAATTTCCTTAACCTGATTTTACGCGGAAGAAGTTCCGGCTAACAACTAGTCTAAAAAAAGCCTTTTTAAACACTGTTTATATAGTCAAAATGCCTGGCATTTTATTTTACGTTTAATCAAGACTCTAAAAGAGGCAAACATGCCCCGAAAATATGTGGTATAGGATAGTTTAAGCACGTTGAATAATGTTACGCATTCGCTCCACGACAAAGGAATACCCTCTAACCCTCTCGCTGAATTGCAAATGGGCTTTCAAAGTTTTCTTTGGAAGAAAATATACTTATCTATTTATGCGGGTAAGAGGGTGAAGATGTTTGAATAGAGGTGTCAAGTTTTATCAAGTCAAGGGTGTGTTTAATTGCTTTTTGTTTTAAAACTTGTAAATATTTTAAAAAAGTGTTCAATTTTTATTTTCCTTTCCTCCTTTTCAATTTCAATTTCCTTCAAATCAAATTCCTTTAAAGTTTTCTTTAGAAGAAAATATACTGACCTATTTATGCGAGTAGGAGGGTGAAGATATTTGAACAGAAGTGTCTAGTTTTATCAAGTCAAGGGTTTGTTTAATTGCTTTTTGTTTTAAAACATGGAAATATTTTTAAAAAGTGTTCAATTTTTATTTAATTTCCTCCTTTTCAATTTCAATTTCCTTCAAAGTTTTCTTTAGAAGATAATATACTGTCCCATTTAAGCGGGTAAGATGTTTGAAAAAAAGTGTCAAGTTTTATCAAGTCAAGAGTTAGTTTAATTACTCATTGTTCTATCTATAACACGGAAATACCAAAATAATGTTCATCTTCTAAACATAAAACAATTAAACCTTTTGAAAAGCGCTTTTTAAAGACCATTTTGAATATAGGAATTTTGACTTTCTTCTTCCTAGCGTTATCCCGGTCTAGTATCAGAGTCAGTCCGCTTAAATTTCAAAGGATGTGGCAATGGGGCGAGGTAAGATTACCGACTGCCGTCTAACGTCATTCCTGAAATCCTTACAATCTCACTAATATCGTAGAGTAGTCGTGACCCACTGTTTTACGCGCCTTCCGAAACACGGAGGAGGTTGGATATTAGAAAACCAGTGTCAGAATGGTCACCCATATATCACCAGGTCGCGGTAACAAAAGCATAACCTAGCGATTGACTCAAATGTCGACAGCTGATTAGGCTACGAGCTATAGGAATTTAGATTTTGTCTGAATAAATTGTAGCATTTGGAAGATCCAGTTTAAGTGGAGTTTAAACTTAAAACGATTAAGTGATTGTGGTATACGGTGATTAATTGTGGCGTAAGAATTAAACGGGCAAAAATTACTTCTTATTTTTTATATTATAGGAATATAATATATGAAGTACATGGCAGCTTCATTTATTGTATGGCTATCTGTATGTCATTGTTGTAAACCTTCTTAATGTCACTATAGCAACGCAGGACGATATTGCTAGTTATTCTAATTTACAAAATTCACACTCGTTGCTAGAAAGTTAATGTAGCTGTGTTTATACAGTACCTACTAGCTAGTACTAGTTGTTTACCGCGACTTCGTCTGCGTAAAGTTTTACTTGCCCTTAAAACTCTTTAATCTAGCCCTAGCGAAAAAATAGTTTTAAGCTGATGTCTAACTATAGACTATCTCCTTGCCAAATTTAATCTTTGTACGTCTCGCGGTTTTCTAGATTTCATAATAGATGACCTTTCGCTTTTATATAGACTAGCTGCAAACTGCAACTTTACCTTCGTGAATTTGGACATTTTATTAAATTTAGAGGGTTTTTATTGTTTGTGCAAAACCCTAATTGTTTAAAGAAAAACAAAGTAGTCTATGTTATTCTTCTGTCTCTGTTATAGTCATATACAATTTGTAAAAAAATAATTTCGACATTACAAATAGACCCTCTCATTTTATTTATATGTAATAGATCATTAGAAGAACCTATAATTAGCTAGAAGTCCATTCATTCTTGAATGATCTTCTTACTGAACGACGAAGACTTCAAAAATCTCAAACTGGATATTCTGATGGAGGATACTCCAGCTAAATGACGACTTTATCTCATTAAAAAAATGTGATCAGTTACACGTCCTAGAGAAATAACACGAAGCATTTAATAAAAGAAAAACACTGGAAAGAATTCTTTTATAATATTCCCCTCCGGTTGTCTCTTTCACGATTATAATTACTATAAAAACATGTTTTTCTCAAGCCTTCAGATTTTGTTTCTTTCTTCGTCGCCCTCTTCCACAATCTTCCTGGAATAATATATTTTCCTGAGTATACCGTTACCTAGCAAAATTGTTATTGTGTTTTATTGCGACGTCACAAAATTTATACCTATATATGTTCAAAAGTTAGCCTACATTTACACGAGAGCTTTTTTAAGTTGCGTTAAAAAAGCGTTCGAATAGAACATAAGGATTCCCAACTATACGTTCACACGGCCACACTTTTACGACGTTTTTTTATCGCGCAATGTTCTATTTTCAACTCTCTACATATACATATACGGTATATTTTCGTATCGACGACGCTGAAAAAGCGCCAACGCCGAGATTTAACGGAACGCTTTTTAAACTCTTGTGCGATTGCGGCTTACAGTTCCTATTATTTTATTGTAATACGATAAAATACTTTCTTTTTATATGCAACTCCGTCTGCGTTTAATTAAATTATTTTTATACATTATCTTGTTCCTCTTCCTCCTCTTCCTTCCTTGTCTTGTCTCCTCTTCTTAAAGAGCTGCCTTTACTCATCAGAAATAACATAACAACAACGCCAATAGCGTTGTTTTGTAGATCTACATTACATGAAAAGAATCAGTTGTTAGTAATGTAAAATCGAACTCTGGAACACGGAAGAGTTCGGATATCAAATATAAACCAGTGTTAGAATTGGTCACCCATCTGTCACCCGATCCCAGCAATAGCTACTCAACTTAGGCATGACCTCCTCAACATTAAAGACTGTGTACTTGTAAGAATTGACAGTCTTGTATATATACCTATATCAAGCCTGACGAAATTAATAGGAATCGAATACCGAATGATATACAAACTTTTTGGAGGTTTCGGGTACTGTTTACAATTAATATTATTTATTATAAAAAAAAAAACAAGGAATGTATTTGAACATTCATCGTTATGAAGAGAAAATCAAAATGAATAGAAATAACACATACGCACATCGAACTATCAGAAACGAAATCGGTGTACAGGGTGCGGGGATGTCGTATGACGGTTATCGGTCATCTTAACTCGCCCCATAGCCACATCCTCAGCAATCTAAGCGTACACTGATACAAGATAACGCTAGAAAGAAGAAGAACTCTTTTACAAGTAGGAATATACCTCACCACCACTCAGACCATCAATCAGACCACCCCCAGATGGGGCAATTAATGTTGCCTCATTATGATGCTTTAAAAATATAAAGCCTAACATGGCCAAATATACTTACAGTTTGTCATTGAAAAAAAGTTCATTTCTAATTATCTTCAAGAGCCCTACTTCGCCGAGAAGCTATGGTGATGTTGCCAGTTACTAATACACCCAGACTCGAGGTGGGAATCGAACCCACGAGCCCCGATGCGCGACGCGGGGGGACAGAGCACTGCGCCCGGGGGCCGGCGAAGCTGAATATATTATACACTATAAATAATAAATAATAAATAAATACAGGACTATATGACACACAGACGTCTGTTCCTAAGGTAGACAACTTAATGCCTGTTTTATAGGTAACAACCGCCTGTTATACACAAATATTTTTTTTAGAAATAGATAAATACATATGGATAATACCCGCAGACTCGAGGTGAGAATCGAACCAATGACCCCCGGAGCAACGGGCCAGCCTAAAACTAATACACTACAAGCAAAATGAATATTCCGCCTGTTATACACAAATATTTTTTTTTAGAAATATATAAATACATACATATGGATAATACACCAAGACTCAAAGTGGGAATCCAACCCACGATCCTCGGAGCAGAAGGCCAACCTAATATATATAGCCGATAGAATATTGAAAAAAATATGATAAATGTTACAACAGTTGCTGATCAAAATACTGTTTTTTAAGGTATAGGACCTAGTGGTCCAAGGGTGTCGATAGTTAAATTGATTTTTCTCCCTCATCGCATTAATAATGGACGGGAAGAGGTCGTGGCATGAACAATTTTACCAGCTATTATTTTAATTTTTATTGCTTTCCCCTCTCTTCGTCTTCTTTATCATTTATTGATGAGGAAATTAACTATTTATATAATATATTTAGTATATTTGACTTCCAATCAAAAGGTTTAATAATTCATTAATATAAATAATTATCATTTTAATAATATTATCAATAATAATAATAGTAATTTCAAACCTATTAATAATTGTTTCATTTGTTATCTCAAAAAAATCATTATTAGATCGAGAAAAATGCTCCCCATTTGAATGTGGATTTGACCCCAAATGCTTAGCTCGAATCCCATTCTCACTTCACTTTTTCTTAATTACTATAATCCTTTTAATTTTCGATGTAGAAATTGCTCTCATTTTCCCATTGATCCCCACATTTAAAATAGTTAGTTTTCACCCTAAACCCCTTTCTAAATCAGATTAGAATTTTCGTTTCGAGTAATAACTGCTACATAAACGATTAGAAGCCTTGTAATATAAATATTTACCATCTGTAGTAGGGTTGCTAAAAGTATGAAAAAATGTTTGTTGCGATATAACACAAAATAATTAAATCACTCCAAACCCTTTCCAAATGAGATTAGAAGTTTCGTTTTCAAGTAGGGTTGCTAAAAGTACGTAAAAATGTTTGTTGCGATATAACACAAAATATTAAAATCACTCGAAACCCTTTCTAAATGAGATTAGAAGTATAGTTTTGATTATTAACAGCTACATACACGATTAGAAGAAGTATATAGATTAAGCCATGTCGCATCCTTTATTGTAAGTCAATTAACCGAATCTTAAAAAAAAAAACTATACTTTAGTAAAACTGTCTTCAATCGTGTCAATATACCTAAGTGACCGTGTCAATGAGGATCCTTGGTTCCAAGCAAAAATAACTTTAAATTGAATACTTTCGGTTGAAATTGAAATTGCGATTTCCAAGAAATTAACACCAAGTCTTATAAATGTTGGATCAACTTGGACCCTTCATATCAATATTGACTCTAAATGGAGCATCTCACTACTAATCTTATAGAAACTGTTTGCCATTGCGGGAGGAGGTTCGGTCGAGGAAACTTTCCACATTTCAAATAGAATTTGCGAAAGTGCCGGTCTCTCGGAAAAATCTCATTATTCCATAATAAAACAATACATTTTGGTCCCCTCAGTATATCGTATTTTTTTCTCACTCCAAGATCGACAAAATGTCTTACAATTCATATTTTTTCGTTGAATTGGAGTCGTGTTTTGGGAAAATCTCGTTAATTCGCATAAAACCAATCCCCTCTGTATTACGTGTCTATCCCTTCCTGAGTTGGAGAGAGTTTGACAGGATTTTGTTAGTTTACACCGGACCTTACGAATTGTCGATTTAGTCTTTACCATGGCTCCTAAAAGAGGAGAGAAATGCCACGGCGGCAAGAGTAGCAAAGAACGGATAACCATTTTGGAAATATGTCACAGTCACCAGAATCGGCTACCACGGAACATCACAAGAATCAACATTTTAAGAAAAATAAAACAACAAAGGACAATGCCAAAATCGGGCCAAATCAAAACAGAAACCATACGAAGAATTCCTAAAAGAAGAACATACATTCTATAATATTGTTAATTAATATTAGAAAAACATATGATTTTTGCAATTTAAAAGAAAGTTGTAGAAGTCGGTCGATTAAACATGATTTAAAATAGTAATTTAATTATTTCCAACATTAGTAATGCATATCCATGGCAGGATAAGAAATGTTGCTAGTGTTAAAATAGAAAAAGACAATTTTATTGTAAACGATCACGTCAAGGGTATTATTTACAGGCGGTAGCATTTAGTTACTTTTATATATCACTACGATGAAGTTAGATACAGAATAAAGTGTTGTTCAGAAGACGGTGTGTATTTTATTCCGACCTACTCTGGAAATAAAAGTAAGCCGGCGAGGGTTACATTTCCTTTTTACAATTCAACGTTACTTTTTCAATTATCAAAATAATTAGCATTTTCCCGGTTTCGCATACATTCAATTTTATTGATTTGGTCATCCTGTTAAGATGCCCCCAACTTCACTGTATATTTAGAGGCTATTCAAAAATATACATAAAAGATAAAAGGTGCCCTCTCTGACTAAAGCGCAACTGGCACGAGATTAACGCGCGGACAGTTTCGCGTTGATTTGTCCTAGGATTTGACACTTCTATGAGGGCTGTAAACAGAATAACATCATCAGAATCCAAATTACATAAACCACTATTACTAATTGTGTTACTAATGGTGTCAACTGGATGAAGCAATGTATTATGACGTTTCTTGCATTCACGACATGGACCGGCACGACATGATTAACAGAATGACCTTGCCTTAAGCAGTTAGGGCATAATTTTAATTTTTCTACTTCAGCTAATCTTTCTTCATAATTTTTTGATTTAAATATTGGACAATCATAAATTCGGTGGTGATTGTCATCACAGATTACGCAACAATAACACTTTGAAGATGAAACAAACAGTGAAAAAAAGAATAATTAATAAAATAAATCTTAATTTCATTTTATAGCATTTATTTTATTTAGATGAAATTTAATATTTCAATAATAAAAAAGGTTTGTCTAATTAAAAAGTTTGATTTCACCAATGGCTGTTTACATACCTCCATCAATCGACCACTGTATAAATGCAAATTCATAAAATCAGCCCAATGTTAAGAAAGGAGTAAACGACTGGAGGGTCGTAATACAGTCTTTTAATTCTGCGTTTGGGTTAAAAAACTGGGCTTCCTCGGAGCTCGAACCATTATCGAGTGGATGACATACCTTAACCGACTAGCCCGATTTCGGCTCTAGGAAGCCATGTACATAATTTAAATATATAATTTACAAATAATAAATACCTACATTAAAATATCTACATAAACTTAAATAATAATTATATTAATTAATATAATAACCTTAAATGATAATAATAACATATATGATATAATAACCTTATGTAATAATTATATAAATTTTAACCATATAAAGTTAATTATTTTCTATTAAAAAGTTATACATATATACTCGTACATACCAGTTATGTTTAGACTGAATACTCACCACGAAATACAGTTTTGTTATTAATAAAAACTCGACTATATGAGAACCTTTATATTTTAAACAGTTAAACTTCATAACATTAGTAACATGTGTTTTTAAACTATAACTGTAATTAGTACATACAAAAGAGTACACCCCAAGATTGGATTCAGGACAGACAAAAAGCAAAAAAAAATCTAAGACTGATCTATTTCATATAACAAAGTTAGTTCCAGCTCCTAGAGTTTACATTATTGAAGAAAATGATTGGATGAAGTGAAAATTTCAGAAAAATTTTCACCTACGAGGGGGGAGATGTAAGGAAACTGTATTTTCTCATTTGAAATTTAACTTGATAAGTTAGAGAGATAACAGATGTGAGAGGTTAAGAAAAGAGTTAATAAAAGAACAAATGTTAAAATAGAATATTTAGTGAAACGGTATGTTAGTGATTGAAAGAAAGGAATTGATATGACGGACTATGTGAAGTTAGAATGAAAGGGTGCTTCTTTAACATGACGATTATTAGTGTGCATGCACCAATTGAAGACGGAAGTAAAGAAGAGAACGATGCCTTTTATGAACTCCTATGAGTAACATATGACCAGGGCCCTAAATATGATGTAAAGATGGTAACTGGGGACATGAATGTAAAAATCGGGAAGGAGCCACAATTCAGATCAATAATAGGCAGTTACAGCAAACACGAAATAAGCAATGAAAATGGGCTAAGAGTAACTGATTTTGCAGCAGAAAAGGGAATGGTTGTTAAAAGTACAATGTTCCAAAGAAAAGATGAAAGAGTCTCCCGTTCATACGGCGGTAGTGTCTTGGTAGTGTCTTGGTAGTGTCTGAGTGTCGTGGTAGTGTCTTAGTGGTCGTTTCAAAACGGAATTAGGGTTCCTCGGGAAAAATTAAAACCGTTAAAATTGTTTGACGCAGACGAATTCGCGAGCAGCAGCTAGTATAAAATAAAAGTAAAAGTTTAATAAATTTATATTTACCTAAAATAAGGCAGGGGTTTGAAAAATTATATTTAAGACAAATTATTTATTAATCAAAATTAAGTAGAAGACATACATATTATGTATGATCATTATGTGAATGGCAGCTTAAAAATATTTTTTTAATAGCGTAAACCAAAATTAATTTAAAATTTCATTGAAAAACCATAAATCAGGCGCGGTCCGAAGGGCCCCCCTCCCTTACAGGGGACATGACCCCCCTAAACCATACCCTCGGGGCGTTAAAGGGGAAATGACCCCCTAAAACCATCCGTTTCACATGAAAATCTTTGACAAAGTAAATATTCGGATAGAACATGTCACAAATCTCTAATTTTCAAAACTGACAGAAACATACTAAGTTACATATAATAAATAGCACCAAATAACTGTACTACAAAGCCTAGTATTTTATTTATAACCCATTTTTACGAGATGTATGATAATTAATTTAATTTTTTTTTTAACAATATTAAATATAATATCTTTAATATTCTCGTACATTATTTATATAATCTGTCTAAATGGAGTCGGGGGTGACAGACATTACCTGATATATCCGTGTCATCGTCCAGCTGCGGCATCGCGTCACATTTGCATCGCTTGAGATCTTCTAAAGCTCGCAGTTGTGATGGCAACATTGTTGATGTATCTTCTGGTAACACTAATAAATGTGGTTATATTTAAATATTACTGTTAAATCAAAGTGTAGAAATATAGCTTTAATTGCGTTATCTTACATCTTATTTTTGACAGATAAATAAGTTTTGAATTAGTTAAGAAAGTTTTAATTTGGAGGGTAACAAAAAACACAACCACATTTATATGAAGTCCTACCTCAGCAACGCCATCATAAAAAGGTTTAAATTATTAACCGTCTGTTATTGTTATTCTCAGAAAAATAATAGACAAATTTAAATTATAAAAGAATTTTCTAATTAAATTTAAAAAAAAAATTGAGAAATATTTCCCCATGTTGAATACGAATTTCCGGATGCATAGTATACCGTCGGAAAGCTTAAGATTTTAGAAAAAAATTCTAATTTATACAAAATCCGTCGAAAGTAATCAATTAATGAGAAATGACAGATATATTTAAACTATTGTAGTTAACGAGTATTATGGTTAGATTATTTAAATAAAAATTAATATCTCCATGGATAATAAATGGATTTCTAATGGAAAATATATGGGAAAATTTAAAAATTTCCAAAAAAGTTTTTTTAAAAGAAAACTGTATGGAGGTAGTTAAAACCAGCAAAATAGATCGCAACAGATTAGAAGAACACTGTTTTGAAATGGAGAGATATAACGTGGAATCTTTTAAAAGAATAAAAAGAACAGTAGATAGGAAAATAATTGAAGCAAAAAAGTTTTTAGCATAATATTTTCAAAAAAAAGACGGAAACTGCTTCGAATGGATGCGTGAGGTAAAAGAAATTGGAGTGGGTTATTTACAAGGTTACTTGTTTTTTGTTCCAGTTTTTGCATCTTCATACTCGTACAATTCCGTGCCAGTGCATATTGAACTATACATGTGTGTAGACCCGATAAATTTAAGTATTTTTAAATAAAATGGAAACCGCCTTCAAAACACACCGAGGAACTAAAAAGCAAAAAATAATTAGTACTTTCTTACGATTGCTTACTAGACACCTACTCGTGTGTTGAAGTCGGTACCATCTGCACCAGTTTAACGGCGAAACTTTTTGGCTAGGTACCGTCTTCAACGCACGAGTAGGTGTCTAGTAAGGTAATCGTAAGAAATCACTAATTACTTTTTGCTTTTTAGATCCTTCGTGTATTTTGCAGGCGGTTATCTTTTTAATTAAAAATACTTTATTTCATTATTTTGGTAACTTTCTTCTAACTTTTGACTGTGCTTGTTTTTGTATTACAAAGCGCAAACGGGCAGGCGGTTCCCCTAAGTGATTACCGATATCCATGGGCATCCGAACCGCCAGGGGGCTCACAGATGCGTTGCCGGCCTTTAAAAGAGGGGTTTAAGCCATCGGGACCTTTCACAAACCGAAGGGAACGCCACAACAAAACCCTCACTGGCCGTTGGGTAAACTGATTTTGATGTTTCGTTTATTATTTCAAGACTGTTCCTTCACGTGTGGTCAAATTTAAGTCTGGTCCAGTTTTGGCAATTTAAAGTTGGTTTTTGTTTTGTTTCAATTATGATTATGGGTAAAATGTACCAGATTATCAACAGTCAACAGAAAGTCTGGTGTGGAAAGGTGTGGAAAGAAAGATGGGTGGGCTTTAGTGCAGATGAATAATTGATGCAGTAGGATTTAAGTAAAGCTAAGCTGAAATAAATATTCACAATTAGACTTCGTGATCTTTTTAGATATGGGCGCCGATGTTAATGCTCAAAACTCCGAAGGCAGAACTGTCCTTCACGAGGCAATATTAAAGGGGAACATACCGATAATTGAATATTTATTGAAAAACGGCGCCAACGTTCATTTGAAGACAAGGCAAGGCAATAATAATTATGTTAAGTATAAGTGACATTGCACGGGAACGATGGAACATGGTGTGAATTGCTTTGTATGAATGACGCTATATACTACTAGTGGACTTACTATACTCGGCAGACGATGTCTTGCCCTAATGTTTGCTAAACTCGCTAAGTTTCTAAGTTTCTATACGACAATTTAAAAAAAAAAACACTAAAAAATATACAATTCTGCATTTTTTGGTGTTCATTTTAATATTCTTTTGAGTATTTTTGTATTTCTTTTGTTTGTAAATTTTCCCTGATTTGTGGGGATATAAACGAATCAAACAGAATTCAAATTGGTCCAGCAGTTTTCGAGTTTTAGCTAGACTGACTAGTATACTATTATATCGATAGAATGTGATCTTATTATATTAAAATCCAGTGTCACTATGTATGTTCCCAGTGACTTCTTACCAAGTCAACCGATATTTACGAAAGTTGGGATTTAAATGTAATTTGCTTCAACTTGAGAGATAGTATAGTTTTTTAAACGACTTCAAAAAAAGGAGGTTATATTGTGATTAATGGGCTCAAATTTAACAAAATCTTTGAATCCATGCGGGCAAAGTCGCGAGTTATAGCTAGGTGTATATTACATTTTTTATAAGTTATCAGTAATAATTGTAGATATATTGTTCTTATATTTCTGTGATATGAAAAATTCTGACATGAATAGTCGATAGTTTTTAATTGAATTTAATAAGACTAGTAGACTGACTTTGATTTTTAGGTACAAATTTTATATATTTGTATACTCAGATTACAGAATGTAATATCTTTAATCTGAGCTTCTTTAATATTAAGCGTATTGTAATTTTTAATCTCAAAAAACAATGAATGTTGAAAAGATTGAAATATAATGTGATAATGTTTTTTTTATTACTAACAGTAGTGATAAAATTAATATTTTGTGATATTAGTGCTAATAGAGATGTCTTAGTAGAAAATTTGTGATATCACAGGGTATTTTTATATTATAACATTGCAGAATTGCTTGTACTTATTTGTTGTATTAATTGAAGTGGGTGTATTTATTATTCTAAATGAAATAAATTATTTTAAATAAAATATAACATTTTACTCTTAATATCCTGAAAACTATTAAATAATAAGCGCTGTAAGTATAATAAATATATTATTTTGCTAACAATCGGTGTTGCATGCTTTATGTATATTTATTGGATTAAAAAATATATATATCTAATGACTGGCATCCACGTTACGGTCCACCGGATGGATTATTGTGTAGATTTGCCTGCGTAGTCCAATGACACTTCGGTATCGTATACGGCGACGTTCCAGTGTACTGTAGAAAATTGATTGAAAATTAATATTCCAGTTAGCTCCGGTCGCCTGCACAGGTTCTAAAAACTGTCCCAAATACGCTCCGGTCTACCTATGCCTTTACAGGTAAGCCTCACCGGTAGACCGTAACATAAATGCCAGCCATAACAAAATCTGATCATTTGTTTCAATACAATCATTTGTTTTTGTTTAACGGGAAGTTTCTATGTGTATGTTATATGTATGTTATATGTCAGAACGAGTAAACTAAATTAATTGCTTAAAAAAGGCCTTTGACCAAAGATCATTTAGTTATTTCTGTTATGTCTTTTCTGTTAATCATGTCTCTATTTTTCTAGGACCTATTAAATAAAATGTTATGTTCCAACAGATGCGGTGAGACTCCTCTATTGACCGCCATTCATAAAGATGATCACAATGCTATAGAGTTACTTAAGCAGTGCGGAGCGCATGTCGCAAGTGCTGATTCAAAGTCCGTCGCAGAGCTGCTGTCGATGGCCGCTAGAAGCGGGGTCATCAATAAATTAGAATCTCTGAGAATCGCCGGTGCCGATCTGAATGCAGCTGACGAAATTAAACAAACTCCACTACATAAGGTAAGTTTAAACGAACTCCTTAACATAAGGTAAAAGTTGACAAACTCCACTACGTAAGGTAAGATTAAACGAACTCCTTTACATAAGGTAAGCATTAACAAACTCCTTTACATAAGGTAAGTTTGTGGTCTCAAGTGTCTGATGTGAAAGTGTGATAGACTTTGATTTTTTATTTAATTTTTTTAGTCTCCTAGATGCCCAGTTCTGCTGTAATTTTTCAAAAAAGGTTGAATACTTATTTCCGAGTGACGGAATATTTAATAGAAAATAGTGACGAGACTTTGTTTTTCAGGCGGTGCTCTGCAATAACTCCGACGTAGTACGTTATCTTTTAGCACAAGACGTCAAGACGAATTTACCGGATGTCCTCGGCTTTACTCCACTAGATTGCGCTCTTAAGCTCGACTTTCAAAATATTATCGATATGCTTAATAATTAATATATTTATTTTAAATCGTAATAAAAGCCAAAAACATTGAATAAAAACTGATATATTGAGTGTTCTATCACACTAGTTTCATACTGGCTTCAAACTAATGGATGAGGTTTTTGCGCTCTCCTGAAAACTTGATAATTTCTGACTTACGCGGTGTTAGAACTTAAGCGACGATCTCCTTTTCTCATTTTTGCAATTTTCTTTAATGGTTTATGGTAGCACGACATGGACTTCCTTCCTAGCTATGCTAGTTAATACATTTAGATACAGTCGATTTATTACTGACGGGGAATAAAACTTGTTAATCGGTTTCAGATGCAAACGGAAGGTGTATTCAACTACGTGCCATACTCGTGGGTGTCGCTTGTCCACGTATTTCTCATAACCGTACCCTGTAGGAAAAATGAATTTTTTTTTATTTAAATACATTTTCCCTATTGGGACGTTATGGAAAACATAATCATCCTGGGAAACCAGCAAATTAGTCAAGATCAATATCCAATCAAGATTCAGAAGGATCAACATCATATACAAGGACATACACAACCTCCTTTTAATTTTTTAATCACATTGAAAACATTTATAATTAAGTAAGAGATCCATTGATATTTAGCAAATAAAAATGTTGGTCCAATTGTTGAACAACCGTAATTAAAGGATGTCATTTCTTTTTTATCTTTTCTGATGTCATCTTTTTACTTTGACACTATAACTGTATTACTGCATAAGACCGAGGCCGTGTTTTTCCACGGGCCTCGGCAGCGCGTCCCTCCTGACGCCCACATAGTAGTGGAGGGCGTCAGGGTGGCGGTGAAGGCCCAGATGAAGTATCTGGGCCTTCTGCTGGACAGCAGGTGGCGCTTCGGCCCGCATTTTAGCGGGCTGTCGCTCCGCCTGCTGAAGGCGGCGGGTGCCCTTTCGTGGCTCCTCCCTAACCTGGGAGGGCCCAGGGCCAGATGCCGGCTACTCTACGCCGGCATCTTGAAGAGCATGGCCCTTTACGGGGCCCCGATCTGGGCGGACTCCCTCTCCAGGAGGGAGAACGCCACCGCCCTCCGCAGGCCCCAGCTGATACAGTGTTTGAGTGTGACCGAAAACCATACTGTTTCTTATAAATAAAGTTAATCGAGGAAAGATATTTGTCCAGTCGTGTATACATGACCTTTTCAAAGATTTTAGATATAACCGGTAGCACTGAGATAGGACGGTAATTATTAGGGTCTGATTTTGCACCGGATTTATGTATTGGGATAACTTTTGCCACCTTTAATGAATCAGGAAATGTTCCGTTGGTGAAATGACCATTGATACAGGCAGCCAATTCATGTCCTATATGTTTAATAATGCATTTCAAGACCTTAGTGGTAATGCCATCGATACCTGTGCTACATTTTGAATCAAGGCTTTCAGTTATATTTCCACGCTATGATCGCTTTGGTCGTTGACGATACAGCCTAAGTATTTGTACGAGCGGACTCTTTGTACAATCTGATTTCTTACGACTAAATCTGGTGTTTCAGAAGGTTGCGATTTACCGACGATCATGATCTTAGTCTTTTTTATGTTGATGTTTAAACCGTACCTAGCGCTAGTGCTATCCAAGCGTTGAAGCAAATTTTGCAAGTCGTTAAAATTTGACGCTAGTAAAATGGTGTCGTCTGCGTATCTCAAGTTATTTATGGGATGCCCATTGACTACAATGCCCTCTTCGGCATTTTCTAGGGCTTCTGCGAAAATTGCTTCAGCATATATATTAAATAGTCATATTGACCTATATGATACAACTATAAAAGGTTATATCATTACATATCATATAACTATATAACTATATAAGCTTTTAAGTATTATTAATTAGCTCTTTCATATTGTTAATTAATTGTTAAAAGTCTGACTGTCCTGGCACTTTATTATTGTATTTTTATTATTAATTCTTTACTTGTGTTAATTTCGTTTTAATCTAAGCATGTGCTTTGGGAGGACAAGTATGTCTTTATTTTCTTTTTTTGTAAATGTTCTTCTTTTAGAAATGTTGGTTATCCTGTAATTGATTTAAAAAAAACACCAGTGTGCTTTAGACTATACGACTGAAGTAAAACTTCTTTAGCTTCATAACAACTAAACAAAGCATTTAGCTAACATCTCTGCAATAATGTAGGAGGATTTTCTTTTCACCACGGGATTCTTCAAGCTTTTTTGCAACTGGAGATAAATTCGTGCCATTTAACAAATTTTTGTCGTGTCTCATTGCCGTGTTCATAAGTAGACGAACACGTTGGGTTTTAAAGATTTTGACATAGTATTCTATATTAACAATGTTTCATGTATTTATAACAACTAAACAAAGCATTTAGCTTACATCTCTGCAATAGTGCAGGAGTATTTTCTTTTCACCACGGGATTCTTCGAACTTTTCTGAAACTAGATTTGAATTCGTGGAATTTAGCGAATCCTTGTCAAATCTATTAGTAGACTTTATAGAAATTTTCCTTGTACACATTAATTTTAATTACAAAGATTCACGTACAAAAAGGTAATTTTTAAAGGTTTTGTTTATTATATTTTTAAATAAACTTATTAAAAAAGAACTTCTTCATTACGTTTTTAAATATTATGACAAAGTATAAAAATAAAGAACCTTTTTGATATCGGTCTTTAACCCAAAATTTTTATAGGGTCACTTTTTTTAAATTGCTTACTAATGCTGGTTACTATTGCGTAAAAGTAATTTATTTAACGGGCATCAATTTTTACTAATTCGTATTATTTAGCAATATCTATTATTCATTATTATAGGTTTAAGGAGCATAAAAAGATAAATTTAATATTATGATGGGAAAGTGACAGGTACTCAAATATAACCTCAGATCTTAGAAATAGTTAGATAAGTTACTATCGCAAATTTTTTTCGGAACCAGTTTCTCCAAATTTATAAAACGCTCATATTTTAACCAGAGGCCACGCCCAATTAACTGCTTCAATCTCAAATTGCATTGCATGAATATTGACGTATAGTCTATTTCTACCAAACGCAACCATTACTATCACAAACAAATTTCGAATTTTACCTTAGAAAGGCATATCGAAATTTCTAGTTATTGACATATTATATCGATACACTTTCTACTTACGAAACAATTAAAGCTCTCACAGTAAATATAGAAAACTCGATTGCTTTTTTGACTAAACAGAACGAAGAATTGCAAAATAAAGTAAATTTGTTAGAAATTCAATCCAAAAAAGACCAAGAATATATAGTTGTTTTGGAAGATAAAATAGAAGATATGCAGAGAAACAGTCGCAAAACCTGCCTGGAAATAAAAAACGTCCCAAAGAAAAATAAAGAAACACACCTAGATCTTATAAATATGGTTCTTGCTCTATCGGAAAATGTTAATAACAAAATTAGTAAAATGGACATTAAGGATATTTACCGGGTTCAGAGGAAAAGGGAAAGTAGCAAAAACACTCCCATAATCATAGAACTAGGCTCAATTTTCATAAGATACAATAATACCAGCTTCTTATAAACGATTGTAAAACACCTTTAAAATGACCGAATGAAATAGATCTGGGCGCAACAATAATATCGACCTTTTAAAAGACCTTAAAACCAAATCAACTCACTCACCAATCACCAAACAGATACAAATTGGATCTGACAAATATTAACAAATGAACAATAATTTGAAAATTTCAACGTAAATATAGTATTAGCCACCGGCCTCGTTGTGACTTATCAAAACTTATAAAATACAGTAAAAGGCACTGGAATATTGGGCAAGTGAACCCTTCCTTTCGAACTAGGCAAACCAGTATTAAGAGTTGGGTATACTGTGTAACTTTTACAACGTTGAGTGGAATCAACTGTTGGGTTTCCAATTAGATTTTATAATCTCTACGCACTTGTCGATGGTCTCCTCCCCTTACTACTTCCATATCCCTACGCACTGCCGCTCTATGGCTGCCTTTGATAGTTAGTTGTCAAGTTGGCGTACCGATGCATTCGGAGGCCATCGTCCCATTTTCGACCGAGACTCGCAAGTACTTAAGGCCTTCTCTTCGCTCCGGACCACCGCAGTCAGTTCACGTGGGATACCACGTGCCTGTACTGCAGCCTTGCAGGTCAGTGCGTGCTTCTTTTACCTGCCTACAGCTGCCTTCTTATTCCCTTTCAACCTGGAAGCAGTATTTTTTGTCGCGTCTGTCAGGAAGTGTATTTAGGGGCGATTTAGGCCCAAGTAAAGCCTAATTTTTATATACAGTCCTCTTAAAATTAAAGTCGTTAAATATTGGGAACTCCCCACAATAGACCCACCAAGTGTGAAGCAAAAACTTTCGGTACCATTTTAGGAAAATTGCACGAACGATGGAGTTGTGCAATTTGGCACAATTAGCTATATCTATGCTTCTATACTAATATATAAAGCTGAAGAGTTTGTTTGCTTCAACGCGTTAATCTCAGGAACTAGTGATCTGACTTGAAAAATTTTTCAGTGTTAGATAGCCCATTTATCGATAAAGGCTCTAGTCTATCATCACGCTAAAATTGAATCTAACTTTTTGACTTAATTTTGCGCAGACGAATTCGCGGACACAGCTAGTTATAGACATAATAATCTACTGTTGGCATGAATTATTCTGTTTAGTTAACGTTTATTTATGTAATATCTTGTGATTTTTTATGCATGAAATAAAAACACAATTACTTGTAATAAAACATGGTTCATTGCAAATTATTTTATCGGTATACCAACAAAAAGGTATTAAAAAATAACATCAACTAGCCAAAACAAAATATAGAAATTTACAGCAGAAATTGTTATTGTACGACCATGATTTTATTTAATAAATTACCAAGTCATATTAAAGAGCTAAATTTTAAGCAATTTAAAATGGAATTATTTATATATTTAATCGATAACTGTTTCTACTTCGATAAGGATTTTTAAATTGAGTATAATATTGACTTTGTTACGTCGGAAACAACTAGATATTATTGTAATTTCTTCCTAAAATAATAGGACCTCTGTACCCATATCTAGACAAATAAATGATTGATTGATGGAAAAAAAAACAATAATGTTTTTATTGCCAGAACGTCTGATATTTTCTTTGATACGAGACAGTCTTCGTATTGACATCATTTCGCTCCTTCGCATATCCATCCAATATTCATGATATTTTCGTAAACATATTGTATTTTATTATGAGTTTGTAAACTGCTCACTGATTTCTTCCATACTTTGTTTCCTTCCACCAGAATAACTTCAGTTATGTTTGCCTAACAAGTTAAGGAAAATTGTTTCAATTCGAAGTTTACTCCATAAATGCGGCTCCACATTAGAGCGGTTTTCACATTTAAGCTAATATTAAAAAAATATTGGAAGTAAACTTAAGTATTACGCGTTATGTAAAGATTGCATTCCAGTCGTGCATATTATGGTCTGATACACATACTTTTTGCACTGGCAAGGCAGGAAATTTCTAGCAAAGCAGGAAGTTCTTAGCAATTCAGGAAATTTCTAGCAAAACAGGTAATTTATGATGGCAAGGCAATGAAATTCAAGCAAGGCAGGAAATTCCTAGCAAAATAGGAAATTATTAGCCAGACAGGACGTTCCTAGCAAGGCAGGAAATTTCTAGGAAGGCAGGAAATTTCTAGCAAGGCAGGAAATTTCAAGCAAGAGAGGAAATTCCTAGCAAAGCAGGAAGTTCTAAGCAATTCAGGAAATTTCTAGCAAAACAGGCAATATTAAAAAAATATTGGAAGTAAACTTAAGTATTACGCGTTATGTAAAGATTGCATTCCAGTCGTGCATATTATGGTCTGATACACATACTTTTTGCACTGGCAAGGCAGGAAATTTCTAGCAAAGCAGGAAGTTCTTAGCAATTCAGGAAATTTCTAGCAAAACAGGTAATTTATGATGGCAAGGCAATGAAATTCAAGCAAGGCAGGAAATTCCTAGCAAAATAGGAAATTATTAGCCAGACAGGACGTTCCTAGCAAGGCAGGAAATTTCTAGGAAGGCAGGAAATTTCTAGCAAGGCAGGAAATTTCAAGCAAGAGAGGAAATTCCTAGCAAAGCAGGAAGTTCTTAGCAATTCAGGAAATTTCTAGCAAAACAGGCAATTTATGGCAAGGCAATGAATTTAAAGAAGGCAGGAGATTTCTAAGAAGGCAGGAAATTTCTACCAAGGCAAGAAATTTCTTGCAAGTCAAGAAATTGTACGATGTATGCACTAGGCTTAACCATTGAACTCGGTCGATCAGTATTCGCTTCGGTAAACGGTTAAATGAATTTGTTAATGATACAGCGACAGATTGAAATGTTAATGATACAAACCGATCGCGATGCTGTGTAAGATTGAGCAATAATGAGTCCGCCGATGGTTCGGCCGATGTTAGAGAAGTTAATGGTAATATAACGGTGCTTTTGTTACAAATGTTGCTTTCTTAATTAAATATTAGAAAGTCGGTTGACAATGTTTTAAAATATGGCACTATAAATTCGGCATGTTTTTCTCTCTGTCTTTTAATTTACTGCATGTCACTAAATTAATTAGTTAAGGTTTTATTCAATGGTACATTTATTTCTTTATATCACTGATTATTCTGTATCGACGATTCAAACGCCTCTTCTAACTCGTTAGTCAGCTTTGCTTTGAGTAATTGCCACCATTTTCTTCTTTATTAGTCTATCATATGATCATCATCATTGGCCTGATTCATCTCTAACAGATGATATAAGCAACACCAAGGATCATTTGGTGCACCCACGCTTATGGCTGAATAGTCCAATACGGGACCGGAGCTTTTGATCCTTATTGCCAACCATATTGCCAATACTGTTAAAAACTCAATCAATTTTAATATTTTACCGTCATTAAAGTTTACATAAATTTATTTAGTATTTAATAATAACCTAAACGTTTGTAATTTCTTTGTATATATTGTCATATTAATAATATGCCTACGTATAATATAGGATATATAAATCATATCTTATAAAGTATTTCTAAAAAAAAATCGACAAAAGTGTATGAAATCAAAACGTCATAAAAAGAAAGCAAGTTTTTAAGTGGCTTTAACTTGGAGTCGAATAATCTTCCTTTAAAAACGCGAAACAGTTTGTTCACTCTAACAAGAGACGCTTTGTTTGTTTAAAGTAATTTTATTTTTGCGTTACAAACATAAGTTGAAACTTAAATTATTTTAATTAAATTATTATAATAATTTATAATTTGTAATAAACTTCATTATGTAAATTGAAAAACATAAACTAATTCTAACGTAAATAAAATTTTAAAAGAGAAGTCTGTTTAAAAAAATGGAATACATCTATATAATTGCACGCTCTACCATAAACCGACCTAACAAAAAAAGCTGGTTTTAGGGAAATCGCAAAAAAAGTTTTGTCATTTTAACGATTTATTCCCCTTATAATTCGATAAAAACGGCATTACAGTAACAAATTATGTACTTTAATGATAGTTAACGAAGCGAAAAAAAAAAACAAATATTTATTCCAAAATTCTACATTAACATCACATTACAATTTAGAATTAAAATCTTACATAATTATTAGGTATTTTCTTATACATTAATTATAACGAGAAATGCTTCATTTCTTAACTCCATACTTTTACTGTATTCAAAATCTTTGAAGCCTAGATCATTTGCATGAGTGGCAACATTTTAAAATTAAATTGTACAATATCTTGCACGAGAGCTTTTTTACCGCGCGTTAAAAAAGCGCTCAAATAAAACATACAACTCACAAGTTTGTGTTTACACGACAGCGCTTTTATAACGCTACGCTTTTTTATCGCGCAATGATCTACTTTCAACGCAAGTTAATAAATATAACTTTACAAATAAATTGGTATAAAATATCATATACTAAATACCATAAGGATTTATTACAAAATTAAGTAATTTTATAAGAAATCTGTTTTTATAAAAATACTTTCTTATATATGTTATCACTTTGTAAAATTTATAAATCAAATGTTATAAACTTATATCCGAACTAACGCCGCCAGACATAGCTTCATTGGAACGATCATTTGAATGATCACACATATATGTGGCCGAGAATTTTATGTGGATGCGCAAAGTTTATAGAACTTTGTAGTCTTTAAGGTAAAAATGTACAAATACTTTGAGCTATGATTGGCTCCGGCATTACGAGAATCTGAAATTAAATAAATGATAGTCATAATAATAAAAAGTACTTCAACTTAGAAATATCATTAAGTTCTATTTAAGACACTCTTAAATTTATTCTTAAAACTAATAAGAGAAAGATCAAATATATCTAATTCCGAGAACTGTTTATTATTTTGAGTACAGCATCTATTAATAAAGCTATTACGAGAGTTAGTTCTAGACATTTAAACGGCGAATGAAACTTTACGTCGTAAGATCAGTCTCAGTATTTATTGTAATGACGCTTTTATAATAAATTAATTAATGGTATTATTATAATTGGGAAAAACCTGAAGAATTTATTTTCTTTATATTTGTAATGACATTAACGGGCACTTTTTTCCAAAATATCTAGGGTCTATTTAAGGAAATCAAAAAATAATATTAAATTTATATCTGTGCTTAAATTTGAATAGGTGTTATAGTATTTTGCTTGATAATTATTGTTATAAAAAGAATACGAGATCATAATTTATTTATAATTTAAATACCATCTGTGTCGTAGACTCATTTAAATGTCAAATCAAACGTAAAAATTGTAGAAAAAAATTATGATACTAATAAATACTTCATTAATATTCTGAGAATTCTTTATTTTATATAAATTACACAACATTTAAGGTCCTTATTCATATAACTAGCGGTGCTCGCGTCTTCATCCGCGTAAAATTAGTTAAAAAAAATTTCAAGTTCACACTTCTAGTATTGTCTCTCTAGTATTTAATATTCTGAACGTCAACTCAATATAATATTTTTATCACGCAATAAACTTTGAAGCAAAAATATATTCAGATTATTCTTTACAGCCTAAAAACCGTCCGTGGCTCACATTGTTCTTTATACATATTCAGTATATAAATTATACTGTATAATATTTGCAATGAGGCTCCGGATGGCGCCTCCACCTTGTTTAATCTTTAGAATATAAAAACCAATTTTGACGGGGGTTTCATTGAGAATTAATTTTTCGCTGAAAAACAAAACAGTTCCAAGCTCGTAAGGTACTTTTTACCTTAAGGTATTTTTTTTTTATTACCCGAGCTATTTGCTAGTGAAAGTGCCTTTAAATTTGTCTTGTATTTTGCAGATTATCCATAAGTAATAAACAAACTAACACAAAAGCAAAATATGAAAAAATAAGTAATAAAATTTTGCTTCTGAGCTACAAGCTATTCAAATTTTGTTAATTTTAACATATTGTAGAATGGCATCTTCAGTAATAGTTATATAATGTTACTCGTTATAAGCAATTAAATTTTCGTAACAAAAAAAATTGTCATCTTTGTTTAAAAATATTTGAAAACAAATTTCACATCATCTCGATTTTTAAGCTTACTAAAAGGCTAAAGGAAGTTTTATAATGAGTAAGGGATGAATTTTAGCGAGCCACATTAAAGCTCATAATAGAAAAAATATATAAATCGTAAACCTTGATTTCTTAAGTCGCCGTCGTCGAAATCGATGAGGAGGACTATTATTATTATTATTGGTGCCTAGGCAAATGGCAAGGGCACTAAATTAACACGAGTGCATTAATTGCTCACTTAAACAAGGTGCGTAATCTACTTATCTTTGAAATAAATTGCTGTCTATTTCCATTTTTAAACTTTTTGTGCTAAATATGTAGTATCAAAGTTTTACAATGCTATAGAATGCGCGCCATTTGTTTTCTTTTTCGAATTTATTCGTTCAATTTTTATTTTCAGGCAGTAACTTTTTGTTCTTTCGAATAGCTTTACGCAAGCTTAATCGTAAAGTGACCTAACTCAGAAAAACTGATTTTTGGGAAATCGCAAAAAAAAAACTTCTGTCATTTACGACTTATTCCGCTTATAAATCGATAAAAATGACATTATAGCAACAAATCATGTATTTTAATTATAGTTAATAAAATGATGGATGATTTTGCAATAGTATTTTAATGATAGTTTACTATTTGTTTGTCTTTTTAGCAAAAACCTATTTTAGTTAAAAATACAAACATAGCTGTATCCCAAAATTGGGTGGAGATTTCGAAATAGTTCTTAGATTGGCTGATGTGAAATTGTGTTCTCTGTCACTGAAACGATGCGTCGTAAGGATGTAGAGATCGTGGAGATTCCGAGGATAACATCGAGGGCGATCGGTCATCTTAACTCGCCCCACAGCCACAGCACGTCCTTTACAATCTAAGCAGACCCTGGTATTAAACCGGGATAACGCTAGGCAGAAAAGAAGGGGATACTATAATAACCTAGCTGATTCCGGTGACTTCGTCCGCGTAAAATTAAACTTAGACCTCTTCCTCCCGTGATCCTTTGCTTTTTTTAAATATAAGAATGAAAAATACGACTCGAAATTAATAGTCTCGTGGTAATTGGTACATTGCACAGTGATATAGGTGAAGCCTGTGAGGTTTTTAAATTCGTTTCCTATTCAATAATCTACCTATCTCTCTCTTACATACAATGTCTCTCAAGCTATATCTTGCTAAGGACAAAACAAAACAAGAAAGAACCTATTTTGGACACTTAAGCATGATTACTATCATCAATTATAATTTATGTTTGGGTCTTGAAAAAGTACCCATATTTTTTTCTGGCTAGTTTTTCTAGACATACCATTTTAGAATTTTGATTAATTGTGTCAACCTACAAAAAAACTTGCCTAACTAGTGTTCATACTTTTTTCTTCAGTCCGATTTGAGTATGAGAAAATTAAAGTCCTCCAAAGTTATAAGGAATAAAATAAGATTTATTGATTTTTGTACAAAATCTATGGGGTTTCTGGTATTTTTAAGAATTGCAGTAGGTAGCAGTACAGCTTAGCTTACCGATACAAAAAAACACCTGTAATATTGTACAAAACTGTTGTAAATTTTCGTAAAAAAAATATTTATTCTCGGAATCAAAAAAAATGGACATATATTTTTTCTTTCCTTTTTTCTGAATAGTGATAACCAGGACCATCGTGTGGTTCTCGCTTATTGTTGAATTTTGGCACACCGTGTGTATACTAGAGATCCCCAGATGGTCGAAATTCGGCCACATATCTTTATATATGCGTACTATATGCTTATTTAAAGCTACACACAAAATTTCAATTTTTCGTTCAACGACATTGTGATACTTGACAGTTAATATTTTTACCGTCGTCATGTCTACGTTTTGACATAATCTTATATTAAAAGGTATGTATATGTGCATATGTGTGTAAACCACATAAATACTTAGTTTGGAATTTTGTGATCCATGTGGTTTTCTTTTAATAATTTAATACTGCATATTATACAAAATTCGCATTCGCACACCCTCCACTATTTTAACTATATTTGTGCCAAATTTCATACTCCTCCGTTCGCGCAAATTTTGAAAAATGGTACCGAAAGTTTTTGTTTCACGTATTAATATACAAGTAATATCATTTTTAAATTATGTCATGACTTATTTATTTTTAACTTATTCGTCATCTGTCTCAACATCAAAAATGTTTTAATTCAATCGCGAGTAAAATTTATAGGCACTCGTCATTTTCTTTTTTAAATTTCGATATTTCGAGGGAAAAGTTTACGGACCTATTTAGCCAGACCTCAAAGAAATAGTCACAATAAAAACGAAATAACTACTAAAAAAATAATTTAAAAGTAGATAGCAAAATAATTACAGACATGTATAACAGCAAATGCTAACATTGTTGTCGTAACAAAAAGCGACATCGTTAATGTTGTCTTTTATTTAGAATATATATTTTCAAATGGGTGGTATCTTCAGAATATCATAAAATACCTCTTTTATTATTGCCACAAACGGCTGCCCGCCATAAATTGGTGAGGTGTAGACAAAAAACAACCTTACTGATACAAATATAAGGTATTAAGAGTTTTAGACGTATAAAATTTTAGA
Organism: Charaxes varanes; assembly: GCA_024363005.1. Classification (NCBI taxonomy): domain Eukaryota; kingdom Metazoa; phylum Arthropoda; class Insecta; order Lepidoptera; family Nymphalidae; genus Charaxes; species Charaxes varanes. The sequence continues at coordinate 12,206,940 of JANCMC010033613.1, forward strand.
CGACGCACAGTGGTGAAAAAGAAACAACAAAAGTAGAAAAAATAACATGAAGTATTCTTTTTCTACACATCGTTTCAGAAGAGAAAAATAATCTATATATATAAAAAGCAATCGTTGTTCATTAGTCTCGATAAAACTCAAAAACCACAGGATAGATTTAAATTCTGTTTATTTTGTTTCATTCCCATTTATTTCAGGGAGGGTTAAAAGAAATAAAGGAAAAGTCAAAAGATTAAAAAATACAAAAAAATCATATTTAGTCGCTACTTCATAATACGTCAAATTGATGACGCACGTACTATTCTTTTTGACTGACGTCCCATGTAAAACTATTATGTATTATGATATAACATACGGTCACTGTCACGTTTTATGAAAAATACATAAAGAGGATTGGTTAGTTGGTTACTAGGAGACGAGTCATAATTCGGGCAAGAAGACCGCTATTTCAAGCTATATTTTTGAAGTGATAATTTCTATGAACAGATTTGGATAAGGAGTAAATTCAATAATTTTTTTTTTATCTTCTGTGGGCAGTTTTTATAAATTGTTTGTGTTATTATGAACATAGAAACTAGTTTATAAATACAGTCCTTTTTAAAAAGACATGTCGCGACAGTTTAAGACGTCGCACAGTTGTCTAGAAGTATGCATATTCATGGTGTACATTTTTTAATTCTATACCCTTTAGTACATAGTGTTCTTGAAATGTAGAGATTTCGCTAAGTTCCAAGATGAAGTAAAATTTCATATCTAAACTATATTATAATATCTATGTATTCATAATATTTAGGAGATATCATTTTAATATTAAATGTTATTTTTTTGTCAGCTGTCTTTGAATTTTGACCACAGTGCGGCGCGGAGGTTAAAGGGATGGGAATAAACAGACACTTTTTTGATACCCTCGGAATGACAATGGTGTTTTTACGGTTATGGGGTCGTTTCGCTATCAACTGTCGTTTGCGGTATTGTCGGTCTTGTGAATAAAAACTGTATAAATGTCAGAGTTTTTTTAATGAAATTAAGGGGTGGTTGACATTTTTCTATGCGGTTATTTGACCTTTCTACTTTTGGATCTTACACACATTTAGTATACAGCTTTATAGACTTTTGAGGCTTTTCGGAAAGGGATGTTAGATATTTTTCGGAAATCCTTAACTAGAATTACTTTGCATCCAGAAGAAGTTGTACGTACTAAATCGATTGGCATATTATTTAAGCTCGAGGTATGAAAATTACGGGGAGTAAAATGTAACGCTACGCCTTTTACGCATTATTTAAGGAATGAAGACATAGGAATGCAAGACACAATTTGAAAAAGAAAAAAAAAACTAGAAAAACTAAGCTGTGGGCAAAAGCTATTACACCAAACTCCCCTGTTACACGGTGTTAATATAACACGTTACTATTATTCTATTAACATGTAATATGTTTCTAAAAAAAAAGAAAATTTGTGTATAACAGGCTGTTACCCATAACACAGGCATTAAGTTGTCTACCTTAGTCATTAAGGGCCGGCAGCGCATCTGCTGGCCTTCTGGTCGTGCAGATGTCCATGGGCGTCGGTAGGCACTTCGGTGCTTGCTGCCTGCTCGTCTGCCCCCTTGTAACATAAAAAAAAATATATATTCTTGTTAATTGTGCCCGTTGATTTATTTACGTGAACATGAAATTAGTCTTTCACGATATCTTTGTCGTCTATGAACCAAGTTTATTGTAATTTTAAGTATTAAAATAAGCTATCATATAATATAAGGAAAGCTATTTCAGAAAGATGTAAAACATACTATTGCTATGAGAACCTCCAATGGGATCGAATTAAATACAAAACTTTCCCAGTCACGTATTTAAAACATTTTATTAGTTTTTTGATCGTCTTCCCATAATAATCGAGAAGTACTTGTGCATGGCTGAAACCGCTTAAGTTCCAGTATAAAAAACCTTAGAGATTATTAAAAAAAAGCTGAAACCATCAGTCTTAGTTTAAATCCTTCTTTTAGTAGTTTTGGTGATTGTATTTAAATATTAACGGTCCTTTATTTTGAATGAAAAGTATTGTAATTAAATGTAAAAAAAGTATCGCATCGCCAATTAAATTATCCGCAGTTATTCTAAAAAAAACGATAATTTAACGAACAATTTCATGTCAATTATAAATACTATTTCAAACTGCATGTTATTTAGAGATGTGAGCACAACAATTTACGTGGGAGCCATCGATTATTAAGTAAAGTAAAGGTTATTATTTTATAAATTTCATTAATAGACTGGTAGATTCCCTCCTAATAATTTCTATGCTAAGAAATTTCTGATTTAATTAGGTTATATAAATTGAAAAAAAGTAAATCTAGATATTATATTATCCAAATAGATTTTTTTAAAGAATAGAGCTTTAGGCATTCCATTATTCATGTTATTTGATAATAGGAGCAAAATAAAAAAATATTTCAAAAGAAATATAATCCTCGGTAAGTCTCTTCGCAGTAATGAAAATGTAATGAAAAATCTCTAGGCGGCAAAAAGTTTTAATTGTTTTCCTTGGTAAGACTTAAAACCAGAGCTTCTATATATATTTATTTATTGTAGATATTTAGTTATTCATTTTATATATTTTATTTAGTATTTATAATGATATAAGCTCTCATAATAAGGAACTAGACATATCTAACAATGAATTTAATTTATTTTTAAAGACAATTTTCAACTCTTAATTAAGTTTCATTAAAAAGATTTTGTTTCTCGTTGTTGGTTTTTGTCGGGGAGCTTCCAACCAAATAATATTGAGCGGTTTTAGTGGACTGTATGTTTTATTTTTAATTAGGTATCGCTTGGCCCAAATTCTCCCCTTTTTAAGCACTTGCCGGTAGTCGCGGCGGGAAATACAGCTACCAGTACTCTCACGTATAAATTACACCAGACATGTATGACAGCCGAAAGATGTGGATGAATTCTTGTGAAATATTCACCGACAGGTGGTTCATCTCATTGAGCATTTGTCTTTGGAAGCGTTGCATCTATTATTAGCAGCACTAAAATTTGAAAACATGTTTACTGCAATTAATGAAATTAACCTTTCTTGATTGTACTGAAAACTTAAATATTACTGTTTAACTTGACAATATATTTAAGTATTGCTGTGATAGTGAAATTGCAATTAAGAACCAACAAAATACGAATTCTATTGGGCCATATTGGGCTGGGAAGTAGCCGGACAAAACGTTAAGTTTTTAGCTTTCCTCGAAGTGAGTGAAGCGCAGATATCCTATTCTCAGTATTAAGTTATCATTAGAGTGTCGAGAGGTGGGACTTTTTCTACTTTATATTTTGACTTTTACTTTAAAATTTCTTTCTATTTAAGAATATATTTTTTTATTAATCCTTAATTGTTTATAATTTCGAAAATATTTACAGAAAAACAAAATAATTTCTTTTATTCGTCTTATACATTTTTTTAAGTGCTAAAAAATTGTTCCGATTCTTTTTCCTACACATCCTACCGAATCATAAAAAATGATGTATTACACGTATTTTTACAGCTTTATTTTTATTATTTATCATTTTCAACTTCTTGACTAGACATATGGTGAGACTTGCAAGTTGTCGAAAAAACAGACGACTGCTGACCTATAGATAATGCTTGACTTCATTTGCTTTAAAGTAATATATTCTATTTAAATGTAGTACCTTTAAGGTTATAAGAAACTTCGTACTATTAATGAAACCAATATGTGTCACAAAGTATTTATAATCAGCAATAGTATTTTTTTATATATTGAAGAGAAAAAATTTCATAGAAAGAAAAATTACAAGTTTTTTAATCCATATTTGACCTTACTAATATACAATTATACTCTAAAATTAAATGTTTTGTCAACGAAACTATCGCTTGCCTTACATGTACAAAAAAGACTCGAAAATCGATTTATAAAAAAAATGCTATAAGTCTTCTCCAAACTTTATTTAGTCTATAAACTTTATACACTATAATCTATAACAGACTTTATTTGACTTTAACCTTTATTTAAAATCGTGAATACGAATCTCACCTCGAAAATCAAACTAGCTAACATCGTAAACGTTCAACGTGCATGTTTCTGTCTTTTTAACCCCCGATGCAAAAAGAGCGGTATTATAATGTGGACGTGTCTGTCTGGGGCATTGTAGCTCCCGAACGGATGAAGCGATTTCAACTTAGTTTTTTCCTATTAAAGGTGACTTATATGCGAGTGTTCCTAGACATGTTTGATCAAAATCGGTTGAGCCCTTTAAAAGTTGTGGGGCTCCACGTTCAAAATACACTTACATCAAATCAGCAGATTAGGAACTTGCCACCTAGAATGCAGATTTGAATTAAAATAGAACATGTCTAGGAATAACTAGTGATCGGCTGACTGGCAGGTTAATGAAAATAAACTTTATGAAGTCCAAACAAGTAATTGTATAACAACTTCTAGTAATTCAATAATAATGTTTATTAAAGATTGACTTGAATATAGTAGATCAAGATTTATTTTAGACACAAACCATTAAGTCTAATGACAAATTTATATGTATAAGAAAATGCAGTAAATTGTATCTTGGTGTACAATAAATAATAAATATTGTATAAAATTTTAAAATTCAGCATGTATCGCTACCTTTGTTTTCTCATGTCATTTGTAGTGTCTGTTAAGTTTGTTTGAGGCGAACCTCGCGGTCGAATCTCTCGCTTTACTTCGGTTATTGTGGAGTTTATTTATTGCCAGTGTAGATTTTAAAAGTATCATTGTAAATTAGTTGATTAAATTGTAAGTGGCTAGTGCGTACCAATTGTATATATTAGTTTGTAATTTAATATCGATGTCATTACCAACGATGTATTATAAAATTTGGAGGAAAAAAATGAATTTGTTAATGCCATAAAAAATAAACTAAATTGTTTTTATTTTAATATTTCGTTTTCTTTTGCATGTAAATTATCCCTCGTTGATCAAATACAAGTAGTGTTATCGATATATCTGTCTTTGTCTTGCATCGGGCAGGCAGCGCGCGGCGGCCATATCCTTCAGTACCTATGAAAGCCGGCAAGGCTCTTAAAGTGTGGTTCAAGCTTCGGCTGAAACCTAAATATCCGTTTTATACCCTTCGGGGGAAAAACGGGTCTATTTAGGTGTTCGAGCCTTCGCTTGAACCACAGTGAGACGTGTTTATTATCTGCCGGCGCTGTTGCCTGTGCGTACTGTGAAATAATGAGAATGGATAATATTAACTTCAAAAGGAAATAAGAAACAAATAGGCATTCATTGCAGAAAACTGTAATTTAACAACAAAATAAAAATTAAATAACCAAGTTTTCAGACTCTTTCAGAAATTATTAAAAATTAAATAAATGAGATCAATACCATAATAACAATTAAATGTATTTTTATACGGAAACAAAGGAATCATTCATAATATTCATATTACATCTCGGGGGGCAACGTACTTCTTTAAAGTAGTGTTTAAAGAATGTGTTTTTGGATTGCCAATTTCCTCTTTTTAGGATTTGGTCGATACTGTAGTGGTTACTGGTCCAGTTGTGAGTTGCAACTGCTCCTCGAAAACTTCCTGCTGATGCTGATATTCCAGCTTCTCTAAATAATGTCTTCAACCATCCCCCGATGACTGTACGCGTTGCTGACTTAGTTACACCCCTTGTGGTTATAAAAAGATTTTTTATTTTCTTACTTCCTCTTCGATCTCTGGATATCATTATATATTTTTTAATCCAGTAAACTATATCTAGACGACTATCTAGATCGCCTCTGCCCCTTTTTAATAGCCATCCGGACTGTCTGTATTTAGTGGAGTCAGTTTTAGAACCAAAAATTGGCCAAAATAACAATTCATTGCCTTTATCTTCAAACGCACCTGCCTCAAGGGATAAAAGTGTTAGGTCATGTACTCTTCTGCCTGAAGCTAATAAGAGTAGAGCGCATGTATGTCTAGAAACTGCTAAGAGATTGTTCTCATTTAAGGTATATGATCTTAGAAAATTTACCATGTCAATCATTTGCCAAGATATTACCTTTTTAATAGGTGGTCGATTGGCATAGGCTCCCTTTATTACCTGTCTCACTAAAGGATGAGAACTAAGTTCATTTGCTCGGAGTGGGTTCGCAAAGTTTGCAACTACTGACTTATGAACGGCTAACGTTTTAGGCGCTAGATTCATTTCCTTATGTAGATAGCACAAATATTTCGCTAAGTTCCGTGGACTTGGGTTGTTTAATGAAATTCGGTTCAACTCGGCCCATCTGCACCATTTATTCCAGACCGGCTTATAGCTCTTTAGAGTAGACCTCCTCCAAGAGGACTCCAACAACTTGACTTCCGCTTCCGACCATCCTTCTATAAGTCTGGACCAGCCTGAACCAGCCAAGCCCCCAATCCCAATTTTTCTGCATGAGGTGGAGCTCTGTTCGTCTGAAGATCGATTAGGTTCTCGTGAAGGTCCTGGATTAGTAGGGGAGGTCCCTGGGCTCGCCGGCGGAGTTCTGGTTCCCAAGCGGCATTCTTCCAGGTCGGCGCGATTAGTATGTAACGCCCCTCTGACGTTTGTAAATGTTTTAGGATTCGCGGAAGTAGTGATGGTGGTGGGAATATCCAACCCAGATCGTATTTCCATGTCCTGCTGAATGCATCCGTAAACAGACTGTTCGTGTCCTCTATGTTCTCGCTGACATAACTTGATACTACTGCTGATCTCCTTGAGGCGAATAGGTCTACTTCCGGTTTGCCAAATTCTTGAAATATCCTTGATACTGCCCTTTTCTTGAGATGCCATTCTGGTAGATTTTTCGCTCTCGATAGGCTGTCTGCTATTTCGTTGTAATGACCTGGAATGTGGCGAGCTATTATTTGGCACTGATGAAGCTCGCAAAATAACAGGATTTTCCGAGCTGCATTTAACAATCTGAGAGATTTCGTTCCACCTTGTTTGTTGATGTAAGCTACACTTGTTCGGTTGTCGGATTGTAGCATGATTGTTTTCCCCCTCAATTCCAAGCTCAGGCGTCCTAGTACTTCCAGGACTGTCCATAGTTCTTTCATGTTGCTGTGCCATTTCTTCTGAGAGGTGGACCATCTTCCCCGAAATTGACGGCCGTTCGCTATAGCACCCCATCCCTGGTCTGCAGCATCCGTAGTAATAAAAATGGACGGATCTTCGATATGAATGGGGGTGCTCCTGTGTAAGTTTTCCACCCACCACCTCAATTCTGTCTGCACACATTCCGTAAAGGGGAATTTCTGGTGAGGGTTTCGGGATGGCAACCTTTTTGCGGCTCTTTGTAGGTTCCGACAATGGAGTCTGCCCAGTGGTACAACCAGCGACGCGAAGGTGAGCCTGCCCAAGATTACTTTTGCTTCCCACCAACTCCACTGGTTTTGCTTCAGGAGGTCCAGTGACTGAGTTTTCAGACGGTTGCTTTTGATTTCCGATAAGCTCTTGGTGTTCACTTTCGTATCCCAAGTGATCCCCAAGTATTCCACTCTGTTCGCTGGTGTCAAAGATGATTTTGTTAGATTCACCTGCCACCCTAATGATTTCAGATAATTCACCGCGAACTTTGCTTGTTCCTTTAGAATTATGGGATTTTCGTGCATGATAAGAAAATCGTCTAGATAAACCAATATTCGTAAGTTTTTCTGCCTCAGTTGTTGTGCTACCCAGTTCGTTACTTTCGCAAAAGCCGAAGGCGCGCTGGCTAAGCCGAAAGGAAGGCACGTCATTTCGTAGATAATCCCTTGATAGGCAAAACAAAGAAATCGGCGATGACTTGGCCTTACTGGGACATGAAAATAAGCCCGGGAAATGTCTACTTTCACTAAATAATCTTGCTTTCTTAAGTGTTGAGGTATTTGTTGTTGATTGATTAGGCAAAATTTTGGAGTTAAGACAAAATCGTTCAGCCTCTTGAGATTGAAGATCGGCCGATTCTCTCCATTTGACTTCTTTCTCAGAAACAGAGTTGACAAGAAACCCGACTGATGGATACATTTTCGTACAGCGTCGGATATTATGAGTTCCCGTATTTCTGCAGACATTTCCGGGGAATATTTTGTTTGGAACTTGTCGACATTTGTTCGTGAGAAATTGACCAGTGGTGGCGGTTTCCAAAACGGTATTCGATACCCTGATATAATTTTTAATATGCTCTCGGGAGCATTTTCCCAATGAGATGTGTGGTACTTTTAATTGCATCACGTGACTTGATAGAAGGAAAATGAAGAAAGATTTGATTTCCTTAAATTTTTAGTGACGTAGTAGCCATAAGCCATATTCAGTGGTACCAGTTATAAATTTAGTAGACACTCGTTTATTCACTACTTGTATGTACGTCCTAATGACCTTTAATTAAAATATTGATTTAACTTGAATCGCTCTATCAGCTTCCTCCAGCATTATCAGTTTTTCACTCTTTGTTGCAGTTTACAAAAGAGTTTCTGCTTAAATAAAAATAAACAATATAATATTTTAGCCGCAACTATTGTCTTTATTTCTCTATTCGAGGTCAAAGGTCATTGACTCTTGAGTACTCGTCTTGATAGAAATTCTTATAGGTATTTTAAAGGATTCTCTAGTAAGTCCATTAAGTAATGTCTTAAAACTAGCTTTCACCGTAGACCGCATCTACACTTTATCAAGTGTGACTGCGGTCAAGCGCTTGCCTATCTCCAATAAAGAAAAAAAAAATATGCACTATAACTTATTATATAATAAACTTTAGCAAGTTTTATTTTATTTAGCATGTACTTATTTATGACGAGGAGATAGTTTATAATTGGTAGACGCCGCTAAGAACGGACTTCTCGATAAGGCGAAATTAAGGAAGTGGTGTCGTAAGTACATGCGAATGAAGTAGCGGGAAATAGCTAGTATTTTATACCCACATGTTAACAAATAACAAACTGAATCACTCTCATTCCGCCATTCCACAAACACGCCATTTTGAATTCCAATTCAAAATAGCACGAATTTATTTTGTAATTGTAAAAGACTAATGTTATATATATAAATTTTAAGGAAATATTTTATAATTAGTTATTTTATAATAAATGTATTTTATATTTTTAGAGAGTATAAATCAAATAAGCAGTTTTTTTAATATGTAGGTAAATCTCTTTTGTTTACAATTGGTTGAAATTATAAACTTTTGTGTATTACATATAGATATGTACGTACCTATTTAAATTAGTATTATAATTGTAATATCATAAATGCTGTCTTCCGTGAAAAAACTGCTTAAACGTTGGTTTCTATTATTATGATTCATTAATTATATATACATTAGTCTAAGAAGTGCTGTTTCGATCGGCCTAAGCGTTTGGCGTTATCACGTAATATTTTCGTTCGCAAATCGACTTCACAGACAGCCAATTTTTTTTTTTAATTTTCCAAGGTGCTGCAGTCTACAGCAGAAAAATTTTGTAATATAAAGAATATTTAAGTATGCAAAAAAAAACTAAAATAAGAAACAAAAATTCTTGAAAAATAAATACCAAACCTTATAAAACTCTTTTCGTTTTTTCCAATAAAATATTTTTTAACATAATATGCGTATAAACGTTAATCAATTGAGGTATACGAACTGATTTCATTGGAACATAATTGGAAGTCAATACAACTCCTTTTTATGGCGTCTTAAAGGTCGCTACTCTTCAAAGAACATGATCAAAGCTCGGGCCGAAAGAGCGATCTCGTAAAAAGAAGTGGTAGATAATAAATACAAAAAAATATTTTAAAATGAAATAAACGAATATTTTATATAAATTATTATTATTTAATAAACTTTTTGCGAGTATACGAAATCGCTCCTTAAAATCGCCTCAACATTAAAAAGGCGATAATTCCGGCAGAACACTTTTCCCACGATCTTAAATGCCATTATTTGCTTTTTAAATGAGCTAAAGTAAATGTGAACAATCGTAAAATATCAGTCAAATAATTGTTAATCAATATTATATTATATATTATACCAGCGATACTAAATCTCTCCTCAATTTTATGACGAAAAACATAAAGTAATTAAATAGCTTTCCGATTATAACATACATTTTAAAGCATTATTTTGACAACTAATTTTATTTTTTTAGACGTCCGAACCAAAAAAAAAATCATTAAAATCTTATGATGACAGCTCAAATATACAGATGACGAGTCAATTCCTAGTCTTAATAGCTTAGTCATAATTACATGTCTAGAATGGTCTTTGTAGGTTTATGTATGCGATCATAAAAACATACAAGGTTAGAGCTGATTATATGCGAATTTAAGTCTACATTGCTTTATAAAAATTGGTTTAGAAAATATATTTGTTTTGACTGTACTATGCTTAACATCTTGGCCATTATCGTTTTCAATTAGGACACTTCTTACAATCAATATGTTTGATCACACGTTCGTTCAAACTAAGTTCGCATACGCGTTATATTAGGACGACGACGCCAAAAGGATTAATCTGACGTTTGGTTTCGAGAGTTCAGTTATTGGCACCAAATCACACACACGTGAGATTTATTTTGTTTTTAAGAAATAGGTTGAACTTCAAGTTGCACTTAAAATAAACTTAACACTAATAAAAAAGACAAAATGTAATAAAATTAAAACAGTGGAAATAATTAAAACGATCTACGACAAAGTTGCATTAATAATACAAGCGTAACACCTATTATAAAATGTACAAAAAAATTATTCGATTCTATAGAATTGCGTACGATACACTTGTCTAATTGCAATTTTAATCCTTAGTACAATACAAAAAGAAATAAAAAAAACATCTATTTTTTTGACAATCATCTATATCTATACTAATATATAAAGCTGAAGAGTTTGACTGTTTGTTTGCTTGAACACGCTAATCTCAGGAACTACTGGTCCGATTTTAAAAATTCTTTCAGTGTTAGAAAGCCCATTTATCGAGCAAGGCTATAAGCTGTATATGTATTTATATTAGCATGCTAAAATTGAATCTTTCTTATTACCTAATTTTAAGCGAACGAAGTCGTGAGCACAGCTAGTTTTCTATACTACATAGCTAGACTAACACTACGAAACACTAACAGGGTCACTTTAAATTTTTTTTGTCTCCACTGGTAAATATGAAACATTTTAGTTTTAAACACAAGTTTGTCTTAGCATTATTTTAGTTTATGCGTAGTTTTTTTTATGTTACTCATTTTTCACATTTTAACTTTAAGCATTCGAGTTTGCGCTCCATATGAAGCAAAGAGCTTGTGCTAGAGGTGGGTGCGAGACTATAGCCCATCTAAAACTTTAAAATAAACTAGTAAACCTTTTCAAAATCTAAATTAATATAATCTTGCAGATTCGATCCTATTTCAATTAAAAAAATAAATAACCAGCCACAAAGTAACGTTAAATATAACGTTCTAGATAATTTTCGCTAGTCTCGCCAAAACTCAGACTCGGTTGAATTATTTTGAATTCTGTTTGTTTTGTTTTACTTTTCTTATTTCTGGGAAGGTTTATAAGAAGAAAAAAAAAGAAATAGCCAAAAGATTACTTAAGAATACTTAAAAATTCAGATTTCTTTGGTACTTCAGAATACTTAAACAGACGACTTTCATACTTATATTTTGAATGACGTGCTATGTACAAATGTTATTCAAAATTTGGCCAGTGTCACGTTTCATAGAAAAAACATAAAAAGATTGATTAATTAGCTTATAGTAGAAGAGCCCCAATAAATCGTCAACGACAAGACGTCTGCCGGTTTTGGCGTGCCACAATTGCCAAATTAATTAAGTGTTTTAACCGGTATCGTTATGGATTTACAGTAGAGCCTTTTTTAATGAGATATTAAGGCTCTAGTGGTCTACATTACAATTGATTAAAACAGGTTCTAAAGTCCAAAATTCTCACTACGTCATGTAGCCCAGGATTATGTGAATAGCCCAAAGGAATCAGAGATTTCACTGGGTGCCTTCGAGATTTGAGTCAACCCTTTCGACAATTTAGAAGTGCTTGCCACAACAGCCCAAAAGGATTAAGGGTTTCAATTGGTATCCTTATCGATTTCAGTACAGCCTACCAACAATTGACACAATAAGGCTCTATTGCTTTACATTACAAGTGTACTTAAACCAATTAGAGGGTAGAAATGTCCAAATTTATTCTCACCACGTCAGCAGTCAGCTGTGGAGTGTCGGTAAAATTCGATTGTCACACATCCATCAAAATGTCGCGAGCCGGGCGCCAGTTTCCGCGCACCACGGGCCACTGTCACGGGGAGAGACCACAATGACACTGTGTGTCCGTATGTATGTAAATCACAATAAAATAGCCGCTTTGTCCGCTGATTGCGACACGCTGGGCTAAGCACGTCTCGCACCGTCCCAAACACGATCGATGTTCACCAAAATGAATCAAGTTCCAATACTTTACGAATATATTGCACGTTTGACATCAGTTACACGATATTAGCTTCATTATTTATACATATTCAGGGTTTTAGGGTTCCGTAATCGTAGAAGGAACCCTTATAGTTTCGCTCTGTTCTTCTGTCCGTCCGTCCACAAAATGATTCCCCTCCTAGGATTTAAAAAAAAACTTGCAGAATTTTTTTTTTGAGTGAAATCGAACAACAACTTTTGAAGCTATTTAACGAATATCTTTATCGCGAATCAGATACGGAACCCTTCTATATAAGCATGTTTTGACAAACTCTTGGCCACTTACTTTTTTTACCTCATTCATTCATTCAAACATTCTCACGTTCAATGCTGACTAAAATTTTAATTTCACTTTCAATACCCAATTGATAATCATTTTTGTTAATGGGCTGCACAAATTTTCCATAATCAATTCTGTAAACTATTCAGTTCAAACACTGGCCTCTCTGGACTGTAATCCGGATTGTAGGTGTCTAAGGCGAAAAGATACACTCTTGCCATAAGCTTTTTAAAAAAAGCTATACTCTACCTATAAAAGAATTATAATTGTTGGTAAAAACTTATGAAAGTAACCAATATTTTAATCTCCGTAAGATGTGTCATATAAAATACCTCTTAACGTTAGTTTTTATTTAGTCACGCGACCACTTGCATAATAAAGTATTCAAATGACCTATTATAAAGTCAATATAATACAAAATTTGAACGTCATATCAATTTCCAATGTAACAATGCGGAATACACAAAAATTACGCTAATGCATGCTTCCGTGTGCCAATGATTGGCATACAATATATTGTGGTGTGGCGAGGTGTGGCAAATGTACGGAAATAGTTGAATTCTTGGTCATCCATCACCAAGTGTCGTCTATTGAAGTCAAAACAGGGTTACATACGAATAAAGTAACGCACTTTTCTCATAAACCTTATGAATTGCTTAGAAATGGATATTACTTATGTATATCACTTAAAAGCTTATGCTATTAAAAACGGTTAATGGCGGCAATGATATTAGGTATACATTAAATTATTCTTTAAAAAAAAAACAATTAAATCAAAACTGTCCTTTGTACGCGACCATACATTTATTATCAAGCGTCCAGACTGTATTCAAGTAAAAACAGGGTTAAATATGTTAGATATTATTAGACACATAAGTAGATAAATATATTATTGTATACTATTATTAAATATAATATAATATTTTTAGATTTATTGTGTAACAGGAAATAGATTATAAATTCTTGTATAAATTAATAAGAACCGGATACACTTAGAAATGACGTCGAATGAATGGGAATGATTGTTACCTTTAGATACGTCAGTCATCCCTACCTTCATTCCCATTCATTCGCGTTATTTTGAACAAGTCGAGTCAGTCTTGTTATCAACCTCGAAGCGACAACAAGTGTTAATAAACACTTGTCATCAAGTTGTCTTTAATTGTGAACACCTCGTTCATCGTAAAGTTTTGACATACAAATAACGTAACGCCCTTTTATCATTAACCTTACTAATTGCTTGGAAATAGATATAATATAAACTTTAAAAAAAGCTTAACTGTAATAATAGCCACAGTATTAGATTTACATTAAAAGATTCTCTAAAAAAGTAAACAAACTAATTAAAACTCTTTTGAACGCGACTATACTAGCGTTAATGCAAATAGCTCAATCCTTGACTATTTATCATCAAGCGTCATGACTCTATTCAAGTCAAAACAGGGTCACGTAAAGTGAAGCGTGCGATCCATCACGAGGAAAGCTTTAATTGCATTAGAAATGAACATAATTTTTAACTTTAATCACGTCATGGGATTTTGCCAACTGTCTTTTCCCTACGGCTTTGTTTTTAAATAAAGTAGCCTCATTTCTTCTTTATAACATCAGCTATCTGTCAATGAGAGACCCATCAAAATGAGTCTAGCTGTTACGTAGGTTATCAGACAAACAAAAATTGAGCAAGTTAGACCTTTGTGAGTACTGCCATTTGTCATATATATAATTGGATACCTTTACTAACCTTGAACGTGTGCCAAGACTGTATTCCCAAGTCCCGTGCTCCGATTAGAATCTAAATGTATTTATTTCTACTCAAAATAAACAAGAAAACGCAATTCTTGAAACATGTTTTGCGTGATTCTGTTCCTAGAGCATAGAGTTAAAAAGTAAATAGGGCGGTTTCAAGATTTGACGGTTTCTTCTGCAATTTAAAAATAAGTGCTCTATTCAATTTACTGCTAATACATGCTCATCGTCATCGTGCTATATAATAATATAGCATTGACCGCCAAGCTTAACTTTTTTTTTTTAATCAATTCGCGCACCACTGGCTAAAAGCCTTTGCCTATAATAAGTTATTATAGTATGTAATTTTCTTTGTTTTAGTCATCCTATCCTCTTTCTATAGATCCATGTTGGTAAATTTTAGACAAAATCAAAATTCCTCTTGGGGGCCGCCTTTTTCTCGATGAGATGGGCCCTATGGTTTATTCCACTACAGCATACTCGCTCGCGGTCGGCAGTGACGACGCACTCCTTCATGTGACGGGAGTTAGGAACTAAGGCTATTCGATCTCCTCCGTGTTTCGGAAGGCACGTAAAACAGTGGGACACTGAGTGATATTAGTCGTGAGGTTGTAAAGTCTGCGCTCTATGAACTCTTTTATATTTAAATTTTTTATCAAAATGAATACAATCTCGACTAATAGGATAAAAAACAATTAAAAACATATTATAATTTAAAAAAAGCTATATGACCATATAAGTGTCAAAAAATACTCAGACGCATTTATTGTTAGTCTAAAAAAAAACGTCCAATTTATCATGCTCTTTTTTCTTGTTTAATTAGGAGGATTATAAAAGAGGTAAATATTAAAATAAATAAATAAATCTAATTTATTTGTTTATAATGTAACAGTCCGTCTTAGAAAAACAATACGATAGATATTAAAATAAATTAAACGTTCAAGAAATTCTGGTGTAATTTTAAGAGACAGTTAATATTTCAACCTTTAAAATATTTGAATATAAATTTGGTTGTAGTCGCTTTTATAGATATCGATTGAAGGAAATCATATCTTCGCTAGCAGCAGTCGCAACAGCTGGCTGTTCCTTTAAGTGGTACTCCTTCTGCGGCTGACCGCCGCGCCCCCCCTCCAACTAATTATTTCTTCCGCTCATATTTCATTACAAATTGGCTATCCTCGGATAAGTACTTTATATTGGATTTAAATGTATCCTTCAATTTCACTTTTACTAATACATTTCATTATAAATATATTGTTAGGAATTTTAAGACATTACGAAGCTATAAAGTGACGTCATTGCTACTTGCATGATGATGAAGAAGAAACAAGACAAGATTCCGCAAAAAACAACTTCAAACACAGAAACTTTATAAAATACTTGAATACTATTTGAATAGAATACAAAGTCAATAAAATTAAATATAGTTACTGATATGAATTTATGGAAATTTTTATATGCTTACCTTTACGAAACTTTTGAATAATTTTTTACATATTTTTCCAGTTTTAAACATTTACTTACTGCCGCAACATTTATATCTATTTTTGAAAATCCAGAAGCATTGCTACTGAGCTAGGTTTCACTATTGCAAGACAAAATATATAATCCAATTTAATTGCCGTTCGTGAAAGGTCACCGCCCTGGGTCCATTTCTGGCCAAATTTCATATTTTTATCCAACATAAAGGGAGGTTATTTACGGCCGCCATTTTCCCTTCGCAACATAAGATTTTAAATTGAGTGACGTATGAATGGAAGCGATATTTTTATTATTAGAATAAGTAAAGTAGTAAAATTATCTTTATTAATTCAAAAAATATATATATAAAAGGATAAATGATGCACTGTATTTGAATCCTGACTGTTTCGTCTTATTTATTTAATTATAGGGCAAATAATGAAAATCTAATACATTTTATACATTACAGTGAGACTAATTTAAATAAAATAAATAAAGAACGAGTGTATTATAAACCACACGACTGAAGTAAAACTTCTATATAATTGTGCAAACTCAAGTCCACCCAGCGCCTGCACTATTACGCCTGATAAAGTTGACAGTAAAATTTCGCTACGCCTTCCAGATTTATGAAACAGTAAATTCTTCGTTTAATTAATACAAAGCAATGTTCAGTGTTTATTTTATTCAAAAATTTAGTACTCCTACCCTTGTTTACAACTTTTGAAGCGATTTTATAAGAAATTGTAAAAATTATTTTAAAATATGATATGACACTAATTACATATAGTACACAATAAAAATTATTAGCCGTAATAATAATTTAAACAATGAATTAAAAACTATATGTATTCTAAACATTATGTAATCTTGTTTTATACTAAAGTTCAAGCATACGTTGTCTTCCCCGAATTTTAGCTCGTTTGCTATTAGCTACTTTACTTTTTTGAGACAATAAAATTTTATTATCTCAATTATTATTATTATTAATATTAGCTAGTTAACCAATCTCCTTTTATGTATTTTTTATAAAATTTGAGACTGGTCGAATATTTTACGAAATAATTTTACATTGTTAGTGACTGAAAAGGCCTAGTACTAACTTTATCAGTCTCAAGTATTCTCAAGTAGCGACCACTTCTAGATTTTTCTATATTTAATAATAATCTTGAAATCTTTAGTCTTTTCATTTATTTCTTTTCTTTAAAATACTTCTTTTGTTTATTTTAAATAAAAGAAGTTTACATTTCAATAATCGGACGAATTAAACGTGACATTAGAAAATGGGAGAGTCACAAAATTTCAAAAAAAAAACTCCAAGAAATATAGGAGCCCGATTATCATTTTTTTGAACAACATCCTGTAAAGATTACGGAAAACATAATCTGGCGATTTTCTCAAGGCAATTTAGCTAAAAACTTGACGGGCATAAAACCACACTCCAGGCATTGGCAACAACATAACCTTTTTATTCTTTCTGAAACTCATCAACGTAATCCAATAGATCCCGACAACGCTTTAGTAACTACAAATTTAGTATCGCAGCCTCTCCTACTACCATTGTTCATACAAAGACTTCCCCGGACCCATCTATCCTCCAGTCGCATCAAGAGCTACTTACCCTAGCCATTGACTCAAATGCCGACCAATGTTACGCCACGATCTCCTTAATTTAAGTACTACTAAGTTAGTAAAAAATAGTAAAATTGCATAAAAGAATTAAATCGATTTTCACTATTAAAGGTAAATATTAAGTACAAAATTGAAGTTCAACTATTTTTTATACAAAGTTCGTATAAAAAAAAAATCTAAATTTAAATTATTAAGTAAAAATTGCAAGATTAAAGTAAATAAATGATTTGAAATGTTAATTGAAAAACAGAATAAATTACAAACCAAACAATTCAGCTGTCGTCACCTAGCAGTCTAGGAGTTCGCAACTTTTGCGCTGAGTAACATGTGTTGTTTTTTTATAAAGATTGATATAGTCAAAATCAATATCATATATATGTCTTAAAAAATGTTTTAGTTCAAACAATATTTTTCAGTAATTCAAGTGGGATATTTGAATCCGACTTATAAAGAGCCTAATCAATAAGCCACACAAATATAGGTCAACGCTCTATTATGTCTTTTTCTTTTTCAATAAATTATATTTTAATACGAAAGTCAAGTTTTTCCGAAAAAACTATCATAGACTTGAACTGTTATAGATACTTGCTGCGTTCCACAAAGCGATCGCAACGTCCACGCTCGCTTCAGCAAATTTTCCCGTTCCAAATAATTTTTAACATTTTAAAATGAAATATACATAATATTATTTTAAAAAGTATTCCACAATTTTAAGAGTACATTTGAAAATAAACTTTGTAGAGGTAATAACCAGGATTAATTTGGCATTAATTTCTTTTATTCTTAAGATATTTTTACATTTAATAAAAGCCTAAAAAAATATTCGATGTTAGCTTTTTATCTATGTAAACATGGATTTTTTTAGTATCCTATACTTTTACGTAATGAAAAAAAGTGTGTTAAAATGAAAAAAATATAGTTTTATACTCTGATTTTTTTAATAATAAACGTTAGCAGCTTTGATTTCTTGTTTATGTGATTAGCCAACGAAATAACCAGGGTCCGCTTAGATTGCAGAGGATGTGGCTGTGGAGCGAGTTAAGATGACCGATTGCAATCTGACGTCATCCTCGGAACACTCACGATCTCTGTATCCTGACTTATACAGTGTCATTAATCGTGTCCCACTATTTTACGTGCTTTCCGAAACACGAAGGTCGGGTATCAGATATAAACTAATCTTAAAATACAATCACCTATCGCCCGTTCGCAGCAAGAACTACTTAACCTAGCGATCGACTGAAATGCTGACCTCTGATTGGGCCACGACCACCTCTAGTTACTAGCAGTAATGTGCTACTACTAGTAACTAGAGGAGGTTAGCCCTATGATGGCCCTTTTATCTTAAAAAAAACTCTACAAGTAGAGGACAAAAAAAGGATAATATACATATACCCATTAGAAGTAGACAGAAATAGATAAAGAGGCAAGTTTATAGACGCATTCACGTCAAAAAGTACGTCCGGCATTTCAATCAAGGTCTATCCCAGGTTGAGGTCAGACCGTACACGAGAGATGTCCCAATAAATCAACGTATCGTTTCGCACTCGTGACCTAGATGAAATCGTATTAATTTCCGTGTCAAGCGCGTGTTAGGTGACCAGAAACAGTTATATTTAGTTGATGATGGCACCTACCGAATGATTTGTGGGATAATGTTTCGTGTATTGTAAGATTTGAATTTATGTATGACTAATGCTTACCCGCGACTTTGTCTGCGTAAAATTAGGTGAAATATTTTAGTATGATGACATACTATAGCAAACAGCCTTCCTCGATAAATGGGCTATCTAACACTAAAAGAATTTTTCAAATCGGACCGGTAGTGCCTGAGATTAGCGCGTTAAAGCAAACACCTATTTGTATATCACCACGCTAAAATTGAATCTATTTTTTATTACCTAACTTTACGCGGACGAATTTGCGGGCACAGCTAGTCGTGAGTATACGGAAACGAAAAATTAATTATTGATTGATAATAATTAATCATAATGGTATGGTCATGTAAAGAGACGAGGATAGGATCATGTCGTGCAGGGAGCATTGAAGCTACCAGAAAATAAAAAGGGAAGGGGCCGCCTAGCGTTGACTTGGTGGCCAACCGTAAAGAAAGACAGAGAGAGACCAAATATCTGGTACGACAAGTCTATTTAGAAATATCTGGTGGAGAAAAGTAAGGAGGCCCGACCCCAAATAAATGGGAAAAGGGAAGGACAAAGAAGAAGAAGAAGAATAATTAATCATACAGGAATTTTATTAGTAATTGATATAATACTAATAATTGAGCCGCTTACCATTTACTCTACATTTACACAAGTATTTGTATACTAATACTTGTGTAAAAGTATAAGTGATCCAACTGATGCATATAGATGCATGAACCAGTTGGAGCCACACGGCTACAGCAAAAACCGTGTTCGCGCATTAAACACAGGTGACCTACGACCCTGTTTGGAGATTTGGAAGACGGCCAAAGAGCTGCGTAAATTCGCCCTCCGCAGTTGAAAATAATGGGTTAGAAGTTAAATATGGACAGTGCAGTTTAAGGAGTTTATTTGTTTAGGTCAATTTTGCGGCGTTAGTCGGGCGTACACGGGAATCTGGTTTTATTTTGCATGTTCTTGCTGACGCTAATTCTAAAATATAATTCTGTGTTCCCAGTGGAAATACGTCTGTTAATATGGATTGTGCATATTGGTCGTAGCACAAAGAAAAAATACATAAAAATAAGCGCAATTAAGTGGCAAAAATGTAAAATAAATAAAAGAAAACAGATTTTAGGTCGCTGTTACTGAATACATCAAATAGATATCGTTCGTACTTTATTAGCCGTGTCTTGAACGAGCGGCTTCGCGAGGCTGCCTCGGACATTGGCCGCGCAACATATTTGTTTAAAGAACGTGCATTATCTTCGAGCGAGGCACGTCCGGACTGACCGAAGAATATGCCTCCCGACGCTGCCTCGCGAGGCTGCTCGTTCAGACAGAATACGACTATAGAGCTTGAATGACGTATTAAGTAAAATATTATTGTTCAAAACATTCGGCCAGTGTTATGTTTTATGAAAAACACGTATAAGAGCTTGGTTACAAGTAACCAAAGCCAAAAATAATAATAACCGTTATTTGCAAATAAATTAAGTTACAAAATTTGTAACTAAACTAGTGTTGCAGTAATCCTCAAACTAGGAGAACCTTTATTTTGAGAACTACCTTCCGTAATGATGGAACAGTTTTAGCAAATTTATTTTAGGAATACTAATAATAAAAGCCACTCATTCAAAATTGGTGGTAGCTAATTGCATCTATCTCCTGCCTGCTGCCCTTACTATATCGTCGCGCCAACGTGCTGGTGGTCTGCCTATGTTTCGCGGTCCTGTGCGCGGTTGCCACTCCAGTATAGCTCGCCCCCAACGTTAAGGAAATGAACTAATTAAGTAATTATTAATTAACGTCCCGCAGGAGATGGATGCAATTAGCTACCACCAAAAGTATATGGCGTGTGCATGAAGAGGCCCTAGTCCAGCAGTGGACTGACGCGGGCTGATGATGCTGATTCAAAATGGGTAGGCTGCGTTGGTATGGTGATATTATACGTAAAAATAATGACAATATAACCAAGTCTTTAAATATCAGAAAAGGGAAGAGAGGCCAAAGTCGTCCGCTCACAAATTGGTCCATTTCTATTAAACATGATATGTAGACTAGACTAGAGGGGTATACCCTGAAATGGCATACGATAGGAACAAAGAGATAAAGAGTGCTGACCCCAATTGATATGAGATTTGAAGCAAGGAAAAAGAAGAACACTAATAATAGCCAATGCTAACGGCAGAGAAGCCAAAATTCGGGCAAAACAACGACTGTCGATTCCGCTAATTAAAAATAAAAAAAAGTAAAGTTTAAAACAAAAGAAATTATCTAAATCTGTTAAATAGTTTAAATTCCAACAAGTTTCATTCTGCCTTATATTATTTAATAACCACTTCACCTCTGCGAGGTTCAAGCGGCTGAAATAACTTCTGTTGTGTTTCTATTTGACAGGATATGAAGCCAGCCGTAATAATTAAATCTTTAACAATGCCATCACAATTGTCTCCCTAGTTGTTTGCTCAAGCCATGAAGAAGTTATATTAAGAATTTCATCCCTTTTATATAGAATAAGATTTCTGCCTCCTTACTCGCTTTGTTGTATCAGATTAGGGTAAACATAAAGATTTTTTTTTTAAATAATAATTATTTTAAAGTATCCGTACATTAGGTTTTATAGACTAAAATGATCTAGATCAATGTATATAAATTTAATGTACTGAAGTACTAATTATTTTTTACTTTTTAGTTCGTTGGGTTTTTGAATGCGCTGATCTTTTCATTTATAAATTGTTTATTGTTCTTATTTTGGTTTTTATCTCAGTTCTGCAGCCTTCAGTTTTCACAACTTATATTATCGGAAGTCTGTCTTAATTGCCAAATTTTGTTAGCTTAAAATTACATTTTATTTTTATTTTATTTGGGAAACAGTATAAACTAATCACAAACTTAATGATAATTAATATTACAAATCCCTTAACCAGTAAAGTTGTCTCTTATAATGGCGTTGTACAAGAAAGAGCAGAAATAATGAGGAATTGAAACAAATTGATTGATGTAAAAACAATTCAACCCTATCGTGGAAGCAGACACCATACCATTAGGTTATGAAATGTCGTCCGCAACTGGAGCAAACAGCCTTTAATATTCTAATTGCTCACATAATACGGAAACTTTCTGCGGCTCGTATGTTTAGCAGCCCGAGCTTTGTTTTAATACACCTACTCAAATTTTAAGTGTTCCTCCTGTAACGTATTTGTATGTTGAAATAGCCTGGGAATAGATTAATCTAACCGTAAGACGTACCTTCTTAAAATTATAATAGAAAGAACAGCTCGTAAAAACTCGGTTTGTTGTTGTTGCGCGGTCGTTGTGCGTTTTGAACTCAATGTATAAGGGTCTTTAAATCATATTGGTAAAAACTCATTAGGAAAATTATTTTGAACGAAATGGGACAACAACTTTTGAAGTTATTTAACAAATACGTTTATAGCGTATCAGATAGGGAGGCCTTCTATGCGTGTCTTGATCATTTTTTAATGATATAACAGCTCAGAGTTCGCCGATGTCATGAACGTGGAACTCTTTCGCATCTGAAAGATGTTAATAACTATGCATTACCCAATGTGATAAGCTTAGCCATCGCCGATATCAATAACGTAGTCTTTTGCGTTATATCTATCTATTTCCTAGCGTTATCCCGGTTAAGTACCAGGGTCCGCTTAGATTGCAGAGGATATGGCTGTGGGGCGAGTTAAGATGACCAACAGCTTGAAAAGTCTGAGTGAAGCTTCATTAATTTCGTCTGATGATCTTACTTGCCATGATAAAATAGTCCTGAAAAGTCAATAAACTTTTATTTTGTTTTTTAAGAAAATATGAATTTATAAAAAGGGTATGTAATAAAATAATAATAAGCAAAAGATCAGTTTCCCTATATATAATAAGACACACATCTGATTTAGTCATAAAAATGTTTATTGGCAATAGTGGAAAGCTGAACGCCATAAATTAAAATCACTCCCATACTTTCGAAACATATTTTAGTATGATATGTTAAACTTTAAATTGAGAACTTAAAAATGTAGAAGTCAAATTAGGACTAAGAAGATGGTTAAATATTGGGATTTAATTTTTGAATTCAACTCATTAATTGAAATTATATTACTGGAACATGTTTAGAATAAATACATTGTATGATAAGATTCTTTCCAGCTCATTTTATTTTCACTAAACACTATGATGAACTATTAAGGCTTGCAAGGCTTTTAGTACTGTTAAAACTACTAATAATGATTAGACATTAGGATAAGTAATGAGATAGGGATTTTTTTATATAAAATACCTGACATTGCATGTAGTAAAATTCTATAAAACACATGTTACATAATATAATGTATGTTTATTTCAAGTTAGTTTAAAAGATTCAAGCATATATTTTTATGAATTGATATGATACACTTATTATATTTCTCGGACGTAATAAAGTTACATTCATAGAACCTGAAATTATTTTGTCCAAATTTTGCGATCGAAATAGTTTAATACATTTATATCATATCTATACTAATATATAAAGCTGAAGAGTTTGTTTCTTTATTTGAACGCGCCAATCTCCGGAACAGTATGGTCCAGTGATTTGAAAATAATTCATTGTTCGTTAGTCTCGCTAAAACTCACAAACAGATGAACCATTTTGAATTCTGTTTTAAGGTTTAAAAGATAAGAAAACATTACTTAAACATAATTAAAAATGCAGATTTGCTCGATACTTTAAATAGATGACGTTCGTACTGGACTTTTTACTAATATGCGGGCGGTTTAGTGATAGTAATACTATTTGAAACTTGGAATCTAGCATAAGAATAGTTTTAATTCTCAAAGTTCCTGTATTTGACAATATTTGTGTAGTGTTATGTGATGTGTACTTTAGTATAAATAGATGTTTATTAATATCATTGAACGTGAGCCGGTAAAAAAATATATTGAATTACGAATGCTCAAGAAACATTTATTACAGACTCTAAGTGCACTAGCGCTCCTACGGTTACTTTTGGAAGTTATGTAAAGTTTTTAATATTTTCGTGTCAATGAAAAAATCCTCTAAAATGATTCTTATTTTTCTACTTTAAAATTGTCTTTGGAAAAATCCACAATCTGACCGATTACGCTTTAGGTCTAAAGTGAGTTAATGATACAGACAGCTTCGTTTCAACGTCTTCTATCAGACAATCTAAAAATTATTTCGATATCTATGTCCCACTTTTAGATTTTTGCTTAATAAGTAAAATAAGTTTTTTGTTAAAAGACAAATTATGAAATATCAGTAACATAACATTTCAATATCATTAAACATTTCATTAACTATAATTGAAATAAATAATAAAGTAATAGGACTTACTAATTTATATCATTTTAATGTGTTCATTGTGATGCCCAAAAAAAGGAGT
The DNA here is from genome assembly GCA_024363005.1 of Charaxes varanes. Taxonomy (NCBI): domain Eukaryota; kingdom Metazoa; phylum Arthropoda; class Insecta; order Lepidoptera; family Nymphalidae; genus Charaxes; species Charaxes varanes. The sequence goes on from JANCMC010033613.1 coordinate 12,231,536, forward strand.
AACATCTCAGACTTTATAGGAGTTGGTAATATTTTCCCATTTTTCCTATAAAACCTGTGCTATAAGTATCAGCAGCCTTCCATTTAGTCTGAAATTGAAATTGAAGATTCATTATTTGTTTAATAAATTGTTTTTAGTAATTGTGTAATATTGTAAAATGACTTTTCTAATTTATATACTAATACGTGAAGCGAAAACTTTAGGTACCAATTTACGAAAATTCAACGTCTTTTAAACACAAATTATTTGTTTTTTAATATATATATACATACGTCTATATATATTACATTATCCATATGTATGTAATTACATATTTCTAAAAAAAACATTTTTGTGTATAACAGGCGGCTGTTATAACACAGGCATTAAGTTGTCTACCTTAGGAACAGACGTCTCAACGACACAGGCTCCGATTTTCCCCTCCACAGCAACACCAAGATACGGTAACAAACGATATTTTTATTAATTAAAATAATAATAATAATATTAAATTGATTGATTTCTATATAGTATTCTTTCCATTGATTTTTCTATAGTCAACAGCTTCTCTCGAACATAAAGAAAGTACTCAACGTTTTCCAAACTGCTCCGAGAGTTGCTTTTATAGAAAAGGCAAATTGAATGCATCCAGGCAGACTTTTTTAAATCATTTTTAATCTTATTTGGTTGTGGCATTAGAAACCTTCGGGAATCTTTTTATTCGTTTCGTTATATTAAGGTCACACTGCAGTGTGGGATATTTTTCTGCTTGCCCTACGAAGTCCTTTTACTATTTGTTCATAAAAATGCAATTTCTGAAAGATAAATCAATTATTCCGTCATCTGATATAGACGACTCTTTTGGTCGTTGATACACTTTGATTATAAATTAACCATAACATACTAGACCAAATTGTGACGTTTTATTTTCAAAATTTTATAACTATTTCTACAAACTTGTATCTCTCCATAGACTAATAAACTACTAAGATACTAATGTTATTATAAATGTATAATTTTCATTGCACTTTTTAAATCTATTGGTACTGCCTATGCATTTATTATGTTTAGCACCTAGATCGATTTGTTAATGTAAGGAAGGGCGGTGACTCCTAGCACAAGTAACATAAATTACTTAAAATGAGTTCTTCAGTTGTTATATCTATAAGCTTAGATCTATGTATGCTATCGAAATAAATGATTTTTTTTTAATGTAATATAATAATATCAAAAATATGATTTTTAGACGTAAGTCTACATGTAAATGCAGGCACACAAACGAAGTAACCATATATGACATTGCAATGGTCCATCGAAAACCGAAAAAAGAAAGATTTCATTAATAAACAAAAAGTTGAATATTTGAACAACACTCACCCTCAACCTCGACTTCCACTATGACCTCGATTTCCGGTTCCGTCTTCTGTTCTCCTTCATTTGCCTCCTTCTCTTTGTCCATTTCCATCTCTTTCTCCGTCGATTTTCCCTCTTCCTGTTTGTTAACTTCCTCTTCTACAACAATAAGAACGTCTTGCGTCTTTTTGGGGGAATCAGGCTTTTTAGTATCCGATTTCCTGTCTTGAGGCTTTGGAGAATCCGCCGAACGGAGTTTGCGATCCGATGCCGGGATATCTTCTTTCAACTTCAGGAGTTTTGACTAGAAATTAAGTTATCTTATTATAAGAGGTTAAATAAGAGATAAACACATATACAAGTGCAGTTAGTTCATAAGCTTTTATTGTTTTCATTGACTTAATATTCAATGGTAGCTGTACTCGCGATTTTGTCTGAATTCAATAATTATTTTTTCGAATTTGGATTTTCCGGTTGATTTTATTTTTGTAGGGAAACTTAATTCTTATGTTGAAAATTAAGTAGCCTTAGTTTTTTCTTGTAAAATCAACTACCTGAGATTGAAAGTCCTGTCCAAATTGGTTTCACTGTATCAAAATTTCATTGAAATGAACGGCCAGAGAGAAATGTAAAAATATTTTCTTTTTGTCTCAAATTCCGTACATCATAATGCATAATTAGTAAAGAATAATCATCAAATATCAGACCCTCTAGTATCGTAGGTATCTCACCAGTTACACTATATAAAAGGTGCAGGTCACCTAACACGAAATCTCGAAAACAGCGGGACGTTCGATGATGACATTTGGCTAAGAGGTAGTTCATACTTAGTAGACATCCGCTAGGAACGAATTTTTTGAATGGGCCGTTTTAAGTTATTAATAAACTACCCTGCACAATAAAAGATAAGATAACAAATAAAAATATTAAAAGTATGTTAAAAACATATCTTATATCTGAATTAAATAATATTTGCGAAATTTCTTTACTTTAACAAGCCTATTAGTATAATGCAGATACCAACATTAACATTAAGGACAAAACGCATTGGTTTTTTTTTTGAAATGTTAAATTATATTAAAAGCGAACTTGTAATTTCTTATAAATAAATAAATTAAAAACAAAAATAAGAAGGTCTAAGGGCGGACGAATTTGCTGGAAGCGGTCTAGTCTAGTATTACGGTCGGTCTAGTATTGTATAAGGGATATTGTCTCACCTCGTCCGGTATGTAGTCCTTATCGGTGTGCTTGTCCGAGGCCGGGCGCGGCGTCTCCGGTGTGCGCGTGCTCTTCACCTTCACCGAATGATTTGGTTAGTTAGTGCAATCGGGAGTGGGGATAGACAAACTTTATATTATGGTGTTAGTGAACGACACTACCAATTACTGATACCAAACAGGTCGTTAAGTAAACAATGCGGTCTTAAAATATATTATTTTCTTTAATATTAGGCCATAATTTTGTTTAAATCCGTTAAGAATCAGAAACATACTTTGCAAATTACTTCGGGACCTAAATCTTTATCATTGTTTACACAATAAGACATATATTTCAACACGTTTTGTGCCCAATGTTTATACACAATTTCATGATAAATCTTTGGAAAACGCGGATATTTATGCAAGGTGGAATGTATTCTATGATTATAGCAAAATTCTGCAAAGTAGGTTCTAAATATATCGGTAAAACGACGGACAACACAACTTAAGTACAAATATTTTCAATAAAGACATGAAAAATGTCACAAAAACCATAATCATAATATAAAATATTAATACTCACAAATATTGACGAACAAGACCACCAACACCTGCCAATACTTCACCACCTCCTTAACTTTTAGTACCATAACATAATCTCAAAAACAAAAAATAAACAAAGTAAGAAAGCGTCCGAGATAAAATTGTACCGCGAAAAGAAATAAGCATGCTTGACAAAATTCCTTGTAATCTATTTTGTACATAAAAAGAAATATATTTGTTCTATAGTAGGGAGCCCGAAAAGAGAAAATTACGCAATACTCGAACACGTTAGAAAACGGGCGAATATAGGGCGAATCCTTGCGCCTTCCACCAAATATGAACTCTTAATATAGGGGGGTTCGTTATAGGACTTTAAAGACTCTTATAGGACCCTTCGAAAAATAAGAAAATGTAAGTGAGTGAGAGTGAGTCACAAATTAAAAAAAAAGACCTCTCGTAAGTTGTGTAACAATCGAGTGAGATTACTTTTTTTATTGTGAAGCAAATTCTTTAAAGATTAGGAAAAAAAATAAGATCTGACGAGTTTCTCAAGACATGGTAGCTAAAACCGTCAATAACGCCTGAAACGTACTTTCCGGGCGTTGTTAACATCGAGATCTTACCTTAACAATTTTTGCACTTTACGTAATCCAGTAGACCCTCAAAACGCTTTAGTGACTACAAATTTAGCATCACGGGCTTCCCTACTATACTAGTAAGAAAAAATACTATAAAGGGGGGAAAAATTAAACACCTATAAAGGTCAATCGAGAGTACTGAGATTTATCTTGAGATTGGACAAAACATAAACAGTGCAAAAATTTTATCTCGGATAACTTCTACAACGTACTTACCATATCGTTCAGCAAGGCCTATAAGAACTTGTTACTTCCTGTTTGTTCAATTGTAGAATGCATGAGAAGCTAAACTACTTTGCTTTAATCCGCGAATGAATACGAGGGAAAATCGGTGTAATGCTGCAACCATTTGAATGCCGGAGCCAGATATAGCTTCATTTGAATGATCACTTCAATGATCATGTAGTGTGGCCGGGGACTTTGTGCAGCTGCGCAAAGTTTTGTAATACTTTGTAATATTTAAGGACAAAAATGTACAAACACTTTGAGCTGTGTCTGGCTCCGGCATAACAAAAATAAAACCGACTTTTAACAGTCGGAACTGGACCAAATTGAAATTGGACCATCCGGGAAGCACCAGCTTTCAAATAAGATAAGAATCATCAAAGTCAGTTCATCCAGCCAAAAGTTTTGTAACAAAACAAAAAGTCAAATTGAGAATGCCTTCCTTTTTAACAGACTTGACAAAACGAGTATTACAGGTAGTTGCTTGTTCTTAAATTTCTATATAACATGTGATCATTAGAAGCGTTGGAGAAAACAAGAAAACATAAAGAAAAATTTATATAAAATCATGATTTGTTGTTGATTAACATAAAAATTAATGAATACACTGATTAATTCACAATTTTTTATGATTGATTTGAGTTTAAAGAATACAATAGATTGTTTTATTTGGCATTAGTTGTCTATTTCAAATCATGTCAAGGAAAAATTAAAATTCAAGTGTGTTTAGTGGAGCACCATGGATTATGTCCGCCATAGACAAAAAGATATTTTATTTATACAGGATGCAGTCAAATGAAAACTAAAACTTTTGAAGATAAATATAAATAAACACACATTAAGTTGGAAGTGATTTTTCAACACTCTTGATACTTTGGAAAGATAATTATTTTATTTATGTTATTTAGTATAAGAAGAACTGATTTAAAAAATATTTCGTCATTATCGTAGAAAAATGACGGACCTAAAGAATCTTAAATTTTACTGAACAGCCATTTGAAATAATTATGTCAATTTTTTTACATAATTGTTTAAAATCTATAATTTAATTGGTAGCTTATTAGGGGATACGTAAAAAATAAATTATGACAAATGAAAAATATTATCTAATAATAATAATACAGTATTCTAGAGTAATTTTACTACAAACCCTTATCAAAACAACAGTGGCGGTTTACCGAACGCTGCAAATACAATGGTTATCCATTTGGATATAGAAATATAATTCAATGTAGTATTTTGCCTACTTTGCCGATATACATAGTTAACTTACAGCATAAAATAATTTAAATGTTATACTTTTACACACTCAAAATTAAAACGAGTAAAATAAAGCAATACATAAAAGGAAATAAAGTCGAAGTAAGATTTTCAGTTTTTTTTTATGTATCATTTTATGTATGTTAAAGTGCTACAAAACTTTGCGCAACTACGCAAAGTCCCCGGCCACACTAAATGATCATTGATATGAAGTTATGTCTGGTACCGGCATAAAACCAATTAAATTAGCTTATTTTGCACGTTACCAATACATGCACGATAGTTAAAATTGTGTGCGTCAGTTAAATGTTTGATAATTCTATGAATGATTTCGCTATTTTCAGACATTGCTATATATAAAATTTACTAAAAAATTTTTTTTAAAGGAACAGCATACGCACTCCAATTCAAAAATAGCGCTGACAATTTACCCATATAACTATTACAACATTGAAAAAATGAACAAAAAAGTTTATCAGATAACAGAGAGATGAGCAAAGTCGAAGAATTAGCTAGTCTGTACTAATATATATAAATATGAAGTCTATACTAAAATATAAAGTTAATATATAAAGTATATACTAATATATATTTGTTTCCTTTGTTTCATTGCGCGATATTTATTTCCTTTTAGTATAACGTCTGAAAAAATTCAGTTTTCGCTACGGCGTAGCGGCGAAAATGCTGTAGAGTAGATTTTACAAAATCAACTTTTTGATACTTTGGTAGATTTTAAAATCATTTCAGATTTAAAACAAAACAGTGGTAGACTTTTAAATATTCGCAGATTTTATCAGAAAAGAAGTTTTAATTTAAAAAAAAAAAATGTTTCCCAGAGCTCTATGAAAAAGTTCATTCTCAAAAATAAAACTGTTTAAAGTACATCTGTTAGTTGCATTTTGTGCAATGGCAACACTAAAATTTGCAACATGCAACAACAGTTGCTCACCCCCACCACGTGCGGTCAGTTAACTTTACTCATAGCGCCATCTTGAAATGTCAATATCCGGTTCGAAGGACCAAGTTTTATATAGTCCTTTTTTTGTTTCAAAACACGTTGACGCGAAAGATCTAGAAAAAAATCATAGTATATACAAGGATTAAATAATGTATCAAATTTTATTTACAGTCCTTTTTTATTTCGAAGCACATAAGCGGGAAAGATCTAGAATAATATATTCGGGCTTTTAGTGCCATTTGGTCCTAATAAAGTTTCATAGAGCAACTAGTCTTTATCTTAGTAATATAGATATCAGGTTCGAAGGACCAAGTTCTATATAGTCCTTTTTATAAGATTGTTATTATTATTTATAATTATTTCTTCTATTGAAATGAATAGACATGTTATAATATTAATGTAATATATTAGTTTGCAATACCCAGACTGGGCAAAAACCAATCTATGTAACGCAAGCTTCACCTTTGATAAAATAAAATATTCACTTTCCTTCTTATCATTGCCTGATTCACATTAAACCATAAATTTGGAGCACAGTTTTGTGTTCTTAGATTGAAATTCAATCATTAGAAGTTCTAACTTCCTTGAATAATTTTTTTTTCTAATAGAGACTTACCTTATCGAGAACATATTGACAACAAGAAAATATGTATTTAAAGAATCCTTTACTTTTGTTTGAATATTACACTGAAACAAAAAGAAAGAGTAGTCGATATAAAGGTATAAAATAAGAGATGAAATTATAGATATAAAAAAAATGGCCAAGAACGTGTCAAGACACGCTCATATAGAAGGGTTCCGTATCTGATACGCTATAAACGTATTCGTTAAATAACTTCAAAAGTTTCTGTCCGATTTCGCTCAAAATAATTTTCCTAATGAGTTTTTAGCATGTTCTATCAACATGGATAATTTCAAGTCTGTACGTCTAATAGTTTGGAAATGCTTGGGGGGGCCACCTTACGGGCAGGTAGACGGACGGACGGACAGAGCGAAATTACAAGGGTACCTTGTAATACAACGGAAAAATTTTTATTTTTGGAGTAATAACTCTTTCTTCTCTTCGATATGGGACAATTTCCTGCATTCTCCTTCTCATTCCAGAATTAATCAAACCCTCACAAAGTTGTACAAAAATAAATCTTACTACTCGTTTCGTATAGCAATGATGCAATTTAAAATGTATCGTCGATCAAAAAAGTGCTTTTCCATTTTGGATGACAGCTCCTAGTTAAAGAAAATGTTGCTAAGGGTTATTTTTAGAAATTAACGTAATACATAACAAGCAAAAATAAGCCTTTTAACTAATTGACGTGCAAACGACATTCGACCTTAACGTGGTAAACCAATTTCTTGGTCGACTATAAGTACAGCCATCTATCACCCGGTCGCAGCCAGAGCAACTTAACTTAGCGATCGACTAAAATGCCGACCACTGATTAGGCCACGACCTCCTCAAAAAGTTTACAAGTTTATAGTGATGACACGGAACCCATAGTGCGCGAGCGTGACTCGCACTAGCCCATTTAATTATTTTTATTGTAATTATTTTTTTTCTAAGCTAGAAAAGCGAGTGTTAGCAAGTATACTATGAATACTAAGAATGTAACTCGTAGGAATACTAAATAGGTATAAAACAGGTGGGGGTGCGACTCGCAATAACCTCACAGATTTTAATTCGCGCCTCTCCTAGTAGACTTATCGAGTTTCTATTGAGATTCTAGTATTGTATGACATTTACAAGTAAAAATTAGCTTACGTCACGATAGTTTTAGCTAAAAATAGCAGTTAGCAAAGTGACTCAAATTTAAAGGGAGCTTATTCACTATTACATAATTAACATTGTATCTGTAAATTAACAAAATAACCCAGTAGAACGGTGTTCACAGCAGTTTATGAACTCTAGACCACTCATGTACCAGGTTTCGGTCATATATACTCTAAAGAGCTATTCCCTTTGTTAAAGAATTTGGATAATAGAATAATATCGTAGAAACGGTATAGTTTGGCGGCGTGGATAAAAATTCTGTACATTCCTCAATCAATAAAGCCAGGCGATAAGATTCCTAAGAAAACTGATCAATTGATATCCTTTTTTTTTTCTAATTATTTGGAATGCTTCACGTATGCCTAACATTCCCGTATCATTTCCAAATATGTGAAACTTGTGCTAGGAGCAAGCCCGACATAGACCAGCGACGATCCTAACGACTCCTCCCATCGTTGAGCTATTAAAATCCAAGACAGTCAGGAATTGATATATTTGAAATTCAAATTCTGAGAAAAGCTGCCGGTATCTAAAAAAATAACCAGATAAGAGCGAGACAGAATCGCGTACTAAGGGTTCCGTACCATAACGTAATACTTAACCAGGTTATTTTAAGATCCATAGTTTTCGTCAGTTTTTTTTTAATTTGACAAAACACTGCAATCTTTTTCTGTGATGTAACTACAAAGTTACGGTTTTCGGAATTTTTCCTACACTTGTACTTCAAGATATCTTCTCGCTAAATTGCATTTTTCTATGTCAACGGGAAGGACTCTGTAGATTTTCTTTTCGAATGTACTAGTATAGGAAATGCGTCTGTAATGGCCATATATTTTGATTGGGTATACTTAAAGGGTTGATTTTTACATAGCTTAAAGGGTTCACAGACCTCAATATTTGTATAAATTTAAACTTTAAGCCTGTACGTGTTTTTGACAAAAATGGTCTTGAAGGATAGATAGACAAACAGACATTGTTGCAACAACATATTTACAGTTTACGAATTTTCCCTATACTTGTGCTACAAGATTTTAGCTTCTTGCCAAACTACATGATTCTAGATCAAGTGGAAATACCCTATAGGTTTTGGTCCTGTTTGCAAATGTATGGAAAATGTGACATAAACAGCCATATCTTTTGATTGCGTACATATAGAGAGTTGATTTTTTTATAACTTTAAGGGACTATAGACCTTAGTATTTGGTAGTAATCTCAACTTTATAGCTCTCCATGTCTCTGAGAAAAAGTGTCATGACAGACAGACGTACAACGAAGTGATGCTATAAGGGTTCCTCTTTTCCTTTTAGGTACGGAACCCAAAAAATATTAATATGCAAACAGTTCACAACTAAGTAACTGTTCCGCTCATTATTCATAGAAAGCATCCGCCCTCATAACTTATTTATATTTTAAAGAAAATAGCGTACTACTTTATTAGGATTACAAAGAAAGAATCCTCAAAGACCACTCGTAACTACAGTTAGTATATTAAATTATAATAGGGTATTCTAATAAAAGCCTGCAACTGGGATGTAAATTTGCTGAGAAGCCTTCGTTATTTATTACAAAGTTAAAACTTTCCGCTGCAATTTAAAACTATTCCGCATTAAATCAAAATTTCCACCTGCAGTGACATCTCATAACTTTATTAAGCCTGAGTAACTAACATCGTGACAGGCATTACAACTAGCTTCATAACTGCCACTAGTACCATGCTGTATCTTTGAAATACTGCTCCGAGTTTTCTTCTTGTAATAGGAGCATGAATTTTTATACCATCTTCCTTATTGTAGGTTTTAGTTACGGTATATTTCTTTATTTGATTCAGCCATTTCTATCCCCCCGCTGAGCAAAGGCCTCTCCAAATCCTCTCCTTATGATAAATCTATCTCTGATTTGATAAGAAACCTTTGAGAAGATAATTCTACAAACCGTGGCTACTTTATGCAACATATATATTGATGTTGCTTATAGTCAAGAGACCTGTCTCATCTACATATAAAATAAAACTTAGCAGATTTTCTCTACTGTTTTTAGGGCTCCGTACCACCAAAGAGGAAAAATAAATCCTTATATGGTCACCTCATTATCCGTCTGTCTGTCAGGATCCTTTTTCTCGGGAATGCGTAAAGGTATAAAGTTGAAATTACTACCAAAAACTGAGGCTTATGGTCCCTTGAAGCTGTGATAAAATCAACCCTCTGAATGTAAGCAATCAAAAGATATGGGTGTTTATATCACATTTCCCATAGATTTGCAATAGAAACCTTTGCATACATTTATAAAACCTTTAGGGTACGTTCTTTTGACCTAGAATCATGAAATTTAGCAAGAAGTAAACTTGAAGAAAAAGTATAGAAAAAAATTCTGAAAACCGTAAATCTGTGAGAAAAAAATTACAGTGAATTTTCAAATGAAAACAAATCTTAAAATAACCTGGTTAAGTATTACGTTATGAATATTACGTATGAACCCTTAGTACAAGTGTCTTAATTGTACTTAACCGGTGTATTGGACCGATTCTCGTTACGAACGCCATGATGCAACGGGAGCAGTCCTATTTATTTTTTGCTTTTTAGTTCCTCGCCTTTTTCTTTTTTTTTAAATAATTTATTAACTTTCTTTTGCAAATCCAAAAAGTTTTTGTGTATAAATCATCACAAACAGATTACATTTATAAAGAATTTTCTCCTCTACTAATACAGTTTTTTTAATTTTTTGATGCACTGAGTAAATGAAAATGGCGACATTTTGTGTGAGGCAAATTGATATTCTTAATGGTTTTTTATTAATTAAAATAATTTATTTAAATTTTGAATGGATCCATTTGATATGTCGCTTAAACCATTTTTCAGGACACACTAGTAAGTATTTCAAGAGTTCAGAACTAATTTCTTTGTCAATAACTAAATTGATTATTAATTTAGTACTACAAGTACTACAAGGAACCCTTATAATTTCGCTTTGTCCGTCCGTCTTTCCTTTCGTCCGTCCATCTGTCTGCCCGTAAGGTGTTCCCCCAAGCATTTTCAAACTATTAAACGTACAGACTTGAAATTTTCCATATTGATAGAACATGCTAAAAACTCACTACGAAGATTATTTTAAACGAAACCGGACAACTTTTGAAGTTATTTAAGAAATACTTTTATAGCGTATTAGATACGGAATGCTTCTATATATTTTTTTATAAAAAAAAAATCTTTAAAGTGTTTTTATTTCTTTTTTTCCCACTTAGCTGTATGGTGTATGATATATTTAACTCTAAGTAGCTGAAGTTTTTTTTTTTATTTACTTGAACGCGGTAATCTCAGGGACTACTGGTCCGATTTGAAAAATTCTTCCAGCCATAACATACAAATTGTCAGAACTGGACCAAATTGAAACAGAACCACACGGGAAACACTAGCTTTCAAATAAAAAAAGTCAAAAGGTTTGAGGTAACAAGCATTTAATAAAATACAATTGAATTGAGAAACTCCTCCTTTTTGTAGTAGGTTAAAACAATATTTTAATACAGTAACAATATATTTATACGTTTTGAACAACGCAGCTATTTTATATAAACCAATATTCACGATACAATTAGTGGAATCCTCTTTGCGGCATTTACCAAAAGACCCTAATTCTAAAACTACTTATAAATAAAATAAAAGATAAATACGTAATGAGATAGGATCGTTTGGCCAAAAAGGATTCATGTAGACTTTTGCAAGCTCTTTTGAGTACTTAAATATTTTAAAAGCTACCACTGATTCGGAAGAGACGAGCCACGAGAAGAATCAGCAAGAGACTCTTTAGCCACTCTTTTAACAATAGTTCTCACAGAAATGAGTTTTTCACATTTTTGCATGTTAACTCGCAAGTACATAGCTGAAACGACTCAACTCCAAGCAGTTTTATCATTAATATATTCTTGGACAGTATAATACGATTTACGAATAAGCGTGTTTTTAAAATGTAGCTCGTAATGAACTTTTTACTTTATTTTCGACTTATTGAACATGGAAGTCCTTATATCCTTATAATTCAATCTATATAACAACTGATTAGCAAAACAGTTGATATATAGATTGAATTAAATTTATATAAATATGAATACAAATTTGATCTCTAAATTCTGGCGGCGGATTCTTGAAATTTTTTTCCCCTTCTCAATGGTCAATTTTTTAGAATTCTTGGCAATTGCAAAAGAAGTCCCATCATAACATTTAATTTGCTGTCATCAATAGCTTGTTTATGAGGCTTCTAGTAAAGTTTAATTGAATGGGGTAAGTGCCGGGCCGAAACCCGTGGCTTGATGGAAATTTAGCATTTATTATTTATGAAGTTTCTTAGCCTCTTAAAGAAATTTCCATCTGAATACACTTTAATTTAGGACGGAGATAGAAATATTAGTCAAAATAACTGGCACTTGGTCGGCTTCCTTATTGGATTCGTACGATATTGATGACGCTAACGAAAATTTAATCAGTGTCATCGCAGACAACTTTAGCAGCTCAGTTTAGAGTAACAGAAACGTCGTAAATCGTATATTGGATTTAATTTTAAAATACGTAATATTTTACAATACCTGTAAATAAACTCAAATTAAAACAGTTTTTGCCGTCCGTCTGTCTGTCTGTTTATTGCGCGTAACACCCAAAACGGCTGGGCTCAGTCATATTAGTTAGAAACAGGTGTCTTATTGGTTAGTTTTGTCGCTTGGAACTTTCTTTATTAGTTAATAATTTCAGCGCATAGTTTTCTAAAAATAAGTAAAATTCTGTCTAATTTTGAAATATACATTTCTAATCGATTTTGCTGAAATTTTATGTTCAAAAAATTTTATTCTATGAGAAATATAATTTTATTGTAATATTCTACAATGTTTGTGCTTTTTTTTGTAAATCAAGATTTGATTGAGAGATGAATTAAAAAATATTTATTATTTTATTACAGCACCTAAATTATTTTCATTGCAGTAGTAATTAATAATCCCTTTAGATGTTATTTAACATTATACTGCATGTACAAGTGCCACAAGATGGCGTGTCTAATTATACAATAGACAATTCGTAGTTACAATTGTTATAAAATTATGAAAATTTGACTTTTTCAAAAACGTAACAGCAAATAATAAATTTGTATGAAACTGAAAACAATACAAACATATATATTACATCTGTATAAAACCACGACAATCGGCTATTATTATTATTATTATTATTATTTTAAATTTCACGTTCTATAGCCATCTTTAAAAACGGACCGAACTCATGTGTACACCTCTGTATAGCAATGTTGAATTTGTATAGTTGTACTATAATGTCAAAAGTTATTAAAATATCAAAAGATATTACAATATCAAAATGTCATCGAACAAATCGCTTTTTATTTAAAATCGGCACGTTCTAAGTAAACAGAGTATTGGAAATTAGCTATTTTTAGCTATATTCACGATTTTTAGTTTCCCTTTCACAACTTTTTAAAATGTCGATTTTTCTGGTAGTCTTTTTTGTCAGTTCAAAGGGACGAAAAATCTTAAACAAACTTTTAACGATTAAACCAAAATCTATGAACAAATAATATCTATGGTAGGATATACGAAATCCAATCAATGTGATTACAGTTTATACTCTGTTCTATACTACTGTTCGCGTGCTTTAATCTTAGAGATTATGTTTGTACACTGAAAGTGGTATATGCCTTTTAAACAAAAAAAAAAGGGGCGAAAATCCCAGCCGCAGTCGCAGCGTCAACAGACACAAACAAAGCAGCACCGCAGGCGCAAGCGGACGCGCAGACTACGCGCTCCACGTACGGCAGCGGTAGTCTTGACGCTGCAGCCGGAGGCGGAGACCAAGGGCTTGACGTACGCCCAGGTTATCGCCGAGGCTAAGCGTAGGATCGGCCTCAACGAACTCGGTATTGACGAAGTTCGGTGCAAGGTGGCAGCTACTGGGGCGCGGATTCTAGAGGTGGCCGGTGCCGATAACACCGCGAAGGGAATACCTTTTTTTTTAAAAATAAAGTGCCTGATAAAAAGGATTATTCTGATAGAATATGTCCATGGGCGCCGGTAGGCACTTCGGTGCCTGCTGCCTGCTCGTCTGCCCCCTTGTAACATAAAAAAAAAAACTAGTATTGTATTCAATATTATATAATTTTTATATTCAAATGAAGAACTTTATTGTTGACAACAATAATAAAGAAATAAAGACATTTACAATGTACTTAAATTTAAATAATAAGAAGAACACTATATACATAATAATATTAAAAAAAAAAGAAACTAATTCTAAATTAAACTAAAAAAGAAACATAATATACTATGTAATATGTAAATCATATTATGGTTTCAAAGATAATCTTCAATTTATAATCGAAATTTACGACAAGGTCCCCCAGCTCTCTTGAGGACCCTTAGAAAAACTCGGTCGTGTCAGATCAAGATAAGGCAAGTTAATAACGTGGCGATAAATTTACACTTCAACAATCTTACGAATTAAATGTGCATAAGGAAATTGAAGAGTCACAAAACTGTAAAAAAAAAACGTTCACTCGTCGCTTGTCAAATATTCGAATGCGATTATTTCTTTTAATGTAACGAAAATCGTTTAAGAATTGCGGAAAAAATATAATCTGAACATTTTTTTAACGGAATGTAAGAGCATCAATATTAACAACTTTTTTATAGTTTAGGCGCCTTATCTACGTAGTACCGCAACGCTTTAGTGACTACAAACTTGGCATCACGGGCTCCCCTACTACAATTCGGCTGCAGGCCAAAAGGAATGCAAGCGTAGCACTTCCTCCAATTAAATGTATAATGTAAGAGAAAAAGAACCACCTTACATTTACCTAGAATAGCAAAGGTGGTGAGTAAGCCGACCCGGAAGCCAACCAGGAACGAGCCCCCCACGGCCAGTCCGTGAGTGAAGTTGTCGATGGAGTTGGCCATCAGGTTCAAGTAGCCAGCCACCTGAAAATTGAGATATCAAATATACGTTAAACCAGACTTCCTAACGTATGTCAAACATGAGTGCAACCTGAAGTGTAAAGTAACCGTAAGGCGCTTTTTTACAAGTCATAATTAAAGTATACAAGAAGGTACCTATTGCATTTCAACATTATCAGTACCTTAGTCTCTGCGGAGCCAGACATAGCTCAAAATGTTGGTACATTCTTGTCCTTGAAAGTTCTACTAAGTTCTACAAAACTTTGTGCAGTTACACAAAGTCGGCCACGCTACATGATCATTGGAATGATCATTCATATGAATCTATGCCTGACTCCGGCATCACAAAGACACAAAAACTTACTTAATCCTGGTAGGATAAGGCGGTTAAATTTATTTTGTACACGAAGTATCTATTACCAATCCAACTAACGTGCAATGAAGAACTATATTAAGCAAAACTGATGATGATGATGATACCAATGTTTTAGAAATTAAAATTTCCCCCTTTTAGTTGTCAACGCAAACTTTTAGTTGTCGCACGCAAAAGGGGACGTAACTTATGCTATGCCATGTCTAAAAGCTTTGTGACATCATATGTCATTCTTTTTGTATTTTCTTAACATACTACACAATTAAAAGAAACTGTTTATTATACCTAATTAGGTGATATCACACCGAGGGGGTTGAGGTGTGACATAATTTATGGATATCATTGAGGTGAACTACTTGTTCGTCTGCCACTGTTGTTGTTACGTATAAAAACTCACGTCTTTCTTTTCACTCTTCTCCTTGGAAGCCTTCAGCGCCTTCTCCTTGGCCTCCCGCAACAGACACCGCCCCATCCAGCGGTTGCCCTTGCAGCGGACGGCGCCGTTGGTCGACGCCAGGGCGCTGCAGCAGGCGCCTTCACCTACCGACGAAGACACCACCTAACTAATGGACGTGCAAACGACTTTCGACCTTAGGGTGGCAAACCAATTTCTTGGTCGACTATTCAAATTACGACCATAAGAGATAACCTAGGAAATCCAATGATTATGACACAAGTTTTTTTTTAATTTTGTATACTACCAGCGGACCCGGCAGACGTTGTCTTGCCCGAATTGTGGCTCGTCTGCTGCTATAAGCCAATTAAAAAATTTCCTTTACCTCCTTCGTTCAGAACACTGACCGAATGTTTTATGAAATAATAATTTTTACATAGCACGTCAGTGAAAAGTTTATTTGAAGTATCGACCAATTCTGTATTCTTAAATAATCTTTCCACTTTTCCTTTACTTCTTTTCTTTTAAACTGTCCTTGAAGTAGGAAGAATGAAACACAACAAACAGAATTGAAAGTCGTCCAGCAGTTTTACAGTTTTAGCGAGACCAACGAACGACGACTGATTTCTATATATATAGACAGAAGATTTCTCTTACCTTTCGTGTTGTTATTGAAGACGCACGTATCGAAGAGCTGTTTGGCAGTGACCGTGCCGTTTCCTCCACAAATGCCCTCTCCATTCTCCTTTCCCCGGAACTTCCTCTCCACCTCCAGAAGTTTCTCTATCTCCTCTATCTCTATATGATTGACGTTTCCGTTCTTCTCGGGTTTCTCTTCTTCATCTCCCTCTGTGGTCGCGAACAGTTTCTCCACGACTATAAAGACCAGCATTCCAAACAGGCACCAGAGACCACACTTCATAGAAACATGCTCTCCTTCTAGAAGTTAAAAGAAGCACAGTAAGTAGAGTAATCTACAGTAATAAAATCAAACATCTCGGGTACATTAACTCACTTTTATTCAATTCTTTAAAAGGCTTTACTAAAATTACACTCTAAACTAAGTCCCAGTAATATACTTTAGTAGAACTTTGCTTTATTCATAGATACAATTAAATGCTTAATTACAGAGTAAACTGTTCGCTGCCAATCATACGAATGAATCGCCGCCAAAACTGCTCCTTTACCACCTCCAAATCGCTCAAGTACCGGCATGTCGAAAAGCTCTTATTGACTTATTGAGCAATCGGAAATAAGAACATCTTTTGTTAAATTTTCATTTGACTCCACAAAATTACTAAACAATTATGACTACAAATTGAACGAAAAAATATAATAATAAAATACTAAATGAATGGAAACATTTACAAAATACGAAAGAAATGCAGGGATTTTAACAATCCAAAAAAGACAGTTTTAATAAAAGTTTCAAACCTCTAAGAATCCTAATATAAATTACAACATTATTGAATTTAACTCGGGTGAAGACACGGGTTTTAGTTAGTACCTAAATACAATTGAGAAATCCCCGTTCCATACAAACTAGATAGCGTATCTATAAATATGTATCAATAAACGGGACAAATGTCATGTGAGTAACATGAACAAAGTATATATATATATATAAATAATTATTATCTATACATATAAATAAAGTTTAAGTGTCTGTTTGTAACGTCGAAATTAAGTTATTTGCCAAGTTTTGTGCCAATACGATACCTATAACAAAAACGCGAGTTAAATATTTATTGTCTCTCCGTTTTTTCCGGGACTGCTGAGCCGATTACAATGGGACTTTCGTTGGCAGATAGCTGATATTGTAAGGAGTAACATAGACTACATTAGTGTTAGGAAAATAATTAGGGTTCCTAATTTTCATTTCGTAAAGTATAAAAACCCTTCAAAATTTAATAAAATCACTAAAATTACGAGGACGTAATCGCGGGGTACCGCTATTAAACAATATGAATAGTACGATAAAAAAATGGTTCTAATTTTTTAAATTCTAATTTAAAAGCCCTTTGGAGCAATTTTAAGCACTTATAAAAGTATTTTTTTTTTTACAAAAAATATAATTCTTCAAAGATAATTTATAATATTGTGGTATTATATTAAAGTTAAGTTTAAGAAGGAGAGGATTCTATCATCAATCAATCAAAGCATACATAGCGCCAGCGGCTGAGTCCAATAGTGTATCTAAACCATTTTCGTCACAACTTGGCCACAAAACATTTCATAAAAAGTCTAGGAGTACCATTACATACACACGCACATGAAAAATTCATGTAGTGCGTAGTGATAATTTCATTCATAAGTAAAGTTATGTTTGTTTACTATTTTTTCCCTGCACGCTCTACGCTAGCTTGGAACTCCAAACCTCAACCTTCGAGTTGTGCCATGACGACATTCATAACAAATATCAACTCAACGCCTATAAACATAAGGTTTCATTGCGCTCGAGTGATGCGCTATCGATTCGGAACACAAAACCTCCGCACATAATTATAGCTGAATCTATATACATATATGTAGAAACAGTATGATCTAACGTGAGGGGAAAACTCATTATCGAAACGTGTGTTCAGGATTACTCATAATATTTTAATACTTATTAATTAGCCCTGATGGCGCAGTGGCCGATAAGGTGTCACATGATTACGGATAAAAGTTATGTAATTGAATTGTTAGTTCTCCAATTAAAGAGAAAACAATTTATTAACATCAGTATACTTAACGTTAGACCATAATATTAATGCATGTTAAGTACTTTTTTTTCTTATAACTAGAACGAAATGACAGAAGGGGGTAATTGCAAAAATATATCTACACGAATAAAGTTGTCTACCTTATGCCGGAGCCAGACATAGCTTGCAATAGTGCGAAAGTCCGATGAAGGTTTTTATGGAGAGAAAAGAAGGGAATTAGGATTCTTTGGAAAGAATGATCCATAAACCATCGGAATGGTACAAAATAATTAAATTAATCGCGGGTGAAGTCGCGGATTAAAACTAGCGGTACATAAAATTACTAATACTGTATTTTTGTTTAGCGAATTTTAGTGTTGTGGTTCGTATAATAATGGGTCATTATTAAATTATGCTTGTACGGCGGCCGACCTTGGAATTGAACTTGCGGGCAATGCCATTGTATACAAATACTATGTTAACGATTAAATTAAACAACGTGCCCGACCACACCGCTTCTTTGATGATTTTTACGTTGTTTCTTTGTTGTGTCCATTATAATTCTTAATTCAAAACGGGATAATATCTTGTCTATGTACATAAGTCATCAAGGTTAATATCAAAGACAAAATGGCTGTTTAATAAGGTAAGGTTATGATCATGATTCCTAATCTATTAGATGCTCTTCTCTCGCGAATTCGATCCGTCCAGGACGAATCGAGTAAGGAGGCGTCTTGCAAACCGCCCGCTTCCGACCCAATAGTGGTGTACTGCGGCTATAGAACATAATACGTAGGCCAAAATGAGACTATTGCCCAGGTAACATGATTGAATGTGAGAAGTGATCCTTTGGAGCCCTTATTGTGGCGATGAGGGTGAATCCCGGTTTCTAGTGGGTATTCTGACACCAGCTGGCTAGTCCCACACTCTCAGCCGAGACTGATGCGTGTATATAGAGTTCAGTGTCGACTGAGGTGACTAAAAGCATTTTCCAAGGAAAAAAACAGCTCAGTTTTCTTAGAACTACTCACCTTTAGTACTGGCAAGGTCATGCTCCCAGGCTTCTGGCAGTAGGTGGAGGAAGACGTCCCCCAGCAGGCCTCCGACTGCGAAGCTCAGCAGGATACGTAGAGTCGCTGCACCCGCTGGAACATACATACGGGAAGATAAGTTAACTCTTAACAAATAAATTAAGTTGTTTGTTCATTAACGCTTTAGCGGAACCACAATTATTAATTTAACCAATTTGGTTAAACTCCATTGAGGATATTTATTCCATTACAATTATATACAAATTTTATCGATGTTGGTGGAACGGTTTTCTAGGATTCAACAAAAGTCTAAAAATTTATACACATTATACAACGTTATACATCGCTTATACTTTCGTTTAGTTGCAGTTGTAGCTAAATACATTTGTTTTCCACCAAAAATTAAAAATTAAATTATATCAAAACAAAAAGCAAACTGAATTCCATGTGAACAAAATCACGGGTTTGCTTCTAGAGTTTGTACATAATACGTCCAATATGTTTATCTATTATTTGGTCTAATGTGACATTTATTAAGTTCGCTCTGATGTTTTTTTCCGAGCCAGAATATATACCGGTAAAACAGGTTCTTCAAAACACCAGATAACGACGAAACTGTTTATTAGAAGACGAAAACTGAATAATGTAAAAAGCTATTATTTCTGTACAAGTAAATAAAGCTAAAGTGTCTTATAGTAACGTCTAATTTAAATTATTATACTATATGCCAATCACTTAGGCTATTTATCTGCAAGATGTGAACTTATGTTCTTGCAAATTTCCTAACAGATTTCACCGAATACGCCGGGACTTTCACTGGCAGACGAAATGGGAATGTTATAAGGAATAATATCAAAAATTCCCGAGCAATACAAATACAAGTAAGGATAATTGAAATATATATATAAAATAAAACGGCTATTCCAAATATTTTCTCTTACAGGCAGACAGACGGAAAAGTCAAATGTTTCTAAGCTCTACTTAGATAGTGTTATCTACTATTGTATAAAAATGCAATAGACTTAAAAAGGTAGTTAGAAACGACAATACAAACACTTGAATTTTATTTGAATAGATAACACGTATCAATCGGTGTAGAACAGATTTTGATAAAATCTATTACTTTTATCAGCTGATTGTTTGTTCAATTAGCACTTATCTTGTAGTATTACGTTATGTCATGGAAATTGTAGCAAGCATCTTACACTTGTGATGAGTATAGTTTAGCAAAAATACAAGTGTAAATTTTATCCCCATAAGTTTACACACCCTGGGATGAAAAAAAAAATCGTTCACTCCTTAAGATTCGATTTTATATTTCAAAAATAGCATTGTTATGTTTAGACAATAATTATTTTATAACCTTATGTGCTCTTTATTAAAAAATGTTACAAATATACACTATTTTTAAAATTGTTTCATTTCTATAAATGCATATCGCATCTAAGTAATGGCGTCATCGCAAAAGTTTTAGAAATCAGTTCGCATATTTTGCAAGATGTATATATAAAACTATAAAAAATATGGCCCTTTGTCATTATAGATATATTTACCTATTAAAACAACAATACTCAATAAACACAACGTTATTTATTTTACGATTAAACATTATATTATAAATTTACGAGGTACAGCAAGAAGTCGTGCCTTATCAGTAGTTAACAATGCGTTATAGTATGTGGTACAGCAGGACCCGGGACTTAGGTATTTTGAATCATGTCACCTGATGGCAAGCGTTGTTGCAGTTCAGTACATATTAATTCTTGCACTTACAATTATAATTTGGAATAGATATTTCTATCGTACAAATCCAGAAACAAATCCTGGAGAATTTTATACAACAGAACTATTACCGGACCAAAGGTTAGGCGGTTCACCTGATTTCTTGAGTGTAAATCTTTGAGGGGACTCTTTTATCTTAAGTCGTATCGGTTTGTGCACAATAGAGTAGCAGTTTATTACATATAGATTTTGTACGCTGGAAATAAAAAATCTGATAGCTGTAAGGATATCTTAACTGTCGTGTTAATATCATGTGTCTTTCTCTGATTACTATCACATTTGTATTAACATACATGAACCCGGTGGAACTCTGTGGAACTAGTGATAAGGCATACAGACATATTATGCGCCCACTGCTCTACCTGCGAGAACTCGCTTTATATAAGTTATTAGCAGCACGAGGCAACCAAAGTAGGGCCACACTCCGGCACTTCATAGTATTCGGACCCTCTGATATTGAAGACTTCATAAGTGAGTTGCAGTCTTTGAATGGAGAGAGTACCTTTGCCAAGCCTATTGATTGCACCCACTGAGGACTTTCGACTTGGGCATACAGTTTTGACGAATTTGGAAGTCACTTAAGGGACTTCACAGAGTCAGTATAATGTTTGTCAAGGTATCGCTAAGAAGTTATTTGCCCTCCGAAGAATTCGTCTACTACGAAAGGGTTTTCCTTAATTTAAAAAGAATACTTTATGACTTTGAGGTATAACCAATATTCGCTTTCACTCTGGGTTACTTTGTTTTTCAAACTTCAGAGTAACGTGAGGCTTTAAATCCAAAGTCGGAGAGATCACTGCTATCGGGTACTGGTGCGACCGCACGTATTGATAAGGCGGTGCGCAGCGGTGGGTTTGATAAGAGACAAGTGTGCGCCGTCTGTGCAATGCTAAACGATTTAATTGTATCTAAATTAGCCGGCAACAAACTCAGCTCAATATTTGTCCCCGCCTGCTCGTTTGCCCCATAGTCATATAAACCTACATAAACAACATAGAAATCAATATTCAAGATCAATATGTTGCAAAAGGAGATGTAAAATTCTCTCCTAATATTCTCATTAATAATACAGTTATATTTTTTTAAAGGCTTATGTTAGGAGTGACCACGACATGGTCATGTGACCACGGAAGTCGTAGTTTACTCAGTGGCCGACATTTGAGTATATCGCTAGTTTAAGTACTTTCTACCGCAGCTGGGTGATAGATGAGTGACCAATTCTAGCACTGATTTTCATATATCCGTCCTCCTCCGTGTTTTAGAAGGCGCGTAAAACAGTGGGTCCTGATTAATGCCACTGAGTGAGATTGTGGGCCTTTCGTGGTGGACGTCGGAAGGCAGTCGGTCATCTTAACTTACCCCACAGCCAAATCCTATGCAATCTGAACGAACTCTGGTACTAGATCGGGATAACGCTAGATAAGAGTGACCACGACGATAGCCCAAGCGAGTCGGAGATTAAATCGAGTTCCTTCTACGTATTTTAGTCGATCCTTCTGCTACCCAGACTACTATATTATACCATCCTAGTAATACCCAAAACTTCAAATGAACACAAAGAAACGATCCATTATTTAAGCGAGCCTTGTCTTTTCAACTGATGCATTGGGTTATGAGTTAGCGTTAACCCGAAGTCAAAAATAGCATACGAGTTTTGAAGAATGCAGACACAAAAAAACACTACGCGTCTGGACTGCCGAATCGTCGTTCCATAATTTTAACCATGGAATACAGAAGGTCGGGATCACAAGATAATACTAAAAGACAGCTTTGCATCCTACGCTGAGCACAAATACTATGTATTAGAACTATTTTATTTTAATGTATCGTTTGTACGAATTTGAATATTTTATTCCAAAGCGGCGTTAGACTTCTGATTCCTCAATAAATCAACTTATGACTAAAATTGACAATACGCCTACTGTATACTTCTATAAAGGCGACTTTAAAATAAAAGATAATTTCATCAAAATTGCGGCTTTTACGTTTTCAAACCTAAGTGTGTTCTTAAGCACACACAGAAGGCCTGCTGCCTTCTTATGGTTACGATACAGGGACCTTTAAGAAAAGAGTTTGCTTATTTCTCACCACGAGCCTGGTGCCGACAACTTATGACGGTTTAGTTGAAGGTAGGTTTAAAAAAAAGTAGCTTATTTTCTCTTTGACAAATTTTATGATCATGTCATAACTAGGTCATCAAGTGCCAGTGTCTGGCAGTCTGTTGTCCATGTCTCGTTTATCAGTTCCCCTAGTTATTTTTATCTGTGGCACATTCTCTCAATCATTAATTCCACGAATAAACAAACGATAAGACTTGACCAAAGAAATAAACTTGAATAAAGAAAACAATAATAAGCACCTCGAATTCATCGGAAATTTCATATCGAGTATTACTGTGCGCGGTAATAAAATATATGGGATTCCCTTTATTCTAATATTGTTATTACACCAATAAATATACACACTCTAGTGAGATCAGACCGTGGTTTAACATTAGGAATGTTGAGGGCACAATTGAAACCTGGAAAAGCTTAAAAAATTATCACATACGCGTCAGACCAAACGTTGCAGACAAATGGATGCTCCATAAGTCCACCACAAGTCGAAATGCTCTTTCAGTAACAGAATTTTGGATTTCAAAAGGCATTCCTGTGTTTCCTAGCCCCTCATTTACCTCATTACAGTCTCTATAACTTTTTCTTTTTTCCTAAACTGAAATATGTCCTCAAAGAACGCCATTTCGGGTTTTTAAGAAACATCTAAAAGAGTGTGACGGACGCTGGTGGACATCACACTGGTTGAAGATTTCCAGCGCCGCTCCCAACAGTGGTAACGACGTCCCTATTGGTGTGCTCAAAGGCAACTATTTTGAAGAAGATAACTTTGATGTTTGAACAAAAAAACATTGGTAAATAAAAAATCAGACTCGTTCTAAAGCGGACGTTGACTCGAATAGCAGCTAGTCTATACACAAAAAGAAGGGAACTGAAGGTTGTTAAGGTCATGTCTCGCTATCACTGATAGGTACGTAAGACAACGATAAAACTTAAGATCGACAGTTTTGAAATTACATGAGTCCTCGACCGATAAGAAGTTGATCGATCGGTCGATTTAACGTAATATGTTTGTCTAAACTCAAATATTATAAAGAAAATATTTACAATTTTTTAAGTCCCTAAATAAATAGAGATGTACATACATAGGTGTATTAGGCAAACTGCATACGGTCGTCCACATGCTAGTCAAATATTGACTATTAATGTTAGACGACAAAATATGAAATTCACTCCTACGCAATAAGATGTTTGCCGGCAGCATATCTGTGGAAACAGTTGCTAGCATTAAGGGAACTTTTAGAGATGAGCATACTCTTTTCTTAAATACCGCAATCAGACCCTTCTTGGGACCTTTCCAGCACAGCACTTTCGCAATTGTGGTAATCACTCAGGTGAACCAGCTGCCTATTTGCGAATTGATATATATATATATATATATATATATATATATTAAATCTGTCAAATCTTCAAACATTTTAATATTATGCTGTACAATCTATGAAATTCTCGACTTTTATCTACTATTAGTAATATGCATGTAGTATACTTATAAACCTTCTGATGATGAAATGATGACGAAAGCCGCATTAAAATCCGTTGCGTAGTTCTAAAGATCCACGCATACAAGGACGGGAAGCGACATCATGTTATACTATGTAAAGATGTAAAAAAAACAATTATAATATCAATATAACCTTCGGTCAAGCGCAAGCAATAGGGTGACTAAGATTTATCTCATATATATGTAACTGATAAATTGCTTTCTTAATGTAAATAAATATATAATAACTGCGATAAGTAAAAATTAATTAATAAAGTAGAATGCAAGAAACCCATATGGTAGGTGTTATAAATCTGACAGCAGTCAAGCGCGTTGCTTATCCGGCATAAAAAACGGTTTTATTCCTATGATTACATTTAGATATACATATGTCCCTATAAACTAGTGCACTTAATATTGTTATTCTCCAGCAACATCGGAATAGAACCGAAACACGTTGAATTCAGTCCATCCTTGTAATGGTTGAGACGCCGATATTCTAATAACAATTTTAGCGTCAGTAAAATCGGGGGTCAGAGCTAGTGTTGATCAAAAGACACGTGTGTTAGTACACTAACTGTACAAACATTTACATCGTTCATTAATTGAGATCATCACATGCAATTGCCACAGGCTTGTTTTGTACCAGTTTCCATATGGAGTTGGTAAGGCCAATGATTGCCGTTTATAAATTGTCTAATGGGGGGAACAGCGATAAATTCAAAATACATTTATTAACTTCGGCGTTTTTGATGAGTAGACATCAGTTAGTACTTTTTTTATTATATTGTAATAAGATACATGTTTTATAAACTAAAAAAAAAGGTTCCTTGCGCCTCGGTCTACAGCCACAAACAAATTCATAAGGTATTGATAAGAGTCACTCAGTGGCGGTATTCTTAAACAAATAAGGTTTGTCTTAGAATTTGCGTAGTGTTGCATTCCTAAGGAAAAGAGGGTAGAAAACGCGCGAGAAATAACAATTTTCAACGATCTAAAGGGTATGAACGGTGTCCGTGCTGACAGACGATAAGCTTGTTGGTCACTTTATTTACTAAATATTATATATTAACCACTGATTCGACCAGAAAGCCACTGATTCACCAAAACAGACGATGGAACACTTTTTAAATTAAAGCGATGGTCTAGCTAGCAAAAAGATTCTCTTTGGATTGGCCTAACCACGGTTAGTGGGCATTTGTTCGGGTTGTGGGCATTAAGTTTATGGAGGGTAGATTTAAAGTTGCTGTTAAAATATACAAATAATACACATATTTTTGCATTGAAAGTTAAAAATGTCTAAATGTCATTGGTTACATATGTCACTCCACAGAAAATATTTTATTGGTCCGGGCTATTAATAGAATGCTTAGCACTCGAGATTGCGATGACTTGTGAAATCTGTTGGGCAACTGACCCGACTGAATGATTTCAATGTTGATAAAAAATGAGATATCGGAAACAAGACAGCGCTTATCGTACAGAATACAGTAGATATATACCATTTTCTAGATAGTAATAGTCAAAATCATGCGCGTTGTAGGATTTTTTTTCCCGCACAGAATTTTTGTTTAACCAGCTGTATTGGACTCTACGGATTTTAAATATAAATGCACATTTTTTACTCCAAAACCGCCATTTCTCTTCATCTCATTTTCGTGTTTATTGGTAGTCACTTGTAATTAACAACACCTAACCCCAAGCAACAAAACACTTACCCCTTTGTTTTGCGATATTGCAAAGGCAAATAAATTTGTACAAAAATACAACTTAGCTAGTTTGGCGTATATTGGGTGTCGTATCGTAAGTCTTCCAATGAGGAAATTCATTAATTTATATACAGGAGTACAAAAGTTAATGACTTTCGTCATTGGGAGACTTACGATAGACACCCAAGATACGCCAAACCAGCTAAGTTGTATTTTGTGAACATCCTAACATAATTTATTTTAGTAGAAAATTCAAACTAAATTAATCAATAGATAACGTACATGAAATGTATAATAAAGCAAAAATAGACTACAACACAAATATCTATGAACATATTTTTGAAGAAATGTTTTATACAATGAATGAATTTTATAAATTATTTAAAAACACATCATAAAAGACAGTATTTTACAGAAGAAAATAGTGTTAGCAACATTTAGGCTTAGCACATTCGTAGACATATGAACACATAATATGCCACATTCGCAAAAGCAGTGATCGCTATTCCTTAGATGTAAATGACGAAACTGATGGCCCGGACAAAAAGACAATGCACTTGTTGATAAACCCCTTATGAAAAAGAACACTGAACATTGCCATGAATCAATTTTCATTACGAGAGCCAATACCTAGTAATTCGTTACTTGCCCTTTTGTTTAACAAATTAATAAAATTAAAATGCCTTTCAGTAATTTCAAAGTAACTGCCTTTGTCTACAAAAATGCTGAATACACTTGTGTATACAGTGTGTTTTGTTTTTAAATATTATAAAGTATAAACAATGCTGTGAGCATCAGCTAGGCCACAACAATATTTTTTTGTAAAACTAGTCATTATCAATTTAATGTGTCAATCAAATTGCAGTGTTATCTAAACCTATTGTGTGTACCATACTAACTATTGAACTCACTGTGTTATGGATAGAGCATATTTCCTTTGTGATAGGAAGCAATTTTATAAACATATTGTACAGTTTGTACACTACTGTTTCCTATTTGTGTGGAAAATGTACATAAAGAATTAATTATTAAAAATAGTTTTACCAACATCATGATGAAAATAAAATTGGTTAAATCAAATAAGATTTTCCAAAGTTATTGATATTGATAACATACCATAATTTAAGGTACCTTAGATTTCTCTAAAACAATGGCAAGGGACAAATAAGTTTAGGGTAGGTGGAGGAATATTGTGCTTTCTTCAACAACATTAGTTAATTAGATATTATCATAAATAATCCATACCATAATTATTATTATTAGCATAGCATAGAACTCATGTAATGAACATAGGGTTTGCCTCAAGTGAGTTAAATGCTGTGTTTATTATTATAAATTATGTATACCGTTCATGAAAGTTTAAAATAAAAATTCATTTTGATCCCAGTTATACTATTAAAAATTATTAATATTTATGTAGCCAAATTTATCATGATTCATATTAACTGTGCATCATAAATTGTGTTCAGATTTATTACTTTATCCATAATACGTACACAAGTATTAATTATTATCTAAAAAGATAACCTATCATGTAATACACTTTTTGAACATAAAATTGGCTAGTAGCGTGTCAAGACCTGCTTATATAGAAGGGTTCTGTATCTGATATGCGTTAACATACTAGTCAAGTAACTTCAAAAGTTGACTGATTTTGTTAAAAATTATTTTCCTGATGATTTTTTAGCATCTCCTATTAACACCATAGACTCTAGAATATTTCAAGTCTCTACATCTAATAGTTTGGAAATCCTGTGGTGGGAACAGCCTGGGTGAACCACCATCGTGTGGACAGACGGACAAACAGACAGACAAAATTTTCAAGGATTTCTTATAGAACTACAGAAGTCTAAAAAAAGGCATGCATCAAATGCACTGTATAGTGACTGAGTAAGATAGACAATTATGATAAAGGTGAATTTTGTTCAGAACATATTTATCAGATAAATCTGTCTGACAGTTTTTATCATGAACTTGGATGTACTGTGCATCAGAATATGAAACTTGGGACATCAAGTGTTACAAAGATAACCTTTAATCTTTAAAAAATGTAGCTTTAAAACAAATACACATTACTTGTAAAAAAACCTGATTCTATTTAACCGATAGCCTCTTCAACTGGCTTAATAAATATCCAAAATCATCCAAACAATATTAATGCTTGTTAAAAAAAATATTTTCCATTTTTGGAACGAGAAAAAGACAACTTTTTTATTGATTGTAAAATGTTTTTAACATTTTGAATTAAAATTTTTATTATACTTTTAGTACACTTACAGCCTTAAAATAATTTGGGACTTTGTATACAAAGAATGCATGATGAGACAAAGGAAGGTCTATTCGAACTTTTAAATATATTTTTATATATTCTAATTATTTATAAGAGTATTTAAATTCTATGTAAAATTTGAATTGAAGACAATAGCAAGGAATTTCACCTATACTTATATATAAAGCTGAAGAGTTAGTTGGTTCGTTTACTTGCACACGCTGATCTCAGGAACTACTAGTCCGATTTGAAACATTCTTTCAGTGTTGGATAGCCCATTTATCAAGGAATGGGGAAAGAGGGGGAGGGATAATATTATATACTTTATACATTAAGCTTTTACGTAAATTATACTTTATAATTTATTTGAAATAAATAAGTATTTCACCTAACTACAGGGTAAAGGAGATATTTAAAATACAAACATAGTTTTAAGAAAAACAGTTAAAATAATTGGGCCAAATTAGAGTTCAACAGTACATCAAATTTATATTTCATTTCATAAATCCGATTTAATAACATGTTCGTAGCTAACATTGTAGTTATAGATATAATAAATTGAAACAAAGGAACAATGTCAGTTCGTTGTCCAATTTATATGACGAAGTGACGACAAAAGGAACTTATAAATAGTTCGCCGACCGTTTTAACGACTATAAGATCGCACTCACCTCCGTCTTTGAAGGATGCTGTCTCATCTATGGGTATAATCAGCAACGGTAGGATTCCACTGAGACCGACGAGCAATGATGCTAACGCAGAAAAGAACCAGGGATGTTCATCTAGCTGCTCCACAAAACTATACAAATATTCGGGGAACAATCCCGCCGCCAATACGCTATTCGAATTCTCCATTTTTATTGTTTTTAATTCAAAATGTAATCAACGAACGCAATTGATTAGCTGTAGCTCTTACTTGTATATTCGTATTAATTAAAATCTTTCAGCATATTTTATGAAAATTCTGACGCCGAAACGAACTAATCTGCACTGAGATTGAGTACGTCCAACTTTAAGTCCACAGAGTGTCGTTTGCAATTTCTTAATCTTGAAAAATGACAAATTTCGAAATAATCGGTGTTATTTCATTTTCGCCACTTAATTAATACGCAACCGAGACAACAATGAACGCGATGCACCTACACTATCGCAAATAGCAGAGTAACGAATATTTATGACTGCAGTTCTATTTCCTTATATATATTTGTTTTGCTTTTCATTGAAATTTGAACGTCAACGAGACGTCGGAGTCGAGACCGATATCAAGAATGTTGAGGGAAATGAATGTATGATATGACTGACTATTAAAAAGACATCTCTAGTGAGCTGTGCGATCGAATGATGTGCTAGTGTTGCGCAAAGTAAAGATAATTCTAGTATCGGTTTTAATTAATCGACGTAAATGATAATAAAAAATATATTTAAAAGTGTGCATTTGATTTTAATCCTATCGTAAGACTATTTAAAAATAGTTTCGAAAAAACAATATGTTGGAAAATATTGTAAATATTAGATTTTACTTATCATCTAAAATACCTTAAATAAGTAGTTTCTTAATTTAGCTTTGTAATTTCACTATACTTCAATGAAAATACTTAAATTAGAATAAAATTATTAATTTCATGCACTGCAATTAAGAACGATAAAACAGATATAAAGTACAGTTAGAGATTGTAAAGATTAATTAGAATCTATAAAAAACCCTTACCTAACTGATTTGTAGAGAACGTAATGCGTGGCCTAGACGGTCAATTTTCTTGCGCCATATCTCGTCTTGTATAACATTATTGGCCGTATAGACTTGATATTGAAGATTGTGCAATGATTGAAAGAAAATATGAGGGAGTTTAGTTTTTATTGCATATCTTTCCATTTCATAGTCTAGGGTCATTATTGCGCAATATTTGCATTCGGTGGGTTTTCTTGACGATGACTAAGCATGCGCATCAAAAAATGGCGGAAGGAGAATATTTAAGATTGAAGGAAAGTTTATCATTGTATGTATTCGGTTGTATCGTCTCTGTGGAATGTCAAAGGCAAAGAATATTATGACCGTGATAAAAACATGCAGCTAAATCTTGCTTGGACAATTTGTTTCGCACGATGTACACAGGATTACACTACTCTCTGACTGAATACGAAAACATTGCACTGTCCTGTATTAATGTGCAATATAATTGATTTTTGGATTCAAAGCACCATTCAATCTTATTGTGCAATAATTTTATCGTTCACCGTTCAATGTTATTGTAGATCTAGGCCACTGGCAACTGGTCGTGAAATTCTAAGTAGATGCAAATATTTAATTATTTATTGTTAACCAGTTTACAATGTGATTATTTTGATAAAAAAGTGGCATTCCAAATCCAGGTAGTACCTATAAAAAATTAATTAAAATTTTGAATGGCATCAATCACGATACACACATATTAGGATTCAATGAATATAGCGCCATCTATTAAAAATACTCTAAACTACAACGCTAAAACTATCTGAATACCGTTTGTCTTAGATGGCGTCGTTTGGAGTACAGATGCAATAATAACATCAAATTTTTAATGGCACGATATTATTTATCTTTTAAATGTGATAGACTAATAAAATATATTTTTAAGTATTATCTAACTAACTGAAACTCAGCGCAACCGCTATCTTTTATTGGTCCTATAGTCTATAAAACAGGTTCCCAAACTTTTTTTCATAGACCACTTTCAAAATATAGCTGGTTCCAGTGGACCCGCTGCAAACTGCAGGGGACACCTGCACCATTTCTGCCATATACCCGAAACTCGGCCAAACTGAAGATTAGATTTAACTATAGAAATTCCCGATGCGGCTGACTTTCTACCACGAATTAATAGTTTTCGAAAATAACTATTTTTTTTTGAAAAATATTAATTAATTAATTGAATCATCAAACTTTTCTTCTTTTTTCATTTACTCACTTTACAAGGGACCAATAAATTCTCACTTCTTTCATTTAGGAAACACACAATATAGAGTATACAAGTTTTTACAAGTTACAGTCGCGGAACTCCTTAAAATATTATCCCTATAATCTACATTGACAGATGAAGCTTGACTTCATCTATCAATGTAGATAACAACCAACATTTTAGTTCTTTACTATCGAAAGCAGAAAAATTTTGTGCACCCCCATTTTTTTTATCACATCAGCGTATACCCCCGTCGAGACACCCGTGGATCCCCGGGGGTCCAACTGGACCACTTTGGGAGCCAATGGCGTATAATATGTCCAATCTGCCGTATCATGATGAATATTAAACGTATAATTTCTGAAATCAATTAATAAAACAATGGGTACAAACAATGGGTACAAAAAAAGATCATCAACATATACAAATTACGTGAGTTAGGGATTGAAATGGAATACAAAACCTATTAAAAACATATTAAATTGTATTCGAATTTACGTACAATCCCTTGTGGTCTCTATAAAAAATAGAAGAAAATCTACGAAACTTATAATACTTAAAAAAGAAAAGCAAGCTTATTTCATACAGTAAATAGAAAATTAATAGAGTAATAGATGCTATTAAGTAATACGAAAAAAAAATTCTATATCGTAGTAACGAAGCATAAGATTAAATTGAATATTTTCCGCGAATACGAAAAAAGTTGTTATGTGTCAATACAAAAGCGCAAGCAACGATGTATGGATCTCGCGTCGACTGTGTATTAGTCGTCGTTTTACCGTGACACGAAATGCAATACGAATCTTCTTGGCAGCGGACTCGCTTTAGCCCAGTTGAAGCAAAATGCTGTACTTATTTTGGCCTGCCAATTTAAATATCTGACATAAATACAAGTACGCGGTACACGAAACGACCGCGCAACGTGTATTAGCCACAAATTAAATGGTAATACAGCGCGTCGCAGGTTTTACGCGTTGGACGTTTTGAAGAAATCTTGTGCGCCAGAGTGACGTCGTCGGATGGAATCGCGGGCGCGCTAAAAATTCGCTTTTCGAGCCAAAAGTTAGTGGTTAGAGCTTGCCTCGTTTGGGTTATTGGCGTATTGGTCAAACATGGATTCGTGGGGGATTCTGAACGTGAACGTGGACAGCGCGGCGGCTGCCATATCCCGGGATGATATGCAAACGAGTTTTCGCCGTAAGCAGACTATGGTAAGTGCTTTTTTTTAATTAATTACATAGTCAACGTTTTGTGAGTCATTCAGCTTTGGCTTTAATGTTGACACTATAAATAAATTCATCTTTTAAAATGTATTTGCGGACTTCATATTATTTATTGAATGCTGGTTGACATGAATTACGTCCTGTCCAAATTGCAATAAACTTATTTTGTGTGCTTTATTATTCTTTAAAGATTCGTCAAGATATCGGTAACACAAAGCACACAAAAAATGTATATTCTCAGAATGATACAGCAAAGGCATATAAATATTTCTTCTAATTTACCAGAATTTTTTAACTTCTCTTTAAACAACAATCACT
This sequence comes from Charaxes varanes, assembly GCA_024363005.1. Taxonomy (NCBI): domain Eukaryota; kingdom Metazoa; phylum Arthropoda; class Insecta; order Lepidoptera; family Nymphalidae; genus Charaxes; species Charaxes varanes. The sequence goes on from JANCMC010033613.1 coordinate 12,264,715, forward strand.
TTTACTTGTAACAAAAACGAAATAAGAATTACGTGCATTGTGAGTTTTATTCCAACAATGAGTATTTCACCTATGAAAATTTTTTTTTTCTGGTCGTCAGAATTATTAATTATTTCGGTTTTTCCACATATTTATAGAGGTGTATGGAAATTTTGTCATATTTTACGGTTTTTAATTTAACTATTCCCGTTTCGTTCCCTTTCCTTTTCCCCCTTTCCCTTTATTTTCGAAAATTACTCGTCACAAACAGACTGTTAAACAAAAGGTTTTACCTATACAAACCTTGCCCTGACAAGAAAGTACACCACAAAAAAGAATTATCAATTTTGGCGCAGTCGCTAGTCGTTCGGAAGTCATGCGCGTACACACATTTTTATTTATATAGATAGATCTAGATGATGATGATACAACGTATTTTTCACTTCAGCGGCTTAACCAACCATTAAAAAAAGTCGAGTGGCAAACACAAATCCAAGAAGGTTCAATTTCGAAATTCGACATCAATGAAAAACGTTCAGAAATGCGTAAATAAACTAAATTGGAAAGATATTTATAAAATGGATAACCGTGTTTTTTATTTAAATTATTTAATATTTAATGATTCAAAAATAAGTTATGCATATGTATTTATAACTTATACTTAATGCAGTATTCATGTAATTATAATCATTTCTATTTTTAACATTTGAAAAATAAACATCACGTATGCTGTTTCTGAACGTACCTTAAAAAATAGCGGGAATAAAATTTCGGTGCAAAGCTGGTAGCGTTAAGTGTTGATTATGATTAAAAATGTTAAAATAATGTGAAGACAGTATTTTAACACCAGAAGAGTTGAAACAGCAAGTTACTAATACGGAATTAAGTTTTCTTCCTTAGAAGGCTCGCGAAAAATATTTGTAAGCCTAACATATCTTTAATAAATTGAGACTTATAAAGGGTGAGAAAACCTTTTCGGAAACTGTGTTACTATCGTATTTTAAAATATTGAGCATTATCTTCTAAGTAATATTTATTATGTGTTCTGAAGTGAAATGCAATGTGTGCCACACGAGTGCATTATTATCTGCATCACGTGCATTCGAATCCCTCACCACGCTCAGGATTCTACATTCAATTCAACCTTGGTTTCCCTCGCCCCCACGCGACTCAAAATCAGCACTCGCAGCAAAAAAACAATTTTGCTCACTAGTTGCACTAATAACTAATTTTGTTAGTTATTTATATTATTTCATTTGTTAATTTTACAAGAACTTTCAATATTTACTATTTTTTTAATTCTTGTATTATATTATGGGGTTTTAAAATCTTAGTTCGTCGCGTTTTAATCTGAGAAGAGTATGGACTCTTATATATAATCTCTATACGTCTACATACTTTTTATATTCCAGTGAAAATTCCAGCTAAACCGTATAATTGAATACAAGACAAACGGAAGTTTTAAAAGTTGTCTAACAGACTGTGTTTTTTTGCTAATTTTTATCGTCTTTTTTATAAAAATGTATGAAGTAATACATATATAATAATTCCAAGCTAAGACAATCCGTTCCTGTACTAAGTATTATAAGATAACGTGTACTTACCCGATGTCTTTATCATAACGATAATCGCAATCGTTCTCTATATGTCATTTTTATACATGTCCATAAGTATCGTACGTTACAAGGCCCTTATGTGCCATCACACGTAAAAATCCACTTACGAGACGAATCTAATGAAAAAAAAAACAGTTTACACTTGGAAAAAGACTAAATTCATATGGAAGTGGGAGCTTCATAACTGGAGGGGTACCAGGTACTGCGAATATAATATATGGCATACTTAAACGTTTTTTTAGTGCATTTAAAGGTATTCACTCAGTTCAATCACCTACTCCCGTTTGCCTCTTCTAATACTAGTCCTATAATAAACAAGCAAGTGCGACTCAGACTCGCGCACTAAGGGTTCCGTATCATCGTCGTCATTCTAAGATTTATACTTTTCATAAGATTGGTTTTAATTTGATACAGTCATTACATTTTTTTTGTGATTTATCTATTAATTTATGGTTGTAGGAATTTCTTCTATACTTGTACGTCAAGATACAGCTTTTTGAAAAATTGCATGTTTCTAGGGCAACTGAAAGTATCCTATAGGTTTTGATTTTCTAGTCGAATATATTAATATGGGAAATGCGACATAAATGGCCATATCTTATGATTGCCTATACTTAGAGGGTTGATTTTTACACAGCTTCAAAAGAATTTTTTCACAGACCTCAGTCTTTTTTATTAATTTCAATTTATACCTGTACACGTTTCTGAGAAAGAAGGTCTTGACGGACAGACGACAGATAAGTAAACAGACAATGAGGCACCGAAAAATTTTGAGTTTTCGGATATTTTCCTTTACTACTACTGTGCTACAAGTGCTTCTTGCCAAATTTCATTATTCTAGGTTAACTGGAAGTATCCTGTAGGTTTTGGTATGGGAAATATGACATAAACGACCATATCTTTTGATTGCGGACACTTAGTAATCAGTTTATCTTTTTATAGCTTCCAGGGACCGCTGACCACAGTATTTGGTATTAATTTAAACTTTATAGCTTTACGTGTTTCTGAGAAAAGGGGTCTTGACAAACAGACGGATAACAAAGTGATCCTGTAAGGATTCCTTTTTTCCTTTTGGGTACGGTATCCTAAAAACAATTATAACATTGCGTGACAAATGAAGCAAAACCGGGCGGCAACGTAATACTTCGCCCAGATAGAGTACGCGAGTCGTAAATTCACATTAATATGAAATTATTAGCGTTGGAATAACATCAGGATGTAGAACAGATGGGCGTGACAGTTGTCTAAATTAACGTCTACCCACGGTTGCGATGATATTTATTTTCAAAACATTTTTCCAGTAATGTGCGTTTGACGCACCGACTCATGGCTGGACTCTAGCAATGTCGTGTATTTACATAAATACCGCGGCACAAGCACGTGCTGTTAATTTTACAGTATTATTGTAAGCGTAAAAAGCATTCTTTATTTGTGAAAAAGTAGGGTAAACCATTAAGTGATTTCCCACTCAAGGGAAATAAATTATTCAGTCTCTTTTAGGTGTCTAGAGTATAAAAAGTGGGATAAACCGGTGTGTCACTATTGAGGCATTAATATTATTTTGTGCAAATTTTTAGTGACATCTCAAAACTAAAGGTCGTAAACGAGAGTTTGCCCCCTTATGGGTAATAAGTTATTATGAATCACTCTTTGAATTGAATGAATGAGTAAGTGTGTGTAGAAGTAAGGGAATAATATTATTTTGTGTCTCTTTGTAATGATATGACTGAAAAAGGGAATATAGTGCTGAATTTAGTTCTTACACTTTACAGTAAGGTAAAAGGGAGCGCTTTTAAATTATACACCGTAATTATAAATTTAGCTGAAATTTTTGCTCGCTGTCACTGATTTTTTAATGCCTAAGTGTGCAAGTACTGAATGGTTTACCCTAAAATCAAGGTAAATTGTGAGACAGATAAGAACATTGCGATTTGTGTTAATTATTAATCATTACTTGATTTGAATCATGTTTAAATCCTATTTGGAGAATCTTCTTAATCCACTCAAGAGTAATACGGTAAGTGGTTGTGATCATAGACGGTTTAAGTTTATGTCATTTCAATTAGACGTTTTACTTTTACTATTTAATTTCATTTTTTAATCTACTAGCATTACTATTCACGAAGTGGGTTATGACCAAGCGCTAGTATGTATGTCTGTCACTCTGTAATAAATCTTCCAAGATATAACATTTTTTTAAATTTATTTATCTGTACATATATCAATCAAATTGAACGGTCTGTCCGTGATTTATTATATATGTACATACTCTTTTTTACACGTTGACTAAGGTTTTTTTTTTTATTACAAGGGGTAGTGCGCTGTCGGCTTTTGAGGTATTTGTATATCCGCCTTTTAAAGATCTGCTAATTGTAACATTGTTGGAACGCCCAGGAAGGCAATTTATCCCACATTTTGCACATACGGGGTAGAATAGGTCGAGAATACCTTACAGTGGTTCCGTGCCTAAGCGTCAGTGTGATAGAACACACTGAGCAACCCAACATCTCTTCGAACTTCCAGTTCTAAATTGCTCGTTAGAACAGGATCGTCAACAACACGAACTGCCCGTTCTTGGATCCGGCCAAATGGAAGCATTCGGTAACGCAATACTCCAGAACAAAGGTGCAAACAGTACACAGTATGGCAGTTCTTGGGCTTTATAGAGTAGAAACCGGCATTGAGCAGAAAAGTAGCGCTTATCTCTTATGAGCTACCCAAGCTTTTTGGAGGCCTTAACTTTGCAATTATTGTGCACAATATTTGTTCATTTCGATTCAAACAGCCGTTCCATCTTATTGTACAATGCTATACTAGGTCTGGGGAACGCCTAAAATTTAAAAAAATCTGCGTCAATCTGTTCCAGAAAGGTACTGTTTTAATGTTTACAAATTACCCATGATAAATAAGGAGATTCTATGGCAGGACATTAAACACTTGGTAGTTTTGAGCCAGCAGTAATGAGCAAAAATAAATGAGATACATATAAGCATGTTTAGAAACATCGCTAATAAATTTAAACTTTGGAGCACAATACACTAAAGTACGAAACAAAGTTACAAAGTAGTAACAGATTCTATAAAATCTCAGTCTATTGCAAAATATGCCTTGACAACTCACAGAGAAAAATTTAACATGTCAAAAAAATGTATACAAGTGTGTATCGGAAGCACACTTCAGTGTATCAGTGTGCGTGTATAATTACTAATAAAATAACTAATACAATGTGGAAATGCTGCCAAATTACAGAAGCATGTGAATAAAATGTACCAATTAAATACATCGTATAAATTGTAAGGGCAAATGGTTTTACTAAAAATAAGCGGCACGGGCGAAGGTAACCCCGAATTTCGTAAGCTGTGTAAAATTTTATGAAAACTATGTTGGAAAAAAATTCGTTTTGACACCGCAGGATTCGAACCTGCGTCTTTTAAGAAATTTACCCAAGTAGCAGACGGTTCCAAGACGTCTTACCGGCTGTTAAAAGTTGCGACGGTCCCTACGTACAGAACGACCTGTAGAAAACGGCACTTTTTTTATTATACATAAAAGGCATCAGATAATTTGTCAATACGTACATACGCATGTCTAAAATATTCGTAATGCTGACAACGGATCTGCTAGCATTCTGGTCGTGCAATTGTCGAGGGTTTGTAGTCACTCAGGTGTACTGCCTGATCGTTGCTCCCCTTGTTTCGTTCAAAAAAAGATCGAAGACGTGTCAGATCTGAGGCATGTCGGGAGATAATGAGGGTACCTGCTGATTGATATATGAATAGCCAACCGTCCATCAGCTCTAAAGCGTCTAATTGAAGCCAAAGTTCATTGGCTATCGGCATATTATGCTGAGCGCATGCTCAGACACGGGGGAAAATGTTGAGTCTATTTTTGTATGGCAACGTTGTTATATCTTCGCTGGTGGATCTTTTAACTTGCGTCTATGTAGTGCGTATACGTAATGTGGAAATATCTTTCTGTATTTAGGATCCGTCATTGTATGATAGACTAAAAATACATAATACTAAAGACTCTAATCTTTGTGTTAGTCTATTTGCCTTACTGTTTGCCAAAATAATGTGGAAAATCTACACCAATTTTGCTAGAAATTTCACTCAACTTATATAGTCCTATCAACAAGATACCATCTCCTTAATGCCTTAGTCAGACATAGCTCAAAATGCTAGTACATTTTTGTCCTTGAAGACTACAAAGTTTGCGCAACTACACAAAGTCCCCGGGCCCACTACATGATCATTGAAATGGTTATTCAAATGAAGCTATGTCTGGCTTCTAGCCTTCTGTGTTTGTACGGTGTAGTTTTGTGTAATATGTATGGCCTTATCTTATAGTCATTTGCCGTTTGACCCTTATCATTTATAAAAACTCGACAGGTACAAATTTACACGAAATCGAACTGCGAATTTTGTCCTCACATCTTTAGCTCAATTTAACGGTTGTTATAATAAATAAAAAAAATATTTATGTTAACCATGACTATGTGCGCGGAAGCCCTAGGCATGCATTTTTGTGCTTAGGGGATTTTCTGGTTAAAATTAACCTTGGTAATTGGTCTTAATAACATATATTAAAAACGAATAGTAAAGTAGGAATGAGTTAAGTTCACTTTTGTTTGATGAGCTTTAAAGCGCCTGACAAACATTCTGTCATGTCATGTCACAACTATTCATATTACTTCAGTGTAATATTCTACAAAGTATACATAAAAATCAGCCATTTATAAATAACCTAAGCAACTCTTATAATTAGTCATCTTTCACCCCTGGTACCTGCCCGGGTCACACTTACGACTTTACAGACATGCAGGTGTTAATAAGTGCATGAGACGCTACTAAGAACCCAGTGTTTCATTCTTTAGAAAATAAGTTATGTTTGACGGCTCTGGGATCTTCATCTCGATAAAAAATCAGGTCTTAATATCCCTAATAACATTTGCTCCTTGTCATATAAAGACAGCTGTCTTCAACAAAACGTTAGGAATAGAACTATCATAAACAATGACGAAATCCATCGGCTTTTAAATACGCGTTCTTTCAACATTGAACACCAAGCTTCGAACACCGTTAATGAGTCTGCATACAGGCAATTAAAACTAAGATACGAAGAATGCTAATGTGAGTCAGAGTCCAGGAAATACCTCGCTCCTTGCCAACGCACGGGTTCAAGATCGCAGACGGACAAATCGGTGACAGAGATTAACGCTGCTTGGAAAACGTTTACCCCACTTTCGATTTTACATATTGACGCCTTTTCCTGCCGAGTGCGTCTTTGTGGGAGCAACTGCTAACGCCTTAGTTGTCTATGGGCGTCGGTGGTCTCTTAGGTGAACTGTCTGTCTTTGCCCTTTGTTGTATTAAAAAAAAAAACAAAAGAAGTGTAATTCACCTATAATAATTTATAGGTACTCGTCGCTGAGGTATAAATAATAATTTAATTTCTAAAAGCTCGACAATGAATGTGTAAGCTGTAAGCTTTGTAGTGTAAGATCGGCGTGAAGTGGCAGCAATGCTGTGACGTCAATGGTGGTATTGTTGTCGCGTTTCGTTCAATTTGTGAGACTTCTCGGTGGCCTAAACTTGTTATTATGGCGGGCAACGCATCTGCGTGTCTCCTGGTCGTGCAGATGTCCATGGGCGTCAGTAGGCACTTAGCTGCCTACTGCCTGCTCATTTGCCCTTTGTAACATAAAAAAAATTGCATTTCAATGAATCTTACCGTTGAGTAATCAGGGTTACAGTGGCAATATATTAATAACGGACTCTACCTTTTATAAAATGCTAAAGTTATTATAGGTGAATGGACAAACCATATGATTAAGAAACGTTATTGGGAGGAATGGATAGATATTTTGGCAACGTTCTTTTGAGCTGATATTTCTAATGTACGATTCACTTAGTCGTATCTATTTTATGTACCTGTTCCAATGTATCTAATCTAAAGCCATTAAACGTTTTCCATTAACATTGAGAACCTGCCTAGAATGACGTCGTCCAAGTTGCATTCAATGATTTTTTCTAATTTCGATGGGTTTTAACTTATTGTGAAGTGAACTCTTTTTCTCTTCATAAGAACGTTTCTCGCACTTCAAGGAATAAAAAAATTGGATTAGCCGATCTCAAGTTACGAGGACTTGTGTATGTTTAAAAAAATAAAATTAGGTACACACACCTAATAAATTGCTTATTTAAATACTTCTTCTTCAACAAGAAGGACCACTGTGCAAAACACTTTGAAGGCCAATACACGTAAATGGTATCCATAATAAAAAAATACGCGTATGAACTGTTTAATGATACCCCATACCATGGGGTTACATGAAAGAAAAATTTCATCCCCACTTCACATGTATGGGAGCATCCTAAAATATAAAACTTTTTATTTTATAATGCCAAATATAAAATCTATACGCAATACATAACTTCACCAAATTTCAAGCATTTTTGTTCATAATTGGACAAGTAAGACATAGGCGGAACACGGACGGATAAAGCGAAACTATAAGGGTTCCTTGCAAAGCTACAGACCTCTAAAAATTCTGCATTAAGTCTATGGAGATTAGAATAGATCAAGTCCAAACAACTAACAACGCCCATCAGGTTCTTCTTGTAACCAAAGTTACAAGGAGTACGGGCCTCGAGGCGGGCCTTCTAAAACAACGCCCCGTTAAGCTATCATGTAGTACTGAGATATTTTAATAGATGGCGCTATTTCCTTAGAAGCGTCGACGTATCTCCGCATTATTTAGAAATTAGATCGTTTCCTAACGCTTTAGTACTACAATGAGAGATGGCACCACTTTTAATTTGCTCGCGACTAATGTACTATGATATAGCATCCACATTTCTCCATATTGCAAAATATATACGTAATCGTATTTAACATGAAGTTTTTTAAGGAGATAATAGGATTATTACCAGTAGATGTATATTCGGAGACCACGTCCACGACAATAGAAATACCACACAGGAAATCGCTGTTCTATAACCCATAATTATTTTATTACACAACTTATTCATGAATTTTTGAAACTGCCCGAAACAGTTTCTAATGACCCAACGAGAGAAGCGTAAATTTGGCCACCTACGTCATAATAAAATAAAATTATCATAATGTTTGTTTTTATATTCTTTTTTGTAACATAAAATAAATTATTTAGTTTCATTCAGATTGATACAGTCATTTAGTTAGTGTACATAAACAATCAACAGCATTAAAATATATTGTTTACTCAAGTAAAGTAATACGTTTTATTCTTATCCAGGTCGATGACATAGAGTTTGCGTCTCGTCTCGGATAAACCCTATTATATTATCAAAAGATGTGCTTAACATAGTTAACTCAATGGAAGAAAACTGCATCGATGTCGATGAATATCCGATCCCCCCTCGAAGGAATAAAAGAAAAAAGGACTTTGGTTTCATAGATACTGCTGACGAGCCACCGATGCCTCCCCAACGAACCAAAAAAATAATTCATGTCAGTTAATAAAATGTATTGTCATGAGGAATCATGTAAATATTTTAATGCATTCTGTTTGAACGACAACATTGAAGTATCTTGCACGTGGTTTAGATTAGATTAAAGTAAATAGTCATCGGAAATATTTAACTGAATCACAAAAGGTCATTTGTGATTAAAAGATAAAGAAAAGATTGTAAACATTATTCGTGATCCATCCTAGAGAGTGGTTACAAAAAAATAAAGCAAACTTTGCACAGATTAAAATGTATACCGTATTTGGTTGCATGATTTAAAACAGTAAATCGAACCTATTGTAGCCTTGTTTCATTATGGAAACATTTATTTAGCAACCTCATTTATTACATTAATTGGTAATGATTATAGGTACAATTAATTACGAATGTCCAGCGCGTCGCATGCATTCAAATTTGCCGCCAAATGCACGTTAAAATTTTAAAGAAATCATATCGTTAACAATAAAGTATGCCACATTTTTATAATTCGATCTCTATTACAATTTCATATTTTACTGCATTATCATAAAGTATACGCCGTTTATAATAAAAAAAAGGAGTAAATCGACACATTCTTAGAATATTTTTCGTATCCGTAGACTCCCAGGCGATTCCAAAATTAAACACAGCATCTCATATTCTTAGCCCGCGTGAACTTTTCGCGCATGAAGTAAAACCGATAGCGCAGTGTTTTCTCATATTTTTTCTGCATTTCATATGCATTTGTAGTTATTATTTGGTGTTAAAATAACCGATCCCCATGGATATACCTACCGATGTGTGGGGACAACTGGCCTTAGAGGCTAGTCAGGTTTACTTAACCGAAGGAGGACAAGTGCGAAGTCGATTTGCTAATACGGTAACGTATACTCGTAAACATTTCCCATGCATTTTAAATGTGTTCTAAGCTATAATTATATGAATTATGGTATTTGCGAAATACGAGTAATTTTGTATGGTAGCTGAATATTATATATATCTATATATTATTCATTATATATGTACAACTGTTTGTTATGGTTTTCATGTTGTGTAACACAGCGCCGTGGTTCCAAATGGGCGGGTTGAAAGTTTTAGTGTTATTTGCGTTTATGTTTATAAATCCTCTAACAAAGCTGTATATGTATGTAACGACTATATACAAGGACCACAAAATAATGTATCCATATCCAGCTTTAAAACCTTTTTCATCTTGAGATGTTGAATCTTACAAATTACCTTTAATATATTTATAGTTCATGGTTTTATTATTGCTTCTGGATTGGTATAAACAGCCCACCCATTTCATGTATTTTATTGGTATAAACGATCTACGGCCGGCCCTACCAAAGAGCGAACGGAGTGGCCACTCTAGGCGCCAAGCCCCAGGGGATGCCTCAGCTAGGGGTGACTCTTAATATGCGATTATTTAAGAATAAGGGGGAACTCAATTGGTTATCGCTCCATCCTAAAATTTACGTCAGGCAGGCACTTACACGATCTATCGTAAACAAGACGAATGATCTATTCCATTTAGTTATTGTAATGCTGTAAAGATTTTCTTTTCTGAAGAGTAATAGGCAAAGTGAAAGTTACTTAATTCTGCCAGGTTAAAAATTCGTCAATAGTATTTCGAAGAATGGAGGGTATTTTGTATAAATTTTTTGTTTGTTCCTTTACTACGGATGTTAGTAGAAAGAACATACTCGACGTAATAAAGACACAGGAGCATGGAGAAATCTTCTGAGCTTAATGGGTTTATCCTCTATTAGTCTGAATATGCTAAACTAGTCATTGGCGCAGCGTTTAGATTCTGCAAGTATATATATTGTACCACCAACATCTAGCGACTCTCTGCGCCTCAGTTCAGCTGGTAAGAGAACATCCAGATCCACAGCTACGTCTCAGTCAATATCACTCCTGATCGCTTCCAGTTTTCCTATCTGTACCAGTGAGACTTGTGTTTTGCCAATTGCAAATTGGTTAGGCTGCGTTGGTAAAGACGTCGAAGAATGTGCTTGCAGTTTTGTCATTTTGAATCTTGTTGCGAATCACCTCTCAAGTAGCATGGCTTTCAGACCGAGTTAAGAGTTAGAGTCTACATATCACTGTATACTGAAGTCATAATTTGCAAAGCTATGTTTCTCAAAATACTTATAGAAGTTTTTGATTGTTTCAGACCATAGAGAAACTACCGGACAAGGTATTGTTGAATATATTTTCGTACCTATCACATCGGGAGATATGTCGGATGGCAACGGTGTGCAAGCGCTGGCGGATGGTCGCCTACGATACCAAGCTTTGGACCCACGTGAGCTTGCGACCTGAAATATCCGGGTTGCATGTAGGTTAGTACATTAAATAAGGACTTACTTACTTATGCCATAAAGTTTGTTGACCAGGGAAATGTCTGGTATTTCTGTTCCCCTGTAACTTAGCATAAGGCGTGCTTGAAATAGTTGTTTGAACGGGTCCTATCTTCCGATGAGCTTAAATTTTAAGATTTCGTTTATTGAACTATAGGTATATTTATTCCTATTTTTTTAATATAACACGTAGCAAAGGAGCAGGTGGTGAATTTGATATTTGAATAATAGTAAAAAAAATAGTAGCACATTTTTGAATAAACATTTTGACCATTGTAATAAGATTTGCCTAATAAATAGCACAAATGCTCTGTCAATATACCAGTACCTATATCTGTTACCTATATATTTTTCTATATGTATCAATAAAGTTAAAGCTCTATGTTAATATGAAATATTGTAACTTAATTATTGTGAACATTTTTTACTGTTCAATCAGCAGCTCGATTCGCTAGTTGATAGTTAATTAATGTCAGAAAGATATTATTTATGAATGATTGTAAAATATTTAGATGGGCCGTCTAGACCTTGTATATATGACCTTAAAATAAATTAAAGTGACTTTCGGAGATATTTATAATTGGAATAATTAAAATTCCAACATAAAATTAACGAATTGACAAATCAAAATTTTAATTTTTTTATAATACAGAGATATCCAAGAGATCTTAATAAAATAAACGAAATTCTACTTTAGCACTAAAATTGTCAGTAATAATCATTGACAATATAATAATAGACAATAAATTAGACAATTACTTGTATTTTACCGAGACCAGTTCGATAAAATACGTATAATGAGATAGGCTCGTTTACCTTCCGTTTAAAAATCAAATTCATCAAAAACCGATTTGCTAAAAATCGCTTCAAAAAACCCACAGCGAGTGATTTTACTAAATGCTATCAAAGTCTGTCCAAAAATCGTTTCTGCGTCGTTCGCAAGTTTCGAGTCACCTCTACAGTGACTCACACAGGTTATAACGACCTTTCCCTTTTATTTTATTCCTAAACCAAATCGCAGGAAGTGGCTCATTTTAATTCCTGTGAATTCTTTTTATAATATTTCCATTAGCATTTTGTGCTGTGTATTTTTTTATCAGAAATTTTATTACATTTGGAGAGATTTTGTAGATTATTCAGTAAGAAAGATTTTGCAAAAGGCTTCATTAATACATACCTCATAACATGTAAAAAAAAATGTAGGTATAATGTAATCCCTATAAAACGGTAGGTTTATTCTACTTTATAGGAAAATGCGTTGTAGGATTATTCCCAATCAACGCGCTTGTACGACTCCGAATGCGCAAAATATAATATTATATATTATTGTATAACATATAATAATATAGTATAATAATATTAATGCATTGTAAATTTTAGGGGGGATTACAGTATAATGTTTATTTTAACAAAGACAAGGTAGTCTATTATATAGAATCTATAATATTATCATATAGATTCTAAGATGGAAGACTTTTTCTTCTTATAAAAATTTATAAAAATTGGTTAAATATTTCTTATATACAATTTGGATATCTTCAAAGTTAAAATACACAGCCACCTTCTAGGCATATAGTATATGTATATGATATTGGTTGCTATAATTCTTGTCTTATAAAAACTCCCTGTTATCTCGTTCGCCCACGTTCACATTTTTTCGCAGAAGATTTGTTAAGGAATTCCTACCTATTGTTATTGTTAGTTATTAACGAAAACAAGTTATGATTTGAAATATTTATAGTATATTTTATTTACTGACAAATTTTACTACTTTATTACAAAACCAGGCAGAAATGTTATTTAAACAAAATACGGATTTAATAATTCTCTCCAAGGCCCATTATTCTGTGGAATAACCAGTTAGTAAGTATGTTTACAGGAGGGTCCCTATAGATGGACGCTGCTGCTTATGTATTAAAAGTCCTTTTCAAGAAGAACAGATTTAAAAAGGCACTTCTAATACATAAGCAGGACCATACTTTTTCTTAAAAATAATCCCCCTAAACGTTCTTACACCTATACCTTCAACACTTATGGCCAGCTGTTTAGTGCTGCCTGCAAAAAAATTTTTGTAACAAAATTTAGTTTTGCCAGCCATTGCCAGGTGTCCAGAACTAGCAAGATTCGTCGCTGACGAACACGTCAAGGAGGAAAACATTAGATGTCCTTTGAATAAGACGTCTTACAAAACCCACAAAAAACGGTGACACACATAATTTTAAGCTTAAAACTATATGATAACTTGTCCTATAATAATTTTAACTATGGTTTTACAATCCCCACTTACCGGCCCCAAGCTTACGACCTTTTACATAGGCCCGAAGTCACTCATTGACCTTTGGAGAGAGCAATTCTAGGAGTGTCACAGCGTGAAAAGTTGTGAGGAAACCACACTTTAGCTTTTATTATTTACAAATTTTGATGACGGTAGGAAAGCCGAGCTAAATTCTGATAAGGGGTAAGATAGTAAACAAGAAAATAAAAGTTATTCAACTATGTATATATATATATAAGAGGATATGCAAAAAGTGCCCTTGATGGATTATCGGATTATATATGACTAGATATTATTGCAAAATATTCATATAAAAGCAGTTCCGGATTTACACATTTGTCGCCAGTAGGACAATCAATTTTCGCTACCCTGGTGACATTTCTAATTCCATAAAAAAGATTGTGAAGTAAGTCATTTTTATATTATTTTATATTTATATAGCTTTATCTCTATTTTTCACCATATTAAAACTTGGTAGAAGGCAATATTGAGATTTTTTATGGTGATAATCACAAAAGTAAGAGTATGTTTTACAAAGCGTTTAGTAATAAATCATATTATAATATGTTTATCTTATATCTCGTATATCGTATTTTTTCTTGTATATTCCAGACTTCTTTCTTTCCATGAATAAAAAGTATTTTTTTTAAGATTAATAAAAATATGATTGGGATCCAAATTTTCCGCCCCCCAAAATCTGCCGCTATAGGCTTCAGCCTTCTCAGCCTATCCCTAAATCCGCCGCCACTGTATAAAAAGCTTTAGTCTGACGAAGCATATTACGATTAATATGCTTCTTGAGACTAAAGAAGAAGAAACGTCTTCTTGATTCTCTTTTTAATGCTCTTAGAGATCTGCTGA